>CM057340.1:119555775-120231697 GCA_030015575.1 Agapanthus africanus
AACCCACATCCCTAGACCCCTACGAGAGCGGCAAGCAACACTGCCAATTCTAGGGTTAGGAAACCCGGGTCTCGACTCCTCGAGATGGTCTTCCACTAGACCCTAGAACCCGGTTACTTGTGCTCCCCGCCTTGGGTCTACCTAATGCGGAAAAGTAAATAATATACAATGGTGACATCATCCTCAGCCTGGAAGTGCCCCAATAAAAGAATATTACATACAAATGAATTTTACATGAATGAAAATGAAAAACTCTCATCTCACATAAAACCCCCGGCTGTTCAAAACGTGACGATCCAATATAACATATCACAGCAACACATAATATCTCATATCATCAACGTAAGCAAGTATGCGTATCCCGATTGTCGTTGATGTATAGCAACGAAGCCGGCGATACACCACATACTACGCTTACGGTCACAGAAAAGAAAGTGTAAAACTATAACAGTTGGAATCCGCAACCTCGTTAGACATCTCATGCCTAACCAAATAAATTCCTTAGACATCGTATGCCTAACAAATTATAAACCCCGCATTTTAGTCTCAATATCGAAAACTCTTTTCAATGTCAAGTCGGGCAATTCAACAAGATTCCCGACATTCTGATCGAATGCTCGTCGTAAACTTTAGTAGACGGTCGTACCCCCGGATGTCGCCGACGAAGTGCACTAAAGGCGGAACACCGCTGCCGCGAGCACTCGAACGGATGCTTTTGGTGACGGGGTTCTCCTACAGTCAATTGGTCGGGGCTATGGGGCGTAGCTATCTATTAAGTTTACCCGGCGAGTATCCGCGTACGCTACGTGATTGCGACGGACTTTTGATCGCATCAAAATCCCGTGGCAACCGATCAAATGAGACTAAACTGCTAGATTTATAATATTCAAATTAGTTATCTCATAACTACTTGTGGATTCCAAATATTGTATCACATTCCAGATAAATAGACAATGTTAAATTTTCCGATCGAATAAACAAACACCCAAGATTTCCCAAATAGCTCAACACTTGAGTGGAGTTCAAAAAGTAATCCATCACATGCCACAGTACCAGTGGTCCAGCCGTAGAAGGGTCATGCCAACGCCTCACATGTGGCAACGTCGTACTGCCCCAAACCCTAAGGTTCAGAGACGGTTCAGACGGTCACATAATCGAGTTAAGGTTTGTGTTCTTCTAGAGGGTCCACCGTGTTACTTGCATAATTTTTCGGAAGTTTCAAACTCGAGAAAAATCCAACTTTTGTAAAATTTTCCAATAGGGGGAAAAAGTGAGTTATTCATATCCGTTCGAACTTTTTAACACGTTCTAAAATTACCCGGGAAAAATTAAACGAAGTTAAACTTTCCCGATCGAATCAATGAGCTCCCAATACAACCCTGAAAACTCAACACTTGAGTAAAATTAAAATTTCTAGAAGCATCAGGAAATACATACAGACATTACTGCACAAAATTCAAACCCTAATGCCACTGAAGCGCCGCGGAACCGCCGCTCAAGCCATGGTACGGCCACGGTTCCGTGGCGCTTTAAGTGAATTAATGGCTAGTTTTGTACACAAATCCTTAGAATTCCCTGCTGATTTTTTTGAGTATTTTTAATGCAGAAAAAATCACATTTTTAGAAAATATCCAGAGAGGGGTCTAAACCGGGGTTTCGGGGTTCGATCGGACTGTAAACTTCGTCTAGACTTCGCCTAAAGCTCTAGCTTGGCTCTGATACTACTGCAGGGATGCTAGGCACTCTCACAAGGGTCTATAAGGCATCAACCATACCCGATTTAAAATTTATACGTGCCGAACAACCCTAACCAAGATCTTTAAACTAGAGATTAGGCGAAACAAAGCATGTTAAACAGTTTAACATTTAAGAGTTTGGGATTACAACCTTTGTAGTCCGGTCCTTCACTTCTAAAGCTCCGTGTTGAGGTCCCTTCGCTGCGATCATCGAGTTTCCGGACTCTAGATAGGCTCCATGAAGAGAAAGACGCAATCTTGCTTCCGATCTTCGATAACTAAGATGATCTACCTTGAAGTTTCTATAACACAAGCTCTCACTCACTAAATGAAGTGAACACCCTAATCTAAATGGCTAGGATAGATTAGGATGATGAAGTAGGATTTTAGCTCTCATTTGTTTTCTTAATCTCACTCATTTTCATCACTAACCAAAAGCTAGAAAGCTTTTTCAAAGGAGGAAGAAGAAGAATTTTTACTTTGTAATGAATAATGAATTGTGGTGATGTTAGAAATGCAACCATGGGTTAAGTATGATAACTTAACCCATGTAGAGACTTAACCATGGTCAAGGGTTGGGTTGGGTTAACCAATATCATAAGAAATATCTTTAGAAAATATCTTTAGCAAGAAACAAAAGAAAACCTTCTAGAAGCTTATAGAAAAAATTAACCCAAATCAAACCTTAATCATGTTTAATCTCCACTAAACACGTTGCATTAATAACCCTAAGATGTTACAATATTATATATTGCATATACAATATTTATTGTAATAAAATAAAATAATACATTTAACATATATCACATATATATCAATGAATTACCCGAGTGAGAAAAAGAATCTTTTAGTGAGCTTATATCAGTTAATGTAATTTAATATATCAAATATATAATTATACATTAAATTATCGAATCAACACTTGATCCGATAATCCGGCTATTTCACAAATAACCGACTAATATAATCTGTATCAGTTCATCGAATCAACACTTGATCTGATGACCCGGCTATATCACATATACCCGGCCGATATCTCATATCGTGAGAATCTAATACGGTATCACATACACGTATTTTTCTCGGCCCCGCACATATCATATATGTGCTCCTACTCGGTTTTTCCTGAGTCAAGAAACCTCTGTGTAGGACTCTAAAGAATCGTCAATACGCCGGCAGTAGGGGATGATCATATCAAACACCCAAAATCTGCAAGCGGTCAGCTAAACGAAACAGCCACGCAGGTATTGAGCGATCAGAAGATCAACAAGCAAACCTATACTTTCTCCTGCGAATCCGACCAGTAACACTCCCGTACAGTCCGGTCTCTTCGTTTGATATGTCGCATATCTCGCCCAGGGGTGGTAAACGTCAGACCCCAGTAGCTTGATAAGTCGTGTCGATATGAGGTCCATAACAGTTCGAGAAACTACTGATAACACTTACCGGTAAATCTCAGCAACCCTGGCCAGGGATTTCTAGTTATATCCAATCGAACACAGCGCAACATCAACTCCCTATACCGGGAGAGACGAATCCCCTCCTATCGCTCATTTCCTCCATGTGATTCGGGACTGTACCCAAAGCCACCTTTTTGCACGCCCTCTTGGATGTGGTATGATGGAAATCAAAGAACAGTGGGAATCATATAAGATTCTATGACGATCTCGGTTCTACAGACTAACCTGTACCAGTGTCACCAGAGAACTGCCATCTGACGTGGTGTATAATACCATCTGAGAGTTCTCGGCGAGTCCGTCCAGTATACCTAGTCTCTACTGAGCACCAGTATACCATCCTTGATGTCAAACACCGATGGATATGGGATCATCCATCGTCCATCATATGGGTCAAGATGCGTATACGCTAGTCTACTCTGGTGTATCGATGCCCTGTCTCGATACACCCTCGACTAGGAAAAGTTATAGGATGTACTCGTCGACTACCATGGCCCCACTAGTATGATCTCATCATAGTCCCAGTAGTCGAGTACATATCCTAAGGGCTTTATCAACATGTAACATAGAGACAATCAGAGTACATGTTAAGATAAAGTGCAACTAGATAGCATACTATCATGTCGAGAAAGAAAGTCCTCCCTATATATATGTCCAAGCATCCATTACAATATACATCATATGTACAGTAATGGCCTCTACGGCATACATATAACTAACAAACTGTTATTGTGACAACAATAGTTGTGGCTTTCGTCTAGGAACACCGGTCCCATCAACGATCCGGACATATTCTGAGGCTAGTATCACCTAATCTGGGAGATGGTTGATCTCCATGGATCGAAGTAAGGAGAGTAGATTTTGAGGTTAACACGACGGATCCACTCACCAAGGTCTGCTTTCCAAAATACAATTTGAGAGATTTTGGGATGGTTGAGTATGGGATACTACAACCACTGCTATATTGTTAAGTATGTGATACTGCGACAAATAACCTTAGTGCAAGTGGGAGATTGTTAGTTGTATGTGTAACATTTCAAGAAAATAAAATATTATATTTTGGAATTTTTATAATTAAATAATAAAATATGAATATTTTAATAGGGCGGTATAATTAAATACCGATAAATTGGGAAAAATTTTAAAAATTTTAGAAATTACTAAAAAGAGGGTGCTTTATGTGATTGATGCAAATTTTGAAATTTTACGATTTATTATACACTAATTTTGTGTTAATCGCGATTAAAAATCGCTAATCGGGCTTTAAGCGTGTTTTGTGCATATGACATGCACATGTCATTTTTTAACACTTGTTACATTTTTCTTCATGGCATTTCTTCATGATTCATGCATGGTTGTTTGAATTTAAGGAGAAGAAAAGAAAACAAAAGAAAAGAAAAAGAAAAAGGAAATGGTTATTTTAAGGAGGTATGGGCAAGAGAGAAAGAGATGTGAGGGGTCAACCATGGTATGGCTCTTGGTCTTATTGCATCATCTTCTTCATTTTCTTCATTCCTTCCCCTCAAGCTGCTACCTTCTCTCTCCCTTCCCCTCAAAGTCCTCACAACACCATTAAAACTCTTCCAAAACCCTACTCCCATTTCACAAAAAGTATGCACAAGCTCATGGAAAACACTTTGGACCAAGAAAGGAAAGGTTTTGGAGACTTGGGGCAACTCAAGAAAGTTCTTGAGTTGCCAAATGAGCTAATTTCTACACTCTTGGTTTGGTATTTAGATTTCCTTAGCACCCATATAAGTTTAGAGGTGTTTTATATCGGTTTAGTGAACCTTGAAGTTTTCTTGAGAGGGTTATGGTTAAATTGAGTTGTGCTGGTATAATTGAACTCTTGTGGTGACCATAAACCCCCCCAATTCCCAGAAACCCAGACCTAACAAACTTGGAAATCAAAATACGGAAAAACAGAACTTTTCATGTCGGTTTTGTGAGTTTTAGGGTGTGCAGGGAAATCTGGAATGAACCGGGACTTTTACTAGAAAAGTAAACATTACCAAAGACCTAGTGGAACCCATAAGAAGACACCCTACCAATACGACATCCCAACTATAATGGAAATCCGAGGAGGCTGGATTTTGGGCATGTGCGGCTGGCCATGGGGTGAGGGAATGGGTCCAGGTTGCTTCAGTAGGTCATATACACCCTATATATCACCCCAGTATTGTTTTGGAACATTGTTTTCACCTTAATCAAAATCTGGAGCATGTTTTCTAAGTTGCTGCCTTATGTTTTGCGATGTGTTTGAATCTAAGTTTTGGTATTTGGTTTTATATTCGATCACTTGAAGTTTGTACGTCTCTATCGGGTGTTTTTTGGTTAAGTTGCGAGGGCAAACCATAGGTTTTGACCTATATGAGTTCCGCGTATCGTTTTGGTTTTGATTTGGTTTTAATACAATACGATGCGTGTGACATGTAGGTGCTATACGACTCACCTTGACCTTGCTTGCCGATGTTGATGTCGCCATCCTCTTCTTCATTGTCTCAAATCATCGTGGGATGGATGGCGAATAGCACCCCCACAGTTCGTAGTATAACTTATATATATATGGTTATATATGTGTTTATGTTATGTGGATGATTATCAAGATATGATTTGTGTTCATGGTTTAGTTTAGGGTAGTTAGAAGTAACTTAGTTTAGCTTCTTAGTCGCGAACTCTATGAGGTTTACACCCACACGCACACACACGCTCGTTGTTATACTTGTGCGTACATGGGGATACTGTAGGGTTCCTAGGCACACTAATGAAGTCTCACAAGTGATCAAACATGGCCAATTAAAATTTTATAAGTGCCTACAAACCCTAATACGGATCGTTAACTAGATATATAGGCGATGCAAGCATGTAAACGAATTAAATGCTAAATGAAAGTGACTACAACCTTTGTAGATCCGGTCCACCACTTCCTAAGCTCCACGATGATGTCCCTCCGCTGTCCAAATCGGAATCCGGACTCTGGCATCGGCTTCATCGAAGAAATGGACGGGCTTGGTCGTCGGCTTCGATGCCGAAGATGATCTACGTCGAGGCATCACAAGATCAAACTCCGACTTCACTAAGTCATGAAACTTGTGAAGAAAACACCCTATACTACTTGGAAAGAGGTAGAGGATGAAGAAATAGGAAGTGGGTTCACTTTAGAATTGGATTTCTGACTTGTTTTCATCACTTGCCATTGATGTAGCAAGCTTTTTTTCATGGAAGAAGAAGATGAAGAAGAAGAAGATATATGATAAGTTGTTTAAAAGGAAAATAAAAAGAATACTTATCATGACTTCAACCATGGTTTAGTGTAGAGATTTAACTAAGGTTAGATGAGTGGTTAGGGTTAGAGAAGAGACAAGAATGGTGGACTTGTTCAAAGCTTCAAGAAGCTTCAAAGAAAAAACAAAACTAGCAACCATTCTTTTCTCTTTATCTTTTCAAATGAAATAAATAAAATAAATAGATAAAAGAATAAGTAAATGAAATGAAACCCTAATCACTAACTAACCATGGTTTAATTCTTTACACAAACCCAAGCTAGAATGTATCATCAAACATGATACAATCATGTGCACAAAAAATATATCACATATACAATGTGCATTTCAAGTGAGTAAATCCATTTAAAGTGAACCAATACTAGTTAATGCAAAGTAATATATCAAATATATAATTATATATTAAATCATTAAATCAACACTTGATTCAATGATCCAGTCATGTCGCATATAACCGGCTAGTATCCAATGTATCGGCTTATCGAATCAATCCTTGATTCGATAACTAGGTTATATCGCATACAACCATTCGACACATTCATCGCGAGAATGAAATACGGTATCACATACACGCATTATTCTCGGTCCCGCACATATCTCATATGCGCTCCTATTTCGTTTCGCTTGAGCCAGGAAACCTCTGTGTAGGACTCTAAAGACTCGTCAATACGCCGGCAGCAGGTGATGATCATATCAAACACCCACAAGCCGCAAGCGGTCTGCTAAACGTAACGGCCACCCGGGTATTGAGCGATCAGAAGATCGACGAGCAAGCCTGCTCACGCTCCTGTGAATCCAACCAGTAACACTTACCGTACAGTCCGGTCTGTTCGTCTGATATGCCGCATATCTCGCTTAGGGGTGGTAAATGTCAGACCCCAGTAGCTCGATAAGTCATGCCGACGTGAAGTCCATGACATGTGTGAAACTACTGATAACACTTACCAGTAGGTCACTGCAACCCTGGCCAGGGATTTCCTGTTATGGCCAGTCGAGCATAGCGCAACATCAACCCCCCATACCGGGAGAGACGAATCCCCTCCTATCGCTCATTGCCTCCATGTGAATCGGGACTGTACCCAAAAACCATCTGTTTGCACGACTCAGTAGAGCCGTGGTAGGGTGGAAATCAAATCACAGTGGGAGACACACAAGACTCTATGACGATCTCGGGTCAACAGACTAAGCTGTACCAGTGTCACCAGAGAACTTCCATCTGACGTGAGGTATAATACCATCTGGGAGTTCTCGGTGAGTCCGTTCAGTGTACCCAGTCTCCACTGAGCACCCGCATACCATCTCCGATGTCAAACACCAATGGATATGGGATCATCCATCGCCCATCGCATGGGTCGAGAAGATATACACTAGTCTACTCTGGAATATCGATGCCCCGTCTCGATATTCCCTCGACTAGGAACATTGAAGGATGTACTCATGGACTATCCAGTCCCCACTAGTATGATCTGCATCACAGTCCTGGAAGTCGAGTACACATCCTAAGGGCTTTATCAACATGTAACAGAGAGACAGAAAGTATACACGTTAAGATAAAGAGCAACCAGATAGCGTACTATCATGTCGAGCAAGAAAGTCCTACCTATATATGTCCCAGCATCCACTACAATATACATCCAATGTACAGTAATGGCCTCTAGGGCATACATATAACTAACAATCTCCCACTTGCACTAGGGCCATCTGTAGCAGTGGTTGCAGTATCACATACTCAACCATCCCCTAAAAGTCTTTCTTTGGGAAAATGCCTTCGTGAGTGGATCCGCCGTGTTGTCCTCTAAATCTACTCTCCTAACCTCGATCATCCTGGAGATCAACTATCTCCATGATCAGGTGATGCTGCCTCAGAATATGTCTGGGTCACTGATGGGACCAGGGTTCCAGGGCCAAAACCACACTTCCATTGTCATACAATGGCAGGAACCTAGTTCATCTTTTGAACCAGTATACACCTAAACTGCCTCTTTAGTAGTATCTTTAATAGCGATGTTACCAGCCTTTATCGTCTAGTTTGCCACGGTATCTAGCTTGGAACTCTTCCAACATACCGTCCCTTTCCTGAGGGTAGAGCCAATGCCTGTGACTGACATTCAGTCGTCTTTAACACCCTGGAACCCTTCCAGAGATTCTCCCCAGGATCGATTGATACCATCTCACTACATCTAGTGAGAATCCTAGCATCCAATTACATCTATCTCATAGATGAAAACTCAGGATTTTAGGACGTATCACTTTGATCCTATTTGGAGAATCCATGTGATAATAGGAGATTGACCGATCGTAGTATAGGAAACTCTTTTCCTATCTAGAGTATGTTGTCTACGTACAATACGAAGATCAGCACCATACTCCCTACTGTCCTTTTTGTATATACAAGGTTCATCTACCATTTTGATGAAGTCAAACACTTTGACTATCATATCAAAACAGACGTTCCAACTCCGCGATGCCTGCTTCATTATCTAAAGCAACTTGCGCACGTTTCCGCTGCTCCCACTGTTTACGAAGCCCTCTGGCTGTGTTCTTATAGACGTTCTCTTCTAAATCAATATTTAGAAAAGTAGTCATGGCACCCAACCACCAGATATCGTAGTTATGGTATGCAGCAATGGCAAGTAGGATCTAGATGGACTTAAGCATAGTCCCTAGAAAAGGTTTCATCATTATCCATACCTGGTTGATGACTAAAACCTTTAACAAGTCTAGCTTTGAAAGTCTCAACTTTTCCATATACACCAAGTAATCTTCTCAAGATATACTTGCTCCTGATGGGGATTTAACCCTTCAGATATCGCAACCAAAGTCCATACTTTGTTGGTGTATATGGATTCCATCTCAGATCGCTAAGCATCCAGCCATTCTTACAGAGTCCCTACTCTTGATGGCCTGCTCGAAACTAGTTGGGTCATCATCTCATGATGCAATCCTTGCTCCCACTGTCATCGAGAAACCGAAGTATCTCTCAAGCAGGTGAGGAACCCTGCTAGATCGGCGGAGAGGGTGAGGTTCGTCGGGAACTATTGAATCCTTTGGTCCTGTCAAATCATCAGCTGCAGTTTGTATAGCTTGAACATTTCCAGTTCTACATAACTGACCTTGCCTCGAGCTTGTCCGGATTTCGCATTTAGACATAGGCCGGACAACCCCAGATCTTAACTTACTTAAGAGATAGGCTCTTCCCACACCATATCTTATATGGAGTGGTAGGCACTGATTTGATTCGAACCCTATTCAATAGGTATGCAACTTCGTAAGTGCATAACTCCAAAAGGAAATAGGTAACTCAGTAATACTCATCATAGAGCACACCATATCTAATATTGTGCGATTGCTCCACCCCGATACACAGTTGTGCTGTGGTGTATTCAGAGGAGTAATACTGAGAGAGAATCTCATTCTCCTTTAGAATAGTCCAGGAATACGATGCACAAGTATTCTCCTCCCTGATCTCATCATAGGACATAATACTTATACCCGGTTTTTGGTTCTCTACTTCTAACTTATATTCTGTGAATATCTCAAAAGGTTCAGACTTGTGTTTCAACAGGAACATATGTCAGAATCTTGAGAGATCATCAGAGAACATAATGAAGTATAAAGAACCAGTCCTGACATGTGTAGACAGGAGACCTTACATACATCATAATGTATCAGTCCCAAGAGTTTACTAATTCTTTCTCTGTTTCCAACAAACAGAGGTATGGTCATCTTATCTTTGTGACATGACTGGCAAGTTTCACAAGATGTAAATTCAAACTGATTTAAATATGCATCTAAAATGTAACTTCAGCCAGTCGGGTCGCATTGATATGACCTAGTCTACAATGCCTCAAGAATGATTCGTTCATTTCTGAACTCTTCCTCTTGTGTGTGTTCCGTATACTAGGAACTGTAGTTTGATTTAGAACATCAAAGCTTTTAGATGACGTGCTTGAACTGATCAACTTTTGATATAGGAAATGTTCAAAGCATTATCCAACAATACAAAATTTTATCATTTCTTTACTTGTAAAGAGAGTGATATGATTTTGTATATCAGGTTCGGTATCTAATAACATTCATTCAGAATCAATGTATTGGTAATACAGGGTGACAGTGACCAACAGACTTGGCTGCAACACTTGCCCCGTTTTCTGTCTCATGAAACTTATCACCCGTTCTCAGTTTTTCTACCCTTTTTGTAGCCCTATGCAACAGATTACATATCTGGGATCCAGATCCGGTATCATATACCCAGGATGCGGAGGATACTGAGAAACAGTTCTTTGTAATGAACACACCCGAAGATGATGCATCAGCATGCACTCTCTTCGTTTGGGTGGCACGGGAATTCTGGTAATCCCCAATTTCCTGCTGTCTTATAACAATTATAAGTTGGAGCGGGACCAAGGTTCCCCAGCTCAGTATAACAAGCAGGTTCGGTCAATATCCGTATTATTATCTTGATTAAGGCGTGATATGGTCGCTACCAGGAGAGAGAGAGAAGAAAACACTCTGCGTGCGCTCTTGCAAGATTAGATTGGTTATATATTTTATCTAATCAGGATGGTTCCCTCTGTTTTTTTATCAAATCTTCCTTCAAACCTTAAAAGGAAAGACTAGCCGGGATTAATTGCACTCTACAAGTTCGCCAATCTTTCAGCCAGGCCAGTGTCGGTACTTTGAGGGAGGTTCCCCGTGCTTTTGCACGGACCTAATTACAGTAAACCTCGTTTTCCCAGAGGCGTAACCCCGTTGACACCTTTCTAGACACCTACTTGATCGGCTAATTGCAAAGTGCAAAACTCTCCCAGGAGTAACAATTACTCGCAGTGGGTATCGGGATCCAACTATCACATAGAAGGTATGCAATCTCATTGCAAATTTCAACACTTGAAAATCCCGATAATGGTTTTTACCCCTAGCACTTATAACCTTGGCTAAGGTCAACAAATCATAGGTACTAGTCAAGTTCTACCCGTCATTTCGTGATTAATTAGACCCACCCATATGACCCTTGGCTAAGGTCAACAAAGCCACATGACTGTCCTAACTAATCGCATCATATGCTGTGTAGGAAGACATCACTTAGCTACCGACACCACGCCTTGGCTATGGTCGACAAACGTAGCACGAATACTAAGTACTCTACTTCCTGAAATGACGGAGGGTTGCGAATGGTTTTTAAGAAAACCTTTAACGCTTTGAACTTGATCTCGTTGTGGAATCAAATGGTTTTTAAATGGAATGTTTTCGAGGCTTTTCTAGTTTTGCTAAAGGGGTCACTCCCGGTGAAGGGATCGTCGGCCCTTTCCTCGTCGAATGAGGTGCGGGATATATCATATATATCACTGTGCAAAGCGGAAACTATAGAAGTGATCAAAGACAAACCGAGGGTTGTAGCATCTGCCAGTTATTGCTAAAGGAGTCACTCCCGGTGAAGGGATCTCGGTCCTTTCCTCATCGAATAAGGTGCAGGATATTCTATAATGAACACCGCGATGCAAAGCAAGAACTGTAGCTACCTGTTTTTATTTTGAAATTCGATTCCACAACATCAATTAGGTTTATTTTCTTTCATTAATCTCATTAATGAATATCCCATCATTTAAATCCACCTAAACATCACAGATAAATATAACGTACGCTTATGCCATTCGCATTCGCCTCGATGTCCCGTCTGCACCGTTAGGTTAGGTAACTAACGGCAGAGCGGGGCAGGGCTAGCGCGGGTGTAAATCATAAGCAACGTTTATATAATATATCATATATACCATATATAATATCTGTCACAGAACATCACATGATCACAGATAAATCACAGCAGAAGATACATATGAAATATTGGATATACTAGGACGTCCGTGTTTTCAATACGAGCCGGTATAAAACACGGATTCCACGGTCGTGATGAATAGCCAAACCCACACCCCTAGACCCCTACGAGAGCGGCAAGCAACCCTACCAATTCTAGGGTTAGGAGACCCGGACTCGACTCCTTGAGATGGTCTCCCACTGGACCCCAGAACCCGGTTACTTGTGCTCCCCTCCTTGGGTCTATCCTAGTGCAGAAAAGTAAATAATATACAAATGGTGACAACATCCGCAACCTGGAAGTGCCCCAATAAAAGAATATTACATACAAGTTTTTACATGAATGAAAATGAAAAACACTCATCTCACATAAAACCCCCCCGGCTATTCAAACACGACGATCCAATATAACATATCCAGCAACACATAACATCACAAGTCATCAACATAAGTAAATATGCGCATCCCAATTGTCGTTGACATATAGCAACGAAACCGGCGATATCACATATTACACTTACGGTCACAGAAAAGAAAGTGTAAAACTACAACAGTTGGAATCCGCAACCTCTTTAGACATCGCATACCTAAACAAATGAAATACTTAGACATCCCATGCCTAACAATTATAAACCCCGCATTTTAGTCTCATTATCGAAAACTCTTTTCAATAACAAGTCGGGCAATTCAACAAGATTCCCGACATCCTGATCGAATGCTCGTCGCAAACTTTAGTAGACGGTCGCACCCCCGATACCGTCGACGAAGTGCACCAAGGCGGAACACCGCTACCGCGAGCACCCGAACGGATGCTTTCGGCGACGGGGTTCTCCTACAGTCACTCGGTCGGGGCTATGGAGTGAGGCTGTCTATTAAGTTTACCCGGCGAGTATCCACGTACGCTACGTGATTGCGACGGACTTTTGATCACATCAAAATTCCGTGGCAACCGATCAAGTGAGACTAAAGTGCTATGTTTATAACATTCATTCAGTTATCACATAACTTTTGTGAATTCCAATTGTTGTATCACATTCCGGATAAACAGAAAATATTAAACTTTCCGATTGAACATTCGAACACCCAAGTTTTCCCGAAACAGCTCAACACATGAAATAAGTCTAACAACATTCAGTTCGTGCCTCGGTACCAACGGTCCAGCCGTAGAAGGGTCAAGCCAACACCTCACATATGGCACGCCGTACTGCCCCAAACCCGAAGGTTCAAAGGGCAGTTCAAGACGGTCACATAATCGAGTTAAGGTTTGTTGTCTTCTAGAGGGTCCATCGCGTTACTTGCACTACTTAGAACGTCGTTAAACTACGGAAAAATCCAACAATTGGAAATTTCCCGGCAGGGGAAAAAATGGGTATTTATATCCGGTCGAACTTTTTAACATATTCTAAAATTACCCGGAAAAAAACACTGACAAAATTAGACAATCCGATCGATACACCGAATCCCCAATACAACCCAGAAAATACAACACTTGAAAAATTATTAAAAATTCCCAGGAAAACCAGAACTAGAAAATAGGAATTACTGTGCAAAAAGTATTGGGCATTGTGACAATACGGCCGAGGAACCGCCGCAGAAGCCTTGCTTCTGCCGCGGTTCCGCCGCACTCTTGTTGAATCATGGACACGTGTTGCACAGTAATTCTTAGGATTCCCTGCTGATTTTTCTGCATATTTTTAATATAGAAAAATCCACATTTTACAAAATTGTCCAGAGAGCAAGTTTAGGGTTAGGGTTTCGGTCCGATCGGATTTCTAACTCCGTCTGTGCATCGCCTAAGGCTCTAGCTAGGCTCTGATACCACTGTAGGGTTCCTAGGCACACTAATGAAGTCTCACAAGTGATCAAACATGGCCAATTAAAATTTTACAAGTGCCTACAAACCCTAATACGGATCGTTAACTAGATATATAGGCGATGCAAGCATGTAAACGAATTAAATGCTAAATGAAAGTGACTACAACCATTGTAGATCCGGTCCACCACTTCCTAAGCTCCACGATGATGTCCCTCCGCTGTCCAAATCGGAATCCAGACTCTAGCATCGGCTTCATCGAAGAAATGGGCAGGCTTGGTCGTCGGCTTCGATGCCGAAAATGATCTATGTCGAGGCATCACAAGATCAAACTCCGACTTCACTAAGTCATGAAACTTGTGAAGAAAACACCCTATACTACTTGGCAAGAGGTAGAGGATGAAGAAATAGGAAGTGGGTTCACTTTAGAATTGGATTTCTCACTTGTTTTCATCACTTGCCATTGATGTAGCAAGCTTTTTTTTTATGGAAGAAGAAGATGAAGAAGAAGAAGAAGATATATGATAAGTTGTTTAAAAGGAAAATAAAAAGAATACTTATCATGAGTTCAACCATGGTTTAGTGTAGAGATTTAACTAAGGTTAGATGAGTGGTTAGGGTTAGAGAAGAGATAAGAATGGTGGACATGTTCAAAGCTTCAAGAAGCTTCAAAGAAAAAACAAAACTAGCAACCATTCTTTTCTCTTTATCTTTTCAAATGAAATAAATAAAATAAATAGATAAAAGAATAAGTAAATGAAATGAAACCCTAATCACTAACTAACCATGGTTTAATTCTTTACACAAACCCAAGCTAGAATGTATCATCAAACATGATACAATCATGTGCACAAAAAATATATCACATATACAATGTGCATTTCAAGTGAGTAAATCCATTTAAAGTGAACCAATACTAGTTAATGCAAAGTAATATATCAAATATATAATTATACATTAAATCATTAAATCAACACTTGATTCAATGATCCGGTCATGTCGCATATAACCGGCTAGTATCCAATATATCAGCTTATCGAATCAATCCTTGATTCGATAACTAGGTTATATCGCATACAACCATTCGACACATTCATCGCGAGAATGAAATACGGTATCACATACACGCATTATTCTCGGTCCCGCACATATCTCATATACACTCCTATTTTGTTTCACTTGAGCCAGGAAACCTCTGTGTAGGACTCTAAAGACTCGTCAATACGCCGGCAGCAGGTGATGATCATATCAAACACCCACAAGCCGCAAGCGGTCTGCTAAACGTAACGGCCACCCGGGTATTGAGCGATCAGAAGATCGACGAGCAAGCCCGCTCACACTCCTGTGAATCCAACCAGTAAACTTACCGTACAGTCCGGTCTGTTCGTCTGATATGCCGCATATCTCGCCTAGGGGTGGTAAACGTCAGACCCCAGCTCGATAAGTCATGCCGACGTGAAGTCCATGACATGTGTGAAACTACTGATAACACTTACCAGTAGGTCACTGCAACCCTGGCCAGGGATTTCCTGTTATGGCCAGTCGAGCATAGCGCAACATCAACCCCCAATACCGGGAGAGACGAATCCCCTCCTATCGCTCATTGCCTCCATGTGAATCGGGACTGTACCCAAAAACCACCTGTTTGCACGACTCAGTAGAGCCGTGGTAGGGTGGAAATCAAAGCACAGTGGGAGACACACAAGACTCTATGACAATCTCGGGTCAACAGACTAAGCTATACCAGTGTCGCCAGAAAACTGCCATCTGACGTGAGATATAATACCATCTGGGAGTTCTCGGCGAGTCCGTTCAGTGTACCCAGTCTCCACTGAGCACCCGCATACCATCTCCGATGTCAAACACCAATGGATATGGGATCATCCATCGCCCATCGCATGGGTCGAGAAGATATACGCTAGTCTACTCTGGAATATCGATGCCCAGTCTCGATATTCCCTCGACTAGGAACATTGAAGGATGTACTCATGGACTATCCAGGCCCCACTAGTATGATCTGCATCACAGTCCTGGAAGTCGAGTACACATCCTAAGGGCTTTATCAACATGTAACAGAGAGACAGAAAGTATACACGTTAAGATAAAGAGCAACCAGATAGCGTACTATCATGTCGAGCAAGAAAGTCCTACCTATATATGTCCCAGCATCCACTACAATATACATCCAATGTACAGTAATGGCCTCTAGGGCATACATATAACTAACAGATACGTACACACACACACACATAAGTATGGGACTAGGTATATATATATATATATATATATATATATATATATATATATATATATATATACGTATACTTATACATGGATGATGAGGATTGTTATGGTATTTGGAGATGAATCGATGAGATTGGGCATGGTGCCATGAGATAGGTGATATGATGTAATTCGGATTATGAGATACGACATGAGATTTTAGCGGACTTTTGGGCGTGTGTTTTCATACACGCATATATATATATATATATATATATATATATATATATATACTGATGGTATCAGTTTGTACTAGACTTAGATCAGTACCCCAGTTCATGAGATATGATGATAAGGATACCAGATAATTGATGAGATAAATGTGAGATTCGACCCGTACCCGGATTTGGGATGCCGTACGACGGATTTACCTACGTGCTTTATATTGATAATAGATCCGCATTCTTGACTCGAGAATGTCATATTGTATATTGTATCGTATGTGATACTATTGAGGCGGAATCACCGACTATTATATGCATATATATATCGACTTAGATTTTGGTGGTTTCCATACCCTTTCGATTAGCCTGTTAGTTAGATCTGTATTACTTAGTAGATGTTTGATTAAACCCGAGTCATACCTATTTCAAAACTAACGAATCGTGAGTATTTTAAAGACAGGCCAAGGGATCATACGGATATTTTCAAAAGACGCATCTTTTCCTAAAAACGCCATAACCCTTATTTTTCTAAACACCGCGATTCGTGTTATTTCAAATGGCAAAACTGTATAACATATACATATTGATATGAATTCTTCACTGTTGCATTTATTATTCGATTTCTGCATATTCTTGCTATTCGCATCGCATTGCATGTGTAAATGTGTTTATTGTTATATTAAACCTATGCTGTCAGGATACCAACACCATTATCGATAATGCGTATGTTCCACGTACACCTGTTTGCCGGCTCACACACTTCATCATCGATAATTGTCATGTCACTACACAGTAGGATTATTGCATCAGGATATGACTCCTTGTATGACGTACTGGTACACAGGCATATTGTACACTCATACTTACGTATATACCTACTTGTACATCTATATTAGCGCACAGACATATTGTACACTCATACTTGCGTACACACATATTGTACACCCATACTTGCATACATACGTATTTGTACATACATAGATGATTCTGGCTTGATTTTGGAGATTTGGGAACCGCAAGATATATTTTAAAACTGGATTCATTTTAAAAGAGCGGTTTTCCCTCGATATGTGCATATTATTGTTCCATGTTGCATGATATACAGATATACTTACATTTCTGTTATATGTCGCATACATCATGCTTTACGCTTTTACGCATTGAGATATACTGTTTTCATGAGATTTTTGGATTTGAGAACCGTGGTCATTTTAAAAAGAAAGTATGTATTGTTTTAAAAACTCGTTTCTCTTGATATGATATTTCAGTGCGTCCACCATGCGTTTTCTCGGTTCTGAGATGTGTGACAGTGATACCCGATTCGAGGAGCTGGATGAGGCCGATTGCGGGTACATGGTGGACCCGGTATGGTACCCCGGGGTGAGAACGAATTGCTATGCTGCAGACGGTAAGCCTGGCAGTAGGACTACTACCTACAGGTGATAGTATTTGGGCTCGGCGGATATCCGGAGGATACCGACCGGAGTCGAGAGATGATATGGGCCGATTCGGACTGACGGAGCCCGATATATGAGGATTTACGTGCCGATGCTGGGTACGGGTTTCATGATGTTTTCGAGTGTCGATGCTGGATAATCAGGTTCCATGATTTTGATGTGTCGCGAGAGACACACGTGGATTTATATCCTCATACTTCTATGCATATGCTTTATGATATTTACATGCATGACGTTTTGTGTTATTGGTTGACACGTAGATGCGATCCACATACATACAGACATTGATTACATAGTTGGATGATATCTACGTACTTATAGACTTCATGATATGTTGACACTGATTCATGTTGATTACATTGATCATACCTCATATTTATGGTATGTTGCTACCTGATGCACTGACATGAGCACTTGGTATTACACTGATGTATAGATATTTACCCTTGCCACCTTATCATGCTTCAGACTTATTCATATTGAGGATTTATTATTACCGATCGTTTGACTTAGGATTGAGTCATACATGCGATTTCTGCTCTATGATGTTTTTACTCACGAGTTGGTAACTCACCCCCGTTGTGCCACAGTTTCTTGCAGGTTTTGCCGTACAGGTTTCATTGCGGCTTTCTGACACACTGCTTCCTTTCTGGGTGATTGCTTTGGTAGGTGTGTTCACTCGCATCATGACCACCATTGTACTTATTTATTTTCAGTTGTATCTAGTAAATTCCATCAACCAGACTTGTATATTTGTTCAGACTTAGAAAACCAGTTGTGTATTATTTCGACCTTAGAGTCGCGCATTGTAGTATCATGGTTTTCTTGATGATTTCGTGTTTCTTTTGAGTTCTGATCCTCACCCTTCGGCGTTGTATATTATATTGCTTACGTGGTTGTGACCGTCGATTGACGAAGAGCTAGCTCCTGCTTGGGGATGCCTTTTATCATTATGCATATATTATTCTTGGTGTACCCCGTTTGGTGCCAGTATTTACAAAGGAAACTCTGCCGAAATTTTCAAAACAGACTTGAGGATTTAAAAATGCATATTCGGCTTACTTATTTAAAAACCCTGTTTTTAAAACATGTTTTCTTCACTTCTTTAAAACTAGTTTTTCCTCATTTATTATTTAAAATAGTTTTAGATGTTTGGGCTTTTGGCTTACTTGAATTAGATGAGGTCCTATAGACTTCATATGATTCAAGGGCCAGTCACGTGCTATTTTGGGTCGTGACAAAATTGGTATCAGAGCGCTAGGTTAACCTTGGTTCGAGTCTATGTTTGGATATGCGGAGCCTAGGGCGTTTGTATATATACGAAATCTAGGCTTGACCTTACGGAACATAGACTTAGTCGAGGGGGTATTAGACCTGAACTTTCGTCGCGTAGGTTGACCTTGGTTGATGGAGTAGGTGACTTAAGGAGAGTGACGTACCGTGTGTATGTTCCGCGACATACTTACGATACGCTACTCCGCTTAAGGAGCCTTAGGATGTACATTTCCTTGCACAGTATTATATTCATTCCGATGATCTATCCTCATCGATATTGGTTATGATTTTGCTGCCACGATTGCACGGGCAGAGAGAGCTACGGATAGAGTTGAGTCAGCACGAGCTCGCCACGGACGAGAACTGACCAGGGCGTGATTCCAGAGACATACGATTTCATATAGAGGCGTCGTCTTATTGTGTTTTCGCGCCATGAGCATTGACAGATCGCTTTTACGAGGTTTCTCGGACGTGCAGATCAGCACCAGAGGATTGAGCCATTGATAGAGACCTGCCAGAATATGATGACCATTGATGTATCACTTATTCATGATGATTGAGGCACTGTTCAGCGTACAGACGAATAAGCCAGTTGTTGCTATGAACGACGAAATATTGCCCTAGATGTTGGAGCTATTGTAGTACGAGTAGTACTTAGAGATATGATGGAATGTCGCTAGTCACCCGAGGATGAATGATCATGACATGTGGTTCGTTCGCTTACCCCGATGCGAGGTCATCCGATAGATTGATTCCAGCTAGAGACAACTTCACGCCGGTGCGTTGAGAGTCGATGGAGACGATCGAATGTCAGGAGCTCATTTTCCAAGTTTAAAGTATTCAGAGACAAATGCAAGTAATGCTATGGACCCTCTAGAAGAATGAAACCCTAACTCAACATAATGACCAAGGAACGCTTTTGAACCTTAGGGTTTGCGGCAGTTTAGCGGTGCCATTTGTGAGGCTTGGGTTTGCCCTTCTATGGTTGGTCCACAGGTGTTGTGGCATGTACTGGAGTACTATTAACTGTACCCAAGATGTTGAGCTCTTGAGGGATTATGGAACTTTAATGAATCGATCGAATGGTTCGACATCTTTCGGATATCATGTGATGGGATGCATTGCTTGGGAAACTCCAGATATGAGTATAGCCGTTGGAGCACAGTCCGTGCAGCCATGAAAAGATGAGTCCGAAGCAGTAGACATTAGATAAAAGTGGAATAAGAGGTTCGTACGAGATCTTGATGAGATAACGTTCCACTCCGCCGACATCAGAGATGTGATATGCATGCAGAGGCGTTGATTATTGATATATCTTCCAGAAGAAGTCGCGATAAAAAATGCAGGCGTTCCGGAATAAGAAATAGATTTAGTAAAGGACGATGACTTCCGAGCAGTTCCGCAGAAATGAGATTTGATAGAGACCTCGACAGGACCTTTCTGGGATACTATACGAGAAGACTTGGACCCAGGAGCAGTCATATTGCGCACACCCAGCAGGCCAGAGTTCGGCATCATCGACAAGATAGTTTGCCAGAGATCTGTAGAGGATATGCTTGAGCGGGACTATTCCGCCATACTTGATTTCGGTATTTTGGGCGATTTATTCGCATGATTGAGTTTTGATGACCAAGTTTCATGATATTTGTTTTCGTGCACCATGGTTGCACCTACTAGGTATTCATATTTTGTGCATAGTTATTACCCTTGAGATATGCTTTATACATCGTTGTGTTGATTTATGATTTGTGTACAGTGATTGTACTTAATAACGTTTTGTGCCTTGGTCGCACATGTTTATGATCTCATGGATTTCATATAGTTGTGTTGATTTTGTGCACATCGTATGCACACGATTTAGTTTTTCCACTCGGTATAGCTTATATGTGCTTGTAGTGCATTGATATGTGTTTTGTGCACGCAATTGCACACGTTTATGATTTTACACCTTGGTACACTCGGTGTTGCTATTTACGAATTTGAGTTATTGTTTGGTATTTTGTGCACAGGATGCACTGTATTTGTATTTCTTGCACAGGATGCATCGGATTTGTGTTCCGTGCAGTTGTTGCACTAGATTTTTGTTTCGTGCGTTTGTCGCACCAGATTTATATTTCGTGCATTTGTTGCACCGGATTTATATTTCGTGCGTTTGTTGCACTGGGTTTACATTTTGTGCACCACGGTTGCACCTGACTTCGATTTGATATCATTCGATATGTTGATTTTGATTTCATGCCTATGTTATGCATGTGATTTGACTTATGCTTTCGGCATAGTTTTCACGCACTTTTAGTGATTTGACTTGATTTGTGCACGCTGATGCACATGGTTGTGAGATTATATACCGCGGTATACCTGATTTGGATTGAGCTGTATTGTATACCGTCGATTTCGATTCTGATATTGATGTTGATTTTGTGCACTCTGTGCATTTGATTTGGATTCTTACGCATATTTGGCGTGCTTGGATTGGATTTTGCGTATGTTCGGCGCTTGATATTGGATTTCATGATTTCGTGCATGATGGATGCACCTGATTTGGATTTTCGCATATGTTAGGTGCATGTTATGAGATGCGATTTTGGTGCACACCAGATGCACTAAGTCTGGATTCTTCGTGCATATCAGATGCACCTGATATTGTTGTCAGGCACACCTGTTGCCTTTGACAGGTGTTTCATGCACACCCGTTGTACTTAGATTTTTGTTTCGTGCCCACGTAGGGCACATTTGTTGATTTCGATTTTCGTGCGCACCAGATGCACAGGGTATTCTTATATATATTTTGGGATTTATTTCTTTTGGAGTAGTACATTTTTATGATATTTGCTATTCGTTTTTGTACTGAGCAGGACAAGTCAGAGGACAGTACCTGGATATATTTTTGCATGCATTGATTGTTACCAAATGGATTTCCACAAAGGAGCTATAGTCTCAGTATTTACCTACGTGTCCGAGATGACACGAAACATTTTTATAAAGGAAACCCTTCTAAATTGTTTTCAAAATGGCGGGACGTACATATTTAAACAAAGGATATATATATATATATTATATGTATAGTTATTTTCTTATAATAGACGTCCGCCACTGTGCCGCGATATGCGCATCGCACAGTGATTTAAAACGGTTTGGCATGCATTTCCTTCAGATATTTACATGTACAAATTTGATGTTTACATGTATAGTTTTGATGTATATCATGTTGGGTTTTGTATTGGATTTGACATTGGTGTCTTCACCATGACTCCGATGATTGCGGGATACTTGACAGAGTTTTGATTTTGAGTTATCTGCTCATTGTTTATGCGCATGCATTGCGCTATGAAGCGTTTTTTTTTGTATTGATGATTTCGGAGACCGGACGACTCGGACTTTTTACTGAAATGTTTTAGTATTGAGGGGTTTAAATTTAAATTCAGGGACCAAATTTCTTTAAGGGGGAAGATTGTAACATTTCAGGAAAATAAAATATTATTTTTGGGAATTTTTATAATTAAATAATAAAATATGAATATTTTAATAGGGCGGTATAATTAAATACCGATAATTTGGGAAAATTTTTGAAAATTTTAGAAATTACTAAAAAGAGGGTGCTTTATGTGATTTATACAAATTATGAAATTTTACGATTTATTATACAATAATTTTGTGCTAATCGCGATTAAAAATCGCTAATCGGGTTTTAAGCGTGTTTTGTGCATGTGACATGCACATGTCATTTCTTAACACTTGTTACATTTTTCTTCATGGCATTTCTTCATGATTCATGCATGGTTGTTTGAATTTAAGGAGAAGAAAAGAAAACAAAAGAAAAGAAAAAGAAAAAGGAAATGGTTATTTTAAGGAGGTATGGGCAAGAGAGAGAGAGATGTGAGGGGTCAACCATGGTATGGCTCTTGGTCTCATTGCTTCATCTTCTTAATTTTCTTCTTCCCTTCCCCTCAAGCTGCTGCCTTCTCTCTCCCTCCCCCTCAAAGTCCTCACAACACCATTAAAACTCTTCCAAAACCCCACTCCCATTTCACAAAAAGTATGCACAAGCTCATGGAAAACACTTTGGACCAAGAAAGGAAAGGTTTTGGAGACTTGGGGCAACTCAAGAAAGTTCTTGAGTTGCCAAATGAGATAATTTCTGTACTCTTGGTATGGTATTTAGATTTCCTTAGCATCCATATAAGTTTAGAGGTGTTTTATATCGGTTTAGTGAACCTTGATGTTTTCTTCAGAGGGTTAGGGTTAAATTGAGTTGTGTTATTGTAATTGAACTGTTGTGGTGACCATAAACCCCCCAATTCCCAGAAACCCAGACCTACCAAACCTGGAAATCAAAATACAGAAAAACAGAACTTTTCATGTCGGTTTTGTGAGTATTAGGGTGTGCAGGGAAATCTGGAATGAACCGGGACTTTTACTAGAAAAGTAAACAATACCAGAGACCTAGTGGGATCTATAGGAAGACACCCTACCAATACGACATCCCAACTCCACTGGAAATCCAAGGAGGCCGGATTTTGGGCATGTGCGGCCAGCCATGGGGTGAGGGAATGGGTCCAGGTTGCTTCAGTAGGTCACATACACCCTATATATCACCCTAGTGTTGTTTTGGAACATTGTTTTCACCTTAATCAAAATCTGGAGCATGTTTTCTGAGTTGCTGCCTTATGTTTTGCGATGTATTTGAATCTAAGTTTTGGTATTTGGTTTTTTATTTGATCACTTGACGTTTATACGTCTCTATCGGGTGTTTTATGGTTAGGTAGCGAGGGCAAACCATAGGTTTTGACCTATGTGAGTTCCGCATGTTATTTTGGTTTCGATTTGGTTTTAATGCGATACGATGCATATGACATGTAGGTACCCCCACGATGATTCGAGACAATGAAGAAGAGGATGGCGACATCGACATCGGCAAGCAAGATCAAGGCGAGTAGATTATATCTACAGGTGGATGGCGTATAGCACCCCCGCAGTTCGTAGAATAGCTTATATATATATGGTTATATATATGTTTATGTTACGTGGATGATTATCAAGATATGATTTGTGTTCATGGTTTAGTTTAGGGTAGTTAGAAGTAACTTAGTTTAGCTTCTTAGTCGTGAACCCTATGAGGTTTACACCCATACGCACACACATGCTTACTTTGTTATACTTGTGCGTACATGGGGATACGTGTACACACACACACACACACATAAGTATGGGACTAGGTATATATATATATATACGTATACTTATACATGGATGATGAGGATTGTTATGGTATTTAGAGATGAGTCGATGAGATTGGGAATGGTGCCATGAGATCGGTGATATGATGTTATTCGTATTATGAGATACGACGTGAGATTTTAGCAGGCCTTTGGGCGTGTGTTTTCATACACGCATATATATATATATCGATGGTATCAGTTTGTACTAGACTTAGATCGGTAACCCAGTTCATTAGATATGATGATAGGGATACCAGATAATTGATGAGATAAATGTGAGATTCGACCCGTACCCAGATTTGGGATGCCGTACGACGGATTTACGTACGAGCTTTATATTGATGATAGATCCGCACTCTTGACTCGAGGATGTCATATTGTATATTGTATTGTATATGATACTATTGAGGCGGGATCACCGACTACTATATGCATATATATATCGACTCAGATTTTGGTAGTTTCCATACCCTTTCAATTAGCTTGTTAGTTGGATCTGTATTACTTAGTAGATGTTAGACTAGACCCGAGTCATACCTATTTGAAAACTAATGAATCGTGAGTATTTTAATGACAGGCCAAGGGATCCTACGAATATTTTCAAAAGACGCATCTTTTCCTAAAAACACCGTAGCCCTTATTTTTCTAAACACCACGATTCATGTTATTTCAAATGGCAAAACTGTATGACATATACATATTGATATGAATTCTTCACTGTTGCGTTTATTATTCGATTTCCACATATTCTTGCTATTCGTATCGCATTGCATGTGTAAATATGTTTATTGTTGTATTAAACCCATGCTGTCAGGACACCAGCACCATTATTGATGATGCGTATGTTCCACGTACACCTGTTTGCCGGCTCACACACTTCATCATCAATAATTGCCATGTCACCACACAGTATGATTGTTGCATCAGGATATGACTCCTTATATGACGTATTGGTACACAGGCATATTGTACACTTATACTTGCGTATATACCTACTTGTACATCTATATTGGCGCACAGACATATTGTACACTCATACTTGCGTACACACATATTGTAAACCCATACTTGCATACATACGTATTTTCACATACATAGAAGATTCTGGCTTGATTTTGGAGATTTGGGAACCGCAAGATATATTTTAAAACTGGATTCATTTTAAAAGAGCGGTTTTCCCTCGACTTGTCCATATTACATGATATACGGATATACTTACTTTTCTGTTATATGTCGCATACATCATGCTTTATGCTTTTACGCATTGAGATATGCTGTTTTCATGAGATTTTTGGATTTGAGTACCGTGGTCATTTTAAAAAGAAAGTATGTATTGTTTTAAAAACTCGGTTTCTCTTGATATGATATTTCAGTACATCCACCATGCGTTTTCTCGGTTCTGAGACGTGTGACAGTGATACCCGATTCGAGGAGCTGGATGAGGCCGTTTGCGGGTACATGGTGGACTCGGTATGGTACCTTGGGGCGAGAACGGATTGTTGTGCTGCAGACAGTGAGCCTGGCAGTGGGACTACTACCTACCGGCGATAGTATTTAGGCTCGGCGGATATCCGGAGGATACCGACCAGAGTCGAGAGATGATATGGGCCGATCCGGACTGACGGAGCCCGTGGGCCGATCCGGACTGACGGAGCCCGTGGGCCGATCCGGACTGACGGAGCCCGTGGGCCGATCCGGACTGACGGAGCCTGATATATAAGGATTTACGTGCCGATGCTGGGCACGGGTTTCATGATGTTTTCGAGTGTCGATACTGGATACTCAGGTTCCATGATTTTGATGTGTCGCTAGGGACACACGTGGATTTATATCCTCATACTTCTATACATATGCTTTATGATATTTACATGCATGATGTTTTGTGTCATTGGTTGACACGTGGACGTGATCCACATACATACAGACATTGATTACATAGTTGGTTGATATCCACGTACTTATAGACTTCATCATATAGTTGACACTGATTCATGTTGATTATATTGATCATACCTCATATTTATGATATGTTGCTACCTGAGGCACTGACACGAGCACTTGGTATTACACTGATGTATAGACGTTTACCCTTGCCACCTTATCATGCTTCAGACTTATTCAAATTGAGAATTTATTATTACTGATCGTTTGACTTAGGATTGTGTCATACATATGATTTCTGCTCTGTTATGTTTTTACTCACGAGTTGGCAACTCACCCGGTTGTGCCACAGTTTCTTGCAGGTTTTTCCGTACAGGTTTCATTTTGGCTTTCTTGTCATGACCCAAAGTTCGGCCCGTGACCGGCACTTAACCACGTAACGTCTACAGGCACAACGCGATCAAGTAAGCCGAAACCCAGAAATCAAAACTATTTAAAGTAGTGAGTGTTGAAAACATTGGTTTAAAACATTTAGAAAATTCGAGTAAAAATCTTTAAAGTTTTTAAGTTATTTTCTTAAAAATTTCGGCAGCACCTCCTTAAAAAAACTAGCCCGAAAACGGGTACAAAATAAGATATAAGTAAAATGACTGATAACAATAATATAACATCCCTAAACGGGAGAAATCAAGCCCAACGGCGGAAACAATCACCACAAGAATAATATACGACGCCGTAGCGAAGAAATGAGCAATATAAGTGAAAAACATCATAAAAGATAAAATTGCATAAATAAAGTTGGCTCACACGAGCTCGATACCAGAGTACAAAATAATATATAATATCGTCCTGACAACTGGTCTCTAAGTCAAAACATAAAATAGTAGATGGAGAGTACTAGATACAATGGTGTGTACAAATAGAAAATAAACGGATACTGCAAAAACCCACCTATAAGCAAAGGGCTCACACACTAACTGCAGTGGTATCTGTAGCAAAAGATACAAGGAAGTAGCCCTGCCGCAACTACTCTGAGGGTCGACCTGTAAACACTGTGGCATAAGGGGGTGAGTTGCCAACTCATGAATAGTAAATAACATATAAAGGTAATCGCGAGTATGCACGTACTGCGATACTCTAACATGTGCAATCAGATAACATCTATATGATGAGCTGGGTACGCAATAATCATGCATAACCAGTGCAATCTAATAACATCTATATGATGAGCTGGGTACGCAATAATCATGCAAAGTACTCTATCAGGTACTATGACTACATGATGCAATACATAACAATGAATGCTGAGCATGGGATAAAAATATCATCTACACGGATCATCAACGTGGAAAGCCCCGGTGTCTACCAAAAACACCCCAAAATCCCGATAACTCAGGTGTCGTCACTCTATCCGGCCATCAATCCTGTAAATCTCATAGAAGAGGGGTGCCCAACATCAGCACCCAAAAATATCATGAAATACTCGTGTCCAGCATCGACACACAAATCCTCATATATCGGGATCCGTCAGTCCGGATTGGCCCACGGGCTCCGTCTGCGGAATCGGCCCTCGGCCCCGGCAGTACGGATTGGCCCATATCCATCTCTCGACTCTGGTCAGTATCCTCCGGATAACCGCCAGGTCTAACCAATCACCGTTAGGTAGTAGTCTCTCTGCCAGGCTCACCGTCTGTATACACAGCATCCCTTTCTTGCCCCGGGGTACTAAACTGGGTCCACCGTGTACCCGCAATCGGCCTCATCCAGCTCCTCGATTCGGGTTCGCATGTCACACGTCTCAGAACCGAGAAAACGCATGGTGGACGCAATGAAATATCATATCAAGAGAAACCAGGTTTTCAAAACAGTGCACGTTTTCTTAAAATAATACCACGGTTCTCAAATCCAGAAATCAGATGAATCCAAAACTCAATGCGTAAATCCATGCAATGTGACGTATGCCAGTAAGAGTAAAAAGAGAAAACCGCTCTTTTAAATGATCCAGTTTTTGAAAATATCTCATGCGGTCCCCATTTTCTAGAAATCAAAGCCAGTATAATCCATGTATGTGAAATATGTATGTATATAAGTATGGATGTGCAAGTGGATATATACGCAAGTATGAGTATACCAATGTATATTTGCACCAATGTAGATATACAATGTGTATATGCGCAAGTATGGATATATCAATGTATGTGTGCACCAGTATGGATATACAATGTGTAGGTATGAAAGCATGAATATATCAATGTATGTGTGCACCAATAGGATATACAATGTGTATATGCGCAAGTATGGATATATCAATGTAAATATGCACCAGTATGAATATACAATGTGTATGTGTGCAAGCATGAATATATCAATATATGTGTGCACCAATATAGATATACAATGTGTATATGCGCAAGTATGGATATATCAATGCAAGTGTGCACCAGTATGAATATACAATGTGTTAGTTATATGTATGCCCTAGAGGCCATTACTGTACATTGGATGTATATTGTAGTGGATGCTGGGACATATATAGGGAGGACTTTCTTGCTCGACATGATAGTATGCTATCTGGTTGCTCTTTACCTTAACATGTACACTGATTGTCTCTCTGTTACATGTTGGTAAAGCCCTTAGGATGTGTACTTGACTACCTGGACTATGATGCGGATCATACTAGTAGGGACATGGTAGTCCATAAGTACATCCTTCAAAGTCCCTAGTCGTGGGTATATCGAGATGGGGCATCGATATACCAGAGTAGACTAGCGTGTACCTTCTCGACCCATACAGATGGGTGATGGATGATCCCATATCCATTGGTGTTTGACATCAGAGATGATATACGGGTGCTCAGTAGAGACTGGGTACACTGGACGGACTCGCCGAGAACTCCCAGATGGTAATATACCTTACGTCAGATGGCAGTTCTCTGGTGACCCTGGTACAGAGTAGTCTGTTGACCCGAGATCGTCATAGAGTCTTGTGTGGTTCCCACTGTGCTTTGATTTCCATCTTACCACGTCCAAGAGGGCGTGCAAAACGGTGGTTTTTGGGTACAGTCCCGAGTCACATGGAGGCAATGAGCGATAGGAGGGGATTCGTCTCTCCCGGTATAGGGGGTTGATGTTGCGCTGTGTTCGATTGGCTATAACAGGAAATCCCTGGCCAGGGTTGCTGAGATTTACTGGTAAGTGTTACCAGTAGTTTCTCGAACAGTTATAGACCTCATATCAACACGACTTATCGAGCTATTGGGGTCTGACGTTTACCACCCCTAGGCGAGATATGCGACATATCAGACGATCAGACCGGACTGTACGGTAGTGTTACTGGTTGGATTCATTGGAGTGTGAGCGGGCTTGCTCGTCGATCTTCAGATCGCTCAATACCCGGGTGGCCGTTACGTTTAGCAGACCGCTTGCGGCTTGTGGGTGCTTGATATGATCATCACCTGCTGCCGGCGTATTAACGAGTCTTTAGAGTCCCACACAGAGGTTTCCTGGCTCAAGCGAAATGAAAGAGGAGCGCATATGAGATATGTGCGGGACCGAGAATAATGCATGTATGTGATACCGTATTCTATTCTCGCGATGAATGTATCGATTGGTTGTATACGATATGACCTAGTTATCGAATCCAGGGTTGATTCGATAAGCCGATACATTGGATACTAGTCGGTTATATGCGATATGACCGGATCGTTAAATCAAGTGTTGATTTAATGATTTATTGCGTAATTATATATTTGATACATTAGTTTGCATTAACTATTATCGGTTTACTTAAGATGGATTTTCTCACTTGGATGTACACATTGTATATGTGATATACTTTTGTGCACTTGATTGTATCATGTTTGATGATACATGTTTGCTAGGGTTTTTGTGTAAAGATCAAACCATAGTTACATGATAATGGTTAGGGTTTTGTTTTATTCTTTTATCTTATTTAATTATTCATTTTGGAATATGATAAGCATAAAAAGAAAATGGTTGCTAATTTTGGATTCTAGTTGAAGCTTCTTGAACTTTTGACTATGTGACCATTTTTGTCTCATGCTTAACCCTAACCACTTCATTTAACCTCAGTTTAGTCTCTACACTTTACCATGGTTGATTATGATAAGTATTCTATTATTTTTTATTTTCTAAATTAACTTATCATAACAATTTCTATCTTCTTCTTCCTTTCTTCACTTGAAGAAAGCAAGCCTCATCAATGGTGGATTGATGAAACAAGTGAGAAATCCAATTCTAAAGTCTACCCACTTCCTATTTCTTCATCCTCTACCTCTTGCCAAGTAGTAGAGTGTGTTTTCTTCACAAGTTTATTGACTTGGTGAAGTCGGAGCTTGATTTAGCGATGCCTCGACGTAGATCATCTTCGGCATGGACATCGATGACCTAGCCCGTCCATTCTCCGATGAAGCCGACGCTAGAGCCCGGGACTTGTTATGGACAGCGAGGAGACTTCATTGCGGAGCTATGGAGGTGGAGCACCGGATCTACAAAGGTTGTATTTTCGATTCTTATAGTTAAGTGTTAACTAGTTACTTTGTTCGCCTAGAAATCTAGCCAACGATCCGTAGTTTAGGGTTTCTCGGCACCGTAAAATTTGAAATTGGCATGGTTGATGCCTTGTGAGACCTCTTGAGAGTGCCTAGGAACCCTACAGTGGTATCAGAGCTTAGCTAGAGCCTTAGGCGAAGTCTAGACGGAGTTTGAAAGCCGGACGAACCGAAAACTTAACCCCAAAATAGCTCTCTGGACTTTTTCTAAAAGATGGGATTTTTGTCAATTAAAAATATGCAGAAAATCAAGCAGGGTGTTATTTGAATTACTGTGAAATACGAGGGCCTAATTCGACTTTGCCAGCGCGGAACCGCGGCACGTGCTATGCATGCTGCGGCGGTTCCGCGGCCTTATTGTTCCCTTGTATGATGATTTCTGCACAGTAACTCATATAATTTAATGCTATATTTTCTGGGATATTTTTGTTGTGACTTTACAGAAGAGTATTCTGGGGTACTATTGGGATTCGAATGTTCGATCGGATTATCAAATTTTGTCTATGTGGCTTTCCGGATAAATTTTAGAATATGTTAAAATGTTCGACCGGATATAAATACCTAATTTTTCCCCTGTCGGGAAATTTCCAAGTGTTGGATTTTTCCGTAGTTTAACGACGTTCTGAGTAGTGCAAGTAACGCGATGGACCCTCTAGAAGACAACAAACCTTAACTCGATTATGTGACCGTCTTGAACTGCCCTTTGAACCTTCGGGTTTGGGGAAGTACGGCGTGCCACATGTGAGGCGTTGGCTTGACCCTTCTACGGCTGGACCGTTGGTACCGAGGCACAAACTGAATGTTTTTAGACTTGTTTCATGTGTTGATCTGTATCGGGAAAACTTGAGTGTTCGATTGTTCGATCGAAAAGTTTAACATTTTCTGTTTATCTGGAATGGGATACAATAATTGGAATTCACAAAAGTTATGAGATAACTAAATGAATGTTATAAACATAGCAGTTTAGTCTCACTTGATCGGTTGCCACGGAATTTTGATGTGATCGAAAGTCCGTCGCAATCACGTAGCGTACGCGGATACTCGCCGATAAACTTAATAGACAGCCTCACTCCATAGCCCCGACCAAGTGACTGTAGGAGAACCCCGTCGCCGAAAGCATCCGTCCGGGTGCTCGCGGTAGCGGTGTTCCGCTTTGGTGCACTTCGTCGACGGTATCGGGGGTGCGGCCGCCTACTAAAGTTTGCGACGAGTATTCGATCAGACTGTCGGGAATCTTGTTGAATTGCCCGACTCAATATTGAAAAGTGTTTTCGATAATGAGACTGAAATGCGGGGTTTATAATTGTTAGGCATGTGATGTCTAAGTAATTCATTTGGTCAGGCATGCGATGTCTGAGGTGATTGCGGATTCCAACTGTTGTAGTTTTACACTTTCTTTTCTGTGACCGTAAGTGTAATATGTGATATCGCCGGTTTCGTTTCTATATGTCAACGACAATTGGGATGCGCATATTTACTTACGTTGATGACATGTGATGTTATGTGTTGCTGGATATGTTATATTGGATCGTCGTGTTTGAATAGCCTGGGGGTTTTTATGTGAGATGAGTGTTTTTCATTTTCATTCATGTAAAAACTTGTATGTAATAGTCTTTTATTGGGGCGCTTCCAGGTTGCGGAAGTTGTCACCGTTGATGTATATTATTTACTTTTCTGCACTAGGATAGACCCAAGGAGGAGGGCACAAGTAACCAGGTTCTAGGGATGCTTGCCGCTCTCGTAGGGGTCTAGGGGTGTGGGTTTGGCTATTCATCACGACCGTGGAATCCGTGTTTTATACTGGCTCGTATTGAAAACACGGACGTCCTAGTATATCCAATATTTCATATGTTTCTTCTGCTGCGATATCTGTGATGTGATCATGTGATGTTCTGTGATAGATACAGTATATAGTATATATGATATATTATATAGACGTTACTTATGTTTTACACCAGCGCTAGCCCTGCCCCGCTCTGTCGTTAGTTACCTAACCTAACGGTGCACGAGGGGACATCGAGGCGAATGCGGATGGCATAAGTGTACGTCGTATTTATCTGTGATGTTTAGGTACTTAAATGATGGGACTTCATTAATGTGATTAATGAAATAAAAGAAACCTAAGATGTTGTAGAATCGAATTTCAAAATAAAACAGGTAGCTACAGTTCTTGCTTTGCACAGCGGTATATATGATATATCCTGCACCTTATTTGATGAGGAAAGGACCGAGATCCCTTCATCGGGAGTGACTCCTTTAGCAATAACTGGCAAATGCTACACACTCGGTTTGTCTTTTGATTGCTTTTAAGTGTTTTGCTTTGCACAGTGATATATATGATATATCCCGCACCTCATTCGACGAGAAAAGGACCCACGATCCCTTCACCGGGAGTGACTCCTTTAGCAAAACTAGAAAAGCCTAAAAAACACTCCATTTTAAAATCATTTGATTCTACAACGATATCAAGTTCATTACGCAATAGGTTTTCAGAAAAACCTGTCGTAGCCCTCCGTCATTTCAGATAAGTTGTATATAGTATTCGTGCTGCATTTGTTGGCTTTCGTCAAGGTGCAGTGTGCGGTAGCTATATGCTGCTTATCTGCCAGTATACGATGCGATTGGATTAGGGTAGTCGTGCGGCTTTGTTGGCTTTCGTCAAGGGTCGTGCGGGTGGGTTTAATTCAATCAAGAAATGTACGGGTTGAACTTGACTAGCGGGCTATGGTTTGTTGGCTTTCGTCAAGGTCATAGCACGTTAGGGGCAAAATATTATCGGGAATTTCAAGTATTGAAATTTGCAATGAGATTGCATACCTTCTATGAGATAGTTGGATCCCGATACCCGCTGCGAGTAAGTGTTACTCTTGGGAGAGTTTTATACATTACAATTAGCCGATCAAGTAGGTGTCTAGAAAGGTGTCAACGAGGTTACGCCTCTGGGAAAACGAGGTTTACATTAATTAGGTTCGTGCGAAAGCACGGGGGACCTCCCTCAAAGTACCGACACTGGCCTGGCTGAAAGATTGGCGAACTTGTAGTGTGTAATTAATCCCGGCTAGTCTTTCCTTTTAGGGTTTGAAGGAAGATTTGATAAAAAGCAGTGGGAGCCATCCTGATTAGATAAAATAATAACCAATCTATTCTTGCAAGAGCGCACGCTGAGTGTTTTCTTCTCTCTCTCTCTCCAGGTAGCGACCATATCACGCCTTAATCAAGATAATAATACGGATATTTGACCGAACCCGCTTGTTATACTGAGCTGGGGAACGTTGGTCCCGCTCCAACTTATAATTGTTACAAGACAGAGCAGGAAATTGTGGAATACCAGATTTCCCGTGCCGCCCAAACGAAGAGAGTGCATGCTGATGCATCATCTTCGGGTGTGTTCATTACAAAGAACTGTTTCTCTGTATCCTCTACGTCCTGGGTATGTGATACCAGATCAGGATCCCAGATATGTAATCTGTTACATAGGGCTACAGATAGGTAGAGAACTGAGAACGGGTGATAAGTTTCATGAGGCAGAAAACGGGGCAAGTGTTGCAGCCAAGTCTGTTGGTCACTGTCACCCTGTATTACCAATACATTGATTCTGAACGAATGTTATTAGATAACCGAACCTGATATACAAAATCATATCAGTCTCTTTATTAGTAAAGAAAGGATATAATTTTGTATTGTTGGATAATGTTTTGAACATTTCCTATATCAAAAGTTGATCGGTTCAGGCACGTTATCTAAAAGCGTTGATGTTCTAAATCAAACTACAGTTCTTAGTATGTGGAACACACACAAGAGGAAGAGTTCAGAAATGAACGAATCCTTCTTGAGGCATTGTAGACTAGGTCATATCAATGTGACCCGACTAGCTGAAGTTACATGTAGATGCATATTTAAATTAGTTTGAATTTACATCTTGTGAAACTCGCCAGTCATGTCACAAAGATAAGATGACCATCGCTCCGTTTACTGGAAACAGAGAAAGAGTTACTGAACTCTTGGGATGATACATGTTGATGTATGTAGGTCCCCTGTCTACACATGCCAAGACCGGTTCTTTGTACTTCATTACATTCTCTGATAATCTCTCGAGATTCAGATCTATGTTCTTGTTGAAACAAAAGTCCGAACCTTTTGAGATATTCACGGAATATAAGTTAGAAGTAGAGAACCAAAATACGGGTATAAGTATTATGTCCTATGATGAGATCAGGGAGGAGAATACTTCAGCATGGAATTCCTGGACTATTCTAAAGGAGAATGAGAATCTCTCTCAGCATTACTCTTCCGTATACACCATAGCATGATGGTATATCGGGGCGGAGCAATCACACCCTATATGATAAGGTGTGCTCTATGATGAGTACTACTGAGTTACCTTTTTCCTTTTGGGAGTTATGCGCTTGAGAAGCTGCATACCTATTGAATAGGGTTCAAATCAAATCAGTTGCCTATCACTTCATATGTGATATGGAAAAGGAAGAGCCCATTTCTTAAGTTAGTTAAGATTTGGGGTTGTCCGACCTATGTCTGAAAAGCAAAATCCGGACAAGCTAGAGGCAAGGTCAGTCATGTAGAACTGGAAATGTTCCAGCTATACAAAACTGCAGCTGAAGATTTGACGGAACCAAAGGATTCAATAATTACCAATGAACCTCAGCCTCTCCGCCGATCTAGTAGGGTTCCTCACCCACCTGAGAGATACTTCGGTTTCTCTATGACAGTGGGAGCAAGGATTGCATCATGAGATAATGACCCAACTAGTTTCGAGCTGGCCATCAGGAGTAGGACTCTGTGAGAATGGCTGGATGTTTATCGATCTAAGATGGAATCCTTATACACCAACAAAGTATGGACTTTGGTTGCTATATCTGAAGGGTTAAATTCCCATCAGGAGCAAGTATATCTTGAGAAGATTACTTGGTGTACATGGAAAAGTTGAGACTTTCAAAGCTAGACTTGTTAAAAGTTTGCATCATTGACCAGGTGTGGATAATGATGAAACCTTTTCAAGTAGCTATGCTTAAGTCCATCCAGATCCTACTTGTCACGGCTACATACCATGACTGCGATATCTGGTGGTTGGGTGTCTTGACTGCTTTTCTAAATGATGATTTAGAAGAGAGCGTCTATAAGTACACAGCCAGAGGGCTTCGTAGACAGTGGGAGCAGCGGAAACGTGTGCAAGATGCTTTATAGGATTAGAGCAGGCATCGCGGAGTTGGAACATCTGTTTTGATGGATTAGTCAAAGAGTTTGACATCATCAAAATGGTAGATGAACCTTGTATAAACAAAAAGGTAGTAGGGAGTATGGTGGTGATCCTCGTAGAGTACGTGGATGACATACTCTTGATAAGAAAGGAGTTTCTTATGCTACGCTCGATCAATCTCTGTTTATCACAAAGATTCTCCGCATAGGATCAAAGTGATACCTACTAAATCCTGGATTTTGGATCTATGAGATAGATCTAATTGGATGTTAGGATTCTTACTAGTTGTAGTGAGATAGTATCAATTGATCCTGGGGAGAATCACTGGAAGTGTTCCAGGGTGATAAAGACGACTGAATGTCAGTCACAGGCATTGTCTTTTACCCTAAGTAAAGGGACGGTATGTTGGAAGAGTTCCAAGCTAGATACCGTGACATACTAGACGATAAAGGCAGCATACATCGCTACTTAAGATGCTACCAAAGAGGCTGTTTAGATGTATATTGGTTCATGAGATGAACTAAGTTCCTCCCATTGTGTGACAATGGAGTTGTGGCTTATGCCAAGGAACGCATGTCCCATCAGTGATCCAGACATATTCTAAGGCAGTATCACCTGATCATGGAGATGGTTGATCTCCAGGGTGATCGAGGATAGGAGAGTAGACTCAGAGGACAACACGGCGGATCCACTCACGAAGGCCTATTCCCAGAGAGAGACTTTTATGGGATGGTTGAGTATGAGATACTACAACCACTGCTACAGATGGCCCTAGTGCAAGTGGGAGATTGTTAGTTATATGTATGCCCTATAGGCCATTACTGTACATTGGATGTATATTGTAGTGGATGCTGGGACATATATAGGGAGGACTTTCTTGCTCGACATGATAGTATGCTATCTGGTTGCTCTTTACCTTAACATGTACACTGATTGTCTCTCTGTTACATGTTGGTAAAGCCCTTAGGATGTGTACTTGACTACCTGGACTATGATGCGGATCATACTAGTGGGGACATGGTAGTCCATAAGTACATCCTTCAAAGTCCCTAGTCGTGGGTGTATCGAGATGGGGCATCGATATACCAGAGTAGACTAGCGTGTACCTTCTCGACCCATACAGATGGGCGATGGATGATCCCATATCCATTGGTGTTTGACATCAGAGATGATATACGGGTGCTCAGTAGAGACTGGGTACACTGGACGGACTCGCCGAGAATTCCCAGATGGTAATATACCTTACGTCAGATGGCAGTTCTCTGGTGACACTGGTACAGAGTAGTCTGTTGACCCGAGATCGTCATAGAGTCTTGTGTGGTTCCCACTGTGCTTTGATTTCCATCTTACCACGTCCAAGAGGGCGTGCAAAACGGTGGTTTTTGGGTACAGTCCCGAGTCACATGGAGGCAATGAGCGATAGGAGGGGATTCGTCTCTCCCGGTATAGGGGGTTGATGTTGCGCTGTGTTCGATTGGCTATAACAGGAAATCCCTGGCCAGGGTTGCTGAGATTTACTGGTAAGTGTTACCAGTAGTTTCTCGAACAGTTATAGACCTCATATCGACACGACTTATCGAGCTATTGGGGTCTGACGTTTACCACCCCTAGGCGAGATATGCGACATATCAGACGATCAGACCGGACTGTATGGTAGTGTTACTGGTTGGATTCACTGGAGTGTGAGCGGGCTTGCTTGTCGATCTTCAGATCGCTCAATACCCGGGTGGCCGTTACGTTTAGCAGACCGCTTGCGGCTTGTGGGTGCTTGATATGATCATCACCTGCTGCCGGCGTATTGACGAGTCTTTAGAGTCCTACACAGAGGTTTCCTGGCTCAAGCGAAACGAAATAGGAGCGCATATGAGATATGTGCGGGACCGAGAATAATGCGTGTATGTGATACCGTATCTATTCTCGCGATGAATGTATCGATTGGTTGTATACGATATAACCTAGTTATCGAATCAAGGGTTGATTCGATAAGCCGATACATTGGATACTAGTCGGTTATATGCGATATGACCGGATCGTTAAATCAAGTGTTGATCTAATGATTTATTGCGTAATTATATATTTGATATATTAGTTTGCATTAACTAGTATCGGTTTACTTAAGATGGATTTTCTCACTTGGATGTACACATTGTATATGTGATATACTTTTGTGCACTTGATTGTATCATGTTTGATGATACATGTTTGCTAGGGTTTTTGTGTAAAGATCAAACCATGGTTACATGGTAATGGTTAGGGTTTTGTTTTATTCTTTTATCTTATTTAATTATTCATTTTGGAATATGATAAGAATAAAAAGAAAATGGTTGCTAATTTTGGATTCTAGTTGAAGCTTCTTGAACTTTTGACTATGTGACCATTTTTGTCTCATGCTTAACCCTAACCACTTCATTTAACCTTAGTTTAGTCTCTACACTTTACCATGGTTGATTATGATAAGTATTCTATTATTTTCTATTTTCTAAATTAACTTATCATAACAATTTCTATCTTCTTCTTCCTTTCTTCACTTGAAGAAAGCAAGCCTCATCAATGGTGGATTGATGAAACAAGTGAGAAATCCAATTCTAAAGTCTACCCACTTCCTATTTCTTCATCCTCTACCTCTTGCCAAGTAGTAGAGTGTGTTTTCTTCACAAGTTTCTTGACTTGGTGAAGTCGGAGCTTGATTTAGCGATGCCTCGACGTAGATCATCTTCGGCATGGACATCGATGACCTAGCCCGTCCATTCTCCGATGAAGCCGACGTTAGAGCTCGGGACTTTTTATGGACAGCGAGGAGACTTCATTGCGGAGCTATGGAGGTGGAGCACTGGATCTACAAAGTTTGTATTTCCGATTCTTATAGTTAAGTGTTAACTAGTTACTTTGTTCGCCTAGAAATCTAGCCAACGATCCGTAGTTTAGGGTTTCTCGGCACCGTAAAATTTGAAATTGGCATGGTTGATGCCTTGTGAGACCTCTTGAGAGTGCCTAGGAACCCTACACAATGTGTATGTATGCAAGCATGAATATATCAATGTATGTGTGCACCAATATAGGTATACAATGTGTATGTGTACAAGCATGAATATATCAATGTATGTGTGTACCAATATAGGACAGAATCATGTCTAATCAATTATGCGGTAATCAAAATGATGTATGGTTCATAGCAATCCTATAGTGCGAGTGTCATGGCAATTACTAACAGTGTGAGTGTAACATAAAAATTGTGCTCGTGCAGCTTGAACCGTTAGTGACAGTGCGGTGTTACATAATTACTATTTCTAGATGCAACAAAAGTTGGGTACGCTACAATAGTACATATGCACAAGCAATATACATACAATCATATATATATGACTACAATATCCTATCAAGCCCTGACGCTTAACGCCAAACGGGCGATTTCCCCGTAGATGTTAAATCTATTCACCGTGGTCCCGTGCTAGGTGTAGCCGACTACTTGCTTCCCCTTCTTTGCGGCGTCCGACGTACCCGCCTGCGAACCTAGAAATTACATAAAGAATACACATAAGCTAAAATCCTGCAAAAACGCGATAATAAAACCAAACGAGAAACTCGCGTCGTGAACTAAACGCGCGTGTATACGTAACGTGTGTGCATATGCCAAAAACCAACGCGACACGCTGTGACACAGAGTGCACCAACTCAACTCGTATCATACGTGTCGCGCAAGTCCCGCTACGCTAAATATAGGCAATTGGTCTCAGATTTAATCTGTAGCAAAAACAAGAAAATCAAACAAGACCAAACATCTTATAATACCTATAGACAGCTACCTGCAAAAATCCAATACAATCCCTCAAAATTGGGCCGGCCACTATCGGCCAATTTCAGGTAAAAGTGGTCCAGGTTTCTACAATAAATTCCTAGCACAATTCATAGCCTAGTGTATATGTTTGCTCATCAAAAAGATACCCACAGATAAAGCAGATTCTACATATCCTATAACTTGGTTTAAAAACGTTTTAATAACACTAATTGGTACAAAAGGGCATTTTAGTGCAAACTGAAACAAAAAACTTGGTTTAACAGTACTAATAGCACTTAATCAAGTTAATCAAACCCTAAAAACCCTAATCTTCACTTAAACCACAAGCTTAGCAATAAAACTCACAAAACACTAAACTTAGCTAAACAAACCCAGATTTTGCCCACTGTCATTACTACAAAATCTAACAGTACCAAAACCCCTAAACCATAGCAGATAGCTACCCTAAAAAGTTCATGTCCCTAGCCCCTCCCCAGGCCGAGGTCGCTGGATTCCTCCCCCTAGCCGCCGGCCAAAACCGTCCAGGTAGGTCCTAAACTCTAGGTGCACACTCAGGGTAGCTAGGTCTACACTTCTACATTGTTTGGGTTAAGCAAAAAGTCTCGGGGTCACAGCAGGCTACAAGTATCTAAAACACGACACAAAAATACGATATTAGAGCAAAACTGAAACTTTAAGGTTCGAACTGGAATTATAATGCACTACAACATGCTAACTAACTAATTAACAGTAAGAAGAAGACTACCTTCCCAAACTTGCTCAAAGCTCCCACTTAAACCACAACTCGCACCAAAAATCCACATTAAACACTAACCGAAGCTAACTAACCTCAAGAAAGCAAAAGAAAGGAGCTGTGTTTAAGAATTTATACCCTACTTGATCCTAGGATGCAGGAAGAAGGAGAAGAAGAAGAAGAAGAAGAAGAGAAGGGGTTCTGCTGCTGCTGCTACTGAGCTGCTGTTGTTACTGCTGTTTTTGTTGCTATCGCTGCCTTGCTGTTGCTGTTGTTGCCGCCTTGCTGTTGTTGTTGTCGCCGGCTGCTGCTGCTGTTGTTTCTACTGCTGCTGCTGTTGCTTCTGCTGCAGCTGTGTGTGTGTAAGTGAGAGGGAGAGAGATGTGAGGAAATGAGTGGGGGAAAATAATTGATTTGAAAACAAAGCAAAGAGAGTCAACCCTCTCTCTCTCCTCATTAACTACAAGCATGGCTCATGCCATTATGCCCTCTCTCTCTCCTCATTAACTACAAGCATGGCTCATGCCATTATGCCCTCTCTCTCTCCAACCCAAGTCAACTCCCAAAACACCACAATTTAAAAAAAAAACTAATTCACCTAATAAATTCAAATTAACTTAATTAAATGGGTTAGTCCACCATGGTTATCTAAACTTGGTTTAACCCCAAGCTTAACCCTAGTTTACATGCACATGTGTGTGCAAGCCTAATAAAATTCCAATAAAATATTTATTAATTTTGATAAAATATTTGAAAATCGTTTTGGTAAACTTTTTACTAAAACCACACATTAAAGTATAACTAGCCACTAATCACAATCTAAGGTGTTACATTTCTGGCACACTACTTCCTTTCTGGGTGATTGCTTTGGTAGGTATGTTCACTCGCATCATGACCACTATTGTACTTATTTATTTTCAGTTGTATCTAGTAAATTCCATCAACCAGACTTGTATATTTGTTCAGACTTAGAAAACTAGTTGTGTATTATTTCGACCTTAGAGTCGCGCGTTGTAGTATTATGCTTTTCTTGATGATTTCGAGTTTCTTTTGAGTTCTGATCCTCGCCCTTCGGCGTTGTATATTATATTGCTTGCGTTGTTGTGACCGTCGATTGACGAAGAGCTAGCTCCCGCTTGGGGATGCCTTTTATCATTATGCATATATTATTCTTGTTGTACCCCGTTTGGGGCCAGTATTTACAAGGGAAACTCTGCCGAAATTTTCAGAAAAGACTTGAGAATTTAAAATTGCATATTCGGCTTACTTATTTAAAAAACTTGTTTTTAAAACATGTTTTCTTCACTTCTTTAAAACTAGTTTTCTTCATTTATTATTTAAAATGGTTTTAGATTTCTGGGCTTTTGGCTTACTTGAATTAGATGAGGTCCTGTAGATTCCTTATGATTCAAGAGCCAGTCACGTGCTATTTCGGATCGTGACAGTATGTATGCCCTAGAGGCCATTACTGTACATGGGATGTATATTATAGTGGATGCTTGGACATATATAGGGAGGACTTTCTTGCTCGATATGATAGTATACTATCTAGTTGCTCTTTGTATTAACATGTTGACTTGTATACGTGATGTTGTCTTGCTCTCACTTGTTGACAAAGCCCTTTAGGATGTGTACTTGACACCCGGGACTATGATGGAGATCATACTAGTGGTCGCTGTTGGAGATAGTGCCCTCATAGTCAATTATTGGATCGCAGGTACGTGATTGCAATGATTGCGGAGGACCTATACCGGTAGGACAGTCTTACTCAAGATGATAGTATGCTATCTGGTTTGCCTTTATCAGTCGTGTACATGTTCAGGTGACTGATTACATGTTACACTTTGATAGAGCCCTTAGGATCTTGCTTTACCACCAACAGTATGATGGCGATCATATACGTGAGAGTTGGGTGGTTTATACGCATATCCTTAATTGTTGTCCCTAGTCGTGGGAGTTTCGAGACAGGGCATCAATACTCCGGAGTAGACTAGTGTGTACAGTCGAGACCCCGACGAGGGGCGGTGGCCGGTCTCACAAGCCACTGGTGTCAGTTGGATCACCTAAGATGTATACAGGTGCTCATTGGGTTATGAGTACACCGGACAGGACTCGCCGGGAACCTGCTAGTTGGTATTATACATATCGTCAGATAGCAGTTCCCTGGTGACATGTGTACAGGCTAGTTCATCGACCTGAGTTCGTCATTTGTCTCCTGTGAGTTCCCACTGTGCTTTGATTTCTACCCTACCACGGCTCAAAGGAGTTGTGCAAACAGGTAGTTTTTGGGTACAGTCCCGAGCCATATGGAGGCACGTGAGCGGATCGGCAGGGGATTCGTCTCTCCCGGTATTAGGGGCGAGGTCGTGCTGTGTCTAGGAGAGCCATTACACAAAGTCCATGGCCATGGCAGGAGATTTACTGGTAGGTACTCCAGTAGTATCTCAGGGTGTTATTGGGCTACACTCCGACACGACTTATACTGCTATTGGGGGTCTGACATTACTAGCCCCCTAGGCAGATATGCGATACTCATTGACGAACGGACCGGACTGTATATACATTGTCACTGTTAAGCTCAGTAGGGTTTCCGGACGAGTTCGCTCATCGGCCTCCCTTGAGGTCAGTCCATGGGCAGCCGTTACGCATAGCTAGTACCGCTGACGGTTTGTGGTTAAACCCACTGCCAGGGTACTGACGAGTCATTAGAGTCCCGCACAGAAAGTTTCCCAAGTTCGGGCGAAACGTTGTAGAGGCCGTATGGTTTTATGGCAGGGTTCGGAAAATGCACGTGCGTTTACGCACGTGTTATTTTTCGGGCAGATGATACTGGTCGGCTTTGGTTTAAGCCGGATCCGAGTATTGTATTGAGTAGATATAATATCTTTGTCTCAGTTGCATTTGTATTCGGTCGTAATACAAATGCGGGTATATTTATACAGTTTCGGGGTTATCCTGAAAGTCGTTTCAGGATCACTTTTGGAAGTTTCCAGTTTTCTATCAGCCGTCTTTTAACATTCGGTTAAAGACGGATTTATCTTTTCTTGGATGAGGGTGAGTCATGCTTCTAGAAGGTTCTAGAAAGGGTGACTTGACTTGGTGAGTCATTAGTGCTTTAATGGAGCCATTAATGCAATGGTGACTAGGTTAATGTATCACCATTTGCATTAATGAGGTTTTGTTTGCTTAAGGATATTTTTCTTGTGTTCACACATGATATTTCTTTCTTAAGGTCACCCTCTTCTCTCCTACACTCACCCCCTCCCTATATATGGCCGGCCCCTCCTCTCTCTCATACTTACTTGATGTTTTCATTTGGTTACAAATGATATGATAGATTTTGGGGTGTATGGAATTTCACAGCTCATTTCATTCCATCACCCGATTCCCACGGCAACTTCATTAACCGTTCGTCCATGGTTTTGGACGAAGCGAGACAAAGTCATCTACTCATTCTCTATATCATTCTTGGTCATCTCTTTTAGCAAACTTGACGACCGAGTTGCCTCGAGTCAGAGGCGGGAGCCCGTTTAAAGAATCGTTGATGTGGTGCCACCTGGACGAGCAGATCGGAGATCGAAGAGATCGGAGCAGCCGCAACGGAGCGTGGGATGATGGTTAAAGAACGAAGGACTCGGATCGTTCGGTATAACCTTTCTACACTCTTTACAGTTTGTTAGTTTAGCAATAATGGCAGATCCGGGTTAAAGTATACGATAGCGCCAGATAAAAAGTTTTTGTTCCGCATTTGGCGTCTGTAAACGGCCGGGGCGCTAGCGTAGACTTACAGTGGTATCAGAGCCTCACCATTTTGCTATACTAACTTGTGCTAACGCGTTTAAAACATCGATCGAACCGGAAATCAAAAACCGCATTTTTCAATTTGACAGTTTCTGTTGATTTTAAATGGTGTCCTAAAAATATTCCACATATCACAGAAATCTGTGCAGGGTTTTATAAGAGCACCGACAAAATTTGGGCACGTGATTCCACCAAACAGCCGCGGAAACGCGGCCAAACCTATGGTTTGGCCGCGCATCCGTGGCCATTTGGTAAGATCATGCTCCCAAATTTGTACAGTGTGTTCTCCTCTGAAAATTGGGGTTTTTGGTATATATCTTTTGGGCCCAGATTTTGTTACTGTTCAGCAGATTTGCGTGGGGCCCACTTTGTGATATTTTGTCGATCGAAATTTAAACATGTTAGTTTATAGTGCTTACATTATATCTCCGACCGGGAATGTCATTTGATCGGTAAACCGCCTCTGATTGCTGTAGTTCTTTTAGACGGGTTTGCGAACGTGACATTCGCGTTGATGTTCTGTGTTGTGCTGTGATGTTGCGGATTTGTCGTGGTGGATAGCAGTGTGCAATGATAGTGCAGTTTGAGTTTATTTGTACATTTGATATTGCGGGGCGAGCGTCCAACATGTGGACTGCCGTCACTGCCTGTTGTATAATATTCTTTTGGGGCACGACCAGGTTGCGGTCGATGTACCTGCTGTACTATTTTTCATTACTGTACTAGGTTTTGCCCCGCGACGGAGTGCACGGATAGCCGGGTTCTGGGGGGCAACGGGTCCGCATCTCATGGCTTTGAGAGGCAGAGGGGTCCCACTCTAGAATTGGCAGACTATTCGCCGCACTCGTAGGGGGTACAGGTTGACCCAAGGAGGGGTGCCCAAGATTACCGGATTCCGTGAAGTGCAGGATGGTCCATTCACTATGCTGTAGGGGGCTGCCTCGCTTCAGGTTTTGGCGGGTAACTTGCAGCACCCGTAGGGGTCTAGGTTTCATTGCACAGGCTATCCACATGACAGGGGAACGTCGGGTTTCAGCAGCGGCTCTGTGAAACCCGGGGATCCCAGATTATCTGTATTGTTCTGTGATGCTTATTACTTTTCTGTAATGTTGCATATTATCACGCCTGGAGCGATTATTGTATATTGGTTTATATACTATTAGATATTGTATATGTTTTACACCCGCGCTAGTCCAGTCCCCGCTCTGTCGTTAGTTAAGTAACCTAACGGGTGATGAAGGGACCCAGTGACGAATGCGGATGGCATATACGTACATTTTATTTTCGTTCTTTTCTGATGTGATTATTGATGGGACTGCATTGATTCTGATCAATTCAAAGTAAAACAAACCTGTTTACAGTTGTTGGAACAAATTTAAAAAGTGTTATTACAAAGACGTTTCCTTTTGTTTTGCATAGCGGTATTCAGTGGAATATCCTGCACCTCATTCGACGGGGCAAGGGCCGATATCCTTTCACCGGGACTGACCCCTTGGGCAGAAGTTTGCGTCAGGGTAATAACTTCACTATAGTCGATTATAAGTTGCTTTGCACCGCGGTATTCAGTGGAATATCCTGCACCTCATTCCATGAGGAAAGAGCCGAGATCCCTTCACCGGGAGTGACCTCTTTAGCAAAGGTTTTCGCCACTGTATTTATAAAAAGCTATCAGGTTCCTTCAACGAGATCAAGTTCATTACGTTAAAGGTTTTTCGCCAAAAACCAGCCGTAGCCCTCCGTCGTTTCTTATGGATGGTCAGTAATATTCAAGCTATGTTTGTTGGCTTTCGTCAAGGCATAGTGTTTGGTAGTTGCTGGGGTATTCATTTGTTGCATAGATAGATGTGTTGGTTTGGGACAGTCGTATTACCTTGTTGGCTTTCGTCAAGGGTATGTACGGATGGGTTCAAATTAACAAGATAATGACGGGCAGAACTTGACATGTGACTTATGATTTGTTGACTTTCGCCAAGGTCATAAGAACATGGGGTAAAAATCATATCGGGAGTTTCTAAAGAAACTGAAACTTGCCAGGCATGCGCATACCTTCTGGAGTGTGATAACGCTAGTGGATTCCGTCACGTTATCATGCGATGAGAGTCGGATCCCTATTCCCACTGATGAGTTGGTTTACTCTTCGGGTGATTCCGATTGATTCTTCTTTCAGGTTTGGAGGAGAATTTGACAGGACAGTGGGAGGTTTCCGGATTAGATAAAGTGATAACTATTCTGATCTTGGTTAGAGTGCACGCAGAGTGTTTCTTTTCTCTCTCTCTTTGGCAGCGACCTTTGACCGACCCTAGACTATGACTCAGTGACCAGGTTGACTGAACCTTCTTAAAAATACTGGCTTTTGGATTGTCTATGTTGCATAAGTCATTGCCACTCCTTCTTATACCCTTTGAATTTCTCAGAACACCCGTATTACTACGGATATCCACTTCCATTGGATAGATCCATCGTATGGTTATATACGAACTCGAAGGGACTTCTTCGAGGATGGATCCAGGTTCAGGAGAAATAGAATTGGTTTATTCAGTTGTCTTTTATTATCACCTTCTCTCAGGTTGCAAGAGCTCCTTGGTTTAGGAGAGTACACCTATTACGCATATTGGATAGTCTTCTTCCAAACCATAGGCAGGTGCCGAAAGGTAGGGAATGAAGAAAACCAATTAGCCTAAGTAGGGTGTACAGAAGGTAATATGTAAAGACAAGATAAAGGGATTAGAAAGAGGGCAAAGTAAATTGCGACTGATATCATTCACGACCAAACCGCGTACTTCATCGCCATTCCTATTTCACCTTTAAAAAGAATAAGGTATTATTCAGTTGTCTTTTATCATCACCTTCTCTCATGATACGAGTACTCCTTGGTTTAGGAGGGTACACCTATTATGCTTACTGGATAGTCTTCTTCCAAACCATAGGCTGGTGCCGAATGGTAGGGAAAGAAGAAAACCATTTAGCCTAACGATGGTGTACAGAAGGTAACGACTAAAGACAAATAAAGGGACTTGGAGAGATGGCAGTGAAATATACGGTTGAAGTCATGAATTGGATTATGGAAGAGGCATTACTATGAATACCAGGATACCCCTACGAAACATTTTCATGTTTCAGTGCATTGTTAAAGGAAAACTGTTTTCCCGATTGGATACTTACTCCAAGGGTATGTATTTACAAGGTTTCATTCTCATATCTATATGGTTTTACAGATGATGAGTGGGAGTAAGTTATTGGGAATTAGGTGATCATCCTCATTATATCAGAATTCGTTGTAATTGGTGATATTTGAGGAAATCGCCAGGGTACAGTTTTCAACCTACGACGCACAGGTTTTGAGTTGTTTAAACTCAGCGAACTTATACAGAGTATTGTATGTTGTCCAAGTGTCCATCAGGACAAAGGGGTAGGTCCTCGTACTGTGTTCTGTTTACTTATGACTTCTCTAGTTTTTAGACAAGTGTTTCGTAGAAATACAAGGTCTAAGTTTTGAGAAGTTGTGGGTATAAGAATAAAGTAGAGAACCAGGTATCACAAGTATCGGGATTCTTCAAAGAGATCGAAGATGTAGATTCTTGTGATTGGTATTCAGATGATAGTGATGGTTTTGAGAAACGTGTTTCCCTTTCAGGTTACTCATAAATGGATGGATTCCTAAGTTGAGTAATGCTGATTAGCCTTTTTCCATTAAGTTGATATGCACTGGAGACAGCTGCATGATTTGAATCTGGTTCCAATTAAATAAGTGCCAAAGTTTCTATATTGGATATAGAATAGTTCGTACCTCAAAAGATGTCAAGGTACGGGGAGTTGTCCAGCTTATGCTTAAAACCAGACTCTGGATAACTCAGGGCACGTTTCTGTAATGGCTGTTTGTGGGTTGACCCTGGCTATGATGAGGGTTGATATTCTACCATTTGGAAGATCAATAGTGATATTGTTCTTGACTCGCCACAGTTTTAGTAAAATGGATTTTTTCAGAAAACAGTAGTGGGAGTATGGTAGAACTGGAAGTGATTCCAGAACCGCGAACGATTACGGAAAATTTAATAGGACCTATATATTCAATCAGGTTTGACATTCCATTAGCCACTCCGCAGATATGGTGGGTAACCTCAGACACCCGAGAGGTACTTCGGTAGCCTCAAGGACGGTGACAGGGAGGTTCTTATCTACCCAGACTTGACACTACTGTTGTTCCAGGCTATGAGACCCGGTAGGAGGGTTGTCGTAGTCAGTGGGAGCAGCGGAAGCATAGTGGGCAAGTAGCTTATGTCTATTTATAGACTAGAGCAGTTATAGCGGAGATAGATCATCTAATTTTGATGTGACAGTCATGGGTTTGACTTCGTCAAAATAGGGGATGGATCTGTTAAGAAGGTAGTAGGGTGTGATGTCATGGTATCTGGATGACATACACAGAGTAGGAAGTAAAATTCCTATACTACGATCGGTTGTACTTGTTAGTTATATGTATGCCCTAGAGGCCATTACTGTACATAGGATGTATATTGTAGTGGATGCTGGGACATATATAGGGAGGACTTTCTTGCTCGACATGATAGTATGCTATCTGGTTACCCTTTACCTTAACGTGTATGCTGATTGTCTCTCTGTTACATGTTGGTAAAGTCCTTAGGATGTGTGCTTGACTACCTGGACTATGATGCGGATCATACTAGTGGGGACATGGTAGTCCATAAGTACATCCTTCAAAGTCCCTAGTCGAGGGTGTATCGAGACGGGGCATCGATATACCAGAGTAGACTAGCGTATACCTTCTCGACCCATACAGATGGGCGATGGATGATCCCATATCCATTGGTGTTTGACATCAGAGATGATATACGGGTGCTCAGTAGAGACTGGGTACACTGGACGGACTCGTCGAGAACTCCCAGATGGTATTATACCTCACGTCAGATGGCAGTTCTCTGGTGACACTGGTACAGAGTAGTCTGTTGACCCGAGATCGTCATAGAGTCTTGTGTGGTTCCCACTGTGCTTTGATTTCCATCTTACCACGTCCAAGAGGGCATGCAAAACGGTGGTTTTTGGGTACAGTCCCGAGTCACATGGAGGCAATGAGCGATAGGAGGGGATTCGTCTCTCCCGGTATAGGGAGTTGATGTTGCGCTGTGTTCGATTGGCTATAACAGGAAATCCCTAGCCAGGGTTACTGAGATTTACTGGTAAGTGTTACCAGTAGTTTCTCGAATTGTTATAGACCTCATATCGACACGACTTATTGAGCTATTGGGGTCTGACGTTTACCACCCCTAGGCGAGATATGCGACATATCAGACGATCAGACCGGACTGTACGGTAGTGTTACTGGTCGGATTCACTGGAGTGTGAGTGGGCTTGCTCGTCGATCTTCAGATCGCTCAATACCCGGGTGGCCGTTACGTTTAGCAGACCGCTTGCGGCTTGTGGGTGTTTGATATGATCATCATCTGCTGCCGGCGTATTGACGAGTCTTTAGAGTCCTACACAGAGGTTTCCTGGCTCAAGCGAAACGAAATAGTAGCGCATATGAGATATGTGCGGGATCGAGAATAATACGAGTATGTGATACTGTATTCGATTCTCGCGATGTGACATTGATCGGTTATATGCGATATAGCCGGGTTATCGGATCAACTGTTGATTCGATAAGTTGTTACTAATGATACCAGTCGGTTGTGTGCGACATGACCGGATCATTGAATCAAGTGTTGATTTAATGATTTAATGCATTATTATATATTTGATATATTACTTTGCATTAACTAGTATCGGTTCACTTTAAAATGGATTTTCTCACTCGGGTGTGCGCATTACATATGCGATATGATTTTGTGCATTTAATTGTATCATGTTTGATGATACATGTTTACTTGGTTAAGTGCAAAGAATTAAACCATGGTTAAAAGAATGGTTAGGGTTTCATTTCCTTTATTTATTCATTTATTTATTTGTTTATTCATTTTGGAAAAGAGGAGAAAAGAATGGTGGCTTAATTTGGAGTTTAGTTGAAGCTTCATGAAACTTTGATCAAGTCAACCATTCTTATCTCATCCTTAACCCTAACCATTCCCACTAACCATGATTCATTCTCTACACTTGACTCTAGTTAACATTATGATAAGTTTTGATTTTTCTATTGTTTTTAATTAACTTATCATATATTTCTTTCTTCTTCTTCTTCATGAGCAAGGAAGAAAAAGCTTTTTTCATTAATGGTGATTGATGATAAAGAGTGAGAAATCCAATTCTAAAGTCTACCCACTTCCTATTTTTTCATCCTCTACCTCTTGCCAAGTAGTAGAGTGTGTTCTCTTCACAAGTTTTTGGACTTGGTGAAGTCGGAGCTTGATTTAGCGATGCCTCGACGTAGATCATCTTCGGCACGTCGTCGATGACCTAGCCCGCTTCTTCTCCGATGAAGCCGACGCAAGAGCCCGGATTTCGGATTTGTACAGCGGAGATGACTTCTTCATGGAGCTATGGAGGTGGACAAACGGATCTACATGTTGTATATCCGTATCCCTTAGTTAACTGTTAACTAGATTACTTTTTCGCCTAATTTTCTAGCAAACGATCCGTAGTCGGGTCTCTCGGCACCCATAAATTTTTATATTGGCATGTTCGATGCCTTGTGAGACCACATTAGGGTGCCTAGGAACCCTACAGTGGTTTCAGAGCCTAGCTAGAGCCTTAGGCGAAGTCCAGACGGAATTTGAAGTCCGAACGAACCCGAAACCCGATCACAAACATGCTCTCTGTCCAATTTTTAAAAATGTGGATTTTTCAAGATTAAAAATATCCAGAAAATCAAGCAGGGTTCATTGTGAAATACTGTGCAAAACGGAGCAGTAACTCCGTCATGACGGCGCGGAACCGCGGCCTAATCCCACGTGGCGCGGCGGTTCCGCGGCGAGACTGTAGACACTTTGACTTTTCTTTGCACAGTAATTCCTATTTTCTGGAGTTGGATTTTCTGGGAATTTTTAATATTTATTCAAGAGTTGAATTTTCTGCAGTTGTTTTGGGGATTCGGTGTTTCGATCGGAGTATCAAATTTTGTCTATGTGGCTTTCCGGATAAATTTTTAGAATATGTTAAAAAGTTCGACCGGATATAAATACCCAATTTTTCCCCTGTCGGGAAATTTCCAAGTGTTGGATTTTTCTGAAGTTTAACGACGTTCTAAGTAGTGCAAGTAACGCGATGGACCCTCTAGAAGACAACAAACCTTAACTCGATTATGTGACCGTCTTGAACTGCCCTTTGAACCTTCGGGTTTGGGGCAGTACGGCGTGCCACATGTGAGGCGTTGGCTTGACCCTTCTACGGCTGGACCGTCGGTACTGAGGCACGAACTGAATGTTGTTAGACTTATTTCATGTGTTGATCTATATCGGGAAAGGTTGGGTGTTCGATTGTTCGATCGGAAAGTTTGACATTTTCTATTTTATCCGGAATGGGATACAATAATTGGAATTCACAAGTAGTTATGTGATAACTAAATGAATGTTATAAACATAGCAGTTTAGTCTCACTTGATCGGTTGCCATGGAATTTTGATGTGATCAAAAGTCCGTTGCAATCACGTAGCGTACGCAGATACTCGCCGGGTAAACTTAATAGACAGCCTCACTCCATAGCCCCGACAAAGTGACTGTAGGAGAACCCCGTCGCCGAAAGCATCCGTTCGGGTGCTCGCGGCAACGGTGTTCCGCCTTGGTGCACTTCGTCGACGGTATCGGGGGTGCGGCCGTCTACTGAAGTTTGCGACGAGCATTCGATCAGGATGTCGGGAATCTTGTTGAATTACCCGACTTGATATTGAAAAGTGTTTTCGATTTTGAGACTAAAATGCGGGGTTTATAATTGTTAGGCATGTGATGTCTAAGTAATTCATTTGGTCAGGCATGCGATGTCTGAAGAGGTTGCGGATTCCAACTGTTGTAGTTTTGCACTTTCTTTTCTGTGACCGTAAGTGTAATATGTGATATCGCCGGTTTCGTTGCTATATGTCAACGACAATTGGGATGCGCATATTTACTTACGTTGATGACATGTGATGTTATGTGTTGCTGGATATGTTATATTGGATCGTCGTGTTTGAATAGCCGGGGGTTTTTATGTGAGATGACTGTTTTTCATTTTCATTCATGTAAAAACTTGTATGTAATATTCTTTTATTGGGGCACTTCCAGGTTGCGGAAGTTGTCACCTTTTGTATATTATTTACTTTTCTGCACTAGGATAGACCCAAGGAGGAGGGCACAAGTAACCGGGTTCTGGAGTCTAGTGGGAGACCAACTCGAGGAGTCGAGTCCGGGTCTCCTAACTCCAGAATTGGTTGGGTTGCTTGCCGCTCTCGTAGGGGTCTAGGGGTGTGGGTTTGGCTATTCATCACGACCGTGGAATCCGTATTTTATACTGGCTCGTATTGAAAACACGGACGTCCTAGTATATCCAATATTTCATATGATTCTTCTGCTGCGATATCTGTGATGTGATCATGTGATGTTCTGTGATAGATACAGTATATAGTATATATGATATATTATATAGGCGTTACTTATGTTTTACACCCGCGCTAGCCCTGCCCCGCTCTGCCGTTAGTTACCTAACCTAACGGTGCACGAGGGGACATCGAGGCGAATGCGGATGGCATAAGTGTATGTCGTATTTATCTGTGATGATTAGGTAATTAAATGATGGGACTTCATTAATGTGATTAATGAAAGTAAAAGAAACCTAAGATGTTGTAGAATCGAATTCAAAATAAAACAGGTAGCTAAAGTTCTTGCTTTGCACAGTGGTATATGTGATATATCCTGCACCTTATTCGATAAGGAAAGGACCGAGATCCCTTCACCGGGAGTGACTCCTTTAGCAATAACTGGCAGATGCTACACACTCGGTTTGTCTTTTGATTGCTTTTAAGTATTTTTGCTTTGCACAGTGATATATATGATATATCCCGCACCTCATTCGACGAGGAAAGGACCGACGATCCCTTCACCGGGAGTGACTCCTTTAGCAAAACTAGAAAAGCCTCAAAAGCACTCCATTTTAAAATCATTTGATTCTACAGCGATATCAAGTTCATTACGCAATAGGTTTTCAGAAAAACCTGTCGTAGCCCTCCGTCATTTCAGATACATACTAGTTAGTATTCGTGCTGCGGTTGTTTGGCCTCCGTCAAGGCGTAGTGTACGGTAGCTAACTAGTGCTTATCTGCTAGCATATGATGCGATAGGATTAGGGTATTCGTACGGCGTTGTTTGGCCTCCGTCAAGGGTCGTGCGGGTGGGTTTAATTCAATCAGGAAATGACGGGTTGAACTTGACTAGCGGACTATGGGTTGTTTGGCCTCCGTCAAGGTCATAGCGAGCTAGGGGCAAAATATTATCGGGAATTTCAAGTGTTGAAATTTGCAATGAGATTGCATACCTTCTATGAGATAGTTGGATTCCGATACCCGCTGCGAGTAAGAGTTACTCCTGGGAGAGTTTTATACATTACAATTAGCCGATCAAGTAGGTGTCTAGAAAGGTGTCAACGAGGTTACGCCTCTGGGAAAACGAGGTTATATTAATTAGGTTCGTGCGAAAGCACGGGGGACCTCCCTCAAAGTACCGACACTGGCCTGGCTGAAAGATTGGCGAACTTGTAGTGTGTAATTAATCCCGGCTAGTCTTTCCTTTTAGGGTTTGAAGGAAGATTTGATAAAAAGCAGTGGGAGCCATCCTGATTAGATAAAATAATAACCAATCTATTCTTGCAAGAGCGCACGCTGAGTGTTTTCTTCTCTCTCTCTCCTGGTAGCGACCATGTCATGCCTTAATCAAGATAATAATACGGATTATTGACCGAACCCGCTTGTTATACTGAGCTGGGGAACGTTGGTCCCGCTCCAACTTATAATTGTTATAAGACAGAGCAGGAAATTGGGGAATACCAGATTTCCCGTGCCGCCCAAACGAAGAGAGTGCATGCTGATGCATCATCTTCGGGTATGTTCATTATACAGAACTGTTTCTCAGTATCCTTTACGTCCTGGGTATGTGATACCAGATCAGGATCCCAGATATGTAATATGTTACATAAGGTTACAGAAAGGTAGAGAACTGAGAACGGGTGATAAGTTTCATGAGGCAGAAAACGGGGCAAGTGTTGCAGCCAAGTCTGTTGGTCACTGTCACCCTGTATTACAAATACATTGATTCTGAACGAATGTTATTAGATACCGAACCTGATATACAAAATCATATCAGTCTCTTTATCAGTAAAGAAATGATAAAATTTTGTATTGATGGATAATGTTTTGAACATTTTCTATATCAAAAGTTGATCGGTTCAGGCACGTTATCTAAAAGCATTGATGTTCTAAATCAAACTACAGTTCTTAGTATACAGAACACACACAAGAGGAAGAGTTCAGAAATGAACGGATTCTTCTTGAGGTATTGTAGACTAGGTCAGATCAATGTGGCTCGACTAGCTGAAGTTACATTTAGATGTATATTTAAATCGGTTTGAATTTACATCTTGTGAAACTTGCTAGTCATGTCACAAAGATAAGATGACCATAGCTCTGTTTATTGGAAACAGAGAAAGAGTTAGCGAACTCTTGGGATATGATACATGTTGATGTATGTAAGCTCCCCTGTCTACACATACCAAGACTGGTTCTTTATACTTCATTACGTTCTCTGATGATCTCTTTAGATTCAGACATATGTTCCTGTTGAAACACAAGTCCGAACCTTTTGAGATATTCACAGAATATAAGTTAGAAGTAGAGAACCAAAATACGGGTAAAAGTATTATGTCCTTTGATGTGATCAAGGAGGAGAATAATTGAGCACGGAAATACTGGACTATTCTAAAGGAGAATGAGATTCTCTCTCAGCATTACTCCTCTGTATACACCATAGCACGATGGCATATCAGGGCGGAGCAATCATACCCTATATGATAAGGTGTGCTCTATGATGAGTACTACTGAGTTACCTTTTTCCTTTTGGGAGTTATGCACTTATGAAGATGCATACCTATTGAATAGGGTTCCAATCGAATCAGTTGCCTACCATTTCATATGTGATATGGAAAGGGAAGAGCCCATGTCTTAAGCTAGTTAAGATTTGGGGTTGTCCGGCCTATGTTTAAAAGCAAAATCCGGACAAGCTCGAGGCAAGGTCTGTAATGTAGAACTGGAAAGGTTCCAGCTATACAAACTACAGCTGATGATTTGATAGAGCCAAAGGATTCAGTAGATTCCAACGAAACTCGGCCTCTCCGCCGATCTAGTAGGGTTCCTCACCCACCTGAGAGATACTTCGGTTTCTCAATGACAGTGGGAGCGAGGATTGCATCATGAGATGATGACCCAACTAGCTTCGAGCAGGCCATCGAGAGTAAGACTCTGTAAGAATGGCTGGATGTTTAGCGATCTGAGATGGAATCCTTATACACGAGCAAAGTATGGACTTTAGCTGCTATATCTGAAGGGTTAAATCCCCATCAGGAGCAAGTATATCTTGAGAAGATTACTTGGTGTACATGGAAAAGTTGAGACTTTCAAAGCTAGACTTGTTAAAAGTTTGCATCATTGACCAGGTACGGATAATGATGAAACCTTTTCAAGTAGCTATGCTTAAGTCCATCCAGATCCTACTTGCCACGGCTACATACTATGACTACGATATCTGGTGGTTGGGTGTCATGACAGCTTTTCTAAATGATGTTTTAGAAGAGTGCGTCTATAAGTACACAGCCAGAGGGCCTCGTAGGCAGTGGGAGCAGCGGAAACGTGTGCAAGATGCTTTATAGGATTAAAGCAGGCATCGCGGAGTTGGAACATCTGTTTTGATGAAGTAGTCAAAGAGTTTGACATCATCAAAATGGTAGATGAACCTTGTATATACAAAAAGGTAGTAGGGAGTATGGTGACGATCCTCGTAGTGTACGTGGATGACATACTCTTGATAGGGAAGTAGTTTCCTATGCTACGCTCGATCAATCTCCGATTATCACAAAGATTCTCCATATAGGATCAAAGTGATACCTCCTAAATCCTGGATTTTGGATCTATGAGATAGATCTAAATGGATATTAGAATTCTCACTAGTTGTAGTGAGACGGTATCAATCGATCCTGGGGAGAATCACTGGAAGGGTTCCAGGGTGATAAGAATGACTGAAAGTCAGTCACAGGCATTGTCTTTACCCTCAGTGGAGGGACGGTATATTGAAAGAGTTCCAAGCTAGATACCGTGACATACTAGACGATAAAGGCAGCATACATCGCTACTTAAGATGCTACCAAAGAGGCTGTTTGGATGTATATTGGTTCATGAGATGAACTATGTTCCTCCCATTATGTGACAATGGAGTGGTGGCTTATGCCAAGGAACGCATGTCCCATCAGTGATCCAGACATATTCTAAGGCAGCATCGCCTGATCATGGAGATAGTTGATCTCCAGGGTGATCGAGGTTAGGAGAGTAGATTCAGAGGACAACACAGCGGATCCACTCACATAAGGCCTGTTCCCAGAGAGAGACTTTCATGGGATGGTTGAGTATGAGATACTGCAACCACTGCTACAGATGGCCCTAGTGCAAGTGGGAGATTGTTAGTTATATGTATGCCCTAGAGGCCATTACTGTACATAAAATGTATATTGTAGTGGATGCTGGGACATATATAGGGAGGACTTTCTTGCTCGACATGATAGTATGCTATCTGGTTACCCTTTACCTTAACGTGTATGCTGATTGTCTCTCTGTTACATGTTGGTAAAGCCTTTAGGATGTGTGCTTGACTACCTGGACTATGATGCGGATCATACTAGTGGGGACATGGTAGTCCGTAAGTACATCCTTCAAAGTCCCTAGTCGAGGGTGTATCGAGACGGGGCATCGATATACCAGAGTAGACTAGCGTATACCTTCTCGACCCATACAGATGGGCGATGGATGATCCCATATCCATTGGTGTTTGACATCAGAGATGATATACGGGTGCTCAGTAGAGACTGGGTACACTGGACGGACTCGCCAAGAACTCCCAGATGGTATTATACCTCACGTCAGATGGCAGTTCTCTGGTGACACTGGTACAGAGTAGTCTGTTGACCCGAGATCGTCATAGAGTCTTGTGTGGTTCCCACTGTGCTTTGATTTCCATCTTACCACGTCCAAGAGGGCGTGCAAAACGGTGGTTTTTGGGTACAGTCCCGTGTCACATGGAGGCAATGAGCGATAGGAGGGGATTCGTCTCTCCCGGTATAGGGAGTTGATGTTGCGCTGTGTTCGATTGGCTATAACAGGAAATCCCTGGCCAGGGTTACTGAGATTTACTGGTAAGTGTTACCAGTAGTTTCTCGAATTGTTATAGACCTCATATCGACACGACTTATTGAGCTATTGGGGTCTGACGTTTACCACCCCTAGGCGAGATATGCGACATATCAGACGATCAAACCGGACTGTACGGTAGTGTTACTGGTCGGATTCACTGGAGTGTGAGCGGGCTTGCTCGTCGATCTTCAGATCGCTCAATACCCGGGTGGCCGTTACGTTTAGCAGACCGCTTGCGGCTTGTGGGTGTTTGATATGATCATCATCTGCTGCCGGCGTATTGATGAGTCTTTAGAGTCCTACACAGAGGTTTCCTGGCTCAAGCAAAACGAAATAGGACCGCATATGAGATATGTGCGGGACCGAGAATAATACGAGTATGTGATACTGTATTCGATTCTCGCGATGTGACATTGATCGGTTATATGCGATATAGCCGGGTTATCGGATCAAGTGTTGATTCGATAAGTTGTTACTAATGATACCAGTCGGTTGTGTGCGACATGACCGGATCATTGAATCAAGTGTTGATTTAATGATTTAATGCATTATTATATATTTGATATATTACTTTGCATTAACTAGTATCGGTTCAATTTAAAATGGATTTTCTCACTCGGGTGTGCGCATTACATATGCGATATGATTTTGTGCATTTGATTGTATCATGTTTGATGATACATGTTTACTTGGTTAAGTGCAAAGAATTAAACCATGGTTAAAAGAATGGTTAGGGTTTCATTTCCTTTATTTATTCATTTATTTATTTGTTTATTCATTTTGGAAAAGAGGAGAAAAGAATGGTGGCTTAATTTGGAGTTTAGTTGAAGCTTCATGAAACATTGATCAAGTCAACCATTCTTATCTCATCCTTAACCCTAACCATTCCCACTAACCATGATTCATTCTCTACACTTGACTCTAGTTAACATTATGATAAGTTTTGATTTTTCTATTGTTTTTAATTAACTTATCATATATTTCTTTCTTCTTCTTCTTCATGAGCAAGGAAGAAAAAGCTTTCTTCATCAATGGTGATTGATGATAAAGAGTGAGAAATCCAATTCTAAAGTCTACCCACTTCCTATTTTTTCATCCTCTACCTCTTGCCAAGTAGTAGAGTGTGTTCTCTTCACAAGTTTTTGGACTTGGTGAAGTCGGAGCTTGATTTAGCGATGCCTCGACGTAGATCATCTTCGGCACGTCGTCGATGACCTAGCCCGCTTCTTCTCCGATGAAGCCGATGCAAGAGCCCAGATTTCGGATTTGTACAGCGGAGATGACTTCTTCATGGAGCTATGGAGGTGGACAAACGGATCTACAAAGGTTGTATATCCGTATCCCTTAGTTAACTGTTAACTAGATTACTTTTTCGCCTAATTTTCTAGCAAACGATCCGTAGTCGGGTCTCTCGGCACCCATAAATTTTTATATTGGCATGTTCGATGCCTTGTGAGACCTCATTAGGGTGCCTGGGAACCCTACAGTACTGTGGTCGTCACACAGTTGTTTCTCCAGACAGGATATGGATATAATATTTGACATTCTGGTTTCTGGATCTATGGTTTTAGATCTAGATTTGGGTAGTTTCCCAATGTGGGTACTTTGACAGATATTCTAATGTTTTTTAGAATAGTTGACTCCTAGCATGGTGGTGTACCTACAGGTGATGGAGTCACCCTCTCTAAAGGTGTCGTATAGACTAAAGGGGAGAGGGAAGTGCATGATTGGCAGATCACTTACTTAGGCAATTGAGTCAATCATGAGATGTCAAGTACCACACCAGATGTTGTTTTTGCACTAGATGCAATGAGTTTGTATTAATCCAATCCTGGAGAAACATAAGGAAGCAGTTTTAGAACATAAGTACATGTTCTACGGATTTGATGACGGCAGCCTCCTTCGGGAGACGATCATCATTCCAGGCTTCAAAGGTGACATGGATGACAGAGTGATTGTCAGAGTTATAGTTTTCCCTCTGACGAAGAGGGACAGTATTATGGACAGGTGGTCCAAGAGGATACTGTGGGAGGCATGGTGCCGGATACTGATTAGGTTCAGTGATCGATACAGTCTAAGAAGTTTGGATTTGGAGTTCATTTATGAACTAGGTCCCATCAGATATCCAGACATATTCTAGGACAGGTATTACTCAATTCGGGAGATGGCTTTCTCCGCGAACTTGAGATTAAGAGAGATATAGAAAGAAACATCTAGGCGGATCCACTCACTGAGGCTATTTCTCGAACACAATAGTTTTACAAACGGGCTTTGTGAAACTGATTAGTAGAGGAGTTGGATGTTCGGTTTTACACGGGCTGTGAGTAGTCGACATCGCAATAATTATCCTTGAGTGTAAGTGGGAGATTGTTGGAGATAGTGCCCTCATAGTCAATTATTGGATCGCAAGTACGTGATTGCAATGATTGCGGAGGACCATGCCGGTAGGACAGTCTTACTCAAGATGATAGTATGCTATCTGGTTTGCCTTTATCAGTCGTGTACATGTTCAGGTGACTGATTACATGTTACACTTTGATAGAGCCCTTAGGATCTTGCTTTACCACCAACAGTATGATGGCGATCATATACGTGAGAGTTGGGTGGTTTATACGCATATCCTTAATTGTTGTCCCTAGTCGTGGGAGTTTCGAGACAGGGCATCGATACTCCGGAGTAGACTAGTGTGTACAGTCGAGACCCCGACGAGAGGCGGTGGCCGGTCTCACAAGCCACTGGTGTCAGTTGGATCACCTAAGATGTATACAGGTGCTCATTGGGTTATGAGTACACCGGACAGGACTCGCCGGGAACCTGCTAGTTGGTATTATACATATCATCAGATAGCAGTTCCCTGGTGACATGTGTACAGGTTAGTTCATCGACCTGAGGTCTTCATTTGTCTCGTGTGAGTTCCCACTGTGCTTTGATTTCTACCCTACCACGGCTCAAAGGAGTCGTGCAAACAGGTAGTTTTTGGGTACAGTCCCGAGCCATATGGAGGTACGTGAGTGGATCGGCAGGGGATTCGTCTCTCCCGGTATTGGGGGCGAGGTCGTGCTGTGTCTAGGAGAGCCATTACACAAAGTCCATGGCCATGGCAGGAGATTTACTGGTAGGTACTCCAGTAGTATCTCAGGGTGTTATTGGGCTACACTCCGATACGACTTATACTGCTATTGGGCGTCTGACGTTACTAGCCCCCTAGGCAGATATGCGATACTCATAGACGAACGGACCGGAATGTATATACATTGTCACTGTTAGGCTCAGTAGGGTTTCCGGATGAGTTCGCTCATCTTCCTCCCATGAGGTCAGTCCATGGGCAGCCGTTACGCATAGCTAGTGCCGCTGACGGTTTGTGGTTAAACCTACTGCCAGGGTACTGACGAGTCATTAGAATCCCCCACAGACAGTTTCCCAAGTTCGGGCGAAACGTTGTAGAGGCCGTATGGTTTTATGGCAGGGTTCGGAAAATGCACGTGCGTTTACGCACGTGTTATTTTTCGGGCAGATGATACTGGTTGGCTTTGGTTTAAGCCGGATCCGAGTATTGTATTGAGTAGATATAATATCTTTGTCTCAGTTGCATTTGTATTCGGTCGTAATACAAATGCGGGTATATTTATACAGTTTCGGGGTTATCCTGAAAGTCGTTTCAGGATCACTTTTGGAAGTTGCCAGTTTCCAGTTTTCTATCAGCCGTCTTTCAACATTCGGTTAAAGACGGATTTATCTTTTCTTGGATGAGAGTGAGTCATGCTTCTAGAAGGTTCTAGAAAGGGTGACTTGACTTGGTGAGTCATTAGTGCTTTAATGGAGCCATTAATGCAATGGTGACTAGGTTAATGAATCACCATTTGCATTAATGAGGTTTTGTTTGCTTAAGGATATTTTTCTTGTATTCACACATGATATTTCTTTCTTAAGGTCACCCTCTTCTCTCCTACACTCACCCCCCTCCCTATATATGGCCGGCCCCTCCTCTCTCTCATACTTACTTGATGTTTTCATTTGGTTATAAAAGATATGATAGATTTTGGGGTGTATGGAATTTCACAGCTCATTTCATTCCATCACCCGATTCCCACGGCAACTTCATTAACCGTTCGTCCATAGTTTTGGACGAAGCGAGACAAAGTCATCTACTCATTCTCTACATCATTCTTGGTCGTCTCTTTTAGCAAACTTGACGACCGAGTTGCCTCGAGTCAGAGGCGGGAGCCCGTTTAAAGAATCGTTGATGTGGTGCCACCTGGACGAGCAGATCGGAGATCGAAGAGATCGGAGCAGCCGCAACGGAGCGTGGGATGATGGTTAAAGAACGAAGGACTCGGATCGTTCGGTATAACCTTTCTACACTCTTTACAGTTTGTTAGTTTAGCAATAATGGCAGATCCGGGTTAAAGTATACGATAGCGCCAGATAAAAAGTTTTTGTTCCGCATTTGGCGTCTGTAGACGGCCGGGGCGCTAGCGTAGACTTGCAGTCGCCAGGAGTAGTCTACAAGTACACCCTATAATTGTTCATAGTTGAGGGAGTATCGAGACAGGGGTAGACTAGCGTATACGCATCTTGACCCATATGATGGGCGATGGATGATCCCACATCCATTGGTGTTTGACATCAAAGATGGTGTATAGGCGCTCAGTGGAGACTGGGTACACTGAACGGACTCGCCGAGAAATCCTAGATGGTATTATACCTATCGTCAGATAGTAGTTCTCTGGTGACACTGGTACAGATTAGTCTGTCGACCCGAGATCGCCATAGAGTCTCATGTGATTCCCTTTGTGCTTTGATTTCCACCATACCACGGTCAAGAGATCATGCAAAAAGGTGGTTTTTGGGTACAGTCCCGAGTCACATGGAGGCAATGAGCGATAGGAGGGGATTCGTCTCTCCCGGTATTGGGAGTTGATGTTGCGCTATGCTCGATTGGCCATAACATGAAATCCCTGGTCAGGATTACTGAGATTTACTGGTAAGTGTTATCAGTAGTTTCTCGAACCATTATGGACCTTGCATCGGCATGACTTATCAGGCTATTGGGGTCTGATGTTTTACCACCCCCCAGGCGATGATATGCGATATATCAGACGAAGAGACCGGACTGTACGATAGTGTTACTGTCAGGCTATTGCAGGAATTAGAGCGGGCTTGCTTGCTGATCTTCTGATCGTTCAATACCCGGGTAGCCATTACGTCCAGCTAGTACCACTGACAGCTTATGGGTGCTTGATGTGATCATCACCTACTGTCGGCGTATTGACGAGTTTTTAGAGTCCTACACAGAGGTTTCACTAGCTCAGGCAAAACGAAGTAGGAGCACGTATGTGATATGTGCGGGACAGAGATTAATACGAGTATGTGATACCGTATTCTATTCTTGCGATATAAAGTATCGATCGATTCTATGTGATATAGCCGGGTTATCGAATCAAATGTTGATTCGATAAGTCGATACTATATCGGTCGGTTATATGCGATATAGCCGGGTTACCGAATCAAGTGTTGATTCCATATAATGATACAAATAATATTAGTCGGTCATATAAGATATAACTGGATTATTAAATCAAGTGTTGATTTAATGATTTAATTTTTAATTATATATTTGATATATTAATTTACATTAACAAATATTAGCACACTTAAACATTTACTTTTCTCACATGTGCACACTTAATATATATGTGATATATATTAATTGTCTTTTATTTTGTGTCATGGTTGATGATACAAGCTACATGGGTGTATGAGACTTACACTATGAAAAAGATAATATAGGGTTTATTTATTTAGTGTAAATCAATTATTAGTTGGATAATGGTCACATGGCACGAAGCTTTGAGAAGCTTGGAGACCCATTGACTGGTCCACTAGTTTTGTTTTATACTAGATATTTTGTTAACCCAACCATTATCTTAACTCATGGTTAAGTCTCTACATGAGATATATTAGGCATTTTCTCACCCATGGTTGCGATTCTCACTCACAACATTATCTCTCTTCATCTTCCTCTTCAAAGCTCAAGAGCTCTCTAGCTCTTGATCAAGTAAGAAACCCTAGTGAGAAAATTAATTCCAAAGTGAGAAAAAATCCTGCTTCTTCATCCTCTACTAGATTAGCACTTTAGTATAGGGTGTTAACTTCACTAATCCCACATTAGTGAAGATGGAAGCCTGGGTTAGTATTTCCTCGACGTAGATCATCTTCAGCCTCGAAGACTTCAAGCAAGATCGTTGCTTTCTTCTCATGGAGCCATTCAAGAGTCTGGGAGTTACATGATTGCAGCGAAGGGACCACTACAAGTAGCTTTTAAAGTGAAGGACCGGTCTATAAAGGTTGTAATCCTCATTCACTTAGATGTTAAGTTGTTAACATTGCTTGGATGTTTAAAATTCTAGTTAAAGATTCTTGTTTAGAGTTATTTAGAATGGCAAAATTTTAAAAAACGGCATGGACGATGCCTACCGAAAACTTGCTTCCGTCCTAGGTAACCCTACAATGAATGTTTGGGATATTCCACAAATTTACACAAAACTGATCGTGTCTCGAGTTTGTCTAGATTCTGCTTTTTAACAAAAGCAGGACAACCCTATATCCTAACTCGTTTAAGAGATGGTCTCTTCCCATGCCATATCTCAAATGGAGTGGTAGGCACGGATTTGGTCGGAACCCTGTTTAATAGATATATTGCAGTCTCTAATGCATATCCCCAAAAGGAAAGTGGCAACTCAGCATCACTCATCATTGAACGTACCAATCTAGTAGGGTATAATTCCTCCGTTCTAACACACCGCTGTGTTGTTGTAAGTGCACGGCGGCGCCCCGGCCGTCAATCCGACGCCGGAATGCGGAAGCGATGCTTTACTTTAATTTTCGAAACCGGCACCACTGCGCACTAAAACCCGGATTGGGCCATTAAACTAGTCCTAGCTAACAAGAAGGGGGGAGAGATATACCGAGCGATCCGTGTCCTTCGGTCTTCTCGTCGTCGTCCCGATCTCCCCGCGGAATCTCCGGTCTCCACCATGTCGCCGGAAGGGCACCACGTCGCCGGCTTCTTTTACGGGCTCCCACCTCTGGTCCGAGGCAACTCGGGCACGAAGTTGACGAGTCGACGTGCCCAAGATTTGCTGTAGAATGTGTAGTGCTCTTTTGTCTCTATTGGGGTGGAGGGAGTTCCCATATGGTGGAGGAAATGATATAAGCTTTTAGAGATGGAGTTGTGGGGATTTTACCAAGCCAAAGATACAAAAATCCCACACCAAATAAAAATGGGCAGCCCCTCCCCAATGTGGCCGGCCATTTCTCATGGTGAAGAGAAGAGAGTGAGAGAATGAGGGAGTTAGAAACTCTCATCCAAAAGAGAGCAAGTGAAACGGCTATCATGTATGAGAGAGAAAAAGATGTGATGATGATGAATTATCATCACAACCAAAACCTCACTCCAAATCAACCATCATGAAATCAAAGTCAATCAATGATGAAGTCAAGGAAGTCAAGGGATGGTGCAACCATCATGAAACCATCATGATGCAACTATTTGCAAATACCACCCTCCACAAATGCTTATTTTCACAAATGCAAATAAGCCCTCCTCCACCAACCTTCAGCCAATGAATGATACAAAGAAATATGGCTGAAACAGAAAACAAACTGGCAACTCCAAAAAAATTGATCCCGTAATAAATTACAGGAAAACCCCGCTGCTGTGTATACACACCCGCATTTGTATTCCGATCGAAATACAAATGCAATGAGACAAAATCTACACTGTAATATACTAGGATCCGGGTTAAACCAAAGCCCGCTAGTATTAACCGTCTGATCCTGATCCATGTAATACCGCATGTATCTGATCGAACCCTGCCATATCTCCATACGGCCTCTACAGCGTTTCGTCCGAAAACTTGAGCAACTGAATGTGGGGGACTCTAAAGACTCGTCAATACATTGGTTGTGGATGTAACCACTAGCACGTCAGAGGTATTAGCCTATACGTAACTGGCTACCAGGTATTGACCAAAAGGGATGTCGATGAGCGAACTCATCCTGACACCCTACTGAGTCTGTCAGTGACAATATCCGTACAGTCCCGTCCATTCGTCTATAAGTATCGCATGGCGGACCTAGGGGGTTGGTAAAAGTCAGACCCCCAAAAGCGGTACAAGTCGTGTCGGAGTGTAGCCCAGAACACCCTGAGATACTACTGGAATACCTACCAGTAAATCTCCTGCCTTGGCCAAGGACTTTCATGTAAGGGCTCTCCTAGACACAGCGCGACCTCACCCCCAATACCGGGAGAGACGAACCCCCGAAGATCCGCTCACTGCCTCCATGTGGCTCGGGACTGTACCCAACTAAAACCTGTTTGCACGTCTCCATTGAGCGTGGTAGGGTAGTAATCAAAGTACAGTGGGAACTCATACGAGACAAATGACGATCCTCGGGTCGATGAACTAACCTGTACACATGTCACTATGGAACTGCTATCTGACGTCAGGTATAAGACCAACTAGCATGTTCCCGGCGAGTCCTGTCCGGTGTACTCATAACCCAATGAGCAGCTGTATACATCTTAGGTGATCCAACTGACACCAGTGGCTTGTGAGACCGGCCACCGCCCCTCGTTGGGGTCTCGACTGTATACACTAGATGCCCTGTCTCGAAACTCCCACGACTAGGGACCTTTTAAGGATATGCTTATAGACTACCAGCTCCCACGTATATGATCGCCCTCATACTGCTGGCAGTCAAGCATGAATCCTAGGGCCTCTATCAACGTGTAATAGCGACCTATCAGGTCACCTAAAGCAGTACACGATGATAAAGATAAACCAGATAGCATACTATCATCTTGAGTAAGACTGTCCTATAGGAATAGGTCCTCGCTCAATCATTGCAATCACGTGCCTGTGATCCAATAATTGACTCTGAGGGCACTATCTCCAACAATCTCCCACTTGCACTCAAGGCTAATTATTGCGATGTCGCATACTCACAGCCCGTGTGATACCGAACACCCAACTCCCCTACTAGTCAGTCTCACAAAGCTCGTTTGCGAAACTATTGCGTTCGAGGAATAGCCTCAGTGAGTGAATCCGCTGTGAAGTTTCTTTCTATGTCTCTCTATATCTCAAGTTCGCAGAGAAACCCATCTCCCGAAATGAGCAATACCTGTCTTAGAATGTGTCTGGATATCTGATGGGACCTAGCTCATAAATGAACTCTAAATCCAAACTTCTTAGACTGTATCGTCAACTGAACTTAATCAGTATCCTGCACCATGCTTCCCTCAGTATTTCCTTGGACCACCTGTCCAAAATACTGCCCCTCGTCAGAAGGAAAACTATAACTCTGACAACCTCCCTGTCGTCCAAGTCACCTTGGAAGCCTTGAATGATAACTGTCTCCCGAATGAGGCTGTCGTTGTCATATCCCTAGAACATCCACTTATGTTCTAAAACTGCTTTCAACTGTTTCTCCAGGATTGGATCAATGTCAACTTATTGCATCTAGTGCAAAAACAACATCTGGTGTGGTACTTGACATCTCATGATTGACTCAATTGCCTAAGCAAGTGATCTGCCAATCATGCACATCCCTCTCCCCTTCAGTCTGTAAGACACCTTTAGAGAGGGTGACTCCATCATCTGCAGGTACACTACCGTGCATGGAGCCATCCATTCTAAATACTCATAGAATGCTGTCTAAGTACCCAGATTGGGAAACCACCCAAATCTAGATCTAAAACCATAGATCTAGTAACCAGAATGTCTGATATAATATCCATATCCTTTGTGGAGAAACCACTGTGTGACAACCAAAGTATAACCGATCGTAGTAAAGGAATTTCACTTCCTACTCTGTGTATGCCATCCAAATACCAGGACATCACACCTTACTACCTTCTTAACAGATCCATCCCCTATTCTGATGAAGTCAAACCTATGACTGTCATGTCAGAAATAGATGATCTATCTCCGCTACATCTGCTTTAGTCTATAAATAGACATAAGCCACTTGTCCACCAATGCTTCCGCTGCTCCCACTGACCACGACAACCCTCTGGCAGAGTCATATAGACGTACACTTCTAAAACTAGTTTAGAACGATGCTATACTCATCTTCCTGCCGGGTCTCACGGTCTGGAACAACAGCAATGGCAAGTCTGGGTAAACAAGAACTTCCCTGTCACCGTCCTTGAGGCTACCGGAGTACCTCTCGGGTGCCTGAAGTTACCCACCTTATCTACGGAGTGGCCAATGGAATGTCAAACCAGATTGAATCTTTAGGTTCCTATCAAAATCTTCAGTAATCGTTTGTGGTTCTGGAATCACTTCCAGTTCTACCATACTCCCACTACTGTTTTCTGAAAAAATCCATTTTTATTAAAACTGTGGCGAGTCTAGAACAATATCACTATTGATCTTCCAGATGGTAGAAAGTCAACCCTCGTCATATCCTGGGTCAACCCACAAACAGCCATTACAGAAACGTGCCTTGAGTTATCCAGAGTCTGGTTGTAAACATAAGCCAGACAACTCCCCGTACCTTAGCAACATTAAGATATGAACTGTTCTATATCCAATATAGAAACAGAGGCACTGATTTAATTGAACCAGATTCAAATCATGCAGTTGTATCCAGTGCATGTCAACTAAATGGAAGGAGGCCGATCAGCGTTACTCAACTTAGGAATGCTTCCAATTATGAGTAACCTGAAAAAGAAGCAAGTTCTTTTAATCATTACTATCACCTGAATACCGTACACAAGTATCTACATCTTCGATCTCCTTGAAGAATCCCGATACTTGCAATACCTGGTTCTCTACTTTATTCATATACCTATAACTTCTCAAAACTCAGACCCTGTGTTTCAACGAAACACTTATCTAAGAACTAGAGAAGTCATAAGTAAGCCGAATGTAGTACAAGGACCAACCCCTCTGTCCTAATGGACACTGGACAATATACAAAACTCTGTACAAGTCCCTTGAGTCTAGTAACTCAATCCCTACGTGTCGTAGGTTGAAAACTGTACTTATGGTTAAGAAGAATTACACCGCTGTTTAATACTCCTTACCTAACCATCAACTGATATAGGTAAATGTCATAGACATAATTTCAATAAGGTATATCTCACTCTATAAAAATAGACGTACAGATATATCAATTTGAAATTGGTACATAACAGCGGATATTCAAAACCAAATATTTGCCGTCCGGCAAACAACCCAGGTGACTTCCTCAAATATCACCAATTACAACGAATTCCGATATAATGAGGATGATCACCTAATTCCCAATAACTTACTCCCACTCATCATCTGTAAAATCATACAGATGTGAGAATCATACCTGGTAAATACACACCCTGGAGCAAGTGTCTAATTGGGAAATCAGTTTTCCTTTAACAGTACACAGTGAAACCGAAACATTGAAATGTTTCGATGGGGTATCCCGGTATTCCTAGTAATGCCTCTTCGATTATCCAGATTCACAACTGTAACCGTATATTTCTATGCCATCTCTCCACATCCCTTCATATGTCTTTAGTCATTACCTTCTGCACACCCCTTTAGGCCAAATGGTTTTCTTCCTTCCCTACCGTTCGGCACCAGCGTATGGTTTGGAAGAAGACTATCCAATAAGCATAATGGGTGTACTGTCCCAATCCTAGGAACACTCGCAATGCGAGAGAAGGTGAAGATAAAAGACACCTGAATAAACCTTATTCCTATTTCTCCTGAACTAGAATCCATCCCCAAACTGGAACAACTTCCTTTCGAGTTCGTATATAACCATACGATGGAATATCCAATAAACTGTGGATCTTCGTAGTGATACGGAGTGTCCTGGAGAAATACAAAGGTGGTGTGGGAGTGGTAATGAAATACTTGGTTTGGTCGTGAATAGCAGTCGCAATTTATTTTGCCCTCCTTCTAATCCCTTTCTTTGTCTTTACATAATACCTTCTGTACACCGTTTAGGCTAATTGGTTTTCTTCATTCCCTACCGTTCGGCACCTGCCTATAGTTTGGAAGAAGACTATCCAATTTGCATAATAGGTGTACTATCTCCTAAACCAAGGAGTACTCGCAACCTGAGAGAAGGTAAAAGGAAAAGACAACTGAATAGTCCTATCCGTTTTCTCCAGAACCGGAAACCATCCTCGAATAAATTCCTTCGAGTTCGTATATAACCATACGATGGTTTTGTCCAATGGAAGTGGACGTTCGTAGTAATACGGGGTGTCATGGAGAAAATGGTAAAAGTAGGAGTGGCAATGAGGTTTGCAACTCTGACAATCCAAAAGCCAGTGTTAAGAAGGTTCGGTTAATTTTGGTCTCTGAGTCATAGTTTTAGGGTCGGGTCAATGGTCGCTGCCAAAGAGAGAGAGAAAAGAAACACTCAGCGTGCACTCTAACCTAGATCAGAATGGTTACCAATTTATCTAATCTGGAAACCTCCCACTGTACCGTCAAATTCTCCTCCAAACCTAAAAGAAGAATTAGTCGGGATGTCCCGAGGAGTTAACCAACTCATCAGTCGGAATCGGGATCCAACTATCACCGTATGATAACGTGACGGAATCCACTCATGCTATCATACTCCAGAAGGTATGCGCATATCTGGCAAGTTTCAGTTTCTTTTGAAACTCCCTATGTGATTTTTACCTCATGCTCTTATGACCTTGACTTTAGCCAACAAATCATAAGTCACATGTCAAGTTCTACCCGTCATTCTCCAAGTTAATTTGAGCCCACCCGCACAAGCCCTTGACTTTGGCCAACAAGGCTATACGACTGCCCCAAACCAACGCATCTATCTATGCTGCACATGAATACCCAATAGCTACCAATCACTATGCCTTGACTTTGGCCAACAAACATGGCTTGAATACTGATTGACTATCCATGTGAAACGACGGAGGGCTATGAATGGTTTCTGGCGAAAACCTTTAACGTAATGAACTTGATATCGTTGAAGGAACCGGATAGCTTTATAAAAATATAGTGACGAAAACCTTTGCTAAAGAGGTCACTCCCGGTGAAGGGATCTTGGCTCTTTCCCCGTAGATGAGGTGCAGGATATTCCAACTGAATACCACGATGCAAAGCAAAAGTAATCGGCTATAGTGAAGTTATTGCCCTGACGCAAACTTCTGTTCAAGGGGTCACTCCCAGTGAAGGGATCTCGGCCCTTGCCTCGTCGACTGAGGAGCAGGATATTCCAACTGAATACCACTGTGCAAAACAAAAGTGAACGTCCTTGCAAATAACAGCATTTTGAAAAATGTTCCAACAACATCAGATTAGGTTTGTTTTTAACTTGCATTGATCCGAATCAATGCAGTCCCATCAATTGATCACACCAATAAAGAACGAAAATAATGACGTACGTATATGCCATCCGCATTCGCCACTGGGTCCCGTCATTACCCGTTAGGTTAGCAAACTAACGACAGAGCGGGGACTGGACTAGCGCGGATGGAAAACATATACAACATCTACTAATATATATATATAATATATAATTTTCGCTCAAGGCGTGATAAAATGCAACATCACAGAAATGTACAGCATCACAGAACAATACAGATATCTGGGATCCCCGGGTTTCACAGAGTCGCTACTGAAACACAACGTTTCCCTGGTCATGTGGATAGCCTGTGCAATGAAATCCTAGACCCCTACGGGCGCGGCATGTTACCCACCAAAACCTGAAGCGAGGCAGCCCCCTTCAGCAACGTGAATGGACCACCCAGCACTTCACGGAATCCGGTAACTTGGGCACCCCTCCTGGGTCAACCTGTACCCCTACGAGTGCGGCGAATAGCCCGCCAATTCTAGAGTAAAGCCCCCTCCGTCTCAATACCATGAGATGCGGGCTTGTTGCCCTCTAGAACCCGGCTATCCGTGCACCCCTCCGTGGGGCAATCCTAGTACAGAAAGTAAAATATACATACAACGGGTACATCGACCGCAACCTGGTCGTGCCCCAAAAGAATAATACAAACAGGCAGTGACGGCAGTCCACATGTCGGACTCTCGCCCCGCAATATCAAATGTATATAATACAACAAAAACTGTACTAGCATTGCATCCAGGCTATCCTCACGACCAATCCGCAACATCACAGCACAATTACAGAACATCAACGTGAATGTCACGTTCGCAAATCCGTTTAACCGGGCTATAGCAGTTAGACAGGATTTACCGATAAAGTGACATTCACGGTCGCAGATATAATGTAAATACTGTGAAATAATGTGTTTAAAATATCCGATCGATCAAATTTTACGAAGTGGGCCCCAAGCATTACTGTAGCAGTTAAAGAAATTCTGGGCCCAAAAATAATATTCCAAAACCCCTATTTCCAACCCAAAAGCCCACTGGAAAAAATTGGCACAATGATAACACAGAACCGCCGCGGAACCGCGGCCAGAAGGAGGTTTTGGCCGCAGTTCTGCGGTCTTCCTATTGAATCAAGGTGTCGAATTTTTACAGTAAGCTAAAAAGTCCCTGCACATCATTCTGCAACATACTGAAAAAAATTTCGAGCCAGAAAAAAATCGACAGAAAACTAATGCTATTGAAAACGCGGATTTTGGAATTTTTGTTTGATCGGAAATGTAAACACATTATTCAAAGCTAGACTAGATTAATGGCGAGGCTCTGATACCACTGTAAGTGCACGGCGGCGCCCCGGCCGTCAATCCGACGCCGGAATGCAGAAGCGATGCTTTACTTTAATTTTCGAAACCGGCACCACCGCGCACTAAAACCCGGATCGGGCCATTAAACTAGTCCTAGCTAACAAGAAGGGGGGAGAGATATACCGAGCAATCCGTGTCCTTCGGTCTTCTCCCCGCCGTCCCGATCTCCCCGCGGAATCTCCGGTCTCCACCATGTCGCCGGAAGGGCACCACGTCGCCGGTTTCTTTTACGGGCTCCCACCTCTTGTCCGAGGCAACTCGGGCACGAAGTTGGCGAGTCGACCTGCCCAAGATTTGCAGTAGAATGTGTAGTGCGCTTTTGTCTCTATTGGGGTTGAGAGAGTTGCCATATGGTGGAGGAAATGATATAAGCTTTTGGAGATGGAGTTGTGGGGATTTTACCAAGCCAAAGATACAAAAATCCCACACCAAATAAAAATGGGCAGCCCTTCCCCAATGTGGCCGACCATTTCTCATGGTGAAGAGAAGAGAGTGAGAGAATGAGGGAGTTAGAAACTCTCATCCAAAAGAGAGCAAGTGAAAAGGCTATCATGCATGAGAGAGAAAAAGATGTGATGATGATGAATTATCATCAAAAACAAAACCTCACTCCAAATCAACCATCATGAAACCAAAGTCAATCAATGATGAAGTCAAGGAAATCAAGGGATGGTGCAACCATCATGAAACCATCATGATGCAACTATTTGCAAATACCACCCTCCACAAATGCTTATTTGCACAAATGCAAATAAGCCCTCCTCCACCAACCTTCAGCCAATGAAAGATACAAAGAAATATGACTGAAACGTAAAACAAACTGGCAACTCCAAAAAAACTGATCCCGTAATAAATTACAGGAAAACCCCGCTGCTGTGTATACACACCCGCATTTGTATTCCGACCAAAATACAAATGCAATGAGATAAAATCTACACTGTACTATACTAGGATCCGGCTTAAACTAAAGCCCGCTAGTATTAACCGTCCGATCCCGATCCGTGCAATACCGCATGTATCTGATCAAACCCTGCCATATCTCCATACGGCCTCTACAGCGTTTCTCCCGAAAACTTGAGCAACTGAATGTGGGGGACTCTAAAGACTAGTCAATACATTGGTTGTGGATTTAACCACTAGCACGTCAGAGGTATTAGCCTATACGTAACGGGCTACCAGGTATTGACCAAAAGGGATGTCGATGAGCGAACTCATCCTGACACCCTACTGAACCTGTCAGTGACAATATCCGTACAGTCCGGTCCATTCGTCTATGAGCATCGCATGGCGAGCCTAGGGGGTTGGTAAAAGTCAGACCCCCAAAAGCGGTACAAGTCGTGTCGGAGTGTAGCCCAGAACACCCTGAGATACTACTGGAATACTTACCAGTAAATCTCCTGCCTTGGACAAGGACTTTCATGTAAGGGCTCTCCTAGACACAGCGCGGCCTCACCCCCAATACCGGGAGAGACGAACCCCCGAAGATCCGCTCACTGCCTCCATGTGGCTCGGGACTGTACCCAACTAAAACCTGTTTGCACGTCTCCTTTGAGTGTGGTAGGGTAGTAATCAAAGTACAGTGGGAACTCACACGAGACAAATGACGATCCTTGGGTCGATGAACTAACCTGTACACATGTCACCAGGGAACTGCTATCTGACGTCAGGTATAAGACCAACTAGCATGTTCCAGGAGAGTCCTGTCCGGTGTACTCATAACCCAATGAGCACCTGTATACATCTTAGGTGAACCAACTGACACCAGTGGCTTGTGAGACCGGCCACCGCCCCTCGTCGGGGTCTCGACTGTATACACTAGTCTACTCTGGAGTATCGATGCCCTGTCTCGAAACTCCCACGACTAGGGACCTTTAAGGATGTGCTTATAGACTACCAGCTCCCACGTATATGATAGCCCTCATACTGCTGGCAGTCAAGCATGAATCCTAGGGGCTCTATCAACGTGTAATAGCGACCAATCAGGTCACCTAAAGGACTACACGATGATAAAGATAAACCAGATAGCATACTATCATCTTGAGTAAGACTGTCCTACTGGAATAAGTCCTCCCTCAATCATTGCAATCACATGCCTGTGATCCAATAATTGACTCTGAGGGCACTATCTCCAACAGTTGTGGTGTATAAGAAGGAGTGAGCTGAGAAAGAATTCCATTATCTTTTAGAAAATCTAGAAACTCTGTACTTATGTACTCTCCACTTTAATCTGATAGAAGTTTCTTGATACTCAATCCAGTTTGTTTTTCTACTTCAATTTTATACTCCTTAAATTTTTCGACAGCTTCAGAATTATGTTTCAATAAGAACACGTGTCCAAATCTCAAGAAATCATCAGTAAAAGTTTTGAAGTATGAATAATTGCTTCTAGCATATGTAGACATTGGTCCACATACATCTCTATGTATGAGGCCTAAGAGTTCAGTAGCTCTCTCTCCGTATCCGGTTAACGGAGTTTTAGTCATTTTACCTTTGATACAAGACTGACAAGTCGCTTAATATTTATATTCAAACGGATTTAAATATCCATCTTTATATAGCTTGGTTATTTTTGTTTCGTTAATATGACCAAGTCTACAATTCCTAACAAAAGATTCATTTATTTCTGAAATCTTCCTTTTGTTTGTGTGTTGTATGTTAAAACTGTGTGTTGATTCAGGACGTAGATTCCGTTATTTAATATACCATTTCCAATCAACTGTTGATTTAGGTTAATATTCATAACATTACTCTGTAACACAAAATTATATCCTTCCTTGACCAACAAAGATACAAATATTACGTTACATAACATAGATGGTACAAAATAACATGGGTTCAAAACTAATATACACCCTGAAGGCAACCCTAGATGATACTCTCCTACGGATACAACATGAACATTTGATCCATTTCCAACATTGAGAGTATGGTCACCTTTCTTCAAAACCTTGCTATTTCTCAATCCCTGCACACAATTGCAGATGTGAGATCCCGAACCGGTATCTAATACCCAGGATGTAGAATTTATTGAAAAACCGTTTTCGGTGACAAACACACCTGAAGCGGAAGCATCAATATGCTTCTTCTTCTTCTTAAGATCGGCGAGGTACTCAGTACAGTTTTGCTTTTAGTGTTCCGACTTGTGGCAGTAGAAACATTCTCCCTTTCCTGATCCCTCGGCCCCTGATTTGTCTTTCCCCTTTGCCTTTTTAACTCCACCTCTCGGTTTGGTGGGTTTCTTCTTCCTCTTTCCCTTAGCCTTAGCTTTTGGAACGGAATAGGAAGTTTTCCCAACAATTAGAGTGGGAGTTTTCACTGTCTTGAGTATACTCTCTGCACTTCTCAACATATTAAGAAGTTCAGGAAGTGATTTCTCCATGTTGTGCATATTGAAGTTCATTATAAATTGAGCATAGGCAGGGGAGACTGTAGAACTATATCAACATATTGTTCATTCTCCATAGTCCATCCTTAGTCCTCATGTTCTTCAATAAGCCCTATCATCTTCAAGACATGATCTCCTATAGATGTACCAGCAGCCATCCTCATCTGAAACAACTTTCTTGAGACCTCGTAATGAAGAGCACGAGATTTCTCCTTATACAACTCCTTTGTATGGAAAAAGATGGATTGTACATCCATCTTCTCATGTTGCTTTTGATGTTCATTGTCCATCGAAGCTAACGCGAGGCATTTGGCTGTGGCACAATCGATATCCTATGCCTTGCGGATCTCCTTATCCGCAATAGAGGAATCAGGGCCTGGGAGGGGAGGGGCTAGAGCAGTGAGGACGTATGCAACCTTATCGTAGGTAAGGGCAATGTTCCTCAGCCAGTCTTTATAATTAGGTCTTGTCAGTTTATTTTTCTCTAGTAGAAGCTTAAGTCTCGTCATTGGTATCTGCTATTAGAAGAGAGAAAAGAAAACACTCAGCGAAAGCTCTTGCATGATTAGATTGGTTATTTATCTTATCTAATCAATGTCACCCACTGCTTTTATCAAATTTTCTTTCAAACCCTAAAAAAAAGATTAGCCAGGATTAATTACATTCTACAAGTTCGATAACCGATCAGCCAGGCCATTGTCGGTACTCCGAGGGAGGTTTCCCATGCTGTCGCATAGACTTAATTAAAATAAAACTCGCTTCCCTAGAGGCATAACCCCGTTGACACCTTTCTAGACACCTACTGGATTAGCTATTCGTAAAGTGTAAAATTCTCCCGGAAGTAAATATTACTCAAAGTGGGATCGGGATCCAACTATCAAATAGAAGGTATGCAATCTCATTGTAAATTTCAACACTTGAAATTCCCGATATAGTTTTTATCCCTAGCATCTTATGACCTTAACTATGGTCAACAAATCATAAGCGCCTGTCAAGTTCTACCTGTCATTTCATGATTGATTTAGACCCATTCGTATGACCCTTAACTATGGTCAACAAATTCTTATGAATGTCCTAATCAATCGCATCAAATACTTTATAAGAAGACATCACTTAGCTACCGTACACTACGTCTTAACTATAGTCAACAAACGTAGCACGAATACTAAGTACTCTTCTTTCCAAAACGGCGGAGGGCTACGAAAGGTTTTTATGAAAACTTTTAACGTACTGAACTTGATATCGCTGTAGAACCGAGTATTTTGAAAAAGGAGTGGCTTAAGCTCCACATTTGAAATATCTGCTTTTTCGTAAAAAGACCGAGTATGTTTCAAATTTGATTCTACAACATCTTTAGTTTTTTTTATTAACATTAATCTCATTAATGTTGTCCCATCATTTTAAGCTCTTATTCATCATAGAAGAAACGAAAATAGAAGCTACGTTTATGCCATCCGCATTTGTCATGGGGCCCCGTCATACACCGTTGGGTTACTTAATTAATGGCAGAGCGGGGGCTGGACTAGCGCGGGTGCAAAACATAAGCAACATTTATTATATATCATATATATAGCATTCGTCTCACACGGTAAATATACGTATTTCTAATGTCGTTGATCTATAGCAATGAGATTAGGGATATACATATTACACTTACGGTCGCAGAAAAGAAATGAAAAATCACAATAATTAGAATTCGCATCAACCTTAGACATCATAAACCCGGATTATCTCATATTCCGGATTTCATGCCTAACCATATAAATCTTACGTTAAAGTCTCGAATTGAAAACTCTTTTCAAAAATGAAATCGGGTAATTCAACAAGATTACCGATTCAATTATCGAATATTCGTCGGAACTGCGGCTAAACGCTAAGGTTCTGCCACGGTTCCCAGCCACTTGGTTGAATTGGGAACTCGTATTTCTTGGGGTTCTATAAAATTTTCTGCATGATTTTCTGAATATTTTTAATCTGCAAAATACCAACTTTTGGAAAAATGGACAGAAACTTGAAAAAGTTCGGGTTTTTGAAGTTCGATCGAACACTTTAACGTCGTATAGCCTACCATAATGCACTAGCTTGGCTCTGATACCATGTAAGCCTTACCTAGCACCACAATCAAGAGTTTCAACCTAAGCAAGTGAGCAATTTTAATTTTTTTAGGTTCTAAGTTAACTAACCATGAATCAAACTAGAAATTAGGGTTACAAAAGGAGCAACTATGGATATTTAAACTAAGTGAATGAGAACTACAACCTTTGTTGTCCGGTCCTTCACTTTAATTGCTCCGTGTAGAAGTCCTTGAGCTCCTCTATAGCTCCACAAGTTGTAATAAGGTTGCTTGAAAACATCATTGTCCATGATGATCCATCCGAAGCTTCTCACTCTCAAGCTCTTGCTTCACTAATTCTATGAACAAGTGAGGGCAACAACCTATACTAAATTGCTAGTTTAGGATAAGTAGATGAAGTGGGGAGGTTATCACTCAAAATCCTTTCTTTTTCTTTTCTCTTTTTAGCTCATAGAAAAATCTAGAGAGCATAGAAGAAGAGGATGAACTTAGCATTCGATTAAATGAACCCTTGAGATATCTTAGATATTTAAAGATGAGAATGGAATAAAATAATGAGCCATGGTGCTAGATATTTTAGGAAGAGTGTGGAAGCAATGACTCATCACAAAACATTTTCATTTTCTTTTAATTTATTTAAATATCCAATATATCTCCAATGTGATTCTTGCATTGCCTTGTTCTATATATCATCAACCATGATACATACATACATACATACATACATACATACATACATATATATATATATATATAGGAATTATAAATGAGTGATTAGTCAATTTATTAAATCAACACTTGATTTAATAATTCGGTTATCACATATAACCCGACTAATGAAAAACGCTAGATTAAAATACGGTATAAAATACTCATAGTTAATCAAGCTCTTGCATATATCTCCATATGTGCCCTACTTCGTTTCGTTTGAGTTTGGAAACCCCTATGTAGGACTCTTAAGACTCGTCAATACGCTGGCAGTAGGTAATGATCATATCAGATACCAACAAGCTGTCAGCGGTACTAGCTGGACGTAACGGCTACCCAGGCATTGAACGAATAGAAGATTAACAAGAAAACTTGTTCAAACTCTCGTAGAGCCAACAAGCAACACTTACCATACAGTTTGGTCTCTTCGTCTGATATATCGTATATTGAGTCTGGGGTTGGAATCGTCAAGCCCTAATAACTCAATAAGTCATGCCGATGTATGGCCTATAACCAGTCGAGAAACTACTGATAACACTTATCAGTAAACCTCATCAGCCCTGGCCAGGGACTTGCTGTTATAGCCAATCGCGCATAGTACAACATCAACTCCCAATACCGGGAGAGATGAAACCCCTCCTATCGCTTACTGCCTCCATGTGTCTCGGGACTGTACCCAAAATCCACCTGTTGGCACGACCCTGCAGAGCCGTGGTAGGGTAGAAATCAAAGCACAGTAGGAAGGACACAAGACACTAGGACGATATCGGGTCTACAGACTAACCTGTACAAGTGTCATCTAAGAACTGCTAATTGACGATAGATATAATACCATTTAGGAGTTCTCTGCGAGTCCGTTTAGTGTACTCAGTCTCTAATGAGCACTTTATACAATCTTTGATGTCAAACACCAATAGATATGGGATCATCCATTTCCCCTATACTGGGTTAAGAAATGTATACACTAGTCTACTCTGGAATATCGATGCCCTGTCTCGATACTCTATTGACTGGGTAATTTTAAGGATGTGCTTGTGGACTACACATGCCCCACTAGTATGATCTTCATCATAGTCATGGTAGTCAAGAAAATATCCTAAGGTCTTTATCAATATGTGTCAAAAAGACAGTAAACTTAATCAAGCGAACATGTCAGGATAAAGAGCAACCAGATAGCATACTATCATGTCGAGTAAGAAAGTCCTCGATATATATACATGTCCAAGCATCCACTATAATATACAATAATGGCCTCTAAGGCGTACATATATTTAACAGAACTTCCCATCGAAAAAATCGCGGAACGTCTTCCACTCTATGGGTTGTGTGAGACGGCTTTCCTCGGCTTTCCACCATATTCTTGCGTTTTCAGTGAGATGGAGTTTGGCCACACAAACCCAAGCTACGTCTGGTACCTGTACGGCGGTAAGGTCGTCCTCTATACTCTGGGCCATTCTTCAGCCTCAAGAGAACCCTCTTTCCCTGAAAAGTTCCTGGGATCCAATGCACGGAATTTCTTTACTTCAGGTGCTTCGGCTTCCGGTCGGTTCATAAGAATAGCAGTCTGCTCCTGCTGGCCCTCCAGAAGACTTTTGATAGCTTCTAGAAGCACCGTCTATTTGTTGATTGGAGCAGCAACGGTAGGGGGAGGTGGTAAAGTAGGTGGTGGTGTTTTGTCACTAACATTGGTACTGGTGTTATTGGGAGAATCCATCACCTTGATAGAAAATGAAAGGTTAGGATAGATTCAAGAAATTTGAAATGTAAGGAATTTATAGTTGCCGATTCTTATAATTCTTATGATATATTGCTTAAGACTTCATACAGAATAGACCTGTATGGGCCGCCAACAAAACATGTCATGCCCCGCTTCCCAGTAGACGGAAACGGTGACGTGGCAAGCCCGCAACGTATTTACTGTGAAGTAAGTACGTTAAGCGTAATTAAACAATAAAACAATGAACAAGAATGACAAGAATAATAAAATGAAACAACAACTTTATTTATATTCAATTTTACATACAATTGTCTGAAATAAAAGATACAATAACGAAGCAATGCCTAAACAATGACATACAGAAAGTAAGTGCAGGCTGGAAGGAGCTAGTAATCTGGCTGTGCAGCAAGCTACTCCAAGTCCTCCGGCCTTGGCTCTATCTCCTCAGAATCCGGTCCTCCTGACAAACATTCTAAAGAAAGAAAAACAGAGAGGAATGTTTGCAGCGAACTAGCGCTCAGTAGGTTCTAAAGGAAACAAGAGAGAATAGTATATCATGTGAAAAGGAACTAAAAGAACAAAAGACGAGTAAAATTGTATATGATCCTCTAAAGGTATATGATATTTATTCTAACATGGTTATTTGTAGTTTGATAAGGAATGTATTCATGCATTCGAAAGAAGTCCATCTTACCCCGTGGACTATGGTAAAATGTATTACAAGGCCCCATCATAACCTACGGGATAACGGCACGTGAATTCATATAGGTGTCTTTTAAGTGACCTCTCGTGCCACGATATACGTTCCGTACCAATCTACCCCTTTATCCCCACGTATTGTATTATATGGATTAAGATTATAGGTCTTAGCCGAATCCATGGATTTAAAATGTTCAGGTTCATGTTCAGAATGTAATCATGTGTTCAAGTAGTCATGTTGAGTTCATGTCAAGTTATAACCATGGTTCGTGAAGGGTTACCCTAGCGCTCCGGCCATCTCACGTGGCCAAATGCGGAACAAAAAAATTTCTTACGAATAAAACTTGGCGCTAGACTAAACCCTAAAACCGGATCTTTCAATAAAACTAACTAGCTACACTAAGAGAGCTATCTACTATGATAGAAACCTCACCAAATGAACCAAGTCCTTCGGTCTTCTTTCTTCATCCTTAGCTCCTAGCAAGCGCCTTGAACATGCTTGAACTCCAAATCCGGCCCCATCGGTCCATCAGGATCGAGCTTGTTCTCCGGCCTCCTTTTGTCGTAGATGATCCACCCGGGGAGTATGATCCATGGCTCTAGCTCTTTGCAATATGTCAAAAGAGCAACTGGAGAACTTGGGATGCTAGTCCAAGTAATCTAGGATGTAGTTTGGATGTCTAAGTTTTCTATCTCTTTCTAGCCTCTTCACTTGTATCTCAACACATGAGAAATATAGTGAAGAGGAAGAAGATGAAGGTGGAGGAGAAAGCAAGAGGAGGAAGGAGATGAGAGCTCAAGAGAGAAAAATGAATCAAGCATGAAAGAGAAAATACACACAATGGTTTTGTATATCAATTCTTTCATTAAACAATTAGCAACCATGCTTCAATAGTAAACCCAAAATGAATTATAAATTCATTTGACTACTATTGAAGCATGGTCACATCTTTTCCTCCCATACTCTTACTTTACACCTCATTTCCATTTATGAAATAAATGGAAAATACATAATAAGGTGGCCACCTTCTAGAAGGAAATCTATAGTAAATACGGATTTCAGTCTACTGTACAAATATACCGGCAATCAGATAAAAATCCGAACGTCCAAAAGAGATAGAATAATACGAAGAACGTAATAGTAGAATATATATATCGAAATACATATACGTAAATTATTAAATCAATACCTGATTTAATAATCCGGCTCAAACCCGAGCTGGCTAGTATTACAAACTGTCCGATCGAAAATCTGAGTACCAAGTACATCAATCGATCGAACCCTGCACGTATCCAATACGGCTACTACATCATTTCGCCTGAATCAAGGAAACCCTCTGTATGGGACTCTAAAGACTTGAGAGTACTCTGGCAGTGGGTTTAACCACAAGCTCGTCAGCGGAACTAGCTGTACGTAACGGCTATCCAAGTACCTGTCGAAAAGAAGGCCGATGAGCAAACTTATCCGGATCTCCTACTGAGCCTATCCGTGACAATATCCGTACAGTCCGGTCTTTTCGTCAAAGAGTATCGCATACGGGTCTAGGGGAAGGTGAACGTCAGACCCTAACAACCTGATAAGTCGTGCGATGTGGCTCAGGACTAATCCGGGAAACTACTGATCAACCTATCAATAAATCCCAAGCGCCTTGGCTAAGGTCGTCCCGACCAATCGAATCACAGTGCGATATCGACTCCCTATACCGGGAGAGGCGAATCCCCGACAATTGCTCACTGCCTCCATATGGCTCGGGACTGAACCCAACCAAAACCTGTTTGCACGACTCAGTAGAGCCGTGGTAGGATAGTGATCAAAGTTCGGTGGGAACTCACACGAGAAAAATGCCGATCTCGAGTCCAGAGACTAACCTGTACACATGTCAGCCGAGAACTTCCATCTGATGATAGGTATAGTACCATATGAAAGTTCTCGGCGGGTCCGTCCAGTGTACTCACACCCAGTGAGCACCTGTATACGATCTTAGGTGCATCAGACCAATGGCTGCGGGACCAACCATCCTCCGACGTGGCTAGAAACGTACACACCAGTCTACTCTGGAGTATCAGTGCCCAGTCTCGATACTCATGCGACTAGGGACCATTTAAGGATGTGCTTATGGACTACCCTGCTCCCACAAGTATGATCGCCATCACAACGCAGGTAGTCAAACAAGATCCTAGGGGCTTTATCAACATGTAACCGCAATATGTAATAACGAGTATGACATATGCCTTGTTAAGATAAAAACAAACCACAATAGAATACTACCGTATCGTGTCTTTATCAATATGTGCAAACCAGATATAATAACAATAAATACACTTATCCCAATAATGACAAGTCAAATAATATACTATAAAACTGAGCAAGATTGTTCTGTACATACATATCCCTTGTATCCATATGTATACATATACAATACTGGCCTCTAGGTCATATACATCCAACAATCTCCTACTTGCACTAAAAGGCAGTGATTGGCGTACCGAATACCCAACGTCTGCTCTAAGGCCAGCTACTGGCATACCGCATACCCAACATCCCAAAAATTCGCTCGAACTGTGCTTGAGGGAGGGCCTTTGTAAATGGATCCGCCGTGTTGTCTTTCGTATCCACTCTCCGGACCTCGATCTTCTGGCGATCTACGATCTCCCTGATCAGGTGATACCGCCTTAAGATGTGCCTGGATTTCTGATGGGACCGTGGTTCCTTCGCTAAAGCTATAGCCCCATTGTTATCACAATACACTGGTATCGGATCAACAATGGACGGAACCACCTGAAGTTCAGCTATGAACTTCTTTATCCAGACCGCCTCTTTTGCGGCATCGATTGCAGCAATGTATTCAGCCTCCTTCGTCGAGTCTGCGACGGTATCCTGTTTGGAACTCTTCCAACATACCGCCCCTTCGTTGAGGGTAAACACAAAACCCGAGACAGACTTGCTATCATCCTTGTCACTCTGGAAGCTTGAGTTGGTAAAGGACTCGATCCTGAGGTCTCCATTACCTTAAATCAGGAACATCTCCTTAGTCCTTCTCAGGTACTTGAGAATGTTTTTTACTGCTGTCCAGTGGTTCACACCTGGGTCTGACTGATACCGACTCACTACGCTTAGCGCGTAAGCTACATCTGGTCCTGAACATAGTATCGCATAAATTATAGATCCTACCGCCGAACCGTAGGGTATAGTGCTCATGCGAACCCTCTCCTCATCAGTCTTGGGAGACATCTCCTTGGAGAGGGTGATTTCGTGCAATGCGGGTATGTTACCGCGCTTGGAATCTTCCATACTAAATCTCTTTAGTACGGTCTCCATGTACCTGGACTGGGAAAGTCCCAGTAATTTCTTGGATCTATCTCTGTAGATCTTGATCCCCAGAATGTACGAGGCATCACCTAGGTCTTTCATGGAGAACCTTTGTGATAAGAATAGCTTGACCGATTGTAGCATAGGAATTTCATTTCTTATCAAAAGAATCCCGTCCACGTACAAGACTATGAACACGACAGTTCGTACTACAATCTTCTTATAAATACAAGGCTCATCTTCGTTCTTGATGAAGTCAAAGTCCTTGACTGTCTCATTAAAACAGATGTTCCAGCTCCGCGATGTTTGCTTCAATCCATAAATGGATTTGAGCAGCTTACACACCTTCCTGCTGCTCCCACTGTCTACAAAACCTTCTGGCTGATCCATGTAAACGCACTCTTCTAAACTTCCATTTAGAAAAGCCATTTTTACGTCCATCTGCCAGATCTCATAGTCATGAAAAGCAGCAATGGCAAGCAGGATCCTAATGGATTTGAGCATAACCACTGGAGAAAAGGTTTCGTCATATTCCACTCCTGGTCTTTGAGGAAAACCTTTTGCAACGAGTCTAGCCTTATAGGTTTCCACCTGCCCATCCACAGCAAGTTTCTTCTTGTAGATCCATTTGCATCCAACGGGTTTTACCCCAGGTGGAGCAACTTCCAGGGTCCACACTTTATTGGTGTACATGGACTCCATTTCAGATTGCATAGCATCCAGCCACTTATCAGAGTCCCTACTGATAATGGCCTGTGTGAAACTAGTAGGATCATCTTCTTCCAAGATGCAATCCTCTCGATCCCCATCTATGAGAAAACCGTAGTATCTCTCGGGCGGATGAGAAATCCTACTAGATCTGCGGAATGGCTAAGGTTCATCCGAGGTTATTGAATCCTGAGGTTCCACCAAATCTTCAGTTACAGTTAGTCCCTCTGGAATTTCTTCTGGTTCTACCATGCTCCCACTAATTTTTTTTGTAAGAAATTGCCATTCTAAAAAAGTGGCATGCTGAGCAACAAACACCTTCTGTTTCTCGGTGTGGTAGAACTGATATCCATAACTGTTCTTAGGATATCCTACAAACTTACACAAAACTGACCGTGCCTCCAGTTTATCCGGATTGTGCTTTTTAACATAAGCCGGACAACCCCATATCTTAAATCTTTTAAGATACGGCCTTTTTTCATTCCACATCTCGAATGGTGTCTTAGGCACGGATTTGGATAGAACATCATTCAACAGATATGCTGTTGTTAAAAGCGCATGTCCCCAAAATGAAAGAGGCAACTCAGTACTACTCATCATAAAGTGAACCATATCCAATAGGGTACGATTCCTCCGCTCTGATACACCGTTGTGCTGTGGTGTATACAGAGGAGTAAGCTGAGAGAGAATTCCATTCTCTTTTAGATAATCTAGGAATTCCGTGCTTAAGTACTCCCCTCCTCTATCAGATCGGAGGATCTTAATACTCTTGCTAGTTTGGTTCTCTACTTCGTTTCTATATTCTTTGAATTTCTCAAAAACTTCAGATTTGTGCTTCATAAGATACACATTCCCGAATCTAGAGAGATCGTCAGTGAATGTGATGAAGTACGAGAACCCACCACTTGCATGTATAGACATCGGACCATATACATCACTGTGTATGAGTCCCAAGAGCTCTGCTGCTCTTTCTCCATGCCCGGTGAACGGAGATTTGGTCATCTTTCTTTTGAGATAAGACTGATAAGTTTCATAAGATGAAAATTCGAACGTATTCAAGAGTCCATCTTTATGCAACTTACTTAGTCTTTTCTCTTCGATATGACCAAGTCTACAATGCCACAAGTAGGATTCGTTCGAATCTGAACTCTTCCTCTTGCTTGTGTTTTGTACATTGAGAACTGTGTTTTGATTTAGAACATAGATACCATTACATAGTGTACTTTCTGCAACCAATACTTTATGAAGTTAGATGTTCATGATATTTCTATCAAGAACAAAATTATATCAATCTTTATCAAGTAAAGAAACTGATATTATGTTGCATAACATGGAAGGTACATAGTAGCAATTGTTCAAAATCATAGTATTGCCATTTTGCAACACTAGGTGATATTCACCGACGGCCGCATCATTAACTTATACTTCGTTCCCTACTCCGAGGGACATATCACCAGGTCCAACTATCCTACTTTTTCTCAGTCCCTGCAATAAATTACAGATATGAGATCCTGATCCGGTATCGAGTACCCAGGAGGTAGGACTGACCGAAAAACAGTTTTCAATAACAAGAACACCTAAAGAAGACGCAACAGTATGTTTCTTCTTCGATGGGTTTATTAAGGAATTCAAACTTTCCTCTTTCCCTTCCTCATACTTATGACAGTTGTCATAAATTAGAGCCGAACAGACGTTCCCCGGTCCCGAATAAGAATTCGGATCGGTCAAGTGATACATTTCATTATCTTGATTAGGGCGTGAAATGGTTGCTACCTGGAGAGAGAGGGAAAACACTCAGCGTGGGCTCTTGCAAGATTAGATTGGTTATTTTATCTAACCAGGATGGCTCCCACTGTTTCCTCAAATTCTTCTTCAAACCCTAAAAGAAGAACTAGTCAGGATTAATCGCACGTCACAATACTTGCTTAATCTTTCAGCCAGGCTGGTGTTGGTACTTCGAGGGAGGTTTTCCAACGCTTTCGCGAAGTTCCTTAATTACATAACCTCTTTTCCCTGAAGGCGTAGCCCCGCTAACACCGTTCTAGACACCTAATTGGTTTATAGCATTGATTGTTAAGTGAAAAAATCTCCCAAGAATAATCCTACTCATCAGTGGGATCGGGATCCAACTATCATTGTGTGATGCACTAGATGGAATTCACTCTAGTCACCACACTCCAGAAGGTATGCTAAATCTGCAAGTTTCCTGTATATTTGAAACTCCCGGTGTGGTTTTTACCCCTAGTGGTTTATGATCTTAACTAGGTCAACATATCATAAGCCGCTAGTCAAGTTCAATCCGTCATTATCCTGGATTAACTTAGACCCATCCGTATATACCCTTGACTAGGTCAAAATGGTCATACGGCTGTCCTAAACAATCGCAATACATGCAACAAACAAGCATTACTTAGCTACCGAACACTACGCCTTGACTAGGTCAAAATACGTAGCACGAATACTAGGCAACGCTTGTAAGAAATGACGGAGGGCTACGACTGGGTTTTTGGCGAAAAACCCGTTAACGTAATGAACTTGATATCGTTGAAGGAACCTGAGTAGTTTTGTAAATTTATAGTAGCGAAAACCTTTGCTAAAGAGGTCACTCCCTATGAAGGGATCTCGGCTCTTTCCTCGTCGAATGAGGTGCATGATACTCCAAAATGAATACCACGATACAAAGAAAAAATAATCGACTATAGTGAAGTTATTACCCTAACGCAAACTTTCACTCAAGGGGTCACTCCCGGTGAAAGGATCTCGGCCCTTGCCTCATCGAATGAGGTGCGGGATATTCCAAACTGAATACCACTATGCAAAGCAAAAGAGAACGTCTGTAATGTCAGTTTTTAAAGCTTGGTTCCAACAACATCTTTTAGGTTTATTATCTTGCATTAATTAAAATTAATGCGGTCCCATCAATTTGTAACCTATCACACCAGAAAAGAACGAAAATAAAATGTACGTATATGCCATCCGCATTCGCCACGGGGCCCCGTCATCACCCGTTAGGTTATTTAACTAACGACAGAGCGGGGGCTAGACTAGCGCGGGTGCAAAACATATACAACATCTACTAGTATATATATAAGTATATATAACAATCATCCCAGGCATGATAATAAACAACATCACAGATAACATTACAGAATGGTGGATAATCATGGAGCCCCGGGTTTCATTTGAGCCGCAAATAAAACCAGACGTTCCGGTCATATGGATAGCCTGTGCAATGAAAGCCTGTACCCCCTACGAGTGCGGTGAATAGCCCGCCAGTTCTAGAATGAAGCCCCCTCCGTCTCAGCGCCATAAGAATGAAGCCTCCTCCGTCTCGATGCTATGAGATGCGGGCTTGTTGCCTTCTAGAACCCGGCTATCCGTGCACTCCGCCGTGGGGTAAGCCTAGTACAGAATATTAAAAAAATATATACAACCAATGACATCGACCTCAGTCTGGTCGTACCCCAAAATAATATACAAACGGCAAAGACGGCAGTCCACATGTCGGACGCTCGCCCCGCAATAACAAATGTACAAATGAATTATAAACTGTATTCTAACATTGCACCACATGCTATCCACCACGACAATCCAACCACAATCACAGCACAAGCACACAACATCAACGCGAATGTCATGTTCGCAAAACCCGTCTAAAAGAACATATAGCAATCAGACGAGTTTTACCGATCGAGTGACATTCCCGGTCGCAGATAAAAGTGAATGTACTGATAATAAAATACGTATCTTAAAATTACGATCGACTAAACTTTCCATGTGGGCCCCAAGAATTTAAACCAACACTGTAACAAATCTGGGCCCAAAAATAATTATTCCAGAAACCACAATTTCAAATATAAGAGGCCCAGAAGAAATTTGGTTCACGTAGGCCCCAAAGTGGCCGCGAAACCGCCGCCAATAGGGGTTTACGCGGCGGTTCCGCGGCACTTTGGAAGGATCACGTGACCAAATTTCTTCAGGGGTCTTAAAAAAGCCTGCATGATTTTCTGAGACTATAAAAATGATTTTTCGAGCACGTTTAAAAATTGACAGAAACTGCATGAAATGAAATGCGGTTTTTGGAATTTTCGGTCGATCGTTGTTCTAAATACGTTTGAACTAGCTAGTGTAAGTTTTATGGGTGGCTCTGATACCATGAAGGGTTACCCTAGCGCCCCGGCCATCTCATGTGGCCAAATGCGGAACAAAAAAATTTCTTATGAACAAAACTTGGTGCTAGACTAAACCCTAAAACCGGATCTTTCCATAAAACTAACTAGCTACACTAAGAGAGCTATCTACTGTGATAGAAACCTCACCAAATGAACTAAGTCCTTCGGTCTTCTTTCTTCATCCTTAGCTCCTAGCAAGCGCCTTGAACATGCTTGAACTCTAAATCTGGCTCCATCGGTCCATCGGGATCGAGCTTGTTCTCCGGCCTCCTTTTGTCGTAGATGATCCACCCGGGGAGTATGATCCATGGCTCTAGCTCTTTGCAATATGTCAAAAGAGCAACTAGAGAACTTGGGATGCTAGTCCAAGTAATCTAGGATGTAGTTCGGATGTCTAAGTGTTCTATCTATTTCTAGCATCTTCACTTGTATCTCAACACATGAGAAATGTAGTGAAGAGGAAGAAGATGAAGGTGGAGGAGAAAGTTAGAGGAGGGAGGAGATGAGAGCTCAAGAGAGAAAAATGAATCAAGCATGAAAGAGAAAATACACACAATGCTTTTGTATATCAATTCTTTCATTAAACAATTAGCAACCATGCTTCAATATTAAACCCAAAATGAATTATAAATTCATTTGATTACTATTGAAGCATGGTCGCCTCTTTTCCTCCCATACTCTTACTTTACACCTCATTTCCATTTATGAAATAAATGGAAAATACATAATGAGGTGGCCACCTTCTAGAAGGAAATCTGTAGTAAATACGGATTTCAGTCTACTGTACAAATATACCGGCAATCAGATAAAAATCCGAACGCCCAAAAGAGATAGAATAATACGAAGAACGTAATACTAGAATATATATATCGAAATACATATACATAAATTATTAAATCAATACCTGATTTAATAATCCGGCTCAAACCCGAGCTGGCTAGTATTACAAACTGTCCGATCGAAAATCCGAGTACCAAGTACATCAATCGATCGAACCCTACACGTATCCAATACAGCTACTATATCATTTCGCCTGAATCAGGGAAACCCTCTGTGTGGGACTCTAAAGACTCGACAGTACTCTGGCAGTGGGTTTAACCACAAGCTCGTCAGCGGAACTAGCTGTACGAAATGGCTACCCAGGTTCTTGTCGAAAAGAAGGACGATGAGCAAACTCACCCGGATCTCCAACTGAGCCTATCCGTGACAATATCCGTACATTCCGGTCTCTTTGTCAAAGAGTATCGCATACCGGGTTTAGGGGATGGTGAACGTCAGATCCTAACAACCTGATACGTCATGCGATATGGCTCAGGACCAATCCGGGAAACTACTGATCAACCTATCAGTAAATCCCAAGCACCTTGGCCAAGGTCTTATGGTCCTGACCAATCGAATCACAGTGCGATGTCGAATTCCTATACCGGGAGAGACGAATCCCCGACAATCGCTCACTGCCTCTATGTGGCTTGGGAATGAACACAACCAAAATCTGTTTGCACGACTCAGTAGAGCCGTGGTAGGGTAGTGATCAAAGTTCAGTAGGAACTCACATGAGACAAATGCCGATCTTGTGTCCAAAGACTAACCTGTACACATGTCACCTGAGAACTTTCATCTGACGATAGGTATAGTACCATATGGAAGTTCTCGGCGGGTCCGTCCAGTGTACTCACACCCAGTGAGCACCTGTATACGATCTTAGGTGCATCAGACCAATGGTTGCGGGACCAACCATCCCCCGACGGGGCTAGAAACATACACACCAGTCACTCTGGAGTATCAGTGCCCAGTCTCGATACTCACGTGAATAGGGACCATTTAAGGATGTGCTTATGGACTACCTTGCTTCCACAAGTATGATCGCCATCACAACGCAGGTGGTCAAGCAAGATCCTAGGGGCTTTATCAACATGTAACCGCAATATGTAATAACGAGTATGACATATGCCATATTAAGATAAAGACAAACCACAATAGTATACTACCGTATCGAGTCTTTATCAATATGTGCAATCTAAATATAATAACAATAAATACACATATCCCGATAAAGACAAGTCAAATAATATACTATAAAACTGAGCAAGATTGTTCTGTACATACATATCCCTAGTATCCATATGTATACATATACAATACTGGCCTCTAGGGCATATACATCCAACAGTTCGGTCAAGTCGAGTCAAGTATACAAGTTTGAATTTAATGTTGAATTCGAGTATTCAGGTTCATAATCAAGTATTCAAGTTCGTGTTTGATTTTGGATTCATATTTGAGTTTCGCTTCATATTGAGTCAGACACTTGTGAACGGATTTAACTCTTGAATTCTTAGGTTCGGGAGTAATCGACAACTATTGCATATGGACGACAGGATTTGGGTCTTTTTCCAAGATATTTTAATATAGGAAAGCACTCACTTTCTCCGGCTCCGTGGGGCTCAAAAGAATTGATCCCGCTTAAATCTATATTTAAACTAGAGTCCTTAAAATATTATTTTGCATATCTCGAGGGGTTTTATGAAAAATATTTTAATATAGTTTAAAAAATAACCTCGAGGGTGATTTTTATTGTTTAGGGTTTTCATGAGCATGTATTTTAATTATTGGGTATTTTAATGATAAATACTTAGCTTTTAAAAGTTTATGGTATTTTATTGAAAACTAGCCTTTTTTGGTAACATTGGTGGTATTTTATTAAAATTTTAATCTTTCATTTAAAAAAAATATAATTTCATAATATATTGAAAATACGAATTTATTATTTTTATATAATTTTAAAAATTAGTTTTATTTAGAAAGTCGCATTTCTTAAAAACCGTATTTTATTTCCTTTTGAGATCGAATACTCCATGAGGAGTTCTGCATCTTACGCTACTATCCCAAAGATGTGCAATAATCCACACAATCCATTAGCGGGTCCCCTAATGAGGGTTGTACAGGCGTATTTGCCAAGAATTACAAAATACCGCTTTAAAAGAAACCCGGTTTTTAAAAGATGTGGTATTTTATTGTAAAGTTATTCTTTGAACCAACTATATATATATATGTAGACATTGTGCTATGAAACCAAGGTATGCGTGTGCGATAGGTCGTTACCCCATGAAGTTTTCCTAAAAGTATTATTTTAACAATATCGAAAAGAGGTGATAATAAAGTTCAAGGTATTTTAATGAAAAAGTTCGATTATGTTCGTTTCACAAGAAAATTTTGATTAAACTTGAATCTAAACATTTGTAATTAAAGTTACAAATAATGTGGTAAAATTAGATTGACCAAGATATAAAAGAAAAGGGATTTATAGGTTTTAAAAGAAAGGTATCGGGAATAGCTCTACTTTACCGATATATGATTAGGAGATGAATTTCAATGAAAAGTAAAAGAGTTGTGAGGGAATTGATGTTTGGAAATATCAAGAAAAGGATAAGGAAGAAGGGAGTGGCTTCGTGGCCTCGCGGGAGCTCCGTAAATGGCTTCGATCTTCGACGGAAGGAGCTTGGTTGCTAACTCTACTTAACTTTTCTTGTACTTAGGAACTTTTTGAGAGAATTTTTTCTAGAATTTCAGAATGGTGCAGAGCTAAAGCATGGGGTGGTATTTATAGTGAAGAATTGGGGTTTGGAAATTAAAATTTTGGATTAAAAAGCTTTAAAAATGTTAAATGGTGAAATGAAGGGTCTCTGTTTGATTACGGAGAAATCAAACAGTGCAGAGGAGTTAAGGGGAGTCGAAGGGGTGTGTATGTAAAGCATGGATCAATTTGGGTGCATCAGGATCGTCGGGGCCGACCAATACCCTAAAATGGCCGATCGAATTTGAGGCAATTACCTCGAGATTCGTGCCACGTGGGTTTTTGTGTGTGTACACCTCATTGCGCTTGTTTGATTTTTCTGAAACTTTTCATTTTCCCTTATATTGCATGTGCAACTCTTGGGCTTCCAAAAACTAAAAAGAAAAATCAGAAAAAATAATTGTGTCTAATGGGAATCGTACACACAGGCTACGTCACAGCAGTGTAGAAGATTTACCAGTGAGCTACAAGTTGTTTCTTGCTTTTATTTAACAAAAGTAATTTTTAACTCTTACACAGGCTGTAATACTCTTTTCTGTATATTAACAAGAAAAATTCTGTACAGTGATTTCAGAGTCATTACAATAACCATTATACGTCCATTACTATGTATGATGCAAACTAGATAACATGTTGTACTGATGTAGTAGTATAATGATATCATGATGTTCCGGCATGCAACTAGATAAAACGATTATCGGTACGAATACCGTAAAACTGTGATATTTGCTGAATAATAAAACACATGCACTATTTTTATTCATATAGATATTGATATAATATAACATAGCATGTTGCAAGTTAAAACTTGCCTAATCGGATCTCACGTTGAGATACGGATGCTATGTTCGATGTCGGAAATAAGGTTGTGATGCAAACTCACGTGCGCGGGACTAGACCTGGCCGATCGGTGACTTGACATGGTGACTAAGCTGGACGACGACGGTGACTGGGTTGTCCGGATCGTCGGCGACGCGCGCAACTTCAGCGAGCCGATTGGAGAATCAAGAAACGATCGAGAAAAGCGAGAAAGAACTGAAGAATGGTGGGTGTTGTTGTGTTGGGTTCTGGGGTGGCGAAGACAGAGGTGAGATGACAGAGATGATGGCCTGCCGTTGGTGGCGAGGTGGTAGTGGGTTTCTTGGGTTGCTGCAGCGGGTCGGGGATCGTAGAATTGGTGGTGGCTGTGGTCTGGGTGTCGGGATAGGAGAGTGAGGTAAGGAGTAGGGGATGGTGGTGATGGTGCTGGCGACGACGAGGTCTCCGGCGAAGTTGTGTAGGGTTTCTTGAGTTGGTATCGTGGTGGCGTTGGGGGTGCAGGGTGCTTCGGGAAGAAGGAGAAGAGAAGGGGAGAGGAGGTAGAGGTGGTAACGGAGGAGATGAGGTTGACGAGGAAGAGGAGGTAGTGGTGACGACGAGGTGAGGTCGACGGCGAGGGAGCGGGTGTGGGCTAGGGTTTGCGTTCGAGTTTTCTCATAGCGGCAGAAGAAGAAAAGAAGGAAGAGAGAGAGGTTATAAGTTAAGATAATAATTAAGTTATATATATATATATATATATATATATATAGATGTTTAGAGAGAGAGAGAGAGACAACGAGATGAGAGAGAGAGAGGCTGAGAGAGAGAGAGAGTTAGTTTGTTATTATAAATATTATAATATATATTTATATATTGTTTGTTTAGTTGTTTAGAAAAATATTATAATATATATATTTTGGATTTATAGAGCCGATATCAAACTACTCCGAAAATTACCCGAGTCTCTTCTAAAAATCTAGTTTTTAAATATGGAGAATATACGTAAAAAATAAAACCATGTTGTGATGTCTGGTTAATAAAAATGCATACCCCCAAGTACAGATATACATAAATATACACAGCGATCCAAAAGGGTCTGTTTTAACATTTAGGACATAAACATGATGTACGGATACAACCACATGATATTGGGTACGATAACATGCCATGCTAGATATCCTAATATATTGTTTGGTTATTATTTGTATTATTTAATAGATATGCAAATACAAAATATATCATATATGTATGTATAGAATCTAAGTGTACATGGATTCTCTGTACTAGCGAATATATGATATAATCTTGAATCATGATAGGTTTCAAACATACGGGTCGGGTCGGATACTAACCACAGTTACTAAATGCACTACGCACCCAAAAGCAATAATAATAAAGAAATCTGTCGTAAGATTTGAAATACCCCAAATAAGATATAGTATAATAGTGCTAGGGTGTTACATTATACTCAACTACAAAAGAATTTCGTCCTCGAAATTTCTGAAACAAGAAAAGACAAGAAAACACGGATCTAAGAAAAGAGGTGTGGAAACTTCTGTCGGATCTTGTCTTCTCATTCCCAAGTAGATTCTCCATGCGAACAATTCCCCTATGAAACAAGTACTAGAGGGATAATTTTGTTCTTGAAGACCTTGTCTCATCGATCCACAATCACCATTGGTCTTTCTTCATATGTTAAGTCATCGCTTACTGTCAGTTTCGAGTGATCTAGGATGTGCATCCCATCTCGAACATACTTGCGGAGTTGAGATACATGAAACACATCATGAACACCCGCCAAGGATGGTGGTAAAGCCAATTGATACGCTACCTCTCCAACACGCTCGATGATACCGAAAGGCCCTACGAATCGAGAACTAAGCTTGGCTCGGCTATCAAATCGAATCATTCCTCTGGTCGGTGATATCTTCAAGAATACAAGACCACCAACTGCGAACTCTAGAGGTCTTCGTCCTATATCAGCTCAACTTTTCTGTCGATCTTGTGCCGCCTTCATATGACTTAGGATCATGCGAACTTTCTCCATCGTTTGCACAATAAGATCGTCCTAATAATCTTCATTCTCCAATATCGTCCCAACAGATAGGAGAGCGATACTTGCTACCGTACGATGCTTCGAATGGAGCCATCTGTCTGAGGATGATAGGCGGTGCTAAACTTCAAGTGAGTCCCCAAACTTTCCTGTAGACACCTCCAAAAGTGCGATAAAAATCGAGTATCATGACCGGAAACGATGCTCACAGGTACTCCATGCAATCTCACAATCTTCTACATGTACCGCTCTACTAAAGCTTCCGTCGACTAACCAACTCGAAAGAGTATAAAATGAGCTGTCTTGGTCAATTGATCAACAATCACCCAAAATGCATTATTTACCTTTGGACTCTGTGGTAAAGCTATCATGAAATCCATGGTTATATGTTCCCACTTCCATTGAGTAATCGGAAGTGGTTGTAACAAACCAGCTACTATTTGATGTTCAGCCTTGACCTGCTGACATACCAAGCACTTCGATACATAGCGAGCAATTTCCCTTTTCATGTCTTCCCACCAGAAATGATGTCATAGATCTCAGTTCATCTTTGTGCCTCCCGGATGTATGGAATACACGGAACTATGAGCCTCCTTTATAACTTCTTCGCGAACATCTCCTCTAAGAACACATAAACGACTACCATATCGTAATGAACCATCTTCATGAATTAACAAGTTCATTCACAGTCCCGCTTCTACCTGTTCTCAAAACTTCTGCAATCTTGAATCGTGCGACTGCGCTGCTTTAATATTATTGAATAGGGATGACTATACTTGCAACTGTATCAATTATCCTGAAAAATTTGGTAGTACAATCTCTAATTCCAATCTCTGAAGATCAGCTATAATCTCCTTCTATGCAGTCAACATCCGTATTGCTGGCAACCGACTTTGAGCATTCGACACTATATTAACTTTCCCCGGATGGTATTTTAGATAAAGATCGTAGTCAGCCATCAGCTCTAGCCATCTATGTTGTCTCATATTGAGCTCTTTCTGCGTGAACACATATTCGGTAAATACTTCTACCCTTTCGCCCAATGAGTAGTGTCTCTAAATCTTCAAATCAAAAATCACTGCTGCTAGCTCTAAATCATGAGTTGGGTATTTCTTCTCATGAATCATTAACTGTCTCGACGCATAAGCTATAACCTTCCCATAATACATTAGAACACATCCCAAGGCTTTCCCAGATGCGTCGCTGTGAATAACCAACCGTCCGGCACTGTCAAGATAGGAACGGTGGTCAATCTTTACTTCAACGCTTCAAAAGCTGATGCACATTTCTCCGTCCATACGAACGGTATCTCCTTTCGTATTAGCTTGGTGAATGGTTCTTCTATTCGAGAGAAATTCTCTACAAACCTTCTAAAATATCCGGCAAGCCCCAGAAAACTTCTGATCTCCCATACATTCTTTGGAATTGGCTAATCATGAACAGTTGCAATCTTTTCGGGGTCAATGCTAATCAAGAACTTCACTTCTTTAAGATAAAACTCGCACTTGCTCATCTTACCATATAACATTTCTTGTCTCCAACATTTGCAGTGCGATCCTCAAGTGTTCTTGTCATGACCCGAAGGTACGGAACGTGACTGGCATTTAAATTACGAAACGTCTGGAGGCGTAACGTAATCTAAGCAAGCCGAAGCCCAGAAAGCTAAACCATTTAAAAGAAGAAGTGTAGGAAAACATGTTTAAAGGCAACATCAAATTTTCTCAAAAATTTTGGCAGAGTCTCCTTTGTAAAAACTGGCCCTAAACGGGTACAAACAAGAAATATATATACAAATAATAATAAAGGCATCCCCAAGCGGGAGCTAGCTTTACGCCAATTGGCAGAAAAAACAACAGAAGCAAAATAATATACAACGCCGAAAGGTGAGGAACAAAACTCAGAGGAAAACCAAAATCCTCCAGAAAACCGTAATAATACAAGCGCGACTCTATGGTCGAAAGAAAAACAACTGGTCTTCTAAATCTACAAATAATACAAGTCTGGTTGATGGAGCTTACTAGATACAACTGAAATAAATAAAAGTACAACGACATTCACGATACAAGTGGACCAAGCTACCAAGCAATCACCCTGAATGAAGTGGTGTGCCAATAAGCCGCCAAGGAAACCTGTACATTTGAATCTTAAAGAAAATTTGGCACAACGGGGGTGAGTTGCCAACTCATGAGTAGAAGATATCTGTGGGCAGAAATTGCATGGACGACGATCTCCTAGGTCATAATAATATACTTAATATAACATTAGACATCTAGTAGTGACAGGATAATAATCTATGTATAAGTGCAATACTCAGTGCTCGTGTCAGTGTCACTAAACAGTAATAAATCATATATCTGATGTATGAATGCATCATGAATGAGGAAATCTACCATGAAATCTAAAAAATCTGATATAAAGAAATCATCATTAAAACTTGTATAATAAAACTGAAACATCATTAGTGAAATTGACAGAAAGCCCGTGTCAAGCATCGACACAATATCTCAATATCTCAGAGTCTCAATATCTCAATATCTCGGACTCCGTCAGTCCGGATCGGCCCATATCATCAAATCTCATGACAACGGTCGGTATCCTCTGGATATCCGCCGCGCCAGACATCACCGATAGGTAGTCTTCCCCTGCCAGGCTCATCGTCTACAACTCGAGCTTATTGCCCCGGGGTACCTTACCGGGCCCACCATGTACCCGAAACGGTTCATCGTACTCCTCGAATTGGGTCTCGAAATCCAACAGCAATCATGAAAACTCATGGTGGACGACATATACATCACGAGAAAACCGCAACTGGTATTTTAAATAAGAGGGGGAGAGAGAGAGAAGTTATTATAAATTCCCCTAAATCCAGAAATTTCATGGAAATCCGAAATCGAAGAATCAAGAGTAAGTAAACATTGAATATTGGCATAAAGCCCCAGAATAGTACATGAATATATGAATGCATGAATTATTTATGTAAAGAATGCAATCTCTAAGTTAGCACATGAGAGCAATCACACAAGTATTATGTGATAACTAGCATTTAGCTGATTATATCAATGATATAATATTTTCTAAAGTGTACGTGACATGGCAATAACCGATGATGATGTGTGTGAGCCGGCAAATATGTGTACGTGGAACATGCGCATCATCGGTAATGGTGCTGGTGTCCTGACAGATGGAATCATAACAGTGAAGGAAACATATGTATAAACATGCAGTGAAATGAGAATAACATGAATATAACAGAGAAAGAGTAATAACCGCAATACCGAAGAATATACATTTCTACAATACGTGTCATACCATTTTGGGGTTTGAAAAAGCACGAATCGTGGTTTTTAGAAAAATAGGGGCTACGAGGTTTTGAGAAAAGATACGTCCTTTGAAAAAAATCCGTAGAATCCCTTAAGCTGTCTTTAAAAATGCACACGATTCTTTAGTTTTGAAAATAAGTATGACTCGAGCCTAAACTAACATCTACCTAACCAACTAAGGGACTAAAACTAAAGAACTAGTCGATAGGTAAGAAGAATCCACCAACAGTCCGAGTCAATATATCTAGTATTAGGCGATCCAGCCTCAATAGCTTCACGTACAAAGTACGAATTTCTAAAGTCAAGAGTGCGGATCAATCATCACATACATACCTCGTACGGTAAAATCCATCATACGGCATCCCAAAATCGGGGTACGGGTCAACTATCAAATATATATCATCATTCATATGGTATCATCATCAAACAATATCATGATCTGATTACTGATCTAAAGTCTCGTGCAATCCGATGTCATCAACACATATTAACATATATTGTCAGTCTACGGTAGCGCCCCGGCCGTCTTTTAGATGCCAAATGCGGAACGAAAAACTTTTTAGAACTGCGCTATCATATACTATATCCCAGGATCTGCCATTAACGCTAAACTAACAAACTACAAAGTGGGTAGAAATGTTATACCGAACGATCCGGGTCCTTCGGTCTTCAACCATCATCCCACGCTTTGTTGCAGCTGATCCGAACTCGCTCGATCTCCGGTCTCGTAGTCCAGGTGGCACCACGTCGACGGATCTTTAAACGGGCTCCCGCCTCTGAACCGAGGCAACTCGATCATCAAGTTTGCTAAAAGAGATGACCAAAATTGATGTAGAGAATGAGTAGAACACTATGTCTCGTTACGTCCAAAGCTATGGACGAACGGTTAATGAAGTTGCCTTTTTGGATCGGGTGAAATGAGAAATCAACATATGAAATTTCTATGAAGCAAATTTCATAAGCTTTTGCCAAAATGAATCAATCCCCTCACTCACAAATGTGGCCGGCCAATATATATGAAGCAAAGAGGGTGAGTGTAGGAACATCAAGTGGTGACTATAACAAGGATACTTATCATAACTCATTAAAGAAAGATTGACTCACTTAAAGCATTAAATGAAAAAGAATGAATCATGAAACCTAGTCATCAACCCATTAATGCAAATGAATTAGTCACAATCCTAGTCACTAATCTTGAAGCTTCCACACACAATGACTCACTCAAAGAAAGAAAGATAAATCCGCATTTAACCGAATGTTAAATACGGGTGATAGAAAACTGGAAACTGACAACTTTCAAAAGCGATCCTGAAACGAATTTCAGGATAACCCCGTAACAGTATAAACATACCCGCATTTGTATTACGACCGAATACAAATGCAACTGAGACAAAGATATTATATCTATACAGTATAATACTCGGATCCGGCTTAAACCATAGCCTACCGGTATTATCTGCCCGAAATATGACACGTGCGTAAACGCACGTGCATTTTCCGAACCCTGCCAAAAAACCATACGGCCTCTACAACGTTTCGCCCGAACTTGGGAAACTGTGTGTGGGGGACTCTAATGACTCATTAACACACTGGCACTGGGTATAACCCCTAGTACGTCAGAGGTACAAGATGTACGTAACGGTTGCCTCTGTATTGATCGGAAGGGAAGCTGACGAGCGAACTCATCCAGAAACCCTACTGAGCCTGACAGTGACAATATTCATACAGTCCGGTCCATTCGTCTATGAGTATCGCATATAAGGCCTAGGGGGCCGGTAAACGTCAGACCACCAATAGCTGTATAAGTCGTGTCAGAGAGCAGCCCAGAACACCCTAAGATACTACTGGAATACCTTCCAGTAAATCTCGATTACCCTGGCCAGGGATTTCGTGTAATAGCTCTCTTAAACACAGCACGATCTCACTCTCAATACCGGGAGATACGAATCCCCGACGATCTGCTTACTGCCTCCATGTGGCTCGGGACTGTACCCAAAAAATACCTGTTTGCATGACTCCTTTGACCCGTGGTAGGGTATAAATCAAAGCACAGTGGGAAATCACACGAGAAAAATAACGACCTCAGGTCGATGAACTAACCTATACACATGTCACCAGGGAACTGCTATCTGACGCTAGGTATAATACTAACTAGCAAGTTCCCGGCGAGTCCTGTCCGGTGTACTCATAACCCAATGAGCACCTGTATACATCTTAGGTGATCCAACTGACACCAGTGGCTTGTGAGACCGGCCACCGCCCCTCATCGGGGTCTCGAATGTATACACTAGTCTACTCTGGAGTATCGATGCCCTGTCTCGAAACTCCCGCGACTAGGCACACTTTAAGGATGTGCTTATAGACCTCAGCTCCCACATATATGATCACCATCATACTGCTGGCAGTCAAGCAAGAATCCTATGGGCTTTATCAACATTTACATGATGATAAAGACAAACCAGATAGCATACTATCATCTCGAGTTAGACTGTTTTATAGGTATAGGCCCTCTCTCAATCATCATGATAACCTGCCTGCGACTACGATAATTGCATTGAGAGCACTATTACCAACAATCTCCCACTTGCACTTAAGGCCAATTATTGTGATGTTGCATACTCACAGCCCGTGTGATACCGAACATCCAACTCCTCTACTAATCAGTTTCACAAAGCTCGTTTGCAAAACTATTGTGTTCGAGAAATAGCCTCAGTGAGTGGATCCGCCCTGATGTTTCTTTCTATGTCTCTCTTAATCTCAAGTTCGCGGAGAAAGCCATCTCCCGAATCGAGTAATACCTGTCTTAGAATATGTCTGGATATCTGATGGGACCTAGTTCATAAATGAACTCCAAATCCAAACTTCTTAGACTGTATCGATAACTGAATCTAATCAGTATCTAGCACCGTGCCTCCCACAGTATCCTCTTGGACCACCTGTCCAAAATACTGTCCCTCATCAGAGAAAAAAACTATAACTCTGACAATCTCTCTGTCATCCATGTCATCTTTGAAGCCTGGAATGATAACCGTCTCCCGAAGGAGGCCGCCGTCATCAAATCCGTAGAACATGCACTTATGTTCTAAAACTGCTTCCTTATGTTTCTGCAGGGTTGGATTAATATAAACTTATCGCATCTAGTGCAAAAACGACGTCTGGTGTGGTACTTGACATCTCACGATTGACTCAATTGCCTAAGCAAGTGATCTGCCAATCATGCACGTCCCTCTCCCCATTAGTCTGTAAGACACCTTTAGAGAGGGTGACTCCATCACCTGCAGGTACACCACCTTGCCAGGAGTCATCTATTCCAAAATACTATTAGAATAATGTCAAATTACCCACATTGGGAAACTACCCAAATCTAGATCTAAAACCATAGATCTAGTAACCAGAATGTCAGATATTATATCCATATCCTTTGTGGAGAAACAACTGTGTGACGATCACAGTACAACCGGTCGTAGTATATGAATTTTACTTCCTACTCTTTATATGTCATCCAAATACCAGGACATCATACTCTACTACCTTCTTAACAGATTCATCCCCTATTCTGATGAAGTCAAACCCATGACTGTCACATCAAAAAATAGATGATCTTTCTCCGCTTTATCTGCTCACGCCTATAAATTGACAAAAGCTACTTGACCACTATACTTCCGCTGCTCCCACTGACCACAGCAACCCTCTGGCAGAATAATATATACGTGTACTTCTAAAACTAGTTTAGAACGACGCTATACATATCCTCCTGCCGGGTCTCATAGTCTGGAACAACAGTAGTGTCAAGTCTGGGTAAATAAGAACCTCCCTGTCACCGTCTTTGAGGCTACCGGAGTACCTCTCGGGTGTCTGAGGTTACCCACCATATCTGCAGAGTGGCTAATGGAATGTCAAACCTGATTGAATATAAGGTCCTATTAAATTTTCCGTAATCGTTTGCGGTTCTGGAATCACTTCCAGTTCTACCATACTCCCGCTACTGTTTTCTGAAAAACATTTTAATAAAACTGTAGCGAGTTAAGAACAATATCACTATTGATCTTTCAGATGGTAGAAAATCAACCCTCGTCAAAGCCAGGGTCAACCCACAAACTGCCATTACAGAAACGTGCCTTGAGTTATCCAGTGTCTGGTTTTAAGCATAAGCTGGACAACTCCCCTTACCTTAGTATCGTTAAGATATGAAGCATTCTATATCTAATATAGAAAATTTTGGCACTTATTTAATTGGAACCGGATTCAAATCATGCAGCTGTCTCCAGTGCATATCAACTTAATGGAGAAAGGCTAATCAGCATTACTCAACTTAGGAATCCATCCAATTTTGAGTAACCTGAAAGAGAAACAAGTTTCTCAAAACCATTACTATTAACTGAATACCAATCACAAGTATCTACATCTTCGATTTCTTTGAAGAATCCCAATACTTGCGACACCTAGTTCTCTACTTTATTCCTATATCCACAACTTCTCAAAACTTAGACCTTGTATTTCTACGAAACACTTGTCTAAAAACTAGAGAAGTCATAAGTAAACAGAACAGAGTACGAGGACCAACCCCTTTGTCCTGATGGACACTGGACAACATACAATACTCTGTATAAGTCCGCTGAGTTGAGTAACTCAAAACCTGCGCGTCGTAGGTTGAAAACTGTACCCAGGCGATTTCCTCAAATATCACCAATTACAACGAATTCCGATATAATGAAGATGATCACCTAATTCCCAATAACTTACTCCCACTCATCATCTGTAAAACCATACAGATGTGAGAAGCATACATGGTAAATACATACCCTGGAGCAAGGATTTAATTAGGAAATCAGTTTATAATTAACAATGCACGGTGAAAATGAAACACGAATATGTTTGGAAAGGGTATCCGGGTATTCATAGTAATGCCTTTTCCATTATTCAGATTCATGACTATAACCGTATATTTCCCTGCCATCTCTCCAAATCCCTTTATTTGTCTTTAGTCGTTACCTTCTGTACACCATCGTTAGGTTAAATGGTTTTCTTCCTTCCCTACCGTTCAGCACCAGCCTATGGTTTGGAAGAAGACTATCCAGTAAGCATAATAGGTGTACCCTCCTAAACCAAGAAGTACTCGCAACTTGAGAGAAGGTGATGATAAAAGACAACTGAATAATACCTTATTCTTATTTCTCCTGAACCATAATCCATCCTCGAAAAAGATCCTTCGAGTTCGTATATAACCATACGATGGATTTATCTAATGGAATTGGATGTTCGTAGTGATACGGGTTGTTCCGGAGAAATTAAAAGTGAAGTAGGAGTGGCGATGAAATACGTGGTTTTGGTCGTGAATGTTAGCAGTCGCAATTTACTTTGCCCTCTTTCAAATCCCTTTATCTTCTCTTTACATATTACCTTCTGCACACCCTACTTAGGCTAATTGGTTTTCTTCATTCCCTACCTTTCGGCACCTGCCTATGGTTTGGAAGAAGACTATCCAATAAGCGTAATTGGTGTACTCTCTTAAACTAAGGAGCCCTCGCAACCTGAGAGAAGATGATAATAAAAGACAACTGAATAAACTAATTCTATTTCTCCTGAACCTGGATCCATTCTCGAAGAAATCCCTTCGAGTTTGTATATAACCATACGATGGATCTATCCAATGGAAGTGGATGTCCGTAGTAATACGGGGTGTTCTGAGAAATACAAAGGATAAAAGAAGGAGCGGCAATGACTTATGCAACTCGGACAATCCAAAAGCCAGTATTTTAAGAAGGTTCGGTCAACTTGGTCACTGAGTCATAGTCTAGGGTCGGTCAAAGGTCGCTGCCAAAGAGAGAGAGAGAAAAGAAACACTCTGCGTGCACTCTAACCTAGATCAGAATGGTTATCACTTTATCTAATCAGGAAACCTCCCACTGTTATCTCAAATTCTCCTCCAAACCTGGAAAAAGAATTAGTCGGAATCACCCGATGAGTAAACTAACTCATCAGTGGGAATCGGGATCCAACTCTCATCGCATGACAACGTGACGGTATCCACTCACGTTATCACTCTCTAGAAGGTATGCTCAAGTCTGGCAAGTTTCCTGTATGTTTGAAACTCCCGATGTAATTTTTATCCCATGCTCTTATGACCTTGACGTAGGCCAACAAATCATAAGCCACATGTCAAGTTCTACCCGTCGTTGTCCTGATTAATTTAGGTCATCGTACATGCCCTTGACGTAGGCCAACAAGGCTGTACGTCTGTCCTAAACTAATGCATCTATCTATGGAACAAATGAATACCCAGCAGCTACCAAACACTATGCCATGACGTAGGCCAACAAACATAGCTTGAATACTACTGACCATCCATAAGAAAAAACCGAGGATTACGGCTGGTTTTTGGCGAAAAACCTTTAACGTAATGAACTTGATCTCGTTGAAGGAACCTGATAGCTTTTTTTATAAAAATATAGTGGCGAAAACCTTTGCTAAAGAGGTCACTCCCGGTGAAGGGATCTCGTCTCTTTCCTCGTGGAATGAGGTGCAGGATATTCCAACTGAATACCGTGATGCAAAGCAACTTGTGATCGACTATACTGAAGTTATTACCCTGACGTAAACTTCTGCCCAAGGGGTCACTCTCGGTGAAGAGATCTCGGCCCTTGCCTCGTCGAATGAGGTGCAGGATATTCTAACTGAATACCGCTATGCATAACAAATGGAAATGTCTTTGTAAAAACTCCTTTTAAAATTTGTTCCAACAACATCAAATATAGGTTTGTTTTATCCTTGCATTGATCAGAATCAATGCAGTCCCATCAAATAATCACACCAGAAAAGAACGAAAATAAAATGTATGTATATGCCATCTGCATTCGTCACTGGATCCCGTCATCACTCATTAGGTTACTTAACTAACGACAGAACGGGGGTTGGACTAGCGCGGGTGTAAAACATATACAACAGCTAATAGTATATATACCAATATATAATAATCGCTCCAGGCATGATTAATGCAACATCACAGAAAAGTAATAAGCATTACAGAACAATACAGATAATCTGGGATCCCCGGGTTTTACAGAGCCGCTACTGAAACCCGACGTTCCCCTGGTCGTGTGGATAGCCTGTGCAATGAAACCTAGACCCCTACGGGTGCGGCAAGTTACCCGCCAAAACCTGAAGCGAGGCAGCCCCTACAGCAAAGTGAATGGACCACCCAGCACTTCACGGAATCCGGTAACTTGAGCACCCCTCCTTGGGTCAACCTGTACCCCCTACGAGTGCGGCGAATAGTCTGCCAATTCTAGAGTGGGGCCCCTCTGCCTCTCAAAGCCATGAGATATGGACCCGTTGCCCTCTACAACCCGGCTATTCGTGCACCCCTCCGCGGGGTAATCCTAGTACAGAAAAGAAAAAAATATATACAACGGGTACATCGACCTCAGCCCGGTCGTGTCCCAAAAGAATATTATACAAACAGGCAGTGGCGGCAGTCCACAAGTCGGACGCTCGCCCCGCAATATCAAATGTACAAATAAATCCAAACAGCACTACCATTGCACACTGCTATCCACCACGACATATCCGCAACATCACAGCACAACACAGAACATCAACGCGAATGTCACATTCGCAAACTCGTCTAAAAGAACTATAGCAATTAGACGCGGTTTACCGCTCAAATGACATTCTCGGTCGGAGATATAAAGTAAGTACTGTAAACTAACACGTTTAAATTTCGATCGACAAAATTTCCCGAAGTGGGCCCCACAAACATCTGTTGTACAGTAACAAAATATGGGCCCAAAAGACATTTACCAAAAACCATAATTTCCCATGGTAAACTCACTGGAAAAATTTGGCGCACTGTTCCTACAAAAGCGCGGCGGATCAGCGGCCAAACCCTGGTTTGGGCCGTGGATACGCGGCTGTTCTGTGGGATCACGTGACCAAATTTCACCAGTTTGCTTAGAATTGCCTTCTTAGTTTTCTGTGAGATGTCAAATAATTTTTAGACCAGATTAAAAATCGATAGAAACATTGAACATAAAATTGTAGTTTCGGGAAATTCCGTTCGATCGATATTTTAAAAGCGTTAGCACAAGTTAGTAAAGCTTAATGGCGAGGCTCTGATACCAATGTAAGTCTACGGTAGCGCCCCGGCCGTCTTTTAGACGCCAAATGCGGAACGAAAAACTCGCTATCGTATACTATATCCCAGGATCTGCCATTAACGCTAAACTAACAAACTACAAAGTGGGTAGAAATGTTATACCGAACGATCCGGGTCCTTCGGTCTTCAACCATCATCCCACGCTTTGTTGCAGCTGATCCGAACTCGCTCGATCTCCGGTCTCGTCGTCCAGGTGGCACCACGTCGACAGATCTTTAAACGGGCTCCCGCCTCTGAACCGAGGCAACTCGATCATCAAGTTTGCTAAAATAGATGACCAAGATTGATGTAGAGAATGAGTAGAACACTCTGTCTCGTTACGTCCAAAGGTATGGACGAACGGTTAATGAAGTTGCCTTTTTGGATCGGGTGAAATGAGAAATCAACATATGAAATTTCTATGAAGCAAATTTCATAAGCTTTTGCCAAAATGAATCAATCCCCTCACTCACAAATGTGGCCGGCCAATATATATGAAGCAAAGGGGGTGAGTATAGGAACATCAAGTGGTGACTATAACAAGGATACTTATCATAACTTATTAAAGAAAGAATGACTCACATAAAGCATTAAATGAAAAAAAATGAATCGTGAAACCTAGTCATCAACCCATTAATGCAAATGAATGAGTCACAATCCTAGTCACTAATCTTGAAGCTTCCACACACAATGACTCACCCAAAGAAGGAAAGATAAATCAGCATTTAACAGAATGTTAAATATGGGTGATAGAAAACTGGAAACTGGCAACTTTCAAAAGCGATCCTGAAACGAATTTCAGGATAACCACGTAACTGTATAAACATACCCGTATTTGTATTACGACCGAATACAAATGCAACTGAGACAAAGATATTATATCTACACAGTATAATACTTGGATCCGGCTTAAACCAAAGCCTACCGGTATTATCTGCCCGAAATATGACACGTGCGTAAACGCACGTGCATTTTCCGAACCCTGCCAAAAAACCATACGGCCTCTACAACGTTTCGCCCGAACTTGGGAAACTGTGTGTGGGGGACTCTAATGACTCATCAACACACTGGCACTGGGTATAACCCCTAGCACGTCAGAGGTACAAGCTGTACGTGAGGGTTGCCTCTATATTGATCGGAAGGGAAGCTGATGAGCGAACTCATCCAGAAACCCTACTGAGCCTGACAGTGACAATATCCATACAGTCCGGTCCATTCGTCTATGAGTATCGCATATAAGGCCTAGGGGGCCGGTAAACGTCAGACCCCCAATAGCTGTATAAGTCGTGTCAGAGAGCAGCCCAGAACACCCTGAGATACTACTGGAATACCTTCCAGTAAATCTCGATTACCCTGGCCAGGGATTTTGTGTAATTGCTCTCCTAAACACAGCACGATCTCACTCCCAATACCGGGAGAGACGAATCCCCGACGATCTGCTCACTGCCTCCATATGGCTCGGGACTGTACCCAAAAAATACCTGTTTGCACGACTCCTTTGACCCGTGGTAGGGTATAAATCAAAGCACAGTGAGAACTCACACGAGACAAATGATGACCTCAGGTCGATGAACTAACCTGTACACATGTCACCAGGGAACTGCTATCTGACGCTAGGTATAATACCAACTAGCAAGTTCCCGGCGAGTCCTGTCCGGTGTACCCATAACCCAATGAGCACCTATATACATCTTAGGTGATCCAACTGACACCAGTGGCTTGTGAGACCGGCCACCGCCCCTCGTCGGGGTCTCGAATGTATACACTAGTCTACTCTGGAGTATCAATGCCCTGCCTCGAAACTCCCGCGACTAGGGACACTTTAAAGATGTGCTTATAGACCCCAGTTCCCACATATATGATCGCCATCATACTGCTGGCAGTCAAGCAAGAATCCTATGGGCTTTATCAACATTTACATGATGATAATGACAAACCAGATGCCATACTAACTTCTCAAGTAAGACTGTTTTATCGGTATAAACCCTCTCTCAATCATCATGATCACCTGCCTGCGACTACGATAATTGCATTGAGGGCACTATTACCAACATATATGAATTCACATTGCCCAAGCGATCTATTATAAATATCTTAATATATCTCATATCATATCTCGATCATATGTCAACTATCATATATATATCATCATTCACAAGGTATCATCGTCAAACAATATCATGATCTGATTACTGATCTAAGTCTCAAAATATTCTAATGTCATCATACATTTATTGTATAGTATATATTTTCTTATCGCAGAATGATCCGCTATAATACCATAACTCGATCACATATCAAATTTCTCATGGCATCAAGCCCGATCATATCGACTCATTCCAAGGCATCATATACATCCTCATATCATGCGTATATATCAAAATACCAGTGTAAGTCTATGATGCACACCCCACGGCTTGCGGGGAGGCGGAATGCTTGAAAAACGTTTTTCTCACCACAAAAGAAACTTGTTTTAAGGTTTGCATCATGAACTTGTTCCACTTTTGGATCTTGTTTAAACCTTAGCTAACAAAAACTAGACTAAGAGAGAGAGCTAACTACTATGTAAAGGAGTTATACCCTCGTTCCTAGTCCTTCGGGTCTTCAAGTTGCTCCTTGCTCCTTGGTTCTTGAATGAACTCGGTTGCCGGTCTCCTTTGCGTCGAAGATGGATCCACCTAAGGGCCTATGGTCAAGCTCCAACCTCCATGAGATAACTTAGTGATCAAACTTGCTAAGGGAGAAGACTAAGTTGATGTAGAGTGAGTGTACTAGATTAATTGATCTCAAAGCTCATTGTTTTGCAACACATGCAAGTGTATGAGCTTGAGGAAGAAGGAGAGAAGAAAAACTTAGGAGAGAGAAACCTTTTGTGATAATGATAATAAAAATGAGAAGAGAGAATGGTTAAGTATTTTGCCAATAATTCAACCATGGTATATTAAATCATATAATCTACAACCATTTTTGAATAGTGGCTCCAAAAGAAATAAACAAATACTTAGCCATCCTTCAACCCATGCCTCCTAATTTCCACCTCATTAATTCTTTAATGAAAAAGAATAAAACAATAATGAGGTTTCTCCATCTAGAATGTGATCGAAACCCTGCCGTAAGACCATACGGCATCTACATCGTCTCGCCTGATCCAGGGAAACCCTCTGTGTGAGACTTTAAAGACTCGACAGTACGGTGGCAGTGGGTTTAACCACAAGTCCGTCAGTGGCACTAGCTGTACGTAACGGCAACCCAGGTACGTGTCGAAAAGGAGGCCGACGAGCGAACTCGTCCGTAACCCCAACTGAGCCTGTCCGTGACAATATCTGTGCAGTCCGGTCTGTTCGTCTGAGAGTATCGCATGTATGGTCTAGGGAGGTAGTGAACGTCAAACCCCTAACAACCGTACAAGTCATGCTGGTGTAGCTCAAGACCATCCGAGAATCTACTGGTCAAGCCACCAGTAATTCTCTATCAGCCCTGGCCAGGGACTTATGGTAATGACCAACCGATCACAGCATGATATCGACTCCCTATACCGGGAGAGACAAATCCCAATCAGTCGCTCACTGCCTCCATGTGGCTCGGGACTGTAACGAACTAAAACCTGTTTGCACGACTTCTTTGAGCCGTGGTAGGGTAGTAATCAAAGTATAGTGGGAACTCACACGAGACAAATGACGACCTCAAGTCGACAGACTATCTGCACACATGTTACCTGAGAACTGCTATCTGACGTTATGTATAATACCATCCAGCCAGTTCTCGGCGAGTCCTGTCCGGTGTACTCACACTCAGTGAGCATCTGTATACAATCTTAGGTGCACATCACCAATAGCTGTGGGACCAATCCATCGCCCCTCGTCAGGGTCTAGATATGTATACACTAGTCTACTCTGGAGCATCGATGCCTATTCTCGATACTCTTCGACTATGGACATTTAAGGATGTGCCTATTGACTATCCAGCTCCCACAAGTATGACTGCCATCACAACGCCGGTAGTCAGGCAAACACCCTATGGGCTTTAACAACATGTATATAAATACAAAGTAAAATATATCACACGTTAAGATAAACACAAACAAAATAGCGTACTATCATATCAAGCAAGATTGTCATGTACATACATATCCCTAGTATCCTATACAATGAAAGCCTCTAGGGCATATATATCCAACAGCAATAACATATCTATATATAACTATCTCAATACCACGTCATATCCTACAAAGTTGCGGGGGTGCTATACGCCATCCACCCGACTTTCCCCGTAGATATACATCTACTCATCTGGTCCTTGTCTACCGAAGTCGATGCCGCCATCCTCTTCTTCATCGTCCGAAGTCCACGTCAGAGGTACCTATATGCAAACATATATGATATCGTAAACCGAAATCGCGGATAAAACCAAGATGACACACGAAACGCGCATAGGTTAAAACCTATGACCCGCTCTTGCAAAAGAACCAAATAACCCTCGACATCGGCGTACAAACGCCGATTGGTCAAGAAAAACCCAAACATACCAATAGTGGTTTCAAAACACACTAATTACATACGAAATAGGGTTTTTAAATTATCAAAACCTTAAAATTAATCAAATCGTTTTATTTCCGAAAAACTAGAATGCCTCAAATAAACGTTTTAGTAAAAAACGTGATGTTTAAACAAATCTAGTGGCCACAATATTCACTAAGTTTCATAACTAGATCATACAAACCATTACTAAAATTTAATCTCATCAATTTACATTAAACCCAAAATTCTAGTTTGCAAAACTATCCAATTTTTAACAATTTCAAAGTAACAATGCACAAAACAACAACTAAACTAGATTTTGCATGATCTAAAGAGCTAAACTACAAATTATAATATTAGCGATGTGATGGAAACCCTATCTAGATTTTAATCTCAATTATATTCATAATTTCTAAAACCTAGTTTGCAAAATTATGCAATTCGGACAAATTAATTGTAACAATTTATAAATTGGCTTCTAGATTAGGTTTAGCATTACCTAACATGATAAACTATACATTAAGATCATAATCTAATGATAAAAACCCTCACTTGAATTTTATCTCACCTATTTATATGATTTATAAAAATCTAGTTTGCAAATAGCTTAATTTGAACAATTAAAATGTAACAATTAGTAATTTGACAACTAAATTTCATTTTGTATACCCTAAGATATTATACTATACTTTCAAATCATAACCAATTTATGAAAACCCTAACTTAATCTCAAACCCCATTCTTGAATTTTCAAAATTTGAAATTAAACCTAATTAAGTATCTAATTATCTTAATTTTAAGTATTATAGCAACAATTAAACACTTGGGTTAGGATTATGCCTCCACAAACATGAGATCAAACATGCAACCTAGCCTCCAAAATGCTAACTTTGCTCCAAGATCTAAGCTTATTTGGCCAAAGAATAAAGGGTATGGGTTAAATGATGAATTAGTGGTGTTTTAGTGTTGATTTTTCATGAAATTTTGAAGAATTTTTGTGGAGAATGAGGTGGAGAAATTTTTGGGCAGCCAAGGGGGAGGGCTCGGCCACTTGAGGCGAAGAAAAGAGAGAGAGAGAGAGAGAGAAAAGAGTGTAGAAATGTGTAGACTTTTCAAATTATTACCTCACTTAAGTCTTTTCATAAATTAATTAATTTTATTTATTTTCTAATTTTATTTGACCTAGAAAAGTCTAGAAATTTGAAGACAAATCAAGAAGAGAAGAGCATGCTACAAACTAAATTCTAGTATTTCATGGCTCACTTTTGTAAAATTAACCCATTCCAATTTATAATTTGCACTAATTTAATGTATAATTAAAAGCTTATATTAATATTAGAAATAATTAATTAAGGAAAAATATTTAAGTAAACTAATAATTTATAAGTGACTAAATAAATACCAAAACTAGCAATTACATAGTTAAAATAGGAGTATTTAAATCTATATTGAAAATAATTATAGTTAAGTTTTACGGAAAAGACGGTTTATTTTACCGATTATCAGAAAACTCACCTAAAGGATTTTATTTATCTAATTATTTATTTAATTATTTTTAAAACGTTACAATCTTCCCCTCTTAAAGAAATTCGGTCCCTGAATTTAAATTAAAACTCCCCACAAATACTAAAACATTTCAGCAAAGCACTCAAATCGCCGGGGCACCGAAATCATACATACATAAAACATATCGTAGCGTAATACATACGCATGAAAAACAAGTACATAACTCAAAATCAAAACATCGTCAAGCATCACGCAATCATCGGAGTCATGGTGAAAACACAATGTCAAAGTCCAATATGAAAACCAACATGATATACATCGAAATCCTAGGTACTGTTCTCAGAACAGTCATTTTCAGCTACTAAACCAAATAGTAAATATCATAAAAACGTACTGCTCAAAATGAAATCAATCTCAAATTCAATATACAAAGTACCACGTGCGTCAGGTGCGCATGAAAATCGAAATCAAATACAGAAACTACGAATACGCACAGAAACAAAACTGAGTGCAATGGGTGTGCACCAAAAACATATGTCAAGTGCAATGGGCGTGCACGACAACAATATCAGGTGCATCTAATCTGCACAAAATCCCTATTTAGTGCATCTGGTGTGCAAAAAATTGCATCAAGTGTGCCAAGTGTGCGCAAGAATCTTAGTCAAATGTACATGGTGCACGAAAACATTTATCGAACATCAAAACCAAAATCAGTGGTATACAACATACACCGAATCCAAATCAAGTACACCGCGATAGATAAACTTACAACCACATGCATCAGTGTGCACAAAACCAAATAAAAGTACGAAAAGTGCATGAAATCTATACCGAAAGCATAAATCCAAAATCATGTGCAACCCATATACACGAAATCAAATCAGTCTCTCAGAATATATAAAATCAAATCAAGTGCAATGGGTATGAACAAAACGAACATCAATACAACTGATATATGGAATATTAATCGAGTGCAATGAATGTGCACAAAGGAAATACCAATCATAAAACGAAATTCTCAAAATACTAGAATCCAAACAACGGAAATGTGATATTCGAATCACCAAATCGCAAATCGTATCACTGACATCGATGTGCTCCTTCTCCAATGCCGAAGGTGTCAGTGCATCCAAAGCTAGCAGAGCAAGATATCTCCTTGCATCCCGTTCATAGTCTGGCACCTGGTGTTCTTTGGCTCTCGTCTCTTCGTAGCTGTATGAACGGCACTACAAACGGCTATACTCATATCTAGAATCTCTCAAGTAATGTATCCCATCACATGATATTCGGACTACGTTAAACTTTTCGATCGATTCATCAAAGTCCCATAATTCCCCCAGAGCTCAACACTCGAGTACAGTTTAAAAATATCCAGTACATGCCACAGCACCTGCGGACCAGCCGTAGAAGGGCAAACCCAAGCCTCACTAATGGCACCGCGGAACTGCCGCAAACCATAAGGTTCAAGGGCATTCTCATGGTTATTATGTCGAGTTAGGTTTTCATTCTTCTAGAGGGTCCATAGAATTACCTGCATGTTCTTCCGAATACCTTAAACTTGGGAAAATGGGTTTCTGACATTCGTTCAAACCTTTTAACTTCGTCTAGACCACAAGTGAATATCCTTCGTCCGCACGCGAAACAACGCCTCGATCCGCAAGAATAGACTATACACTAATGGTCATCACATTCTAACCGGTCTCTAGCAGTGGCCCGATCACCCGATACAGATATCAACGCTCGCGTCCATAAGAAAACATAGTAAACGACATATCTAAATTCTCATGCTGACCGCAACTCTAGCTGCAGCTCTTTCTGCCCGTGCGACCGTGGTAACAGAAACCACCATCCGACATTGACAAAGATAGATCAAAGGAACGAATAGAAATACGGTGTAAAGAAATATACATCCTAAGGCTCCTTAAGCGGAGTAGCATATCGTAAGTATGCCATGGAACATACCCACGGTACGTCACTCTACTTTAGTCACTTACTCCATCAATCAAGGGTCATCCTACACGTAGAAGGTAAAACCTGACGCTCTTATACCAACTTTGTCACGACCCGAAAGTACGGAACGTGACCGGTACTTAAATTACGACACGTCTAGAGGCATAACGTAATCTAAGCAAGACGAAATCCAGAAATCTAAATCATTTAAAAGAAGAAGTGTAGGAAAACATGTTTAAAAGCAACATCAAATTTTCTCAAAAATTTCGGCAGTCTCCTTTGTAAAAACTGGCCCCAAATGGGTACAAACAAGAATTATATACACAAGAAATAATAAAGGCATCCCCAAGCGGGAGCTAGCTCTACGCCAATTGGCGGAAACAACCACGCAAGCAAAATAATATACAACGCCGAAGGACGAGGAACAAAACTCAGAGGAAAACCAAAATTCACCAGAAAACCATAATAATACAAGCGCGACTCTAAGGTTGAAAGAAAAACAACTGGTCTTCTAAATCTACCAAATAATACAAGTCTGGTTGATGGAGCTTACTAGATACAACTGAAATAAATAAAAGTACAACGGCGGTCACGATACAAGTGAACCAACCTACCAAGCAATCACCTTGAATGAAGTGGTGTGCCAACAAGTCGCCAAGGAAACCTGTACATCTGAACCTGAAAGAAAATTTGGCACAACGGGGGTGAGTTGCCAACTCGTGAGTAGAAGACATCTGCGGGTAGAAATCGCATGCACGACGATCTCCTAAGTCATAATAATATACTTAATATAATACCAGACATCTAGTAGTGACATGGTAATAATCTATGCATAAGTGCAATACTCAGTGCTCGTGTCAGTGTCACTAAACAATAATAAATCATATATCTGATGTATGAATGCATTATGAATGAGGAAATCCACCATGAAATCTGAAAAATATGATATAAAGAAACAATCAATAAAACTTGTATAATAAAACTGAGACATCATCAGTGCAATCGACAGAAACCCGTGTCAAGCATCGACACAATATCTCAATATCTCAAAGTCTCAATGTCTCAATATCTCGTCCTACGTCAATCCGGATCGGCCCATATCATCAAATCTCACGACAACGGTCGGTATCCTCCGAATATCCGCCGCGCCAGACATCACCGGTAGGTAGTGTAAGTCCATGTCACGCACCCCACGAACTTGCGAGGAGGCGGAATATATGAAAAACTATAATCAAAGCTTCGTAGCACGGACTTGAGAGCATGAATCATTATCTAAACCATTGCTAACTATCAACTAGAGGTTTAACTACTCGGATTCGAAGTTATACCTCACGTTACATGTCCTTCAGGTCTTCATCGCTGTCCTCCACTCCTCGTAGGCTCCTTGGAACATCGGCACCTCAACGGCCTCCTCGAATCAAAGACGATCCACCCGAAAGCTCCTACGCAAAGCTTAATCTCAAACTTGAGATAACTAGGTTGCTTAAAGTGCTAATCTAAGCTACCTAGGGGATATAGAGTGAGGTTATGGATGTATTAGTCTAGCTAACCCTTGATCTCAACTCATGAGAGGTTAGGGTTAGGGTTTGAAGAATGAGAGAGCTTGAGGAGAGAGAAGGTGAAGATGATAATGAAATGAGATAATGATCTATCATAATATATATGAAGCATTATTTATTTATCCAAAAATGAAATAATAGAATTAACAACCATGCTTCATAAATATCTATGAGTGATTCATCTCCATGAGTCATTAAGCATTTATGATGCATTAATGACATGGATGAATCACACAAATGAGTCACTAATCTCATTTAATGCAATGCCACCTTACCCCCCAAGTCACCACTCTTCTAGAAGCTTCCCGACAAATTACGAGAACGCCTCTCCAATCCATGAAAACACGGAAAATCTTTAGACTGTATAAATCCAATAACCCGATACTAGAATCTGGCTTAAACCAAAGCCGGCTAGTAAAAAATGTCCGAAAAGTCGTACGTGCGTAAACACACGTATACGTCCGAACCCTTGTCGTAAAACCATACGATCTCTATATCGTTTCGCCTGGAGCAAGGAAACTCTCAGTGTGGGACTCTAAAGACTCGACACTACACTGGCAGTGGGTTTAACCACAGACCGCAAACGGAACTAGCTGTACGTAACGGTCCCTAGGTAAATGTCGATAAGAAGGCCGATAAGGAAAATCATCCGAACTCCCACTGAGCCTGATGTGACAATCTCCGTACAGTATGGTCTGTTCGTCTAAGACTATCGCATATCAAGCCTAGGGGGCGGCAAGCGTCAGTCCCCTAATAGCTGTATAAGTCGTGTCGGAGCGAAGCATATTACACCCTGAGAAGCTACTGGAACCTACCAGTATATCTCGCTTGCCCTAGCCAGGGACTTTGCGTAATGGCTCTCTGACACAGCGCGATATCATCTCCCAATACCGGGAGAGACGAAACCTATCTAACCACTACTGCCTCCAAGTGCTCGGGACTGCACCCAACTGCTACCTGTTTGCATGACTCCATTGAGCCGTGGTAGGGTATCAATCTAAGAACAGTAGGACACACTCGAGGTGAAGTAGCAGTGTCAAGTCTGCGGACTATGCTGTACTCATGTCACCTGGGAACTGTTAACTGACGATGGGTATAATACCAACCAACAGTTCCTCTGCGAGTCCTGTCCGGTGTACCCGTAACCTAACAGCACCTGTATACTATCTCCAGTACGATGTACTGATGGCTATGGGACAGACCATCTCCCCAACTGGGATGAGAAGCGTACACACTAGTCTACTCTGGAGTATCGATGCCCTGTCTCGATAATCCTACGACTAGGGACCTGTATAGGATGTTGCTTATAGACTACCCAGCCCCCACTAGTGTGACTGCCATCACAATGCTGGTAATCAAGCAAATAACCTATGGGCTCTACTAATATGTATAAGTGATACGATACAAGAAACATATGCACATATTAAAGTGGACACAAACCAAGTAGCATACTACCATTTTTAGTAAGACTGTATATACAACTGTGAATAACCCAAGCTTCTATTAAGTAATATACAATCTAGTATGATACAATAATGACCCCTGAGGCATATACACTAACAATCTTCCACTTGCACTAGGGCCATGAGCTGGCATATCGTAGACCTATCATCTCGAATAGCCTCTCGAACTGCGTCTGAGGAATGGCCTTTGTGAATGGATCAGCAATGTTATTCTCCGTCTCTACTCTTTTCACCTCGATCTCCCGGTGATCTACGATCTCCCTGATCAGGTGATACCGCCTTAAATTGTGTCTGGATTTCTGATGGGACCTAGGTTCCTTCGCTAAAGCTATAGCGCCGTTGTTGTCACAATACAGAGGTATTGGACCAACATTGGAAGGAACCACCTGAAGTTCTGTAAGGAACTTCTTCATCCAGACAGCTTCTTTTGCGGCATCGCAAGCAGCTATGTACTCCGCTTCCATCGTTGAGTCAGCAACGGTCTCCTGTTTGGAACTCTTCCAACACACCGCCCCTCCATTGAGGGTAAAGACATATTCCGACATGGACTTGGAGTCATCTTTGTCACTCTGGAAGCCGGAGTCGGCAAAGGCCTCCATCTGGAGGTCTTTTCCGCCATACACCAAGAACATCTTCTTAGTCCTCCTCAGGTACTTGAAAATGTTCTTTACTGCTATCCAGTGATTCTCCCCTGGGTTTGCTTGATACCGGCTTAGTACGCTTAATGCGTATGCTACATCTGGTCTGGTACATAACATCGCATACATTATAGAGCCTACCGCTGAAGCGTAGGGTATAATCGACATGCGATCCCTTTCCAAATCAGTCTTGGGAGACATATCTTTGGAGAGGGTGATTCCGTGACAAACCGATAGGTTACCGCACTTAGAATCTTCCATACTGAATCTTTTTAATATGGTGTCTATGTACCTAGACTGCAAAAGTCCTAACATCCTCTTTGATCTATCACGATAGATCTGGATCCCCAGAATGCAGGTGGCATCACCTAGGTCTTTCATGGAGAACTTCTGTGACAAAAATCTTTTGACTGACTGTAACATAGGAATATCATTTCCTATTAGGAGAATGTCATCCACGTATAAGACGAGGAATACTACAGCTCTCCCTACAATCTTACTGTATATGCATGGTTCATCTGGATTTTTGATAAAGTCAAATTCCTTGACAGTATCATCAAAACAGATGTTCCAACTCCGCGATGCCTGCTTTAGTCTATAAATGGACTTAAGCAGCTTGCATACTTTACCGCTGCTCCCACTCTGAATGAATCCCTCTGGCTGATCCATATAGACGCTCTCTTCCAAATTTCCATTTAGAAAAGACGTCTTTACGTCCATCTGCCAGATCTCATAATCGTGGAAGGCAGCAATAGCAAGAAGGACCCGAATGGATTTGAGCATAGCCACTGGAGAAAAGGTTTCGTCATAGTCCAAACCAGGTCTTTGACGGAAACCCTTTGCAACAAGTCTAGCCTTATAGGTCTCAACCTGTCTATCTACACCAATCTTCTTCTTGAAGATCCATTTGCATCCTACGGGTTTTACCCCATCTGGAGCAATGTCCAAAGTCCATACTTTGTTAGTGTATATGGACTCCATTTCGGTCTGCATTGCATCCAGCCATTTTACCGAGTCGCCGCTCTGAATGGCTTGCTGGAAGCTAGTAGGCTCATCATAGCCAATAGTGCAATCCTCTCTATCCCCATCTATGAGAAAACCGTAGTATCTCTCGGGCGGATGAGACTACCTACTACTCCTGCGGAGTGGCGCTGGGATGTCTGGTTCTCCTGAACCTTCTTGTTCTACCAAGGTTTCAGTAATATCTTGTGGTTCTGGAATTTCTTCCAGTTCTATTGTGCTCCCACTCTTCTAATTTTCCAAAAATTCAGTTTCCAAGAAGCGGGCATGTTGAGAAACAAAAACCTTTTATTCCTCTACGTAATAGAAACAATATCCCATGGAGTTCTTTGGATATCCCACAAACTTACACTGTACTGAGCATGCCTCGAGTTTGTCCGCATGCTGCTTCTTTACAAAAGCTGGACATCCCCATGTCTTAAGATACTTAAGACAGGGTTTCTTCCCACTCCACATCTGATATGGTGTGGTAGGCACAGTCTTTGTTGGAACTCGGTTCAAAAGATATGCAGCTGATTCTAGTGCATATCCCCAGAATGATCGCGGTAACTCAGCATTACTCATCATGGAACGTACCATATCTAAGAGGGTTCGGTTCCGTCTCTCCGATACACTGTTATGTTGTGGTGTGTATGGAGGAGTAAGCTGAGAGAGAATTCCATTCTCTTTTAAGTAACCTAGGAACTCGGTACTTAAGTATTCACCACCTCGATCAGATCTCAGTGTTTTGATACTTTTGCCGGTTTGTTTTTCCACTTCATTCTTGTATTCTTGGAATTTCTCAAAGGCCTCCGATTTATGCTTCATTAAGAAGATATATCCATACCTAGAGAAATCATCCGTAAAAGTAATGTAGTAGGAATAACCACCTCGCGCATGTATAGACATTGGACCGCACACGTCACTGTGTATGAGTCCTAAGAGCTCGCTCGCTCTTACTCCACGTCCAGAAAACGGAGTCTTTGTCATCTTTCCCATGAGACAAAATTCACAAGTAGCATAAGATTGATATTCGAACGGATTCAGATATCCTTCTCCATGTAACTTAGTCAACCTTCTCTCATAGATGTGACCTAGTCTACAATGCCATAAGAAAGCCTGATTTATTTCCGGAGACTTTCTTTTAAGTGTATTCTGGACATTGAAAACCTGAGCTTGACTTAATACGTATATACCGTTATCTAATGTACCTGACCCAATCAGAACTTGATTTAGGTGGATGTTAACAACATCGCTTACGAATGTAAAATCATATCCCTCTCTCGAAAGAGAGGACACTGATATGATATTACAAGTCATACTAGGTATATATAAACAGTTACGTAAAATCAATATATGCCCACTTGTCAAACCTATGCGATATTCTCCCACGGATTCAGCGTTCACTATTATTCCGTTTGCAACTTTGAGAGACCAATCACCTACCTTTATGTAAGTCCATGCTACCTCTCCCGGTACTTTCGGGCATGCGGAATTTGGTGAAAAACAATTTTCTAGAGGTGGTAACATGGACTCAAAACCGGATCTTTGTTAAACATCTAACTAACAACCTAACTAGGAGTTGTTAACTACTCGGTTATGGGGTTATACCTTTCTTTCTTGAACTCCTTCGTCTTCAAGCCTCGATGGTTTTCCGGATCGGCTTCACCCCGTCGTCTCCTTGCGCCGAAGATCGATCCACCTGAAAGCTTCTACCTTTGGCTTCTTCTTCGGTCTTTGAAGAAACTAGTTCACTCGGTTTGCTAAACCTTGTGAACTAGAGTGAGTAGAGGAGAGTGTGTTAGGATTTTCTCTATGGTTCTTGGTTCTCAACACATGAGACAGGTGAACCATAGACTAAAGAGAGGGAGAGCAAGAGGAAGGAGATGAGAGCTCAAGAACACAAGAGAGAGAATGAAAATGATAGAATGAGCAAGACTTTTCTCACTTGGCTCTCATAATCCAAAACCATCATCACAAAAATAGTAATCAAGTATTGTGTAAATGGTTTAAGTCAAAATGGCTATATCATTTCATGCACTCATATTGCACAAGAGAACAAGCAAGTAAAAAGTCTTTGCCATGAAATGATAGCCATTGTCATCATGATGGTCAACTAGTCCAACCTAGTCACCCGGTCAACAAAGTCAACAAGTCAACAAAGTCAACCCCTCAACAACCATGTCATCACAATACTTAATTAATATTATTGTTAATTACATATCATATTCTCATTAGGGTTGAGCAAAAAGTCAATAGTCAACATTCAACGGTCAACAACCCTAATGAGAATCCTCTGCCTCTGTCTCTCCGTCAACTGTGCATACACACCCGCATTCGTGTTCCGAGGAACACGAATACAAACTGGATAAAACCAATCCCAAAACGTACACTAGGATCTGGCTTAAACCAAAGCCCGCTAGTGTTAACTGTCCGGACACTGTACGTGCACAAGTGCACGGATGTGATCGGACCCTGTCGCAAAACCATGCGACCTCTACTCTTTTGTCTAAAGGCGAATAGCTTTCTGTGTGGGACTCTAAAGACTCGACACTACGCTGGCAGTGGGTTTAACCACAGACCGCAAGCAGCACTAGCTGTGCATAACGGTCCCCAGGTAGATGCCGACAAGAAGACCGACGAGGTGAAACCCATCTGAACTCCTACTGAGCCTGAATGTGACAATCTCCGTACAGTCCGGTCTGTTCGTCTGATACATCGCATGGCGGGCCTAGGGGGGCGGTAAACGTCAGTCCCCTAATAGCGGTACAAGTCGTGTCGGAGTGAAGCCCAATACACCCTGAGATAACACTGGAAGCCTACCAGTATATCTCGCTTGCCCTGGCCAGGGACTACTCGTGTAATGGCTCTCCTAGACACAGCGCGATGTCAACCCCCAATACCGGGAAAGAAGAATCCTGTCTAACCGTCACTGCCTCCAAGTGCTTCGGGACTGCACGCAACTACTACCTGTTTGCACGACTCAGTAGAGCCGTGGTAGGGTAGTAATCAAAGAACAGTGGGAACACACTCGAGGCGAAGTGACAGTGTCAAGTCAGCGGACTAAGCTGTACTCATGTCACCTGGGAACTGATAACTGACGATAGGTATAATACCAACCATCAGTTCCCAACGAGTCCTGTCCAGTGTACTCGTAACCTAATGAGCACCCGCATACTATCTCAAGTACGACGTACTGACGGCTGTGGGACAGACCGTCTCCCGTGCTGGGATGAGAAGCGCATGTGCTAGTCTACTCCGGAGTATCGATGCCCTGTCTCGATAGTCCTGCGACTAGGGACCTGCATAAGGATGTGCTTATAGATTACCCAGCCCCCACTAGTGTGACTGCCATCACAACGCTGGTAATCAAGCAAAGATCCTAAGGGCTCCACTAATGTGTATTGGCGATATACTAAAATAAACACATGTACACATTGAAGTAGAAACAAACCAAGTAGCATACTACTATTTTGAGCAAGATTGTATATACAAGGTGAATATCCCAAGCTTCCATTAAGTAATATACAAACTAGTATGATACAGTAATGGCCTCTAGGGCATATACACTAACAATCTCCCACTTGCACTAAGGCCATGTACTGGCGTATCGAAGACCTATCATCTCGATCAGCCGCTCGAACTGAGTCTGGGGCAAGGCCTTGGTGAATGGATCTGCAGTGTTATCTTCTGAAGCAACCCTCCGAACCTCGATCTCCTGGCAATCCACGATCCCCTGATCAGGTGATACCGCCTCAAGATGTGTCTGGATCTCTGATGGGACCTGGGTTCTTTCGCTAAAGCTATAGCCCCGTTGTTGTCGCAATACAGAGGTATTGGATCAACAATGGACGGAACCACCTGAAGTTCTTTCAAGAACTTCCTCATCCAGACAGCTTCCTTTGCGGCATCAGATGTAGCGATGTATTCCGCTTCCATCGTCGAGTCTGCAACGGTTTCCTGTTTGGAACTCTTCCAACACACCGCCCCTCCATTGAGGGTAAAGACAAAACCCGACATGGACTTGGAATCATCCTTGTCACTCTGGAAGCTGGAGTCAGCAAAGGCCTCGATCTGGAGTTCTTTTCCTCCATACACCAAGAACATCTCCTTAGTCCTTCTCAGGTACTTGAGAATGTTCTTTACCGCTATCCAGTGTTTCTCCCCGGGGTTTGACTGATACCGGCTTACTACACTCAGTGCATAAGCTACATCCGGTCTGGTACACAACATCGCATACATTATAGAGCCTACCGCAGAAGCGTAGGGTATAATAGACATGCGATCCCTCTCCAAATCAGTCTTGGGAGACATTTCTTTAGAGAGGGTGATCCCGTGACAAGCCGGTAGGTTACCGCGCTTGGAATCTTCCATACTGAATCTTTTCAGTATGGTGTCGATGTACCTGGACTGTGAAAGTCCTAATATCCTCTTAGATCTATCACGATGGATCCGGATCCCCAGGATGTATGAGGCATCACCCAGGTCTTTCATGGAGAACCTGTGTGACAAGAACCCCTTGACAGATTGTAGCATAGGAATGTCATTTCCTATTAAGAGAATGTCATCCACGTACAAAACGAGGAATACTACAGTTCTCGCTATAAATCTACTATAGATGCATGGTTCATCTGGATTTTTGATAAAGCCAAATTCTTGACCGTCTCATCAAAACAGATGTTCCAACTCTGCGATGCCTGCTTTAGTCCATAGATGGACTTAAGCAACTTGCACACCTTTCCGCTGCTCCCACTCTGAATGAAACCCTCTGGTTGGTCCATATAGACACACTCCTCTAAATTTCCATTTAGAAAAGCGGTCTTTACGTCCATTTGCCAGATCTCATAATCGTGGAAGGCAGCAATGGCAAGAAGGATCCGAATGGATTTTAGCATAGCCACTGGAGAAAAGGTTTCGTCATAGTCCAAGCCAGGTCTTTGATGGAAACCCTTTGCAACAAGTCTAGATTTATAGGTCTCAACCTGTCCATCTACACCAATCTTCCTTTTGAAGATCCACTTGCATCCTACGGGTTTTACCCCGTCTGGAGCAATGTCCAACGTCCATACTTTGTTGGTGTACATGGACTCCATTTCGGTCCGCATTGCATCCAGCCATTTTACTGAGTCAATGCTCTGAACGGCCTACTGGAAGCTAGTAGGCTCATCATAATCTTTGATGCAATCCTCTCTATCCCCGTCTATGAGAAAACCGTAGTATCTCTCGGGCGGATGAGACTGCCTACTGCTCCTGCGGAGCGGCGTAGGAATGTCCTGTTCTTTTGAACCCTCTGGTTCCACTAAGCTTTCAGTAATAGTCTGTGGTTCTGGAATTTCTTCCAGTTCTACTGCGCTCCCACTAATTTCCTTTTCTAAGAACTGGTGTTCTAGAAAGTGGGCATGAAGAGAAACAAAAACCTTTTGTTCCTCTTCGCAGTAGAAGAAATATCCCTTGGAGTTCTTTGGATATCCCACAAACTTGCACTGTACTGAGCGTGCCTCGAGCTTGTCCGCATGCTGCTTTTTGACAAAAGCTGGACTTCCCCATGTCTTAATGTGATTAAGATAGGGTCTCTTCCCACACCACATCTCATATGGTGTAGTAGGCACAGTCTTAGTGGGAACTCGGTTCAAAAGGTATGCTGCTGATTCTAGCGCATACCCCCAGAATGATCACGGTAACTCAGCGTTACTCATCATGGACCGTACCATATCCAAAAGGGTTCGGTTCCGTCTCTCCGATACACCGTTATGTTGCGGAGTGTATGGAGGAGTGAGCTGAGAGAGAATTCCGTTCTCTTTTAAATAGTCCAGGAACTCGGCACTTAAGTATTCTCCACCTCGATCCGATCTTAGAATCTTGATACTTTTGCCGGTTTGTTTTTCTACTTCATTCTTATATTCCTGGAATTTTCCAAAGGCTTCGGACTTATGTTTCATTAAGAAGACATAACCGTACCTTGAAAAGTCATCCGTAAAAGTAATGAAGTAAGAATAACCGCTTCGCGCATGTGTAGACATTGGACCGCACACGTCGCTGTGTACGAGTCCCAAGAGCTCGCTCGCTCTTACTCGGAGTCTTTGTCATCTTTCCTTTGAGACAGGATTGACAAGTGGCATATGATTAATATTCGAACGGATTCAAATATCCTTCTGTATGTAACTTCATCAACCTTCTCTCATTGATGTGACCCCGTCTACAATGCCACAAGAAAGTCTGATTTATTTCCGGAGACTTTCTTTTGTGTGTATTCTGGACATTGAAAATCTGTGGTTGGTTTAATACGTATATACCATTGCTTAATGTACCTGACCCAATCAGAACTTGATTAAGGTGAATGTTTACAACATTACTTACAAACGCAAATTCATAACCTTCTTTAGAAGTCAAAGATACAGAAATGATATTACAAGTTGCGTTGGGTACAAAATAGCAATTACGCAAAACCAAAACGTGTCCATCTGACAACCCCAGGTGATAGTCCCCCACAACCTTAGCATCCATGCTAGCTCCGTTTGCAACTTTGAGGGTCATGTCACCTGCCTTCAAAACCCTACGGTTTCTCAACGCCTGCAAAGAATTACAGATATGAGATCCTGATCCGGTATCCAATACCCAGGAAGTAGAGTTTATTGAAAGACAGTTTTCAATAACATACACACCTGAAGCTGAAGCCGCAACCTGCTTCAGATCCTATGTTCTGGCCTTCCAAGCCCTGCAATCATTTTTCCAGTGTCCCTTCTTATGACAATAGAAGCATTCTTCCTTATCCACAAGCTTTCCCACTTTCTTTTTTGCTTTTGTCTTTCCCTTCGTATCCACTTTACTAACACCGCCTCTTGGTTTGGCGGGGGCTTTCTTCTTCTTTCCCTTGGCTTTCGCCTTGGACCTAGAAGAAGAAGATCCTCCTACAAACAAAGTGGATGTTTCCCTACCTTTCTGTAGGGTGCCCTCTGCGCTCCTCAGCATGTTGACGAGTTCTGAAAGTTCAACTTCCTTTTCTTGTAAGTTGAAGTTCAGTATGAACTGGGAGTAAGTGGAAGGAAGGGACTGGAGAATCAAGTCTGTATAGAGCTCATTCTCCAACGTGGTCCCAAGGTCCGCGAGCTCCTCAATGTAGCCAATCATCTTAAGCACGTGTTCCGCTACCGATGATCCGACGGCCAATCTTGCCGAAAATAACTTCTTCGACACTTCGTATCTTGCGATACAAGATTGCTCTCCATACAGTTATTTTGTATGAAGAAATATGGATTCCAGGTCCATATTCTCGTGCCTCCTCTGATGTTCTTTGTCCATAGAGGCAAGCACGAGGCACTTGGCCTTCGCGCAGTCTAGTTCCTAGGTCTTACGGATTTCCTTATCCGCGACGCTGGTTTTGGGACCTGGGACAGGGGGAGCTTTGGTGGTAAGAAGATACCCCAGCTTGTCGTAAGTGATTGCCATCTTGACATTCCTGAGCCAATCTTTGTAGTTTGGCCCTGTCAGTACGTTTTTATCTAGAAGTAACTTAAGTCCAGTCATGTCGATTGGTCGCTGCAATTAGGAGAGAGAAGAAACACTCAGCATGATGCTCTTGTAAGTTTAGAATGGTTTTTAGTTTGTCTAAACAGGATGGCTCCCACTGTTTCTTGAATCCCTCCTCAAACCAAAAAGGAAGAATTAGTCAGGATCAATCTCACCGTACAATACTTGCTTAACCGTTCAGCCAGGCCAGTGTCGGTACTTCGAGGGAGGTTTTCCAACGCTTTCACGAAGTTCCTTAATTAAATAACCTCATTTCCCTGGGGGCGTAGCCCCGCTAACACCTTTCTAGACACCTACTAGGTTTATAGCATTGATCGTTTAGTGAGAAATTTCCCGAGGAGTAGCATATACTCACAGTAGGATCGGGATCCAAATATCATCGCGTGACGAAACTGAAGGAATCCTACCAGAATCATCACACTCCAAATGGTATGCAACACTAGCAAGTTTCAGTTCTTTTGAAACTCCCGATGTGGATTTTTGCCCCATGCTCTTATGACCTTGACTTTGGCCAAAATATCATAAGTCACATGTCAAGTTCTACCCGTCATTCTCCAGGTCAATTTGGATCCACCCGTACCTACCCTTGACTTTGGCCAAAATGGCAGTACGACTGTCCCAAACCAACGCATCTATCTATGCTACACATGAATACCCAATAGCTACTAATCACTATGCCTTGACTTTGGCCAACATACATAGCTTGAATACTATTGACTATTCATGTGAAACGACGGAGGGCTACGAATGGTTTTGGCGAAACCGTGAACGTAGTGAACTTGATATAATCGATGGAACGAGATAGCTTTTAAAAGGAGTGGCTCAAACTCCGCATTTAAAAGTTGGTTTTAAAAAGAACCGAGTGGTTTTTCGAAAGTGTTCCAACGACTTTTACTTGGTTTATTTTCTTGCATTAGTTCTTTTAATGTGTGATATTCTTGCATTAGTTCTTTTAATGCGTCCCATCATTTAATCCTACCATTGCAGAAAACAACCAAAATATGACGTACGCTTATGCCATTCGCATTCGCCACGGGGCCTCGTCATTACCCGTTAGGTTACTTAACTAACGACAGAGCGGGGGCTGGGCTAGCGCGGCTGTGAAACATAAGCAACGCCTAAATAATATCATATATAGATATACTGCAATGATAGCCATTTCAGATCACAGATGAACACATTGGATATACTAGGAATCCGCAATTCGTACGAGCCTGTAACGAAAAGCGGATTACACGGTCGGTGAATAGCCAATACCCCACCCAAGACCCCTAGGGGTGCGGCAAACTACCCGCCAAGTACCCGAAGCGAAGCAACCTCCCTCATCTCCGTGAGTAGGCCACTCGGCGCTTCGGTATACTCGGTAGTTTGTGCACCCCCTCCATGGGTCTATCCTAGGAGCAAAAACAGTAAAAAGAAATTATACAATAACGGCTACAACCCCGACCCGGTTGTGCGGCCATACAAATAATTATTAAATCAATTTACAAATTTACATGAATTGAAAGAAAAGAAAACTCTCGTCTCACAACCCCCCGGCTATTCACCCGCGACAATCCAATGAATTCATATACACATTCCAATAACATTACAGATCACAGATTTGTATAACCCCCACTAATCGACATATAGCGATTAGCAGACGTTCAATACAAATATCACATCACAGAAAAACCCGTCAGCTTAAGTCTTTTAGAAGTTCGATCAAAAATACGGATTTTCAGGCCCCAAACACAAAATTTTCGTTCTGGAAAATCTGGGCAGAAAATACATATTCCAAAAATCCTAAAATACCCCTATGAACAAACTGCAAAAATAAAACCCTATGACCGAGTCAACTCGGCCGCGGTTCCGCGGCGGGAGCAAGCTCCCGCCGTGGAAACACGGCGCGTTGATCGATTCAGTGGGTCGAATTTTTGCAGTTTCTTCTAAAAACCCTGAGTCGATTTTTGGTATATCTCAAATGATTTTTGCAGCACTTTGAAAATCGACAGAAAGTTTGAAATCCGGGTGTATTTCGCGACCTTTTCTCCGATCGAATTTCTAGTTACTATGCTAACATGTTAGGTAGTGTTTAACTAGGCTCTAATACCACTGTAAGTCCATGCTACCTCTCCGGGTAATTTCGGGCATGCGGAATTTGGTGAAAAACAATTTTCTAGAGGTGGTAACATGGACTCAAAACCGGATCTTTGTTAAACATCTAACTAACAACCTAACTAGGAGTTGTTAACTACTCGGTTAGGGGGTTATACCTTTCTTTCTTGAACTCCTTCGTCTTCAAGCCTCGATGGTTGTCCGGATCGACTTCACCCCGTCGTCTCCTTGCGCCGAAGATCGATCCACCTGAAAGCTTCTACCTTTGGCTTCTTCTTCGGTCTTTGAAGAAACTAGTTCACTCGGTTTGCTAAACCTTGTGAACTAGAGTGAGTCGAGGAGAGTGTGTTGGGATTTTCTCTATGGTTCTTGGTTCTCAACACATGAGACAAGTGAACCATAGACTAAAGAGAGGGAGAGAAAGAGGAAGGAGATGAGAGCTCAAGAACACAAGAGAGAGAATGAAAATGATAGAATGAGCAAGACTTTTCTCACTTGGCTCTCATAATCCAAAACCATCATCACAAAAATAGTAATCAAGTATTGTGTAAATGGTTTAAGTCAAAATGGCTATATCATTTCATGCACTCATATTGCACAAGAGAACAAGCAAGTAAAAAGTCTTTGCCATGAAATGATAGCCATTGTCATCATGATGGTCAACTAGTCCAACCTAGTCACCCGGTCAACAAAGTCAACAAGTCAACAAAGTCAACCCCTCAACAACCATGTCATCACAATACTTAATTAATATTATTGTTAATTACATATCATATTCTCATTAGGGTTGAGCAAAAAGTCAATAGTCAACAGTCAACGGTCAACAACCCTAATGAGAATCCTCTGCCTCTGTCTCTCCGTCAACTGTGCATACACACCCGCATTCGCGTTCCGAGGAACACGAATACAAACTGGATAAAACCAATCCCAAAACATACACTAGGATCTGGCTTAAACCAAAGCCCGCTAGTGTTAACTGTCCGGACACTGTACGCGCACAAGTGCACGAATGTGACCGGACCCTGTCGCAAAACCATGCGACCTCTACTCTTTTGCCTAAAGGCGAATAGGTTTCTGTGTGGGACTCTAAAGACTCGACACTACGCTGGCAGTGGGTTTAACCACAGACCGCAAGTGGCACTTGCTGTGCGTAACGGTCCCCAGGTAGATGCCGACAAGAAGACTGACGAGGTGAAACCCATCTGAACTCCTACTGAGCCTGAATGTGACAATCTCCGTACAGTCCGGTCTGTTCTTCTGATACATCGCATGGCGGGCCTAGGGGGCGGTAAACGTCAGTCCCCTAATAGCGGTACAAGTCGTGTCGGAGTGAAGCCCAATACACCCTGAGATAACACTGGAAGCCTACCAGTATATCTCGCTTGCCCTGGCCAGGGACTACTCGTGTAATGGCTCTCCTAGACACAGCGCGATGTCAACCCCCAATACCGGGAGAGACGAATCCTGTCTAACCGTCACTGCCTCCAAGTGCTTCGGGACTGCACCCAACTACTACCTGTTTGCACGACTCCTTTGAGCCGTGGTAGGGTAGTAATCAAAGTACAGTGGGAACACACTCGAGGCGAAGTGACAGTGTCAAGTCAGCGGACTAAGCTGTACTCATGTCACCTGGGAACTGATAACTGACGATAGGTATAATACCAACTGGTCAGTTCCCGACGAGTCCTGTCCAGTATACTCGTAACCCAACGAGTACCCGCATACTATCTCCAGTACGACGTACTGATGGCTGTGGGACAGACCATCTCCCACTCTGGGATGAGAAGCGTATGCGCTAGTCTACTCCGAAGTATCGATGCCCTGTCTCGATAGTCCTGCGACTAGGGACCTGCATAAGGATGTGCTTATAGATTACCCAGCCCCCACTAGTATGACTGCCATCACAACGCTGGTAATCAAGCAAAGATCCTAAGGGCTCCACTAATGTGTATAGGCGATATACTAAAATAAACACATGTACACATTGAAGTAGAAACAAACCAAGTAGCATACTGCTATTTTGAGCAAGATTGTATATACAAGGTGAATATCCCAAGCTTCCATTAAGTAATATACAAACTAGTATGATACAGTAATGGCCTCTAGGGCATATACACTAACAATTTATAACTTTACGGTTTCTCAAAGCATGTAATGAATTACAGATATGAGATCCTGCTCCGGTATCTAATACCCAGGAAGTAGAGTTAATTTAGAAACAGTTCTCAAAAACAAACACACTTGAGGCTGAAGCCACAACATGCTTCGTATCCTGGTTACTGGTTTCTAAAGCCCTGCAATCTTTCTGCCAATGTCCAATCCCATAATAATAGGAATTACCCTCTTTTACTACATTAAGTCCTGAAACTTTTGCCCTTCTCTTTCCTTTTACTTCCCTGGTTTCCTTCAGGGTAGAAGGTAGAGACTGTAGAATCAAGTCAGTATTTGACCTGTTTCCTAACGTGGTCTTCAGGTCCTGGAGCTTATCAATATAGCTAGTCATTGTAAGGACGTTGTCCCCTACAAATGACCCGACGGCCAACCTCGCTTGAATTAATTCGGTCGAGGTCTTATATCTTGCAATATGAGATTGCTCTCCATAAAAATCTTTGTTATGGAGAAAGATGGAAACTAAGTCCATCTTCTCGTGCTACTTCTGGTATACACCATCAACTGAAGCTGACACGAGGCACTTGGCTTTCGTTTTATCCTTTTCCCTTGTCTGGCGGATATCCATATCCGTGACGGTGGAAACTGGACCTGGGACGGCGGGATCTTGAGTAGTAATAGGGTGGTCTATCTTGTCATAGGCAATGGACATCTGGACAGACCTTTGCCAGTCATATAAGTCAGATTCAGTCAATTTGTTATCTAAATATAACCTATGTGTGGTCACAAGGTCGCTGCAATTAAGAGAGAGAGAAGAAAACATTATTAGCATAATGCTCTTGCAAGTTTAGAGTGATTTTTAATTTATCTAAACAGGATGGCTCCCACTGTTTCTCGAATCCTTCTTCAAACCATAAAAGAAAAATTAGCCAGGACTATTCTCACCGTACAATACTTGCTTAACCGTTCAGCCAGGACAGTGTCGATACTTCGAGGGAGGTTTTCCAACGCTTTCGCAAAGCTCCTTAATTAAATAACCTCTTTTGTCTGGGGGCGTAACCCCGCTGACACCTTTCTAGGCACCTACTTGGTTTATAGCATTGATCGTTAAGTGACGAATCTCCTGATAAGTAGTATATACTCACAGTAGGATCGGGATCCAAAATATCATCGTATGATAATGTTGAAGGAATCTTACCAACATTCATCAAACTCCAAAATGGTATGCATCTCTCTGCAAATTTCAATTTCCTTAGAAATTCCCGATGTATATTTTTGCCCCATGCTCTTATGACCTTGACTTTAGTCAAAAAATCATAAGTCACATGTCAAGTTCTATCCGTCATTATCCAGGTTAATTTGAACCCACCCGTACATACCCTTGACTTTAGTCAACAAGGTAATACGACTGTCCTAAACCAACGCATCTATCTATGCTACATATGAATATCCAACAGCTACCAAACACTGTGCCTTGACTTTAGTCAACAAACACAGCTTGAATACTATTGACTATCTATATGAAATGACGGAGGACTACGACTGGTTTTGGCAAAACCGTGAACATAATGAACTTGATATAATCGAAGGAACCTGATATTTTTTAAAAGGAGTGGTTAAAGCTCCGCAATTAAGAATTCTGCTCTATTAAAATAACCGAGTGGTTTCTTTTAAATTTGTTCTAACGATTGAACTTTGATTTATTTTCTTTGCATTATAATAATGCGTCCCATCATTTATCCTATCATTGCAGAAAACAACAAAAATACTACGTCCTCTTATGCCATCCGCATTCGCCACTGGGTCCCGTCATCACCCGTTAGGTTACTTAACTAACGACAGAGCGGGGGCTGGGCTAGCGCGGATGTAAAACATAAGTGACGTCTAATAGCTATCATATATAGATATTGTACATTCGTCAGACGCAATAATAAGCATTCCAGATCACAGATGAACTTTATTGGATTTACTAGCAATCCGCATTTGCTTTGAGCCTGCAATAAAAGACGGATTACACAGTTGTGATGAATAGCCATTACCCCACCCTAGACCCCTACGGATACGGCAAACTACCCGTCAAGTACCCGAAGTGAAGTGGTCTCCCTCAACAACGTGAGTAGGCCATTAAACACTTTGACGTACCCGGTAGTTTGTGTACCCCATCTTGGGTCTATCCTAGGAGCAAAAACAGTAAAAAGAAATAATACAACGGTGGCTACAACCGCAACCTGGGTGTGCCCCGCAAAATAATATTACATCATATTACATTTACTTCGAATAAATGAATAATAAACCCATCTCAAAACCCTGGCTAATCATCACAACAGTCTAATACAGTTCATATACACAAACAGTAAACATTTCAGAAATGTGCAACTCCCTGCCAACCGACATACTAGCAGTTAGGGGAGATTTATGAACACATTAAACATTACAGATAAAAACCCAATTAGCAAATATCTTAGAACATCGATCGATTACCATATTCCGTGTCTACCCCAATAGCAAGCCAGCACTGAAGTAACCTGGGTATAAACAGAACATATAGGAAACCAAAACACCAACAAATATGAATAACGGAGCAAATCCGAGTCAACTCGGCGTTGACTCGGCGGCGGATCCGCGGCAGAAGCACTCTATTGCCGCGGATCCACGGCCAAAAAACCGAGTTGGAACTTCTTATTTTCCCAGTATTCTTATATTTCCCTGCTGTGAATTTTAAGGCATATGAAATATTTTTTTTAGACACTTTTAAAATTAACAAAAACTAGGAATTTCCGGGGTTTTGTTTTCGTGTTTTCCGTCGATCGAACTTCTAATTAGTTGCTAACATGCTAGTAATGATTTAGTTGGCTCTGATACCACTGTAAGTCCATGTCACGCACCCCACGAACTTGCAGGAAGGCGGAATATATGAAAAACGATAATCAAAGCTTCGTAGCACGGACTTGAGCGCATGAATCGTTATCTAAACCATTGCTAACTATCAACTAGAGGTTTAACTACTCAGATTCAAAGTTATACCTCATGTTACATGTCCTTCAGGTCTTCATCACTGTCCTCCACTCCTCGTAGGCTCCTTGGAACATCGGCACCTCAACGGCCTCCTCGAATCAAAGACGATCCACCCGAAAGCTCCTACGCCAAGCTTAATCTCAAACTTGAGATAACTAGGTTGCTTAAACTGCTAATCTAAGCTACCTAGGGGATATAGAGTGAGGTTATGGATGTATTAGTCTAGCTAACCCTTGATCTCAACTCATGAGAGGTTAGGGTTAGGGTTTGAAGAATGAAAGAGCTTGAGGAGAGAGAAGGTGAAGATGATAATGAAATGAGATATTGATCTATCATAATATATATGAAGCATTATTTATTTATCCAAAAATGAAATAATAGAATTAACAACCATGCTTCATAAATATCTATGAGTGATTCATCTCCATGAGTCATTAAGCATTTATGATGCATTAATGACATGGATGAATCACACAAATGAGTCACTAATCTCATTTAATGCAATGCCACCTTACCCTCCAAGTCACCACTCTTCTAGAAGCTTCCCGACAAATTACGAGAACGCCCCTACAATCCGTGAAAACACGGAAAATCTTTAGACTGTATAAATCCAATAACCCGATACTAGAATCTGGCTTATACCAAAGCCGACTACTAAAAACTGTCCGAAAAGTCGTACGTGCGTAAACACACGTATGCGTCCGAACCCTTGTCGTAAAACCATACGACCTCTATATCGTTTCGCCTGGAGCAGGGAAACTCTCTGTGTGGGACTCTAAAGACTCGACACTACGCTGGCAGTGGGTTTAACCACAGACTGCAAGTGGCACTAGCTGTATGTAACGGTCCACAGGTAGATGTCGATAAGAAGGCCGATGAGGAAAATCATCCGAACTCCCACTGAGCCTGATGTGACAATCTACGTACAGTCCGGTCTGTTCGTCTAAGACTATCGCATATCAAGCCTAGGGGGCGGCAAGCGTCAGTCCCCTAATAGCTGTATAAGTCGTGTCGAAGCGAAGCCCATTACACCCTGAGAAGCTACTGGAACCTACCAGTATATCTCGTTTGCCCTGGCCAGGAACTTTGCGTAATGGCTCTCTGACACAGCGCGATATCATCTCCCAATACCGGGAGAGACGAATCCTATCTAACCACTACTGCCTCCAAGTGCTCGGGACTGCACCCAACTGCTACCTGTTTGCACGACTCTTTTGAGCCGTGGTAGGGTAGCAATCTAAGAACAATGGGACACACTCGAGATGAAGTAGCAGTGTCAATTCTGCGGACTATGCTGTACTCATGTCACCTGGGAACTGTTAACTGACAATGGGTATAATACCAACCAACAGTTCCTCTGCGAGTCCTGTCCAGTGTACCCGTAACCTAACGAGCACCTGTATACTATCTCCAGTACGATGTACTGATGGCTATGGGACAGACCATCTCCCCAACTGGGATGAGAAGCGTACACACTAGTCTACTCTGGAGTATCGATGCCCTGTCTTGATAATCCAACGACTAGGGACCTATATAGGATGTTGCTTAATAACTACCCAGCCCCCACTAGTGTGACTGCCACCACAACGCTGGTAATCAAGCAAAGAACCTATGGGCTCTACTAATATGTATAAGTGATACGTTACAAGAAACATATGCACATATTAAAGTAGACACAAACCAAGTAGCATACTACCATTTTTAGCAAGACTGTATATACAACTGTGAATAACCCAAGCTTCTATTAAGTAATATACAATCTAGTATGATACAATAATGGCCCCTAGGGCATATACACTAACAGGTAGTCTTCCCCTGCCAGGCTCATCGTCTATAACTCGAGCTTCTTACCCCGGGGTATCTTACTGGGCCCAACATGTACCCGAAATGGTTCATTCTACTCCTCGAATCGGGTCTCGAAATCCAACAGCAATCATGAAAACTCATGGTGGATGACACATATATCACGAGAAAACCGCAACTGGTATTTTAAATAAGATATATATAGAGATAGAAGTTATTATAAATTCTTGCGGTTTTCCCCCAAATCCAGAAATCTCATGGAAATCCGAAATCCAAGAATCAAGAGTAAGTAAACAGTGAATATCGGCATAAAGCCCTAGAATAGTACATGAATGAATATATAAATGCATGAAGAATCTATGTAAAGAATGCAATCTCTAAGTTAGCATATGAGAGCTATCACATAAGTATTATGTGATAACTAGCATTTAGCTAATTATATCAATGAGATAATATTTTCTAAAGTGTACGTGACATGGAAATTACCAATGATGATGCGTGTGAGCCGGCAAATATGTGTACGTGGAACATGCGCATCATCGGTAATGGTGTTCGTGTCCTAACAGATGGAATCATAACAGTGAAGGAAACATATGAATAAACATGCAGTGAATTGAGAATAACATGAATATAACAGAGAAAGAGTAATAACCGCGATACCGAAGAATAGACATTTCTACAATACGAGTCATACCGTTTTGGTGTTTGAAAAAGAACGAATCATGGTTTTTAGAAAAATAGGGGCTACGGGGTTTTGAGAAAAGATACGTTCTTTGAAAAAAATCCGTAGAATCCCTGAAGCTGTCTTTAAAAATGCGCACGATTCGTTAATTTTGAAAATAAGTATGACTCGAGCCTAAACTAACATTTACCTAACCAACTAAGGGACTAAACTAAAGAACTAGTCGATAGGTAAGAAGAATCCACCTACACTCCGACTCGATATCTCTAGTAGTCGGTGATCCAGCCTCAATAGCGTCACGTACAAAGTACGACTTCTTCAAGTCAAGAGTGCGGATCAATCATCACATACTTACCTCGTACGGTAAAATCCATCGTACGGCATCCTAAAATCGGGGTACGGGTCAACTATCAAATATATACCATCATTCATATAGTATCATCATCAAACAATATCATGATCTGGTTACTGATCTAAAGTCTCATGCAATCCGATGTAATCAACACATATTAACATATATGAATTCACATTGCCCAAGCGATCCATTATAAATATCATAAAATATCTCATATCATATCTCGATCATATGTCAACTATCATATATATATCATCATTCACAAGGTATCATCATCAAACAATATCATGATCTGATTACTGATCTAAGTCTTAAAACATTCCAATGTGATCACACATTTATCGTATAGTATATATTTTCTTATCGCACAACGATCCGCTATAATACCATAACTCGATCACATATCAAATTTCTCACGGCATCATGCCCGATCATATTGACTCATTCCCAAGTATCATATACATCCTCAAATCACGTGTATATGTTGTATGTGTGTGTAGAAACCTATACACACACACACACACACATATACACCAAGTCAAGTGTACGTGTGTATGTGTGTCAACCTATACTCTAGGGTCTCGCGACTAAGAACTAGACAAAAAGCACTATCATCCCACTTACACAATTTCTGATCTGTGGTCTCCTAAAACCTTTCTTGCTCAGTATTCGTATCTCGCAATAACAAATTTATATATAACTATCTCAAGACCATGTCATATCCTACGAAGTTGCGGGGGTGCTATACGCCATCCACCCGACTTCCCCCGTAGATATACATCTACTCATCTGGTCCTTGTCTGCCGAAATCGATGCTGCCATCATCTTCTTCATCGTCCGAAGTCCACGTGAGAGGTACCTATATGCAAACATATATGATATCATAAACCGAAATCGCGGATAAAACCAAGACGACACACGAAACGCGTATAGGTTAAAACCTATGACCCGCTCATGCAAACGAACCAAATAACCCTCGACATCGGCATACAAATTCCGATTGGTCGATAAAAACCCTAAAATACCAATCGCGGTTTCAAAACTCCCTAATTACATATGAAATAAGGTTTTTAAATCATCAAAACCTTAAATTAATCAAATCGTTTTATTTCCGAAAACCTAGAAAGCCTCAAATAACTGTTTTAGTACAAAACTTGATGTTTAAACAAATCTAGTGGCCACAATATTCACTAAGTTTCATAACTAGATCATACAAACCATTACTATAATTTAATCTCATCAATTTACATTAAACCCAAAATTCTAGTTTGAAAAATTATCCAATTTTCAACAATTTCAAAGTAACAATGCACAAAACAACAACTAAACTAGGTTTTGCATGATCTAAACTGCTAAACTACAAATTATAATGTTAATGATGTGATGGAAACCCTATCTAGATTTTAATCTCAATTATATTCATAATTTCTAAAACCTAGTTTGCAAAATTATGCAATTTGGACAAATTAATCGTAACAATTTATAAATTGGCTTCTAGATTAGGTTTAGCATTCTAATATGATAAACTATAAATTAAGATCATAATCTAATGATAAAAACCCTCACTAGAATTTTATCTCACCTATTTATATGATTTATAAAAATCTAGTTTGCAAATAGCTTAATTTGAACAATTAAAATGTAACAATTAGTAATTTGACAACTAAATTTCATTTTGCATACTCTAAGAAGTTATACTACACTTTCAAACCATAACCAATTTATGAAAACCCTAATGTAATCTCAAACCCTTTTCTTGAATTTTCAAAATTTGAAATTAAACATAATTAAGCATCTAATTAGCTTAATTTGAAGTATTATAACAACAATTAAACACTTGGGTTAGGATTATACCTCCACAAACATGAGATCAAACATCCAACCTAGCATCCAAAATGCTAAATTTGCTCCAAGATCCAAGCCTATTTAGCCAAATAATAAAGGGTATGGGTTAATAGATGAATTAGTGGAGTTTTTATGTTGATTTTTTATGAAATTTTGAAGAATTTTTGTGGAGAATGAGGTGGAGAAATTTTTGGGCAGCCAAGGGGGAGGGCTCGGCCACTTGAGGGGAAGAAAAGAGAGAGAGAGAGAGAAAAGAGTGTAGAAATGTGTAGAAGACTTCTCAAATTATTACCTCACTTAAGTCTTTTCATAAATTAATTAATTTTATTTATTTTCTAATTTGACCTAGAAAAGTCTTGAAATTTGATGACAAATCAAGAAGAGAAGAGCATGCTACAAACTAAATTCTAGTATGTCATGGCTCACTTTTGTAAAATTAACCCATTCCAACTTATAATTTGCACTAATTTAATGTATAATTAAAAGCTTATATTAATATTAGAAATAATTAATTAAGGAAAAATATTTAAGTAAACTTATAATTTATAAGTGACTAAATAAATACCAAATACTAGCAATTACATAGTTAAAATAGGCGTATTTAAATCTGTATTGAAAAATAATTATAGTTAAGTTTTATGGAAAATACGGTTTATTTTACCGATTATCAGAAAATTCACCTAAAGGATTTTATTTATCTAATTATTAGTTAATTATTTTTAAAACGTTACAATCTTCCCCTCTTAAAGAAATTCGGTTCCCGAATTTAAATTAAAACTTCCCACAAATACTAAAACATTTCAGCAAAGCACTAAAATCGTCGAGGCTCCGAAATCATACATATATAAAACATATCATAGCGTAATACATGCGCATGAAAAACAAGTACATAACTCAAAATCAAAACTCCACCAAGCATTACGTAATCATCGGAGTCATGGTGAAAACACAATATCAAAGTCCAATAGGAAAACCAACATGATTTACATCGAACCTAGGTATTGTTCTCAGAACAGTCCTGTTCGGCTACTAAACCAAATAGTAAATATCATAAAAACATACTTCTCAAAATGAAATCAATCTCAAATACAGTATACAAGGTACCACATGCGTCAGGGGCACACGAAAATCGAAATCAAATACAGAAGCCACGAATACGCACAGAAACAAAATTGAGTGCAACGGGTGTGCACCAAAAACATCTGTCAAGTGCAACGGGCGTGCACGACAACAATATCAGGTGAATCTAATCTGCACAAAATCCCGATTTAGTGAATCTGGTGTGCACAAAATCGCATCAAGTGCGCCAAGTGTGCGCAAGAATCTCAATCAAGTGCACATGGTGCACGAAAACATATATCGAACATCAAAACCGAAATCAGCGGTATACGACATACACCGAATCCAAATCAAGTACACCGCGCGAAAGATAAACTTACAACTACATACTTCAGTGTGCACAAAACCAAATAAAAGTACGAAAAGTGCATGAAATCTATACTGAAAGCAGAAGTCCAAAATCATATGCAACCCATATACACGAAATCAAATCAGTCTCTCAGAATATATAAAATCAAATCAAGTGCAATGGGTATGCACAAAACGGACATCAATAAACTGATATATGGAACACTAATCGAGTGCAATGAATGTGCACAAAGAAAATACCAATCATAAAACGAAATTCTCAAAATACTAGAATCCAAACAATGGAAATGTGATATTTGAATTACTAAATCGCAAATCGTAACACTGACGTCGATGTGCTCCTTCTCCAATGTCGAAGGTGTCGGTGCATCCAAAACTAGCAGAGCAAGATATCTCCTTGCGTCCCGTTCATAGTCTGGCGCCTCGTGTCCTTTGGCTCTCGTCCCTTCATAGCTGTATGAACGGCGCTACAAAAAGCTATAATCACATCTAGAATCTCTCAAGTAATGTATCCCATCACATAATATCCGGACTACGTTAAAATTTTCGATCGATTCATCAAAGTCCCATAATTCCCCTAGAGCTCAACACTCGAGTACAGTTTAAAAATATCCAGTACATGCCACAGCACTTATGGACCAGCCGTAGAAGGGCAAACCCAAGCCTCACTAATGACACCGTGGAACTGCCGCAAAGCCTAAGCTTCAAGTGCGTTCTCATGGTCATTATGTCGAGTTAGGGTTTCATTTTTCTAGAGGGTCTATAAAATTACCTGCATGTTCTTCCGAATACCTTAAACTTGGGAAAATGGGTTTCTGACAATCGTTCGAACTTTTTAGCTTCGTCTAGACCACATGTGAATATCCTTCGTCCGCACGCTAAACAATGCTTCGATCCTTAAGAATAGACTATACACTAATGGTCATCACATTCTAACCGGTCTCTAGCAGTGGCCCGATCACTCGATGCAGATATCAACGCTCACGTCCACAAGAAAACATAGTAAACGACATATCTAAATTCTCATGCTGACTGCAACTCTAGCCGTAGCTCTCTCTGCCCGTGCGATCGTGGTAAAAGAAACCACCATCAGACATTGACAAAGATAGATCAAACGAACGAATAGAAATACGGTGCAAAGAAATGTACATCCTAAGGCTCCTTAAGAGGAGTAGCGTATCGTAAGTATTCCGCGGAACTTACCCACGGTACGTCACTCTAATTTAGTCACCTATACGTAGAAGGTAAAACCTGATGCTCTGATACCAACTTTGTCACGACCCGAAGGTATGGAACGTGACTGGCACTTAAATTACGAAACGTCTAGAGGCGTAACCTAATCTAAGCAAGTCGAAGCCCAGAAATCTAAACCATTTAAAAGAAGAAGTGTAGGAAAACATGTTTAAAAGAAATATCAAATTTTCTCAAAAATTTCGGCAGAGTCTCCTTTGTAAAAACTGGCCCCAAACGGGTACAAACAAGAAATGTATACACAAGCAATAATAAAGGCATCCTCAAACGGGAGCTAACTCAACGCCAATTGGCGGAAACAACCACGCAAGCAAAAAAAATACAACGCCGAAGGGCGAGGAACAAAACTCAGAGGAAAACCAAAATCCACCAAAAAACCATAATAATACATGCGCGACTCTAAGGTCAAAAGAAAAACAACTGGTGTTCTAAATCTACCAAATAATACAAGTCTGGTTGATGGAGCTTACTAGATACAACTGAAATAAATAAAAGTACAACGACGGTCACGATATAAGTGAACCAACCTACCAAGCAATCACCCTGAATGAAGTGGTGTGCCAACAAGCCGCCAAGGAAACCTGCACATCTTAACCTGAAAGAAAATTTGGCATAACGGGGTAAGTTGCCAACTCGTGAGTAGCGGGTAGAAATCGCATGCACGACGATCTCCTAGGTCATAATAATATACTTAATATAACACTAGACATCTAGTAGTGACAGGGTAATAATCTATGCATAAGTGCAATACTCAGTGCTCGTGTCAGTGTCACTAAACAATAATTAATCATATATCTGATGTATGAATGCATTATGAATGAGGAAATCCACCACGAAATCTGAAAAATCTGATATAAAGAAATCATCAGTAAAACTTGTATAATAAAACTGAGACATCATCTGTGAAATCAACAGAAAGCCCGTGTCAAGCATCGACACAATATCTCAATATCTCAAAGTCTCAATGTCTCAATATCTCGGGCTCCGTCAGTCCGGATCGGCCCATATCATCAAATCTCATGACAACGGTCGGTATCCTCCAGATATCCGCCGAGCCAGACATCACCGGTAGGTAGTCTTCCACTGCCAGGCTCATCGTCAACAACTCGAGCTTCTTGCCCCGGGGTACCTTACCGGGCCCACCATGTACCTAAAACGGTTCATCCTACTCCTCGAATCGGGTCTCGAAATCCAACAGCAATCATGAAAAATCATGGTGGACGACACATATATCACGAGAAAACCGCAACTGGTATTTTAAATAAGAGAGAGAGAGAGAAGTTATTATAAATTCTTGCGGTTTTCCCCCAAATCCAGAAATCTCATGGAAATCCGAAATCCAAGAATCTAGAGTAAGTAAACAGTGAATATCGGCATAAAGCCCTAGAATTGTACATGAATGAATATATGAATGCATGAAGTATCTATGTAAAGAATGCAATCTCTAAGTTAGCACATGAGAGCAATCACACAAGTATTATGTGGTAACTAGCATTTAGCTGATTATATCAATGAGATAATATTTTCTAAAGTGTACGTGACATGGCAATTACCGATGATGATGTGTGTGAGCCGGCAAATATATGTACGTGGAACATGCGAATCATCGGTAATGGTGCTGGTGTCCTAACAGATGGAATCATAACAGTGAAGGAAATATATGTATAAACATGCAGTGAAATGAGAATAACATGAATATAATAGAGAAAGAGTAATAACCGCAATACCGAAGAACATACATTTCTACAATACGAGTCATACCGTTTTAGTGTTTGAAAAAGCACGAATCGTGGTTTTTAGAAAAATAGGGGCCACGGGGTTTTGAGAAAAGATACGTCCTTTGAAAAAAAATCCGTAGAATCCCTCATGCTGTCTTTAAAAATGCGCACGATTCGTTAGTTTTGAAAATTAGTATGACTCGAGCCTAAACTAACATCTACCTAACCAACTAAGGGGCTAAACTAAAGAACTAGTCGATAGGTAAGAAGAATCAACCTCAAGACCGAGTCGATAAGAATCCACCTACTGTAACGTTTTAAAAATCGTTTCGGTGAAATTTCGAAAAAATCGGTAAAATAAGGGGGTTTTCGGTAAAAAGTCAAAATACAAATATCTTTATTATAAAATTAAATATACATATTCTAGCTATGTAATTGCTAGTATTTGGTGTTTATTGACCCATTGGTGAAATTTTAAATTTTCTGAAAAATTTTCCGAAATTAATTATTTTAATATTATTTTAAGCCGTCACTAATACATTTAATTAGCGAAAATTACAAATTGGATTGAGTTGAAACAAATTTTGTGCATCATAACACATTAAATAAACTTTTATCATGTGGTTTTTGAAATGAAATGGTTTGCCAAAACGGTTTAGAAAATATCGAAGAAAAAGCCTTTTTTCGGTGAAATTAGTGTTAATGGAAGTGGGGTATAACATTTATCATTTTTTTCTCATCCAAACAAAACCCACACCCACTCCCCTATAGCTCTGGACAGCCCCTTGACAGCCCACCATTCTTGGGCCACTCATCTCACAAGAGAAAAAATAAAACAAAGAAAAGAAAAGAAAAAGAAGTGTAGAAGTAAGGTAGACTTTGACTTTTCAACACTTTCTCCATCTCACTCTCTCTCCTCCCTCACCCCCCTCCAATTTCTGGCCGAGCCTCCTATTTCCTGCACCAACAATAGCCCCTCTTTCTCCCTCTCTCATTTTGCATCAAAAATTCATCAAAATACCTCAAAAATGAAGCTAAAATCCAAATCCGACTCCTACCCATTTTCCCTCATCTCCTTTAGCATGGATCTTGGTGCAAGGATTTCAAATTGGAGGTCTAGATCTCAAGTTTCATCCATGGTTCATGAGGTATAAATCTTGGTCTTTTGTTTAAATTGTTGCTAAATACTTTAGTCTAGCCTAATTATACGTTTAATTATGGTTTAATTTAAAGATGTGGGTTTTCAAGAGAAGGTTTAGATTAGGGTTTTGTTGTGGATTTGTGTTGTGATATATTGTGCATGGTTTAGTGATGTGGATTAACATCTTAAGTTTTGAAGAAAGCTAATCTAGTGTTAATTACAAACCATTACTTATAAAATGTCCTAATTAAGTTATTTTGCTAACTAGGGTTTTTGGAAAATTGTTAAATGCTTTAGATTAAAATATAATTATGGTTTCATGTCATTATGAATATTATAATGAGTGGTTTAATGACTTTGGATCATGCAAAACCAACTTAAATTGATGAATTGTGAATTTTGCTTTAAAAGGTGTTAAAAATTGATATTTTTGCAAACTAGGATTTTGGAAATTATGCAAATTTATGAGATTAAATTATGGAAATGGTTTTTATGACTTATTTAAGATATTTAGTGAATATTGTGGCCGCTAGATTCGTTTATACATCGAGTTTTGTACTAAAACGGTGATTTGTGCTTGCTAGATTTTCGGAAAAATGACTTTTTAAGTGAAATTGGGGTTTTTGTGAATTTTAAGCTATTTTATATTATAATTAGTGCTTGTAATTGTACAAATGAGTGTGTTGGGAGCTTTCTCGATGGTTTGGCGTTTGTACGCCGACGTCGAGGGTTTTTGGGTCGATTTGTGAAAGCAACCATAGGTTTTGACCTATGTGGGATTCGTGCGTCGTTTTGGTCATGAGTCGGATTTTAATGCGATACGGTACGTTATGATATATAGGTACCCCATGTAGACTTCGAGACGACAAGCAAGCGCGTGGCGACGTCGGCACCGGCGAGCGAGGACCAGGTGAGTAGATTTATATCTACGGGGAGAAGTCGGGTGGATGGCGTATAACACCCCCGCAGTTCGTGGTGATGTATACGAATATGTATACACACACATAAATATATTGTTTATATATTGTTTGAGTTATTGATGATAAATATGGATATTTGGTGTTCTTGGATGATTGAGTGTCGCGAAACCCTAGAGTAGCGATCGCACACACTTGCACACACACACCCATACTTGCATACTTTCTTCTTTCTTTTGTGCTCTTACGGGAATATATAGTTATGTGTTCACATAGGTATAGGACTATGTGTTCACATACGGATTTGGGGATGATACTTGGGATTGAGATGAGTCGATGAGATTTGTGTTGAGATTGTGATATGGCAAGATTCGTACTTGAGGTACGTCCTGGTGTTATAGCGGATCTTGGGGCGACGATACAGGTGAATAGTGTTATAAATAAAGTGGTCGACATGTGATCGTGACATGAGATATGATATGCTAGGATATTGATCCTATGCTGTATTGGGCGATGTATACCCCTTGATGATGATTTGTGCTAATGATATCGGTTTGTACGAGACTGTCGATTAGTAGTCAGATCATGACTATATTGATGATATTAGTATTGTATTAGACATAGGTCAGTACCTTAGACTATGATCTTTGATAAAGAGGATACCGGATGAATAGTGTGATGAATATGATTTTGACCCGTACCCAGATTTGGGGATGCCGTACGACGGATTTACGTACGAGCAATATTTTGATGATTGATCCGCACTCTTGACTTGGGATGTCTGATTATAGATATGGTATCGGATATGATATTATTGAGGCGGGATCACCGACTAATATATATACAGGTATGTATATGTATCGACTCAGATGTTAGGCGGTCTCCTTACCTGTAGTCCAGCTTGTTAGCTTAGCCCTTTAGTTTATTTTAGTTGTTAGATTAGATTCGATTCTTACCTATTTCAAAAACTAACGAATCGTGGGTATTTTAAATGCCCAAGGGATTCTACGGATATTTCAAAAGACGTATCTTTTCATAAAAACACCGTAGCCCCTATTTTCAAAACCCCACGATTCGTGTTATTTTCAAAAGGCACTATTGTAGGACTTATATTAGGTTAATGCAGATTAGTTATCGTTGCGTCTAGTGTTCAGCTCCCGCTCATTATTGTGGTTCGCTCCGCATCGCATGCTTATATTATGCTTCATATTCTACTGTTGATATCTTGTGGTTAGGACACCGGCACCATTACCGATGATGCGTATGTACCACGTACACTTACTTGCCGTCTCACACACATCTTCATCGGTAATTTCCATGTCACGTACACCTTAGAAAATATTATTGCTTGACATAGCCTGTTAGCTAATAGTTTAGACATGATATTAGTGTACTTGCCTTATATGTTAGTTTAGACATTGTAGTTATTACCTGCTACTTCATGCATACTGTTATTCATTGTTATGCCGCATTCATGGATTCTCATGCATATATTCACTTTTTACGTGCTATTGAGGTTTTGGATTCGGATTTCCATGAGATTTTCTGGATTTGGGGGAAACCGCAAAACATCTACAAACTTCTTCTTTCTCTTTTTAAATGAAAAGCGCGGTTTTTCCCATGATGTATGAGTCGTCCACCATGAGTTTGCTGATGGATTTCGAGACCCGATTCGAGGAGTTGGATGATCCGTTTCGGGTACATGGTAGGCCCGGTACGGTACCCCGGGGCGAGAAGGCCATGTTGTTGACGTTGAGCCTGGCAGGGGAGCACTACCGACCGGTGATATTACCCGACACGTCGGATATCCGGAGGATACCGTCGTGGTTTTGAGATGGATGGTAGGGGCCGGTCTGGACTGACGGCGCCCTAGATATTGAGATTTCGAGATATTGAGATACTGAGATTTGATGATACAGGCCAGTCCGGATAGCCGGAGCCTGAGGTTTTGAGACATTGAGATTTATGTTTTGTGTCGATACTAGACACTGTTGATGTTGATTTCATTTATGATACCTCATTTTAAAAATACAAAGGAAATCTCACTAACTTATGAAAACAGTTTCTTCATTTACATGTATTCTGTTTTCATGCATTCATACCTCATTCATATGATATATTGCTACCTGAGACACTGACACGGGCACATGAGATTACACTCGGGTTAGATATTACCCTAGCCATTGTTATGGGCTGCATGTTATACATATATTTGAGGATATATTATGATCATTGACCTAGATTGCGTTATTTATGCGATTTCTGTGCGTAGATGTTTTTCTATTCACGAGTTGGCAACTCACCCCCGTTGTGCCCCAGTTTCTTGCAGGTTTGCCGTACAGGTTTCATTACGGCTTTGCGGGCATAGTTTCGTTCGGGTGATTTGCTAGTAGGTGGGTTTACTTGTATCGTACCCCCATTATATATCTTGTATATCATTATTCTGTTGTATCTAGAAGTTCCATCAACCAAACATGTATTTATTTTTGATATAGAGACCAGTGATGTTATTCTTTCGACCTTAGAGTCGCGCGTTTTTTTCTTGTGGTTTTGAGTTTCCTTTTGTGTTTTTGATCCTCGCCGTTGGCGTTGTATATTATATTGCTTGTGTGGTTGTGACCGTCGATTTACGAAGAGCTAGCTCCCGCTTGGGGATGCCTTTTTTTGATTTCGTATACTATTCATGTTGTATCCCGTTTGGGGGCCAGTATTTACAAAGGAGACTCTGCCGAAATTTTCAGTAAATTTTTGATGTTCTTAAAAACCGCATAATTCGGCTTATGCTATTAAAACTACTTGTTTTAAATTGGTTTTCCTTCACTCTACTACTTTTCTTGGTTTGGAATTCTGGGTTTTCGGCTTACTTAGATTACGTACACCTCGAGACGTTCGTAGTTTAAGTGCTGGTCATGTTCCGTACTTTCGGGACGTGACAAAGTTGGTATCAGAGCGTTAGGTTTTACCTTCGGAGCGTAGGATGACCCTTGGTTGATGGGATAGGTGACTAAAGTAGAGTGACGTACCGTGGGTATGTTCCGCGGCATACTTACGCTACGCTACTCCACTTAAGAAGCCTTAGGATGTACATTTCTTTGTTCAGTATTATATTCATTCCTGATCTAGCCTCATCGGTACCAGTTATGGTTTTGCTGCCTCGATTACGGGCAGGGAGAGCTACGGCTAGAGTTGCGATCAGCACGAGCTCGTTACGAACGAGGACTGACCAGGGCGTGATTCCGGCGACACACGATTGCAGAGATGTGTCTTTTTATTGTGTTTTCGCACCACGAGCGTTGATGGATCGCTGTATGAGATTACTCGGACGGACAGATCAGCACCAGATGATTGAGCCAATGATAGAAGGTCGCTAGTCACCCACGGATGAATGACTGAGACATGTGGTTCGTTCGCCTACCCGATGAGAGGTCATCAGATAGATTGATTCCAGCTAGAGACGACTTTACGCGGAAACTTTGGGAGTCGACAGAGGCGATCGAATGTCAGAAACCTATTATTCCAAGTTTAAAGTAGTCGGAAGGACATGCAGGCAATTCTATGGTCCCTCTAGAAGAATGAAACCCTAACTCGACATAATGACCGTGTGAAAGCCTTTGAACCTTAGGGTTTACGGCAGTTCCACGGCGCCATTAGTGAGGCTTGGGTTTGCCCTTCTACGGCTGGACCACCGATGCTATGGTATGTATTCGATACTATTAAACTGTGCCCAAGATGTTGAGCTCGTGAGGGATTATGAGGTTTTGACGAATCGATCGAATGGTTCGACTTCATTTGGATGCTAGGTGGCGAGATGCATTCTTGGGAGACTCCAGATACGAGGATAGTCGTTGGAGCTCAGTCCATGCAGCCACGATGAGACGAGTCCGAAGCAGTCGACATTGAGAAAGTGGAGTAAGGGGTTCGTATGAGATCTTGATAAGACGACGTTCCACTCTGCCGACATCAGAGATGCGATACGCATGCCAAGGCATTGTGCATAGATATACCTTCCAGAAGGAGTCGCGATGAGTATGCAGCCGTTCCGAAACAAGAAACAGATATAGTAAAGGACGATAACTTCCGGACAGTTCGGCAGAGAAGTGATTTGGGGGAGCCTCGACAGGACTTTTCTGGAATGAATTACGAGAAGACTAGGACCCAGGAGTGGTCATGTTACGCACGCCAGCAGACCAGAGTTCTTGATCATTGACGAGACATGCTATGAGTGACCACGACAGTTGGCCAGAGATTCTTGAGTATGTGCTTGAGCGGGACTATTCCGCCATACTTGATTTTGGTATTTTGAGCGATCTATTCGCATGATTTGGTTTTGATGATTGAGTTTCATGATATCGTTTTAATGCGCCATGGTTGCACCTACTGAGTATTCACGATTTTTGCACAGTTGTTGCACTTGAGATAGTTTTCGTGCCTTGATTTCTCATGTTTGTGATTATATGGATTTCATACAGTTGAGTTGATTTGTGCGTATAAACGCATACGATTTGGTTTTTGCACTCGGTATGATTCACATATGCTTGCAGTGCAGTGATACGCATTTTGTGCACTTAGATGCACTGGATTTTGATTTCGATTGTGATATTTGTTTTGTGCACCTTGTGCACCTGATTTGATTTTGCGCATGTTCGGCGCTTGATATTGGATTTCATGATTTCGTGCATGATAGATGCACCTACCTTGGATTTTCGCGCATGTTGAGCGCATGTTTTGAGATGTGATTTTGGTGCACACCAGATGCACTAAATCGAGATTTTTCATGCATGTTAGATGCACCTGACTCGCTGTCAGGCACACACGTTGCCCGCGACAGATGCTTTTTGCACACCCGATGCACTTAGATCTTGTTTCTGTGCACTTGTATGGCACGTATATGGATTTTGATTTCCGTGCGCACCAGACGCACGTAGTATTCATACGCGTATTTTGGGATTGATTTTTCCTATAGAGCAGTACGTTTTTATGATATTTGTTATGTGTTTTCGTACTGGGCAGGACTAGTCAGAGGACAGTACCTGAATATATCTGGCATTCATTTCCTTCAGATATTTACATATATAGATTTGATATTTACGTGTATAGTTTCGAGTTATATCATATTGGTTTTGTATTGAATTTGACATTTGTGTCTTTACCATGACTCCGATGATTGCGGGATGCTTGACGGAGTTTTGATTTTGAGTTATCTGCTCATTACTCATGCGCATGCATTGCGCTATGATACGTTTTATGTACTTATGATTTCAGAGCCCCGGCGATTTGATGGTTTTGGCTGAAATATTTTAGTATTTGGGGTGAGTTTTAATTTAAATTCAGGGACCGAATTTCTTTAAGGAGGGAAGATTGTAACGTTTTGAAAATCGTTTCGGTGAAATTTCGAAAAAATCGGTAAAATAAGGGGGTTTTCGGTAAAAAGTCAAAATACAAATATCTTTATTATAAAATTAAATATACATATTCTAGCTATGTAATTGCTAGTATTTGGTATTTATTGACCCATTGGTGAAATTTTAAATTTTCTGAAAAATTTTCCGAAATTAATTATTTTAATATTATTTTAAGCCGTCACTAATACATTTAATTAGCGAAAATTACAAATTGGATTGAGTTGAAACAAATTTTGTGCATCATAACACATTAAATAAACTTTTATCATGTGGTTTTTGAAATGAAATGGTTTGCCAAAACGGTTTAGAAAATATCGAAGAAAAAGGCTTTTTTCAGTGAAATTAGTGTTAATGGAAGTGGGGTATAACATTTATCTTTTTTTCTCATCCAAACAAAACCCACACCCACTCCCCCATAGCTCTGGACAGCCCCTTGACAGCCCACCATTCTTGGGCCACTCATCTCACAAGAGAAAAAATAATACAAAGAAAAGAAAAGAAAAAGAAGTGTAGAAGTAAGGTAGACTTTGACATTTCAACACTTTCTCCACCTCACTCTCTCTCCTCCCTCACCCCCCCTCCAATTTCTGGCCGAGCCTCCCATTTCCTGCACCAACAACATTCCCTCTTTCTCCCTCTCTCATTTTGCATCAAAAATTCATCAAAATACCTCAAAAATGAAGCTAAAATCCAAATCCGACTCCTACCCATTTTCCCTCATCTCTTTTAGCATGGATCTTGGTGCAAGGATTTCAAATTTGAGGTCTAGATCTCAAGTTTCATCCATGGTTCATGAGGTATAAATCTTGGTCTTTTGTTTAAATTGTTGCTAAATACTTTAGTCTAGCCTAATTATACGTTTAATTATGGTTTAATTTAAAGATGTGGGTTTTCAAGAGAAGATTTAGATTAGGGTTTTGTTGTGGATTTGTGTTGTGATATATTGTGCATGGTTTAGTGATGTGGATTAACATCTTAAGCTTTGTAGAAAGCTAATCTAGTTGTTAATTACAAACCATTACTTATAAAATGTCCTAATTAAGTTATTTTGCTAACTAGGGTTTTTGGAAAATTGTTAAATGCTTTAGATTAAAATATAATTATGGTTTCATGTCATTATTAATATTATAATGAGTGGTTTAATGACTTTGGATCATGCAAAACCAAGCTTAATTGATGAATTGTGAATTTTGCTTTAAAAGGTGTTAAAAATTGATATTTTTGCAAACTAGGATTTTGGAAATTATGCAAATTTATGAGATTAAATTATGGAAATAGTTTTTATGACTTATTTAAGATATTTAGGGAATATTGTGGCCGCTAGATTCGTTTATACATCGAGTTTTGTACTAAAACGGTGATTTGTGCTTGCTAGATTTTCGGAAAAATGACTTTTTAAGTGAAATTGGGGTTTTTGTGAATTTTAAACTATTTTTTATTATAATTAGTGCTTGTAATTGTACAAATGAGTATGTTGGGAGCTTTCTCGATGGTTTGGCATTTGTACGCCGACGTCGAGGGTTTTTGGATCGATTTGTGAAAGCAACCATAGGTTTTGACCTATGTGGGATTCGTGCGTCGTTTTGGTCATGAGTCGGATTTTAATGCGATACGGTGCGTTATGATATGTAGGTATCCCATATGGACTTCGAGACGACAAGCAAGCGTGTGGCGACGTCGGAACCGGCAAGCGAGGACCAGGTGAGTAGATTTATATCTGCGGGGAGAAGTCGGGTGGATGGCGTATAGCACCCCCACAGTTCGTGGTGATGTATACGAATACGTATACACACACATATATATATTGTTTATATATTGTTTGAGTTATTGATGATAAATATGGATATTTGGTGTTCTTAGATGATTGAGTGTCGCGAAATCCTAGATTAGCGATCGCACACACTTGCACACACCCACCCATACTTGCATACTTTCTTCTTTCTTTTGTGCTCTTACGGGAATATATAGTTATGTGTTCACATAGGTATGGGACTATGTGTTCACATACGGATTTGGGGATGATACTTGGGATTGAGATGAGTCGATGAGATTTGTGTTGAGATTGTGATATCGGTGATATGGCAAGATTCGTACTTGAGGTACGTCCTGGTGTTATAGCGGATCTTGGGGCGACGATACGAGTGAATAGTGTTATAAATAAAGTGGTCGACATGTGATCGTGATATGAGATATGATATGCTAGGATATTGATCCTAGGCTGTATTGGGCGATGTATACCCCTTGATGATGATTTGTGCTGATGATATCGGTTTGTACGAGACTGTCGATCAGTAGTCAGATCATGACTATATTGATGATATCGGTTTGTATTAGACATAGGTCAGTACCTTAGACTATGATCTTTGATAAAGAGGATACCGGATGAATAGTGTGATGAATATGATTTTGACCCGTACCCAGATTTGGGGATGCCGTACGACGGATTTACGTACGAGCTATATTTTGATGATTGATCCGCACTCTTGACTTGGGATGTCTGATTATAGATATGGTATCGGATATGATATTATTGAGGCGGGATCGCCGACTAATATATATACAGGTATGTATATGTATCGACTCAGATGTTAGGCGGTTTCCTTACCTGTAGTCCAGCTTGTTAGCTTAGCCCTTTAGTTTAGTTTAGTTGTTAGATTAGATTCGATTCTTACCTATTTCAAAAACTAACGAATCGTGGGTATTTTAAATGCCCAAGGGATCCTATGGATATTTTAAAAGACGTATCTTTTCATAAAAACACCGTAGCCCCTATTTTCAAAACCCCACGATTCGTGTTGTTTTCAAAAGGCACCATTGTAGGACTTATATTAGGTTAATGCAAATTAGTCATCGTTGCATCTAGTGTTCAGCTCCCGCTCATTATTGTGCTTCGCTCCGCATCGCATGCTTATATTATGCTTCATATTCTACTGTTGATATCTTGTGGTTAGGACACCCGCACCATTACCGATGATGCGTATGTACCACGTACACTTACTTGCCGGCTCACACACATCTTCATCGGTAATTGCCATATCACGTACACCTTAGAAAATATTATTGCTTGACATAGCCTGTTAGCTAATAGTTTAGACATGATATTAGTGTACTTGCCTTATATGTTAGTTTAGACATTGTAGTTATTACCTGCTACTTCATGCATACTGTTATTCATTGTTATGCCGCATTCATGGATTCTCATGCATATATTCACTTTTTACGTGCTATTGAGGTTTTGGATTCGGATTTCCATGAGATTTTCTGGATTTGGGGGAAACCGCAAAACATCTACAAACTTCTTCTTTCTCTTTTTAAATGAAAAGCGCGGTTTTCCTATGATGTATTAGTCGTCCACCATGAGTTTGCTGATGGATTTCGAGACCCGATTCGAGGAGTTGGATGAACCGTTTCGGGTACATAGTGGGCCCGGTACGGTACCCCGGGGCGAGAAGGCCGTGTTGTTGACGTTAAGCCTGGCAAGGGAGCTCTACCGACAGGTGATATTACCCGACGCGTCGGATATCTAGAGAATACCGTCGTGGTCTTGAGATGGATGGTAGGGGCCGGTTTGGACTGACGGCGCCCTAGATATTGAGATTTCGAGATATGGAGGTACTGAGATTTGATGACACAGGCCAGTCCGGATAGCCGGAGCCTGAGGTTTTGAGACATTGAGATTTATCTTTTGTGTCGATACTAGACATTGTTGATGCTGATTTCATTTATGATATCTCATTTTAAAAATACAAAGGAAATCTCACTAAGTTATGAAAACAGTTTCTTCATTTACATGTATTCTGTTTTCATGCATTCATACCTCATTCATATGATATATTGCTACCTGAGGCACTGACACAGGCACATGAGATTACACTCGGGTTAGATATTACCCTAGCCATTGTTATGGGCTGCATGTTATCCATATATTTGAGGATATATTATGATCATTGACCTAGATTGCGTTATTTATTCGATTTCTGTGCGTAGATGTTTTTCTATTCACGAGTTGGCAACTCACCCCCGTTGTGCCCCAGTTTCTTGCAGGTTTGCCGTACAGGTTTCATTACGGCTTTGCCGGCATAGTTTCGTTCGGGTGATTTGCTAGTAGGTGGGTTTACTTGTATCGTACCCCCATTATATATCTTGTATATCATTATTCTGTTGTATCTAGAAGTTCCATCAACCAAACATGTATTTATTTTTGATATAGAGACCAGTGATGTTATTCTTTCGACCTTAGAGTCGCGCGTTTTTTTTTCTTGTGGTTTTGAGTTTCCTTTTGAGTTTTTGATCCTCGCCGTTGGCGTTGTATATTATATTGCTTGTGTGGTTGTGACCGTCGATTGACGAAGAGCTAGCTCCCGCTTGGGGATGCCTTTTTTTGATTTCGTATACTATTCATGTTGTATCCCGTTTGGGGGCCAGTATTTACAAAAGAGACTCTGCCGAAATTTTCAGTAAATTTTTGATGTTCTTAAAAACCGCATAATTCGGCTTATGCTATTAAAACTACTTGTTTTAAATTGGTTTTCCTTCACTCTACTACTTTTCTTGGTTTGGATTTCTGGGTTTTCGGCTTACTTAGATTACGTACACCTCGAGACGTTCGTAGTTTAAGTGCCGGTCATGTTCCGTACTTTCGGGACGTGACACCTATAATCCGAGTCGATATCTCTATTAGTCGGCAATCCAGCCTCAATAGTGTCACGTACAAAGTACGACTTTCTCAAGTCAAGAGTGTGGATCAATCATCACATACATATCTCGTACGGTAAAATCCATCGTACGGCATCCCAAAATCGGGGTACGGGTCAACTATCAAATATATATCATCATTCATATGGTATCATCATCAAACAATATCATGATCTGGTTACTGATCTAAAGTCTCGTGCAATCCGATATCATCAACACATATTAACATATATGAATTCACATTGCCCAAGCAATCCATTATAAATATCATAACATATTTCATATCATATGTCAATCATATGTCAACTATCATATATATATCATCATTCACAACGATCATCGTCAAACAGTATCATGATCTGATTACTGATCTACGTCTCAAAACATTCCAATGTCATCACACATTTATCGTATAGTATATATTTTCTTATCGCACAACGATCCGCTATAATACCATAACTCGATCACATATCAAATTTCTCAGGTATCATGCCCGATCATATCGACTCACTCCCAAGTATCATAAACATCCTCATATCACGATTATATGTTGTGTGTGTGTGTGTGTGTGCGTGTGTGTGTGTGTGTACCTACACACACACACACACACACACACACACCCCCCAAGTCAAGTGTGCGTGTGTATGTTTGTGTGTCAACCTATACTCTAGGGTCTCGCGACTAAGAACTAAACTAAAAGCACTATCATCCCACTGACAAAATTTCCGATCCGTGGTCCCCTAAAATCTTTCTTGCTCAGTATTCGTATCTCGCAATAACATACTTATATATAACTATCTCAAGACCATGTCATACCCTACGAAGTTGCGGGGGTGCTATACGCCATCCACCCGACTTCCCCTGTAGGTATACATCTACTCACCTGGTCCTTATCTGCCGAAGTTGATGCCGCCATTCTCTTCTTCATCGTCCGAAGTCCACGTGAGACGTACCTATAAGCAAACATATATGATATCGTAAACCGAAATCGCGGATAAAACCAAGACGACACACGAAACACGCATAGGTTAAAACATATGACCCGCTCATGTAAAAGAACCAAATAACCTTCGCCATCGACGTACAAACGCCGATTGGTCGAGAAAAACCCAAACATACCAATCGCGGTTTCAAAACTCACTAATTACATATGAAATAGGGTTTTTAAATCATCAAAACCTTAAAATTAATCAAATCGTTTTATTTCCGAAAACATAGAAAGTCTCAAATAACCGTTTTAGTACAAAACTTGATGTTTAAACAAATTTAGTGGCCACAATATTCACTAAGTTTCATAACTAGATTATACAAACCATTACTATAATTTAATCTCATCAATTTACATTAAACCCAAAATTCTAGTTTGCAAAAAACAATGGACAAAACAACAACTAAACTAGGTTTTGAATGATCTAAAGTGCTAAACTATAAATTATAATATTAATGATGTGATGGAAACCCTATCTAGATTTTAATCTCAATTATATTCATAATTTCTAAAACCTAGTTTGCAAAATTATGCAATTTGGCCAAATTAATCGTAACAATTTATAAATTGGCTTCTATATTAGATTTAGCATTACCTAACATGATAAACTATACATTAATATCATAATCTAATGATAAAAACCCTCACTTGAATTTTATCTCACCTATTTATATGATTTATAAAAATCTAGTTTGCAAATAGCTTAATTTGAACAATTAAAATGTAACAATTAGTAATTTGACAACTAAATTTCATTTTCCATACTCTAAGATATTATACCACACTTTCAAACCATAACCAATTTATGAAAACCCTAACTTAATCTCAAACCCCTTTCTTGAATTTTCAAAATTTGAAATTAAACCTAATTAAGCATCTAATTAGCTTAATTTGAAGTATTATAGTAACAATTAAACACTTCGGTTACGATTATACCTCCACAAATATGAGTTCAAACATGCAACCTAGCCTCCAAAATGCTAGCTTTGCTCCAAGATCCAAGCTTATTTGGCCAAAGAATAAAGGATATGGGTTAAATGATGAATTAGTGGAGTTTTTGTGTTGATTTTTCATGAAATTTTGAAGAATTTTTGTGGAGAATGGGGTGGAGAAATTTTTAGGCAGCCAAGGGGGAGGGCTCGGCCACTTGAGGGGAAGAAAAGAGAGAGAGAGAGAGAGAGAAAAGAGTGTAGAAATGTGTAGAAGACTTCTCAAATTATTACCTCACTTAAGTCTTTTCATAAATTAATTAATTGTTTTTATTTTCTAATTTTATTTGACCTAGAAAAGTCTAGAAATTTGAGGAAAAATGAAGAAGAGAAGAGCTTGCTACAAACTAAATTCTAGTATGTCATGGCTCACTTTTGTAAAATTAACCCATTCTAATTTATAATTTGCACTAATTTAATGTATAATTAAAAGCTTATATTAATATTAGAAATAATTAATTAAGGAAAAATATTTAAGTAAACTAATAATTTATAAGTGACTAAATAAATACCAAATACTAGCAATTACATAGTTATAATAGGAATATTTAAATCTATATTGAAAAATAATTATATTTAAGTTTTACGGAAAATACGGTTTATTTTACCGATTATCAGAAAATTCACCTAAAGAATTTATTTATCTAATTATTTATTTAATTATTTTTAAAAAGTTACAATTCTGCATGCTCTTCTTTACTTCTAGAATAGACCAGAATATCATCAATAAACACCACTACGAACTGTTAGTTATATGTATGCCCTAGAGGCCATTATTGTACATGTTATGTATATTATAGTGGATGCTTGGATATATATATAGAGGAATTTCTTACTCGTCATGATAGTATGCTATTTGTTTGCACTTTATCTTAACATGTTGACTTATACCAGAATACTGTCTTATTATCACATGTTGATAAAGCCCTTAGGATGACTACTTGACTACTGGGACTATGATGGAGATCATACTAGTGGGGCCAGTGTAGTCAACAAGTACATCCTATAATTGTTCCTAATCGAGTGTGTATCGAGACAGGGCATCGATACTTAGACTAGCGTATACGTATCTTGACCCATATGATGGACGATGGATGATCCCACATCCATTGGTGTTTGACATCAAGGATAGTATACGGGTGCTCAGTGGAGACTGGGTACATTGAACGGACTCACCGAGAACTCCTTGTTGGTATTATACCTATCGTCAGATAGCAGTTCTCTGGTGACACTGGTATAGGTTGGTCTGTAGACCCGAGATCGTCATAGAGACTTGTGTGATTCCTACTGTGCTTTGATTTCCACCTTACCACGTTCAAGAGGACGTGCAAAACGGTGGCTTTTGGGTATAGTCCCGAATCACATGGAAGCAATGAGCGATAGGAGGGGTTTCATCTCTCCAAGTATTGGGGGTTGATGTTATGCTGTGCTCGATTGGCCATAACTGGAAATCCCTGGCCAGGGTTGCTGAGATTTACTGGTAAGTGTTATCAGTAGTTTCTCGAACCGTTATGGACCTCACATCGGCATGACTTATCGGTTACTGGGGTCTGATGTTTACCACCCCTAGACTGGATATGTGACGTATCAGATGAAGAGACCGGACTGTACGGTAGTGTTACTGAATGGATTTACAGGAGTTAGAGCAGACTTGCTTGTTGATTTTCTGATCGCTCAATACCCGGGTGGCCACTACGTTTAGCTGACCGCTTGCGGCTTGTTGGTGTATGATGTGATCATCACCTACTGCCGGAGTATTGACGAGTCTTTAGAGTCCTACATAGAGGTTTCCTGGCTCAGGCGAAACATATTAGGAGCAGATATGCGATATGTGCGGGAACGAGATTGATACGAGTATGTGATGCCGTATTCTATTCTCGCGATATGTGATATCGGTCGGTTATATATGATATAACCGGGTTATCGGATCAAGTGTTGATTCGATGAAATAATATATATATATATATATATTATGCTCACTTAAATATTTATTATTCTCACTTATGATACATTTAACATATATGTGATATATGTTTATTGTATTGTTACATAAATATTATATATGTGATATATAATATTGTGACATGCTAGGTTATACATGAAACAAGGATGTATGAGAATTATAACATACTACATATAATGTTTGGGTTTAAATTCTTAAGTAATTCAAAAATGTGGAAATGGGTCATGGTGGAAGCTTCATAATGCTTGTTGATAACCATTGACAAAGTCCACCCTTTTTGTTTTTCTTAAGATATTTTCTAACCCAACCATGACACATAGCCATGGTTAACTCTCTACATGGGTTAGGGTTTGACATATACTAACCCATGGTTGCATTTCTAACCTTATCTCATTCATTCATCTTCTTCTTCCTCGTCTCATTTTTGCTCTCTAGATTTTGAGATCAAGAAGAAAATAGTGAGAAATTAAATACTAAAGTGAGCTAAATTAATATTTCATCATCCTCTTCTATACTAGCCATATAGATTAGTGTGTTAGCTTCACTAGTTCCTACTTAGTGAAGAGATAGCTTGAGTCCGTGTTTCCTCGAAGTGGATCATCACAGACTTTGAAGACTTCAAGTAAGGATGCATCGTACATCTCGACTGGTCATTTGACCGATTTCACGATTAGAAAAGATGCAGTCCCTTCAAGCGCAGTTGTGTATGCATCAAGTAGTGGAGCCTCTCAAGAGTTCGGGAGCTCATTGATCGCAGCGAAGGGACCACTACTTGGAGCTTGTGAAGTGAAGGAGTGGACTACAAAGGTTGTAATCTCTAATCACTTAGTTGTAAAGTTATTTACATACATGCATAACCCTAATTCTATAGTTAAGATCTTGGTTAGGGTTTCATAGCACCCCATATTTTTATAAAGTGGCATGGTTGATACCTTCCTAAACATTGTTGTCGTGCTATACAACCCTACACGAACTAGTCTAGGTACGGTGAAAAGATTTGGTTCATCAAGTCCATAAATATTGCCGGTGCGTTAGTCAGTCCAAATGGCATCACTAAGTACTCGTAATGCCCATATCGAGTTTGGAACGCTGTCTTGCAAATATCTTCTGATTTCACTTGAAATTGATGATATCTGGATCATAAATCCAGCTTCGAGACTACCCTCACGCCACTGAGTTGATCGAATAATTTGCCGATGTGAGGGATTGGGTATTTGTTCTTAATAGTCACCCGATTTAATTCTCGATAATCAATGCACATCCTCCGCGTGCCATCCTTCTTCTTGACTTAAAGAACTGGAGCTCCCCATGGTGAATTGTTGCTGCGAATCTAGCCCTTCTCTAGCAATTAGGCAACTTGTTTCTTTATCTTTTCCAGTTCCACCGACGCTATTGGATTATAAGCCATTGAAATCGGCGCTGCTCCAGGAATAAGATCAATCGCAAACTCCACATCTCGTTTTGGCGGTAAACCTGAGATGTCTTCGAACACATCCATAAAGTTCCGAACTACTGCTATCAGCGCTTCATCAACAACTTTTTTACGAACTTCACCCTTCAGAAAATGGTTCCCCTCATCATAAACTTGCAAGTTTGTTCTAATACTTATGGATTATTAGCCCACCACTCTTCCGCTGCGCTATTCTGATAATTTGAGGCGAGCCTGTCAAAACTTCTTCAATCAAATATCTTACATCTGATCCTCCTTGAAGCAGTCTGTACCAGCTTCTGCTAGGGTTAATCTCGAACTACTGCAATCATCAAAAGCTTCTCCTGTTTTTCTCCTTGTTCTTTGAAACGCAAACGGATTGGTTCTTACGGGACGAAAGGAAAGATATAACGTGTTTGCTGGATTCAAGCTCGCGATAAGACATAAACTCATGAGTAATGACGCTGAGAGGAAACAAGGTAATACAACGACCATAAGTCAAGAAAATGAATCAAAATAGGACTCCAGGTTACCTAAATAGAGTACCACATTGTAACCATGCCACGGTATATATTTACAATCACATAACTCCATTCAAGTAGATCAAATCCTACTATCAGAATCGAAGGAATAAGAAGGGAGAAACGATAAGGAATCGGGAGGATTCCAAGTTGAGATGCAAAATCATTTCCATATCGTCAAGATAAAGAGTCAAGGAAAAGATAAGATTCAAGAATCTGAATGACACGACAATAATGTAGTAGGACATGTTCCTAATTCTGGGTTTTCTGGTCAGTGTATCCGATTTAATACCCAATTACAAAAGAACCAAACCCGACTAACCCTAAATCATAGGTCTCTGATACCAAACAAACCCTGTCATGCCCCGCTTCCTAATATACGCAAACACGGCACGTGACAGTGCCAACCATACTACCTGTGGCTAAGAATCATCCTTCTACAGCCACATTATGACTGTCAATCAAATATCAAGAACAGAAAAATATAATCTAGCTAACACATGTCCATCTACTACAATAAATAGAATCAAGAAAATGTATAAAGCGGAAATGAATCAAGATCCAATAAACAATATCTGAATCATGTCCTAATATGGGCTTACATCAATAAACGAAACTACTAAAGTAAACTAAACATCTCTAACAATACACGTTCAACTCCTTATTGCTCGGCTTGATTGCTAAAATACTCTTAATCTGCCTGCGATAAATATAGAGGAACTAGGCCATGCAAAACCCAGACGTCAGTGCGTCATAATATCAAAATAACAATAATGACCAGGATATAATGCTATGATTAAAAAAGAATGTAAATAATAAACAACGATATAAACAGTGAGCTATGTGTATGTATGGGTGTGTGATGTGTATCCTAAATCTGTGCTTCTAGGTTATCTATTCTATAAGTCTTTGAAATCAATTAATGTAATCCTCATCGTAACTTAACAGTATATATCCCGTTCATTCCCCACGGGACCACAGTAACAATATTTATTCTATAACGCCCGGAAGCACGGCAAACAATAATGGTTATTCTGTAACGCCCAAAAACACGGCAAACAATGATATATTCCGTAACGTATGGAACCACGGCAAACAATAATAATATCCTCTTGAGTAACGTTTCGGTTACATTCTTGATTTGCCCTTTTCCCCCAGGTTTGTGTTCAAGTCAGGTATTAACGATATAAATCTAATGCCAACACAGGATTAAGTAGATACAGTTCTTGTTTATGCAGACAACAAGTCACGTCCGTCAGGACAAGAAGTCAAGATTGTTGGCATTAGCAATAAAATCCAAGTAACAAGTAAGGTAGTGTGTCGTGAACATGTCATATGATGCATATTAACCAAATAGATACCCCATGTGAAACTGTAATCAATATCGGAACACGGTAAACACAACTGATGCCAGGATGCATATGTATCTATCTGTAATAAGCATTATATGTCCATTACCATGTATGATGCAAACTAGATAACATGGTATACTGATGTAGTGGTATAATGATATCATGATGTTCCGGCATGCAGCTAGATAAAACAATTATCAGTACGGATACGAACGGATACCATAACACATTAAATCTATGACATTTGCTGAATAATAAAATACATGCACTATTTTTATTCATATAGATATTGATATAATATAACAAAGCATGTTGCAAGTTAAAACAAGCCTGATCGGATCTCACGTCAAGATACGGATGCTACGTCCAATGTCAGAAATAACGTTGCGTGCAAACTTACGCACGCAGGACTGGACCTCGCTGATCAATGACTTGACGTGGTGACTAAGCTGGACGACAACGGTGACTGGGTCGTCCGGATCGTCGGCGACGCGCGCAACTCCGGAAAGCCGATCGAAGAATCATGAAACGATCGAGAAAAGCGAGAAAGAACTGAAGAATAGTGGGTGTTGTTGTGTTAGGTTCTGGGGTGGCGAGCACAGAGGTGAGATGACGGCGAATGTCACGACCCAATTTAGAAACGCGACATGCACTTAAATCACACAACGGCAAAAGGCGTAACGCAATTCAAATAAGCCGAAAACCCAGAAATCTAAACCATGAAAAGAAGTAAAGTGATAAAACAGTAGTTAAAAACATTTAAAAATCTCAAGTTATAAAATCTCAAACTTTAATTTAATTTCTTAAAATTTTTGGCAGTATCTCCTTTGTAAAAACTAGCCCCAAACAGGTGCAAGCATCGAATATATATAAGAGGTGTCCCCAAACGGGAGTAACTCACGCCAAAAGGCGGAACACAACCACAACAGGTATATATACGACGCCGTAGCGAAGAAATAAGCAATTAAGAAGTGAAAACAGCATAAGAAGAGGTAAAACAACATCGCAACATAAATAAAAAGTCAGCTCACACGAGCACGACACCCAAAAGCAAAAATAATACAACATCGATCCTCACAATCTCGTCTCTAAGTCAAAAACATGTAAGTGGTAGATGGAGAGTACTAGATACAAAATAAGATATACAATGGAATCATATGGATACCTGCAAAACCCACCTATACCAAAATCATGACCAACAACAGCGGTATCCACAGAAGTAAATGCAAGAAGGAGCCCTGCCGTGACCACACTAAGGGTCAAACCTGCAAAACACTGTAGCACAACGGGGGTGAGTTGCCAACTTATGAATAGTAAATAACATCGTACAGATAATCGCAAGCATGCACAAAAAGCGATAATCTGAAATATACAATCTGATGGCATAAGTATAACAATACGGATATGCAACAAATTATGATCAAAGTACACCACCAGCACAACAACTATATGAAACAATGCATGTCATAATAAATCCTAAGTGTGGGATAAAACATAATCTTCATAAATGAATCATCATCATAAAAATCCAGTGTCCATCAATGACACCCTAAATCCCAATATCTCAGGTGCCGTCACTCTGATCGGCGGCCCTCATATCCGTCACATCATGGAACCTGAGTGTCCAACATCGACACTCGAAACATCATGAAACCTATGTCTAGCAACAAGACATAAATCCTCATATCTCAGGTGCCGCATAATTTGATAGGCCCTCATATCAATCTTACGACTCCAGCCGGTATCCTCCGAATAACCGCCGGGTCTAACCTATCACCGGTAGGCAGTGCTCCCTCCTGCCTGGCTCATTATCATCCCCACGATCTTCTTGCCCCGGGGTACCTTACCGGGTCTACCATGTACCCACAGACGGTTCGTCCAACTCCTCGAATCGGGTCTCGAAAATAAGCTCAAAATGGAGAAAACTCATGGTGGACGCCTTGAAATCACATCATAAGAAACCGTGTTTTTAAAACAATTTATAATTTCCTTTGAAATATATTCGCGGTTCTCAAATCCAGAAATCGCATGAAAGCAGTATCTCAATGCATATATCCATGAAGTACGATGTATGCAAACATAGAACAGTAATGTGAGCATATCAAGGGAAAACCACACTTTTTAAATATATCAAGATTCAAAGGTATCTTAAGGTTTCCCAAATCCATGAAATCGAAATAAAACACTATATGAGAGTATATATGTGACTATAGCAATGTATGTATGTATGCATGTATATATGTATGTATGATGCAATTCATAATGCGCAATGGAACAAGAATCAATGTCTAACTGTTAACAATAATGAAAGCGGTACAATATATTTATCCATGGCAATGTCTATAGTGAGCATGTCATGCCAATTACCAACGGTGTGTGTGTATGGCATAGAAATCGATGCTCGTGCAACATGAACCGTTAGTAATAGTGCAGTGTCCAATAATACTATGTCAATGTACAACAGGTAATAGGATGTGCAAAATGGTACTCATGCACGATCAATAAATATACGTATAGGCATATGGTTATATCACTGAATCTAGCCCTCGACACATATCGCCATATAGGCGATTCCCCCATAGATGTTAAATCTACTCACCGGACGATCTCGAACTAGATGAATCCGATCACCTCTTCCCCCTTCTTAACAGCATCCGAAATCTCCGCAATCGATTCTAATATAACACAAAATCATATCAAATGAAATTAGCAAACTTTCCGATAACACACGGAAACAACACCAAACCAACGAATCGACTCCCACAAGCTACCAAGTGTTAGCTTAGCGAGCTAAGTGCATGCGGCAACATCTTAGACCAAACCTACGGCTGTAAGCTACACGAAACACTTAAACAAAGCCGAATAATCCGTATCGCACGATATCGAAATGCTAGAATTACCTAAACGGTTCGAGATTTTGCCTACAGATTATATAGGAAAAACAAAGTGTACCAAATACCCTATATAACCTACAGATAGCTACCCACCAAAATTCAACACCCAACCCTACAGGAAAACCGGCGGCTCCGGGTAAAACTCTCATCTCGCCGGGCCAACGGTGAAGGATGGGGTCCGGGTTTCAAGGGTACACTCATGGCTTTATCACCAATCTACCGTATTGTTAGATTTTATTAGAGATCACCCAAACAACAGTAGATTCACAGAGACACAAAACTAAATAAAAAATACGATATTTAGCACAAAACTAAAACTTTAAGGTATTTAACTGAAACTAATTAACACACAAACTCTCTTAGAGCCTAATTAACGATTTGAGATCACCACCTCACCAAAACTTGCGAAAAACTATAGCTTTCCAAGCTCCAAGTCATCACAAGAGGCTTAAGCATGAAAATTGAAGGGTTTAGTGTGGTTTGATGAAGGTTTAGACTTAAGGTTTGTGAAGGAAAATAGGGATCAAGTGAAGAATTTGGTGAAGGAGGAGAAGAAGACGAAAAATGAAGGAGTTGTGAGTTGTGCGGAAATGAGAGAGAGTGAGGTGAAGAAAATGAGAGAGTGAAAGGGTGAGGTGAGAATGAGCCATGTTCTCTCTCTCTCTCTCTCTCTCTCTCTCTCTCTCTCTTCATTAATTGTCCCCCATGCCTTGTCTCCCATGCCATGCCTCATTATTCAACTCTACTCTCTTTCTCTTATTTTTTTCAAAACAAAACCATTTAATAATTTAAAATAGATATAATTATATAAATGTAACATGACATACAAATGATTAAGTGTGCCATGGCTAGTAAAGCATGGTTAACACCTCCTTAACTCTAGAATTAACATGCACATATGTGTGCAAGTACAAAAATAATTAAATAAAATATTAATTAATTATAATAAAATATTTGAAAACAATTATTGGTTAAATTTTTATTAAAAACCCTTATTAAAATGCTTAATTAACTCTAATCGCATTCTAAGGTGTTACAGCGACGATGGGCTCTCGTCGGTGGCGAGGTGGCAGTGGGTTTCTTGGGTTGCTGTAGGGGGTCGGGGATCGTGGAGTTGGTGGTGGTGGTGGTCTGGGTGTCAGGATAGGAAAGGGAGGTGAGGAGGAGGAGATGGTGGTGATGGTGCTGGCGATGGTGAGGTCTCCGACGAGGTTGTGTAGGGTTTCTTAAGTTGGTGTTGCAGTGGCGTCAGGGGTGCAGGGTGCTTCGGGAAGAAGGAGAAGAGAGGGGGAGAGGAAGTGGAGGTTGTAATGGAGGAGATGAGGTTGACGAGGATGAGGAGGTGGTGATGATGACGAGGTGAAGTCAGCTGCGAGAGAGCGAGCGTGGGCTAGGGTTTGGGTTCGAGTTTTCTCGTGGCGGTAGAAGAAGAAAAAAGGGAAGAGAAAGAGAGATTATGGGTTAAGATAATAATCAGGTTTTATAAATATATGTAAGATATATATATATATATATATATATATATATATATATATATATATAGAGAGAGAGAGAGAGAGAGGAGGTTTAGAGAGAGACAGTGAAACGAGAGAGAGAGAGAGGCTGAGAGAGAGGGGAGAGAAGGTTAGTTTGTTATTATAAATATTATAATATATATTTATATAATATTTGTTTAGATGTTTATAAAAAATATTATAATATATATTTTGGGTTTATACAGCTGATATAAAACTACTCCGAAAATTACCCGGGTCTCTTCTAAAGATCTAATTTTTAAAAATGAAGAATATACCTAAAAGTTAAAACCATGATGCGATGTTCGGTCAATAAAAGTGCATAACCCCAAATACGGATCTACGTAAATATATATAGCAATCCAAACGAGTTTGTTTTAACAATTAGGACATGAACATGATGTACGGATGCAACCGTATGATATGGGGTACGATAACATGCCATGCTAGATATCAAAATATATTCTTTGGTTATTATTTGTATTATTTATAAGATATGCAGATACAAAATATATTATATATGTGTGTGTGTATAGAATCTATGTGTGCATGGATCCTCTGTACTAGTGAATATATGACGTAATCTTGAACCAAGATGGGTTTCAAACATGCGGGTCAGGTCAGATACTAACTACAGTTACCAAATGCACTATCCACACCCAAAAGCAATAATAATAAAGAAATCTGTTGTAAGATTTGAAATACCCCAAATAAGATATAGTATAATAGTGCTAGAGTGTTACATGTGTTCTTCCTCCTAGCAAGATATTTGACATCCATGGCCAGCTCTCTTGGCACCCTCACATTTAGCAGGTTGACCGAGGATCCGTTGTCAACGAGGATCTTGTTTATCCTTATGTCTTCACAATAGCCGGTAACATATAAGGGTCGGTTGTGCTCGAACGTCCTTGGCAAAAGATCTTCTTCACTGAAGGTTTTATCGACTGTATAAACTTCTGCCAATTCATCCTTCGTGTTTTCTTTGGCGAAAGGTTTAGAATTGATCAGACTCGTTTAAAGCCTTAATGAGAGACCCCCACAGCTCTTTCGACAGGAGTAGATCATAATATATGATCAAATGCGATGGTAATTTCTTTAGGTGCGCCAGGACATTGTAATCCACCTTGATCTTCTTAGACGGGTCCTCGGCGGTGAGATCTTTGGTAACTTCTTTATTTACTTCAATCTCTTCGATTTCTTTTTCTTTTCCCTTATCTTGCTTCTTTGAAGCTTTGTTTGCGGGTTCGAAATTTTTCTCGAGAAGGGTGCGACTGCGTAGCTGCGTATTATCGCAAGTCTCCGTCTGCTTTTCTCCCTTGTGGTTAAAATTTGCCAACCAAGAAGGGTTGAAAACGACTTCATCTTCTGAGTCGCTCCTGAAGGTAGGAATGGTGGTGGTGCAACACTACTCCTTTCAAGGCTGTGAGGACTTTGCTTTCCTTTTATCCTGCTTCATCTACCTTTTATGAGTGATATAACCTCGCCACTAATTTCTGAACGCGTTAAATTCTTTGATTGGGTGTGAGATTCTTCGATGATATAGACAGTACTTCGGGTGGTCTTTCCCACCGTCGAAGTGCGGCACTCCAGGAGTATATAGCAAGAGGGGTGGTAATTTCTGAAAGTTCCTAATACCCTTTCCGTTACAACCGTGACCAATGCAGAATAGAAAAACAAAAAACTTCAAAAGAGTACTAGAAACTAATCCACAGCGATCGTTCCAAACACTAAACTAGAAAGAAAGCATGCAAGGTTTAGAGATTACAACCTTTAATGTGTGTCCACCATATCGTGGAAGACCATTCTAAGCTCCTCATAGGCCATCGGGAACAAGCTTGAAAGGCAACCGCCCTTTCCAAAAATGATCCACCCGAGGGAACCGATCTAAGCTCCAGCTTAACCTAGTGAAGCAACTGATGCTCCAAGCTTGCTAAAAATGGAGAGTGTGGATGTAGGAATTTTCCACTCTCATTTTTTACTCTCAAACTAATGCTCAAAAGAGCAAGTGAAGAAGAAGGAGGATGAAGATGAAAAGGTTGCCATAATACAAAATGAGGCAAGTGTAGAATAAAGGAGGAATGGCTTCATAATCTTTTTCAACCATCAAATAAAATATCACACCATTTTCAAATAAACAAATGAAGCCCATCCCTTTCTACATGTCCTCAACCATACTCAAATGCCACCTCACCCTCCACCTCATAGTTGATTTTCTTAAAATAAAAATCAACAAATGAGGTGTCCTTCTTCTATAAGTATTTGCATATAAAAACGGAATACTTCCCGGTATACATATCGAAATACATATACTCGTATCCTTATAAAAAATATGAATAACCAAGAGAGAGAAAATGAATAGTGAACAATAATACTAGAATTTATATAATATATATATATATATATATATATATATATATATATAAATTATTAAATCAATACTTGATTTAATAATCTGGCTTAATCCTAAACCGACTAGTATTACCAACCATCTGATTAAAGTCCGTATAGAAAATACACGTATTTAATCGGACCCCTGTATATATCAACATTTGTCATTTACTTCATATTGCCTGAACTGGGAAAACCCTTTGTGTGGGACTCTAACGACTCAACAATACGCTAGCAGTGAGTTGCTGGATAAATCCATAACCACAAGCACGTTAGCGGCACTAGCTGTACGTAACAGCTACCCAGGTATATGCCGAAAGGGAGGTCGACAATCAAGTCTGTTTGTACCCTACTAAGCCTGAATATGACAATCTCCGTACAGTCCGATCTCTTTGTCTAAGAGTATCGCATACCGGGTCTAGGGTGTGGATAATGTCATACCCCTAATAACCCGATAAGTTATGCCGGAGTCAAACTCATCACCAACCAAGAAACTACTAAACTCCTATCAGTAAATCTCATCCACCATGGCCACTGATTTTAGGGTGATGGCCAACCGAACACGGCACGACATTGACTCTTAATACCAGAAGTGACGAATTCCCGACAACCGCTCACTGCATCCATGTGGCTCGGAACTGTACCTAACTAAAACCTGTTTGCACGACTCCTTTGAGCCATGATGTAGGTAGATGCTTGTGCTTGTGCCACAAACTAGAGGCGAGCGCAGAATAAAAAACGAAAATTTCCGAAATTTGAACACGAACACTACAACCTATAATCGAATCCAAACACTAAACTAGATTCTAAACTAGAAGGGCTTAACTACTAGGTTGTGATTACAACCTTTGAAGTCGTTTCCTTCATCTTCTTTCCACTTCCTAAACTCCTTAGGTCATCGGGAGCGAGCTTGGGAGTCAGACTTCCTTGCCGAAGATGATCCACCTCGAAGGAAACCTAGCTTAGGCTCTAGCTTCACAAGTGAAGCAACTAGTGATCAAGACTTGCTAAGAATTGATCACCAGATGATGTAATGGCTAATCTCTAGTTGATCTCTCATAATTCTTTTCCAATTCTCCACTAATAAAAACCAAAAGAGAAGAAGAAGAAGAAGAAGCAAGGGTGTGTAGGAAAAAGTGTTAGTGGATGTTGCACACCCTCACAACACTTGTGAGGAGGCGGAAGTGGCAAACAATAATTTTCTTGCATGCAACGCCTACTTTAAACCAAGATCTTCTGCTAAACCATAACTAGTAATCCTATCTAGAGATCTTATCTACTGTGATAGGGGTTATACCTCAAGGAAATAGTCCTTCGGGTCTTCTTTCCGCTGCGACTCCTTGGCTCTTTTGATGGTTGATATGTCCTCGATCATCGGTCATCTCAAGACGTAGATGATCCACCCGAGAGTTGTAGAACAAGCTTCAAACTCTTTTTAAGAGTTAACTAAGAGATCAAGTGTGCTAGAAGAGATCACTTAGATGATGTAGAGATCAAGTAGTGGATTATTATTAGCCCTAAGCTTTTGATTCACATCACATGTGAAGGGTAAAGCTAGGATGAGGAAGAAGGAGATAATGAGGAGAGAGAATGTGAGAGTGATGAATGAATTATTCAAGCATGGAAAAATGATATGGCTCAAATGAAAATAATTGAAGTATGCAATAAAATAATGCACCATGCTTCAATAGTAATCCCAAATGAATAAAAAATCATATAAGCCATTCCTTCATCCATGCTTTGACATTTCTCCAAATTCCAACTCATTTATTTATTTTCACAAAATAAATAACCAATTATGAGGTGTATCCTTCTAGAAGGTGTTCTTTTATAATTACAAGAATACCCCTCCACCGTATACCGTATAAGTATACCCATATCCGAATTCCGAAAAATACAAATACAAATAATCCAATAATATAATACCGGTATCCGGCATAAACCAAAGCCTACCAGTATTAACCTTCCGATCATTATTCCTGTAACAATTACAGGAACATGATCGAAACCCTGCCATAACAACTTACGGCCTCTATATCTTTTGCCCGAACCAGGGAACCCTCTGTGTGGGACTCTAAAGACTCGTCAGTATGCTGGCAGTGGGTTTAACTACAAGCACGTCAGCGGAACTAGCTGTGCGTAACGGCTACCCAGGTACCTGACGAAAAGGTGGACGACGAGCGAACTCATCACAACCCTAACGAGCCTGTAAGCAGCACTTATCGTACAGTCCGGTCTCTTCGTCTGATACGTCGCATATGAATTCTAGGGTTGGTAAATGTTAGACCCCGGTAACTTTATAAGTCATGCTAATTTACGGCCCATAATGGTTCGAGAAACTACTGATAACTCTTATCAGTAAATCTCAAGAACCTGGCCAGGGATTTGCTATTATGGCCGATTAAGCATAGCGCGACATCAACTCCCTATACCGGGAGAGACAAACCCCCTCCTATCGCTCACTGCCTCCATATGATTCAGGACTGTACCAAAAATCCACCTGTTTGCAAGACTTAGTAGAGCCGTGGTAGGGAGAAAATCAAAACACAATAGGAATCACACAAGATATTATGACAATCTCGGGTTTACAGACTAACCTGTACAAGTGTCACCAGAGAACTACCATCTGACAATAGGTATATATAGCATCTAGGAGTTCCCGAGGAGTCATGTTCGGTGTACCCATTCTCCAATGAGCACCTGTGTACAATCTTTGATGTCAAACACCAATGGTTGTGGGATTAACCATCGCCCCCAGGGTCAAGAAACGTACACACTAGTCTACTCTGGTAATATCGATGCCCTGTCTCGATATACCCTCGACTAGGAACTGTTAAATAATATGCTTATAGACTGCCCAGGCCCCACTAATATGATCTACATCATAATCCTGGCAGTCAAGCATAATCCTAAGGGCTTCATCAACATGTATATAAAGATATGAAATACAACACATCGCACATTAAGATGAAGATAAACCAGATAGCATACAATCATTTCGAGCAAAGATTGTTTCTGTACATATACATGCCTGGCATCCTATAAAATACAGGCCTCTAAGGCATACATATCTAACAATCTCCCACTTGCACTAAGGCCTGTAGTTGGTGCAATAAGTACCCACTGTGTACACTAGAACCAGTTGCCGGCGTACCGCATGCCCAACAGCTCGAACAGTTTCTCAAACTGGACTTGAGGGATAACCTTGGTGAACGGATCTGCTGTGTTATCTTTCATGTCTGCTCTCCGTACCTCGATGTCCTGGCGATCCACTATCTCCCTGATAAGGTGATACCACCTCAAGACATGTCTGGATTTCTGATGGGACCTTGGTTCCTTTGCCAAAACCATGGCTCCATTGTTATCGTAATACAGAGGTTTTGGATTAGCAATGGATGGAACCACCTGATGTTCAGAAATGAACTTCCTCATCCAGACTTCCTCTTTTGCGGCATCATTAGCAGCAATATACTAAGCTTCCATCGTGGAGTCAGCGATGGTATCTTGCTTGGAACTCTTCCAACATACCGCCCCTCCATTTAGGGTAAATACAAACCCTGAGATGGACTTACTATCATCCTTGTCGCTCTGGAAGATGGAGTCGGTAAATCCCTCCATTTAGAGATCTCCATTACCATACACCAAGAACATTTCTTTAGTTCTTCTCAAGTACTTCAGAATGTTCTTTACACCAGTCCAGTGTTTCTCCCCTGGATTGGATTGATACCTGCTTACTGCACTCAGTGCATAAGCTACATCTGGGCTAGTACACAACATCGCATACATTATAGATCCTACCGCCGAAGCGTAGAGTATAATGATCATGCGAGGCCTCTACTCATCAGTTTTGGGAGACATCTCTTTGGAGAAGGTGATCCCATGACAAGCGGGTACATTACCACGCTTGGAATCTTCCATACTAAACCTCTTTAGTATGGTGTTTATGTATCTCGATTGGGACAATCCTAATAATTTCTTAGATCTATCTCTATAGATCTTAATCCCCAGAATGTACGAGGCATCACCCAGGTATTTCATGGAGAACTTTTGCGATAAGAATAGTTTGACCGATTGTAGCATAGGAACATCATTTTCTATCAAAAGAATGCTGTCCACGTAGAATACGAGGAATGTAACAGTACTCTCTATAATCCTTTTATAAATACATAGTTCATCTACATTTTTGATAAAACCAAACTCTTTGATTGTATCATCAAAGCAGATGTTCCAACTCCATGATGCCTGCTTTAATCCATAGATGGATTTAAGCAACCTGCATGCTTTTCCGCTGCTCCCACTATCAATGAAGCCTTCTGGCTGATGAATAAAAACGCATTCTTCTAAATCACCATATAGAAACACCGTTTTAACATCCATCTGCCAGATTTCATAATCATAGTGAGCAGCTATAGCAAGCAGGATTCGAATGGATTTGAGCATCGCGAATGGTGAAAAGGTTTCATCATAGTCCAAGCCTGGTCTTTTACGAAATCCTTTTGCGACCAACCTAGTTTTATAGGTCTCCACCTGACCATCCACACCGATCTTTCTCTTAAAGATCCATTTGCACCCTATAGGTTTTACTCCAGAAGGTGCAACCTTTAAAGTCTATACTTTGTTGGTGTGCCTGGATTCCATTACGGATCTCATAGCATCCAGCCACTTCACTGAGTCACCACTCGTGATAACTTGCTGAAAACTAGTAGGATCATTATCATCCATGATGCAATCTTCTCTATCACCATCAATTAGAAAACCGTAGTATCTATCAGGTCGGTGAGAAGTTCTACTAGATCTACGGAGTGGATGGGGTTCGTCAGGTTCTATTAAAACCTCAAGTTCAAACAAATCATCGGTAATTGTTTGTGTATCTGGAATTTCTTCTAGTTCTACAGCAATGCCAGCAGTATCATTTGTAAAAGATTCATTTTCTAAAAATTTGGTATTCTGAGAAACAAACACCCTTTGTTCCTTCTTGTGGTAGAAAAGATATCCATACGAGTGTTTTGGATATCCTCCAAATTTACACAAAACCGATCGTGTCTCGAGTTGTCCGGATTCTGCCTTTTCAAATAAGCCGGACAACCCCATATCCTAACTCGTTTAAGAGATGGTCTCTTCCCATACCATATTTCATATGGAGTGGTAGACACGGTTTTGGTCGGAACCCTATTCAATAGATATATCGCAGTCTCCAATGCATGCCCCCATAATGAAAGTGGTAACTCAGCATCACTCATCATTGATCGTACCATATCTAATAGGGTATGATTCCTCCATTCCGATGCACCGTTGTGCTGTGGTGTGTATGGAGGATTGAGCTGAAAGTGAATCCCATTCTCTTTTAGAAAATCTAGAAACTATGAGCTTAGATACCCACCTCCTCAATCCAATCGAAGTTTTTTGATACTCAAGCCTGTTTGTTTTTCTACTTCAGATTTATACTCCTTGAACTTTTCGAAGGCTTCAGACTTATGTTTCAATAAGAACACGTGTCCGAATCTCGAGAAATCATCAGTAAAAGATATGAAGTAGGAAAACCACCTCTCGAATGTGTAGACATTGGTCCATATACATCACTATGTATGAGGCCTAAGAGTTCAGTAGCTCTCTCTCCATGTCCTCTAAATGGAGTTTTGGTCATTTTACCTTTGATACAAGACTGGCAAGTCGCATAAGATTTATATTCAAAAGAGTTTAAATATCCATCTTTTTGTAGCTTGGTTGATCTTGTTTCATTAATATGACCAAGTCTACAATGCCAAATGAAAGCTTCATTTATGTCTGAAATCTTCCTTTTGTTTGTGTGTTGTATATTGAAAACTGTGTGCTGGTTTAGGACGTATATCCCGTTATTTAATGTACCGGACCCAATCAACTCTTGATTAAGGTTAATTTTCAAAAGATTAGATTGTAATACAAAATTATATCCAGCATTTTCCAACAACGATACAGATATATTATTACATAACATTAAAGGTACAAAATAACATGTGTTCAAAACGAATATACAACCCGACGGCAAACCAAGGTGATACTCTCCCACTGCTACAGCTTGTACAGAGGAACCATTCCCAACCCGGAGAGTGTGATCACCTTTCTTCAAAAAACTGCTATTTCTCAGCCCCTGCACACAGTTGCAGATGTGAAATCCTTACCCGGTACCTAATACCCAGGAAGCCGAGTTAATTGAAAAACGGTTTTCTGTTACAAACACACATGAAGTGGAAACATCACCATGCTTCTTCTTCTTGAGGCCGGCCAGGTATCCAACGCATTTTCTTTTTGTGCCCAGTCTGGTGGCAGTGGTAGCATTCCCCTTGTCCTATCGCAGCTGCCCTTATCCCGTCCTTTCTCGGTGCCTTTTTCACTCCTCTCGGATTGATGGGATTCTTCTTCTTCTTTTCCTTGGCCTTGGCTTTCGGAATGGAAGAGGAAGATGGCCCAGCAATTAGAGCGGGAGTTTTCGCTACCTTTAGCGTGCTCTCTACACTCCTCAACATATTGAGGAGTTCAGATAGTAACTTCTCCATGTTGTGTATATTGAAGTTTACAATGAACCGAGCAAAGGCAGGAGGAAAGGACTGTAGAACAATATCAACATACTGTTTGTTCTCCATGGTCCAACCTTTTGAGTTTATTCTTGTCTAATAAAAGCTTAAGTCCCGTCATAGGTATCTGCCATTAGGAGAGAGAAAAGAAGACACTCAGCGATTGCTCTTGCATAATTAGATTGGTTATTAATCTTATCTAATCGATGTTTCCCACTGCTTTTTATCAAATTTTCCTTCAAACCTTAAAAAGAAAATTAGCCAGGATTAATTGCAATCTACAAGTTCGCTAACCGGTCACCACGACAGTGTCGGTACTCTGAGGGAGGTTCCCCATGGTTTTGCACGGACCAAATTAAAATAAACCTCGTTTTCCTAGAGGTTGTAGCCCCCGTTGTATAATTTCTTTTTACTGTTTTTGCTCATAGGATAGACTCAAGGTGGGGTGCACAAACTACCGGGTTCTCGAAGTGCCGATTTGCCTACTCACTTTGTTAAGGGAGGTTGCTTCACTTTGGGAATTTGGCGGGTAGTTTGTCGCACCCGTAGGGGTCTAGGGTGGGGTTTGGCTATTAATCACGACCATGGAACCCGTCTTTCATTAAGGGCTTAAATGAAATGCGGAATTCCTAGTATATCAAATGTATTCATCTGTGATCTGGAAAGTTTATAAATGTGTGCGACGAATGGCTATTTATATATGAGATATATAATAAACGTTGCTTATGTTTTGCACCCGTGCTAGTCCAGCCCACGCTCTGCTGTTAGTTAAGTAACCTAACGATGCATGATAGGGCCCTGTGGCGAATGCGGATGGTATAAGCCTACGTTCTATTTTCGTGATATTTAGGAAACGTAAATGGATTGTTAGATATGTATGCCCTAGAGGCCTGTATTGTATTGGATGCTAGGCATGTATATATACAGAAACAATCTTTGCTCGAAATGATAGTATGCTATCTAGTTTATCTTCATCTTAACGTATGATGTGTTGTATTTCATATCTTTATATATATGTTGATGAAGCCCTTAAGATTATGCTTGACTGCCAGGATTATGATGTAAATCATACTAGTAGGGCCTGGGCAGTCTATAAGCATATTCTTTAACAGTTCCTAGCCGAGGGTATATCGAGATAGGGCATCGATATTACCAGACTAGACTAATGTGTACGTTTCTTGACCCTGGGGGCGATGGTTGATCCCACAACCATTGGTGTTTGACATCAAAGATTGTACACAAGTGCTCATTGGAGAATGGGTACACCGAGAACTCCTAGATGGTATATATACCTATTGTCAGATAGCATTTCTCTGGTGACACTTGTACAGGTTAGTCTGTAGACCCGAGATCGTCATAGTGTCTTGTGTGATTCCCACTGTGTTTTTATTTCCTCCCTACCATGGCTCTACTGAGACGTGCAAATAGGTGGACTTTGGGTACAGTCTCGAATCACATGGAGGCAGTGAGCGATAAGAGTGGGTTCGTCTCTCCCAGTAAAGGGAGTTGATGTCGCGCTATGCTTGATCGTCCATAAGAGCAAATCCCTGGCCAGGTTCTCGAGATTTACTGATAAGAGTTATCAGTAGTTTCTCGAACCGTTATGGGCCGTAAATTAGCATGACTTATAAAGTTACCGGGGTCTGACATTTACCACCCCTAGACTTCATATGTGACGTATCAGACAAAGAGACCGGACTATACGGTATGTGCTGCTTAGCTCATTAGGGTTGTGATGAGTTCGCTCGTTAGCCACCTTTTCGTCAGGTACCTGGGTAGCCGTTACGCACAGCTAGTGCCGCTGACATGCTTGTGGTTAAACCCACTTCCAGCGTACTGACGTGTCTTTAGAGTCCCACACAGAGGGTTCTCTGGTTCAGGCAAAAGATGTAGAGGCCATAAGTTGTTACGGTAGGGTTTCGATCATGTTCCTGTAATTGTTACAGGAATAATGATCGGAAGGTTAATATTGGTAGGCTTTGGTTTAAGCCGGATACCGGTATTATATTATTAGATTATTTGTATTCATATTTTTCGGAATTTGGATACGGGTATACTTATGCGGTATACGGTGGAGGGGTATTCTTGTAATTATACAAGAACACCTTCTAGATGGATACACCTCATAATTGGTTATTTATTTTGTGAAAATAAATAAATGAGGTGGAATTTGGAGAAATGTCAAAGCATGGATGAAAGAATGGCTTATATTATTTTTTATTCATTTGGGATTACTATTGAAGCATGGTGCATTATTTTATTGCATGCTTCAATTATTTTCATTTGAGCCATATCATTTTTCCATGCTTGAATAATTCATTCATCACTCTCACATTCTCTCTCCTCATTATCTCCTTCTTCCTCATCCTAGCGTTACCCTTCACATGTGATGTGAATCAAAAGTTTAGGGCTAATAATAATCCACTACTTGATCTCTACATCATTTAAGTGATCTCTTCTAGCACACTTGATCTCTTAGTTAACTCTTGAAAAGAGTTTGAAGCTTGTTCTACAACTCTCGAGTGGATCATCTACGTCTTGAGGTGACCGGTGATCGAGGACATCTCAACCATCAAAGGAGCCAAGGAGTCGAGCGGAAAGAAGACCCGAAGGACTATGTCCTTGAGGTATAACCCCTATCCTAGTAGATAAGATCTCTAGATAGGATTACTAGTTATGATTTAGCATAAGATCTTGGTTTAAAGTAGGTGTTGCATGCAAGAAAATTATTGTTTGCCACTTTCGCCTCCTCATAAGTGTTGTGAAGGTGTGCAACATCCACTAACATCGTATCAAAGCCTAACTAAACCACAACTAGTTGTTTAGACGACGTTTAAAGTTTCAAACACGAAATAACTCCAAATCCGTATTTCAAAACCTGCTCTCTAGAAATTTTTCAAAAGTGTTCTGAATTTTTTTTAAGCATGTGCAGAATACTTGTTATGAGATAACTAGACAACCCTAGAAAAACGAGCCCCAACCATCGGAATTTTCCCGGCGACATCATCATTTTTTCCGGCGACGCCGATTGAACAGCAGAATTTGGGCTTGGGTTTTTTAGGGTTATCTGTACACTGGGTTTTTGGTTTTAAGGTATTGTTTAATTATTTCCAAATTACATGTGATGTATGTTAGGGGAAATCGGAGTGTTTCGAAATCGAACTTTTAATGTCTTTTATCCACTTTTCTATTTGTTATGTGTTTGAAACATCCACTAACAAAAAGAAACTATCAAGCATGGCTACTAATATTCTTCATCTCTTTTCTTTTCTTCTTTCTTTTTAGAATCATTAAGTGGAGTTGTGACTCACCATGGTGAGTCAAAGTACACATGCTTCTAAATGAACATGAAGAAGAGAGATGCGAAAAGAATGCAACCTCATAGTGTACACATATACATGTGTGTGTGTGTGTGTATAAATATATACAAATACACTTATACAAGTATATACAGCAAATACATTCATTCGTATTTGTATCAAAATACAAATACCATATTCTTATAAAATACGAATACCCGTATTTGTTCTAATGATACAAATACCTGTATAAATATCAAGACATAAATACACATATTTATACAAATACTCTTATTCATATAAATATCGTATTCTATCAAAATGCGAATACGGAAAAGAGAGATACTAAAAAAAGATATATAATATTAGCACACATTTAATCCAAAATATGATAACCTGGCTATCTTTCAAACCGGCAAGTATTAACAAAACTGTCCGATTAAAAGTACGTGTACAAAAACACATATTTAATCAAACCCAAGTACGTATCAAAATACATACACTACATCGTTTCGCCCGAGCTGGGAAACCCTCTGTATAGGACTCTAAAGACTCAACAATATGCTGGTAGTGAGTTTAACCATAAGCACGTCAGCGGCACTAGCTGTACGTAACGGCTACCCAGGTATTGAACGAAAGGAAGGTTGACAAGCAAACTTGTTCGTATCCCTACTGAGCCTCAAAGTGATAGTCTCCGTACAGTCTAATCTATTTGTCTAAGAGTATCACATATCGTATCTAAGGTAGTGGATAAACTCAAACCCCTAATAACGCGATCAGTCATGTCGGTGTAAAGCCCATCACCCACTAAGAAACTACTGATCCAAATAAGTAATTCTCGTCCACTTCAGCTGAGGATTTTTGGTGATGACTACCCGTGCACAGCGCGACATCTACCCCCAATACCGGGAGAGACGAATCCCCGACGATCCACTCACTGCCTCCATATGGCTCGGGGCTGTACCTTACTAAAACTTATTTGCATGACTCAGTAGAGTCATGGTAGGGTAATAATCAAAGCACAGTGGGAACTCATACGAGACAAATAACGATCTCAGGTCGATAGACTAACCTATACTCATGTCACCAGAGAACTTCTGTCTAACAATAGGTATAATACCATTTAGAATGTTCCCAGCGAGTCTGTCCAGTGTAACTCATAACCCAATGAGCACCTGTATACTGTCTTTGGTGACTAACTGACACCAATAGCTGTGAGACTGTCCATCTCCCCTCGTCGAGATCAAGAACCGTATACACTAGTCTACTCGGGAATATCCAGAGTATCGATGCGCGGTCTCGATATTGTTGGCTATAGTGCCCTCAAGTCAATTATTAGATCGCAACGACGTGATTGTAATGATTGAGGGAGGACTTATACCGGTAGAAAAGTCTTACTCGAGATGATAGTATGCTATCTGGTTTGTATTTATCATCGTGTACATGCTTCAGGTGACATTACAGATTACTATTACATGTTGATAGAGCCCATAGGATTCTTGCTTGACTACCAGTAGTATGATGGTGATCATATATGTGAGAGCTGGGTGGTTTATAAGCACATCCTTAAAATGTCCCTAGTCGTGGATGTTTCGGGACTGGGCATCGATACTCCAAGAGTAGACTAGTGTATACTCATCGAGACCCCGACGAGGGGCGGTGGCCAGTCTCACAAGCTATTGGTGTTAGTTGGTTCACCTAAGATGTATACAAGTGCTCATTGGGTTATGAGTATACCGGACGGACTCGCCGGGAACATGCTAGTTGTTATTATACCTATTGTCAGATAGCAGTTCCCAAGTGACATGTGTATAGGTAAGTCTATCGACCTGAGATCGTCATTTTTCTCGTGTGAGTTCCCACTGTGCTTTGATTAATACCCTACCACGGCTCAAAGGAGTCGTGCAACCAGCTTTTAGTTCGGTACAGTCCCGAGCCATATAGAGGCAGTGAGCGGATCGTCAGGGGATTCGTCTCTCCCGGTATTGGGGGTTGATGCCGCGGAGTGCACGGGTGGCCATCATAAGAAATCCTTGGCCAAGGTAGTCGAGAATTACTGATTTGGATCAGTAGTTTCTCAGGTGGTGATGGGCTTCATACCGACACTAAATGTCGTGTTGTTAGGGGTCTGACTTTATCCACCCCCTAGACTCGATATGCGATACTCATAGACGGACGGACCAGACTGTACGGATATTGTCACTGTCAGGCTCAGTAGGGGTTTCAGGATGAGTTTGCTCGTCGGCCTCCCTTTCGCTCAATATTTGGGTAGCCGTTACGTACAGCTAATGCCACTGACATGCTTGTGGTTAAACCCACTGCTAGCGTATTGACGGGGCTTTAGAGTCCCATACAGAGGGTTTCCCTGCTTCGGGCGAAACGTTATAGAGGCCGTATGGTTTTATGGCAGGGTTCGATCATATACGTGCACTTTTGCACGAATCATGATCGGACGGATAGTACTAGTGGGCTTTGGATTAAGCCGGATCCTAGTATTATATTGTTGGATTATTTTCGTCTCGTTGTATTCGTATTCAGTCGGAATATGGATGCGGGTATTGATATACAGATGAGGGGTATACTTGTAATTCGTTACAAGTTTACTTTTGAAGTTGCCATTTTCTTTTTATGCTAAACATTTAGTTTAAATGTTTTTGAGGTGGAAAGTGTTAGTGTGGGTTTTGGCATTGGTTTTTTGGTGAATGCACTTGGTGACTCATGGTAATAAGTTATGAGGTGATTCATTGTGACATGATTTGGTTTTGTTTTGGAAAAGATATTTTTTGTGAGATATTTTAATGTGAGATGGTTGTTCATTTCTTGTGAGGATTTTCTTCAAGTGCTCAAAAATATAACACACAAAAGTTAAGCTAAAACAACTCAAGAAAAAGGCAGACACAATTCTTCACTTGGTTTTTCTTGAGCTCACATTCTTCTCACATGGCATCTTCTTCAACTCCACCCAAACCGTCTCATGAGTTGAGAATCCTTAGGTGTATTGAGACAAAGTAATCACAAACTCTCTCTACTTCATCTTAGCCATCTAGGTTGGCAAACTAGATACCCCAGTTGCTTCGGTTTTGAGGCGGGAGCCCGTATTACTAAACCTCGATGTGGATCTCTTTCGATGTGGGGAGACCGGAGATCAAACATGATCAAGGAATCCGCGAGGAGCTTGGGAAAGAGGTTGAAGACCGAAGGACACGGATCGTTGGGTATAACCTCTCTAAACTCCTTTCATATAGATAGTATATGGTTAATGGTACGATCCGTAGATTAGGGTTCCGTTAGCACTGGTTTCTATAAATATTTTGTTCCGCATTTGGCCACAGATTGATGGCCGGGGCACTGCCGTAACCCAACATGGTATAAGAGCTAACCCATTAACCGCCTACTAGTTGTTTTAGACGATGTTAAAGTATTGAAACCGAAACAACTCCGAAACAATACCGATTTGTATTCCATTCTCTATCGAATTTTATTTGGTCTTCTAAAAATATTTAAGCAACTACAGAAGACTACCTGTATGACTACTAGATCACACCCATAACACGAGCCAAATCCAACATTTTTGGACCGGCCAGATCATCAAAATGTCCGAGGTGGCCGGTTTTAGAAGTGCTTATGGACTTGATTTTTGTGGTGTGGTCTAGTCTTTGGAATATTAGTTCAGTGGTATTGCTAGTTTAGCCCAGTTTGGATATGGTTTTATCTTTTAGTTTAGGGGCTATTCAGGGTGTTTCGAAGTCGATATTTCTAACACTGTTTACAGTTTTACAGTGCATACATTACTATCTGTGACCGTGAATGTCATTAGAGCGGTACAACTTGTTTAATTGCTATAGTTCTTTTAGACGGGTTTGCGAACGTGACATTCACGTTGATGTTCTGTGTTGTGTTGTGTTTGTTGGCTGAATTGTCGTGGTAGATAGCTTGGGTCCAATGTTTGTACAATTTAATTTCATTTGTACATTTGATATCGCAGGGATAGCGTCTGACTTGTGGAGTGACATCACTGCCTGCTTGTATATTATTTGTATGAGGAACGACCGGGTTGAGGTCGATGTCACCATTGTACTTATTTCTATTCTGTACTAGGATTACCCCACGATGGAGCGCATGGATAGCCGGGTTCTGGAGGGCAACGGGTCCGCATCTCATGGAGTTAAGACGGAGGGGGCCTCACTCTAGAATTGGCGGGCTATTCGCCGCACTCGTAGGGGGTACAGGTTGACCCAAGGAGGGGTGCTCAAGTTACCGGATTCCGTGAATTGCTGGGTGGCCTATTCACTTTGATGAAGGGGGCTGCCTCACTTCTGGTTTTGGCAGGTAACTTGCCGCGCTCGTAGGGGTCTAGGTTTTCATTGCACAGGCTATCCACACGACCAGGGGAACGTCGGGTTTCACTTACGGCTCAAAGGAAACCCAGGGCTCCCAGATTATCTGTATTGTTCTGTGATGCTTATCGCTTATCTGTGATGTTGCATTTATCATTCTTGGAGCGATTATTATATATTTCTATATATATACTAGTAGATGTTGTATATGTTTTACACCCGCGCTAGTCCAGCCCCCGCTCTGTCGTTAGTTAACCTAACGAGTGATGACGAGGACCAGTGGCGAATGCGGATGACATATATGTATATCATATTTTCGTTCTTTTAAGGTGTGATTAATTGATGGGACTGCGTTAATTCAGATCAATGCAAGGAAAACAGACCTATTCGATGTTGTTGGAACAAATTATCAGAAGCTGTTATTATAAGGACGTTTTCTTTTGTTTTGCATAGTGGTACTTGGTTATGAATATCGAACACCTCATTCGACGAGGCAAGAGCCGAGATCCCTTCACTGGGAGTGGCCTCTTGGGCAGAAGTTTGTGTCAGGGTAATAACTTCACTATAGTCGATTACTTTTTTTCTTTGCATCGTGGTATTCAATAGGAATATCCTGCACCTCATTCGACGAGGAAAGAGCCAAAATCCCTTCACCAGGAATGACCCCTTTAGCAAAGGTTTTTTCCACTATATATTTTAAAAAGCTATTCGGTTCCTTCAACGATATCAAGTTCATTACGTTAAAGGTTTTTCGCCAAAAACCATTCGTAACCTTTCGTCATTTCAAACGGGTAGCTATTTATTACTTTTCTGTTGCATAGATAGATGTGTTGGTTTAGGACAGTCATACAACTATGTTGGCCTTCGTCAAGGGTATGTACGGGCGGGTTCAAATTAACCTGGACAATGACGGGTAGAACTTGACATGTGACTTATGATATGTTGGCCTTCGTCAAGGTCATAAAAGCATGGGGTAAAAATCACATCGGGAGTTTCAAATATACAGGAAACTTGCCAGGTATGCGCATACCTTCTGAAGTGTGATAACTTGAGTGGATTCCATCAGGTTATCATGCGATGATAGTTGGATCCCGATTCCCATTTATGAGTTGGTTTACTCCTCGGGTAATTTTAGATGATTCCGACTAATTTTTCTTTTATGTTTGGAGGAGAATTTGAGGATACAGTGGGAGACATCCTGATTAGATAAAGTGATTAACCATTCTGATCTAGGTTAGAGTTCACGCTGAGTGATTCTTTTCTCTCTCTCTTTGGCACCGACCATGGCCCGACCCTAGACTATAACTCAGTAACCAAGTTAACGGGACCTTCTTAAAACACACTGGCTTTAGGATTGTCAGAGTTGCATACTTCATTGCCACTCCTACTTTTACCCTTTACTTTTCTCCAGAACATTCCGTATCACTATGAAGATCCACATTTATTGGATATGACCATCGTATGGTTATATACGAACTCACAGAAACTTGTTTCGGATTCGAGAATGGTTTTCGGTTCTAGAGAAAATGAATAGGACTATTCAGTTGTCTTTTCCTTTTACCTTCTCTCAGGTTGTGAGAGCTCCTAGAATTAGGAGAGGATACACCTATTACACTTATTGGATAGTCTTCTTCCAAACCATAGGCAGATGCCGAAAGGTGGGGAAGGAAGAAAACCAATTAGCCCAAGTGAGGTGTACAGAAGGTAATAAGTAAAGACAAATAAAGGGATTAGAAAGAGGACAAAGTAAATTGCGACTGCTATCATTCATGATGAAACCGCGTATTTCATCGCCACTCCTATTTCACCTTTGAATTTCTCCACAACACCCCGTATCACTACGAAGATCCACATTTATTGGATAATCCATCGTATAGTTACATACGAACTCGAAGGAACTTGTTCCAGTTCGAGAATGGATTCTGGTTCAGGAGAAATAGAATAAGGTTTATTCAGTTGTCTTTTATCTTTACCTTCTCTCAGGTTGCGAGTACTTCTAGGATTAGGAGAGTACACCTATTGGATAATCTTCTTCCAAACCATAGGCTAGTGTCGAATGGTGGGGGAGGAAGAAAACCATTTAGCTTAAGTGTGGTGTACAGAAGATAATGAGTAAAGACAAATAAAGGGATTTGGAGATATGGCAATGAAATATAAAGTTACAGTCATTAATCTGGATAATGGAAGAGGCATTACTAGGAATACCCTGATACCCCTTCGAAACATTTCATGTTTCAGTTTCACTATGAGTTGTTAATTGAAAACTTCTTTCCCAATTAGATTCTTACCAGGGTATGTATTTACCAGGTTTGATTATCACATCTGTATGATTTTACAGATGATGAGTGGGAGTAAGTTATTGGAAATTAGGTGATTATATTCTCATTATATCGGAATTCGTTGTAATTAGTGATATTTGAGGAAATCGCCTGGGGTTTGCCTGACGGCAAATATTTGGTTTTGAATATCCGTTGTTATGCACCAATTTCAAACTGATATATCTGTACATTTATTTTATAAAGTGAGATATAACTTTTTGAAATTATGTCCATGACATTTACCTATATCAGTTGATGGTTAGGTAAGGAGAATTAAACAGCGATGCAATTCTTCTTAACTATAGTACAGTTTTTAACCTACGACGCACAGGGTTTGAGTTATTCAAGTCAGGGGACTTATATAAAGTATTGTATGTTGTCCAGTGTCCATTAGGACAAAGGGTTTGGTGCTCGTACTATATTCTGTTTACCTATAACTTCTCCAGTTTTAGACAAGTGTTTCATAGAAATATAAGGTCCAAGTTTTAAGAAGTTATAGGTATAAGAATAAAGTAAAGAACCATGTGTTGCAAGTATCAGGATTCTTCAAAGTGATCGAAGATGTAGATACTTGTGTTTGGTATTCAGTTGATAGTAATATTTTTGAGAACTTGCTTCTCTTTCAGGTTACTCATATCTGGATGCACTCCTAGTTGAGTAATGTTGATCGGCCTCCTTCCATTTATTTGACATGCACTAGAGACAGCTGCATGATTTAAATCTGGTTCCAATTAAATCAGTGCCTCTGTTTCTATATTGTATATAGAATGGTTCATATCTTAACGATGTTAAGTTATATGGAGTTGTCCGGCTTATGCTTAAAACCAGACTCTCGATAACTCAAGGCACGTTTCTGTAATGGCGGTTTGTGGATTATCCCGGGCTATGATGAGGGTTAACTTTCTACCATCTGGAAGATCAATAGTAATATTGTTCTTGACTCGCCATAGTTTTAGTAAAATGGACTTTTTCAGAAAACAGTAGTGCGAGTATGGTGGAACGGGAAGTAATTCTAGAAGCACAAACGATTACTGAAAATTTAGTAGAACCTAAAGATTCAATCAGATTCGACATTCCATTAGCCACTCCGCAGAAATGGTGGGTAACCTCAGACGCCCGAGAGGTACTTCGATATCCTTAAAGACGATAACAGGGAGGTTCTTGTTTACCCAGACTTGCCATTGTTGCTGTTCTAGACTATGAGACCCGGCAGCAGGATGAGTATAGCGTTGTTCTAAACTATCTTTAGAAGTGCACCTGTATATGACTCTACCAGAGGGTTGTTTTAGTCAGTGGGAGCAGCGGAAGCATAGTGGACAAGTAGCTTGTCTCTGATTAAAGCAAGTATAGCGGAGATAGATCATCTATTTTTGATGTGACAGTCATAGGCTTTAACTTCATCAGAATAGGAGATGGATATGTTAAAAAGGTAATAGGGTGTCATGTCCTGGTTTTTGGATGACATGCACTTTATAGGAAGTGAAATTCCTATACTACGATTGATTATACTGTAGTTGTTACACAGTAGTTTCTCCACATAGGATATGGATATTATATCGGGCATTCTAGTTACTAGATCTTTGGTTTTAGATCTATATTTGGGTAGTTTCCAAATCTAGGTACTTAGATAGTATTCTAAAGGTGTTTTGGAATGGACGTCTCCTCGCATGGTGGTGCACCTGCAGGTGATGGAGTCACCCTCTCTAAAGGTGTCTTACAGACTAAAGTGGAGAGGGATGTGCATGATTGGCATATCACTTGCTTAGGCAATTGAGTCAATCATGAGATGTCAAGTACCACACCAGATGTGGTTTTTACACTAGCTGCAATAAGTTTATATATTAATCCAATCCTGGAGAAACATTCGGAAGAAGTTTATGAACATAAGTGGATGTTCTAGGGATACGGTAACGGCAGCCTCCTTCGGGAGACGATTATCATTCCAGGCTTCCAAGGTGACCTGGATGACCGAGTGACTGTCGGAATTATAGTTTTCCCTTTTAACGAGGGGGCAGTAGTTTGGACAGGTGGTCCAAGCGGATAATGAGGGTGGCATGGCGCATGATACTATTAAATTCAGTTGACGATACAGTCTAAGAAGTTTGCTAGATTTGGAGTTCATTTGTGAACTGTGTCCCATCAGATATCTAGGCATATTCTAAGACAGGTATTGCTCATTTCGGGAGATGGCTTTCTTCGCGAACTTGAGATAAAGAGAGACATAGAAAAAACATTGGAGCGGATCCACTCACTGAGGCTATTTTTCAAATGCAATAGTTTTACAAACGAGCTTTGTGAAACTGATTAGTAGAGAAGTTGGGTGGTCGGTATCACACGGGCTGTGATTATGCGACACCGCAATAATTAGCCTTAAGTGCAAGTGGGAGATTTTTGGATATAGTGCTCTTAAGTCAATTATTGGATCGCAGGCACGTGATTGCAATAATTGAGGGAGGACCTATACCGGCAGAACAGTCTTACTCGAGATGATAGTATACTATCTGGTTTGTCTTTATCATCGTGTACATGCTTCAGGTGACATTGCAGATTACTATTACATGTTGATAGAACCCATAGGATTCTTGCTTGATTACCAGCAGTATGATGGCGATCATATACGTGAGAGCTGGGTGGTCTATAAGCACATCCTTAAAATGTCCTTAGTCGTGGGAGTTTTGAGACTGGGCATCTGATTTATATGAAATTTTGTGATCAAAGAATTGTTAACCGCAATCAAGAATGGCGTCGCTTGGTAGCTAGCCGGTGAGTACGGGTCGGTCCACAGGGATTTTGTATATTCTCAATTTGTTCTAACGAGTTAATTCCAATTGGTGTTGGATTGATTATCACTAAAAACTAAGGTTGATGTAGACTAGGATTAAAACCTTGATAGGTTTAGGTTTAGGTTAAGTTTGGAAATTTAAGATTTCTCACCGCTTTCTTTGCCCTAATTTAGATCTATTTAGGTGTTATGGTAATAATTAATAAAGGGGATTAGCACGATCGGGAAGAAACGATGTTTCTTCCTCTAGGTCTTTGTCCGTCCTTTCTTAATTCTTACCCTAAACTCCATAGAAAACATGCACAACCGGTCTTTTAAACTACGGTATCACCGCTACCTCATGGGGTAGGGTTCCGTAGTGAGCGGTGTGTGTATGTATGCATGGAGTCCTATATATAATATGCGATGGGCAAGAAAGGAGTGAGAGATTTTCATCTCTCAAACCTTTCCTATTCCTAATCCTAACAAGTAAGGAACTACTCACTCATTAAGGGATTGATAGAAGACAATTTTTTTTATGATTTGTTTTAAAAAGACTAACTATATAAACTATGGCAAATAATTAAAAGTGCTAAACTAATTAACTTGGGCAAATAAATAAATTTCTAAACTACGGCAGAAAAGAAATTAAAACTTGGGCAAGGTAAAAAAACTACTTACTTTTATTCGATGCACTCTTCAAAGCATTACAATGAATTCTAATTTTTTATCAATAAAAAGAGGCACAGGAAGAGGCATGCTCAAAAAAGAGCATTAGGGTTTCTATTTATAGATCATAGAAACCCTAGGGTTATATCTGACCCCTATCTGCATTTACAAAACTACCCTAAAAAGCCTAGTCAACACACCGCCACCCACCGACAAAAATTGCATCAACACGCGCTCACCATGGCCGCGGAACCGCGGCCAAGAGCCATGTTTGGCCGCGGATCCGCGGCCATATAGAGGGCTTGTTGGCTGAATTTGTCTGGGCTGCTTCCTGTTGCATTTTCCTTGATTTTTCTTCACTTGGTTCTTCAGAATGTCTTCTTGTCTCTTCCAGATTTCCACAGTGTAGAAGGTTGTGGACTTTTGCCGTTTGCTTCGTGTTGAAGCTTTGAATCTTCCTCTGCCTTTGTACATTGTGAAATTGTTCATTGATCTTCGTTTGTTCTTCAAACTGTATGCATGATAAAACTAGGGCAAGGTAAAAAAACTACTTACTTTTATTCGATGCACTCTTCAAAGCATTACAATGAATTCTGAATTTTTATCAATAAAAAGAGGCACAGGAAGAGGTATGCTCCATAAAGAGCATTAGCGTCTCTATTTATAGATCATAGAAAACCTATGGTTACATCTGATCTGTATCTGCATTTAAAAAACTACCCTAAAAAGCCTAGTCAACGCACCGCCACCCACCGAAAAAAATTGCACCGACACGCGCTCATCAAGACCGCGGAACCGCGGCCAAGAGCCATGTTTGGCTGTGGATCCGCGGCCATATAGAGTGCTTGTTGGCTGAATTTGTCTGGCCGGCTTCCTGTTGAATTTTCCTTGATTTTTCTTCACTTGGTTCTTCAGAATATCTTCTAGTCTCTTTCAGATTTCCACAGTGTAGAAGGTTGTGAACTTTTGCCGTTTGCTTCGTGTTGAAGCTTTGAATCTTGCTCTGCCTTTGTACTTTGTGAAATTGTTCATTGATCTTCGTTTGTTCTTCAAACTGTATGCATGATAAAGATTCTCTATTTGTTGGTCGAAATCTCACTTTTGTAGCGTCTTTTCAGCATTTTCACTGTTTTTGTTCCGAGAACCTGTAACCTGCAACTGTGTAGCAGACATGGATCAAAAGCACCTGTTTATTTATAAAATGAATAAGAATGGGGAATATAATAATGCAAAATTATGATATGAACAGCATTGATACTCCAAGAGTAGACTAGTGTATACTGATCAGGACCCCGACGAGGGGCGGTGGCCGGTCATACAAGCCATTGGTGTTAGTTGGTTTACCTAAGATGTATATAGGTGCTCATTGGGTAATGAGTGTAAGTCCATATTGCGACCCCCGGTGCTTACGGGGAGGCGGAAACGGTATAAAAAAACGAATTTTTATCGCAAGAGGCAACATGGACTAAACAAGGTCGGGATCGTTGTCTAAACTAAACTAGCAAATACGCTAAAGAGAGTTAGCTACTCGGATGAAGGTTATACCTAAACTTAAACTCCTTCTTCTTGAAATCTTGTAGAGGTTGATGGTTCTCTTTTCGTCGCCTTCTTCCGTCGAAGATGGATCCACCTCGAAGGTTCGACCTTTGGGCTCTTCCTCGATCTTTGAGTGAACTAGGGTTTCCGGCTTGCTAAACCTTGAACCTAGAATGAGTAGAGAGTGACTAGGGTTTGCTTTTCTTTTTAAAGAGAAGGATTCTCAACACATGAGAAGGTTTCTCTTTTCTAGAGGAAGAAGAAGATGAAGTGAGGAGAGAGAAGCTAAATGAGATAATGAGATATATTTCTCTTTCTAGCAACCATAATGCCAAAAGAAAAATAATTATCTAAATAATAATAATTTAAAATAAGAATAGTTGATGGTAATTTGGAATGACCACTATCATGCTTCTTTAAATGAAGTGTAAGCATGAATCAAGGAGGATCTTTCAAAGCATGATGGTGGTCAACATTCAACCATGGTCAACAAGTCAACCATGGTCAACAAGTCAACAAAATCAACCATAACAAAATTCTCATTTAATTACTATTATTAATAGATAATATATAAATCCATTAGGGTTTGGAAAAAGAAGACTGTCAACTGTGCATACGCACCCGTTCCGAAACCCTAATGAAATATCTTATCCTCCGCCTCAAGCAACTGTGCATACACACCTGCATTCTCGTTCCGAGGAACAAGAATACCAAGATATAAAAGCAACCCTAAAACATATACCAGTATCTGGCTCAAACCAGAGCCTGCCAGTATAATCCGTCCGGACTCCAAACGTGCACAAGTGCGCGGATGAGAACGAACCCTGTCGCAAAACCATGCGACCTCTACTCTGTTTTGCCCAGAGGCGAATACCCTCTGTGTGGGACTCTAAAGACTCGACACTACGCTGGCAGTGGGTTTAACCATAGACCGCAAGCGGCACTAGCTGTGCGTAACGGTCCCCAGGTAGATGCCGACAAGAAGGCTGACGAGGTGAAACCCTATCTGAACTCCTACTGAGTCTGAATGTGACATTCTCCGTACTGTCCGGTCTGTTCGTCTGATACATCGCATGGCGGGCCTAGGGGGCGGTAAACGTCAGTCCCCTAATAGTGGTACAAGTCATGTCGGAGTGAAGCCCAAAACACCCTGAGATAACACTGGAAGCCTACCAGTATATCTCGCTTGCCCTGGCCAGGGACTACTCGTGTAATGGCTCTCCTAGACACAGCGCGATGTCAACCCCCAATACCGGAAGAGACGAATCCTGTCTAACCGTCACTGCCTCCAAGTGCTTCGGGACTGCACCCAACCACCACCTGTTTGCACGACTCCTTTGAGCCGTGGTAGGGTAGTGATCAAAGTGCAGTGGGAACACACTCGAGGCGAAGTGCCAGTGTCAAGTCAGCGGACTAAGCTGTACTCATGTCACCTGGGAACTGATAACTGACGATAGGTATAATACCAACCTGTCAGTTCCCGACGAGTCCTGTCCAGTGTACTCGTAACCCAACGAGCACCCGTATACTATCTCCAGTACGACGTACTGATGGCTGTGGGACAGACCATCTCCCACACTGGGATGAGAAGCGCATACGCTAGTCTACTCCGGAGTATCGATGCCCAGTCTCGATAGTCCTGCGACTAGGGACCTGTATAAGGATGTGCTTATAGATTACCCAGCCCCCACTAGTGTGACTGCCATCACAACGCTGGTAATCAAGCAAAGATCCTAAGGGCTCCACTAATGCGTATAAGTGATATACTGAAATAAACACAAGTACACATTGAAGTAGAAACAAACCAAGTAGCATACTACTATATTGAGCAAGATTGTTTATACAAGGTGAATATCCCAAGCTTCCATTAAGTAATATACAAACTAGTATGATACAGTAATGGCCTCTAGGGCATATACACTAACAATCTCCCACTTGCACTAAGGCCATGTACTAGCGTATCGAAGACCTATCATCTCGATCAGCCGCTCGAACTGAGTCTGGGGTAGGGCCTTGGTGAATGGATCTGCAGTGTTCTCTTCTGAAGCAACCCTCCGAACCTCGATCTCCTTGCGATCCACGATCTCCCTGATCAGGTGATACCGCCTCAAGATGTGCCTGGATCTCTGATGGGACCTGGGTTCCTTTGCTAAAGCTATAGCCCCGTTGTTGTCGCAATACAGAGGTACTGGGTCAACAATGGACGGAACCACCTCAAGTTCTTTCAAGAACTTCCTTATCCAGACAGCTTCTTTTACGGCATCAGATGCAGCGATGTATTCCGCTTCCATAGTCGAGTCTGCAACGGTTTCCTGTTTGGAACTCTTCCAACACACCGCCCCTCCATTGAGGGTAAAGACAAAACCCGACATGGACTTGGAATCATCCTTGTCACTCTGGAAGCTGGAGTCAGCAAAGGCCTCAATCTGGAGGTCTTTTCCGCCATACACCAAGAACATCTCCTTAGTCCTCCTCAGGTACTTGAGAATGTTCTTTACCGCTATCCAATGTTTCTCCCCAGGGTTTGACTGATACCGGCTTACTACACTCAGTGCATAAGCTACATCCGGTCTGGTACACAACATCGTATACATTATAGAGCCTACCGCAGAAGCGTAGGGTATAATAGACATGCGATCCCTCTCCAAATCAGTCTTGGGAGACATCTCTTTAGAGAGGGTGATCCCGTGACAAGCCGGTAGGTTACCGCGCTTGGAATCTTCCATACTGAATCTTTTCAGTACGGTGTCGATGTACCTGGACTGTGAAAGTCCTAATATCCTCTTGGATCTATCACGATGGATCCGGATCCCCAGGATGTAAGAGGCATCACCCAGGTCTTTCATGGAGAACCTGTGTGACAAGAAACCCTTGACAGATTGTAGCATAGGAATGTCATTTCCTATTAAGAGAATGTCATCCACGTATAAAACAAGGAATACTACAGTTCTCGCTACAAATCTACTATAGATGCATGGTTCATCTGGATTTTTGATAAAGTCAAATTCCTTGACCGTTTCATCAAAACAGATGTTCCAACTCCGCGATGCCTGCTTTAGTCCATAAATGGACTTAAGCAACTTGCACACCTTTCCGCTGCTCCCACTCTGAATGAAACCCTCTGGCTGATCCATATAGACACACTCCTCTAAACTTCCATTTAGAAAAGCGGTTTTTACGTCCATCTGCCAAATCTCATAATCGTGGAAGGCAGCAATGGTAAGAAGGATCCGAATGGATTTCAGCATAGCCACTGGAGAAAAGGTTTCGTCATAGTCCAAGCCAGGTCTTTGACGGAAACCCTTTGCTACAAGTCTAGCTTTATAGGTCTCAACCTGTCCATCTACACCAATCTTCCTTTTGAAGATCCACTTGCATCCTACGGGTTTTACCCCGTCTGGAGCAATGTCCAACGTCCATACTTTGTTGGTGTACATGGACTCCATTTCGGTCCGCATTGCATCCAGCCATTTTACCGAGTCAACGCTCTGAACGGCCTGCTGGAAGCTAGTAGGCTCATCATAGTCTATGATGCAATCCTCTCTATCCCCGTCTATGAGAAAACCATAGTATCTCTCTGGCGGATGAGACTGCCTACTACTCCTGCGGAGCGGCGTAGGAATGTCCTGTTCATTTGAACCCTCTGGTTCCACTAAGCTTTCAGTAATAGTCTGTGGTTCTGGAATTTCTTCCAGTTCTACTGTGCTCCCACTTAATTCTTTTTCTAAGAACTGATGTTCTAGAAAGTGGGCATGACGAGAAACAAGAACTTTTTGTTCCTCTTCGTAGTAGAAGAGATATCCCTTGGAATTCTTTGGATATCCCACAAACTTACACAGTACTGAGCGTGCCTCGAGCTTGTCCGCATGCTGCTTTTTAACAAAAGCTGGACTTCCCCAAGTCTTAATGTGACTGAGATGGGGTCTCTTCCCACACCACATCTCATATGGTGTAGTAGGCACAGTCTTAGTAGGAACTCGGTTCAAAAGGTACGCAGCTGATTCTAGCGCATACCCCCAGAATGATCGCGGTAACTCAGCGTTACTCATCATGGACCGTACCATATCCAATAGGGTTCGGTTCCGTCTCTCCGATACACCGTTGTGTTGCGGAGTGTATGGAGGAGTAAGCTGAGAGAGAATCCCATTCTCTTTTAAGTAATTCAGGAACTCGGCACTTAAGTATTCTCCACCTCGATCCGATCTTAGAATCTTGATACTTTTGCCGGTTTGTTTTTCTACTTCATTCTTAAATTCTTGGAATTTTTCAAAAGCTTCGGACTTATGTTTCATTAAGAAGACATAACCGTATCTTGAAAAATCATCCGTAAAAGTAATGAAGTAAGAATAACCGCTTCGCGCATGTGTAGACATTGGACCGCACACGTCGCTGTGTACGAGTCCCAAGAGCTCGCTCGCTCTTACTCCGTGTCCAGTGAACGGAGTCTTTGTCATCTTTCCTTTGAGACAGGATTGACAAGTGGCATATGATTGATATTCGAACGGATCCAAATATCCTTCTGTATGTAACTTAGTCAACCTTCTCTCATTGATGTGACCCAGTCTACAATGCCATAAGAAAGTCTGATTGATATCTGGAGACTTTCTTTTGTGTGTATTCTGGAAATTGAAAATCTGTGGTTGGTTTAATACGTATATACCATTGCTCAATGTACCTGACCCAATCAGAACTTGATTAAGGTGAATGTTTACATTATTACTTACAAACGCAAATTCATAACCTTCTTTAGAAACCAAAGATACAGAAATGATATTACAAGTTGCGTTGGGTACAAAAAAGCAATTACGCAAAACCAAAACATGCCCATCTGACATTCCCAGGTGATAGTCCCCCACGGCTTTAGCATCCATGCTAGCTCCGTTCGCAACTCTGAGGGTCATGTCACCTGCCTTCAAAACCCTACGGTTTCTCAACGCCTGCAAAGAATTACAGATATGAGATCTTGATCCGGTATCCAATACCCAGGAAGTAGAGTTTATAGAAAGACAGTTTTCAATAACATACACACCTGAAGCTGAAGCCGCAACCTGCTTCAGTTCCTGTGTCCTGGCTTTCCAAGCCCTGCAATCTTTCTTCCAGTGTCCACTTTTGTGACAATAGAAGCATTCCTCTTTACCCACAAGCTTCCCCTCTATCTTTGTTGCCTTTTCCTTTCCCTTCATACCCACTTTACTAACACCGCCTCTTGGTTTGGCGGGGGCTTTCTTCCTCTTTCCCTTGGCTTTTTCCTTGGACCTAGAGGAAGAAGATCCTCCTACAAACAAAGCGGGTGTATCCCTACCCTTCTGTAGGGTGCCCTCTGCGCTCCTCAGCAGGTTGAGGAGTTCTGAAAGTTCAACTTCCTTTTCTTGCAAGTTGAAATTCAGTATGAACTGGGCGTAAGTGGATGGAAGGGACTGGAGAATTAAATCTGTATAGAGTTCACTATCCAACGTGGTCCCAAGTTCCGCGAGCTCCTCAGTGTAGCCAATCATCTTAAGCACGTGGTCCGCTACCGATGATCCGACGGCCAACTTTGTCGAAAATAACTTCTTCGACACTTCGTATCTTGCGATACGAGACTGCTCTCCATACAGTTCTTTTGTATGGAGAAATATGGACTCGAGGTCCATATTCTCATGCCTCCTCTGATGTTCGTTGTCCATAGAGGCAAGCACGAGGCACCTGGCCTTCGCGCAATCAATCTCCCAAGTCTTACGGATTTCCTTATCCGCGACGCTGGAGGTGGGATCTGGGACGGGGGGAGCTTTGGTGGTAAGAAGATACCCCAGCTTGTCGTAAGTGATTGCCAATTTGACATTCCTGAGCCAATCTTTGTAGTTTGGCCCTGTCAGTATGTTTTTATCTAGAAGTAACTTAAGTCCAGTCATTTCGATTTGGTCGCTACAGGGGGAGAGAAGAAACACTTAGCACGATGCTCTTACAAGTTTGGAATGGTTTTTAATTTGTCTAAACAGGATGGCTCCCACTGTCTCTCGAATCCCTCCTCAAACCACAAAGGAAGAATTAGCCGGGATCAATCCCACCGTACAATACTTGCTTAACCGTTCAGCCAGGCCAGTGTCGGTACTTCGAGGGAGGTTTTCCAACGCTTTCGCGAAGTTCCTTAATTTAAGAACCTCTTTTCCCTGGGGGCGTAGCCCCGCTAACACCTTTCTAGGCACCTACTAGGTTTATAGCATTGATCGTTTAGTGACAAATTTCCCGAGGAGTAGCATATACTCACAGTAGGATTAGGATCCAAATATCATCGCGTGACGAAAATAAAGGAATCCTACCATAATCATCACACTCCAAATGGTATGCAAATCTAGCAAGTTTCAGTACTTATAAAACTCCCGATGTGGATTTTTGCCCCATGCTCTTATGACCTTGACTTTGGCCAAAATATCATAAGTCACATGTCAAGTTCTACCCGTCACTTTCCAGGTTAATTTGGATCCATCCGTACATACCCTTGACTTTGGCCAAAATGGCAGCACGACTGTCCCAAACCAACGCATCTATCTATGCTACACATGAACACCCAATAGCTACCAATCACTGTGCCTTGACTTTGGCCAAAATACACAGCTTGAATACTATTGCCTATTCATGCGAAACGACGGAGGGCTACGAATGGTTTTGGTAAAACCGTGAACGTAGTGAACTTGATATAATCGATGGAACGAGATAGCTTTTAGAAGGAGTGGCTCAAGCTCCGCATTTAAAAGTTAGTTTTTGAAAAGAACCGAGTGGTTTTTCGAAAGTGTTCCAACGACTTTAGCTTGGTTTATTATCTTGCATTAGTTCTTTTAATGCGTGATATTCTTGCATTAGTTCTTTTAATGCGTCCCATCATTTAATCCTACCATTGCAGAAAACAACCAAAATATGACGTACGCTTATGCCATTCGCATTCGCCACGGGGTCCCATCATCACTCGTTAGGTTACTTAACTAACGACAGAGCGGGGGCTGGGCTAGCGCGGCTGTAAAACATAAGCAACGCCTAAATAGAAAGCAATGATAGACATTACAGATCACAGATGAATACATTGGATATACTAGCAATCCGCAATCCTTTCGAGCCTGCAATGAAAAGCGGATTACACGGTCGCGGTGAATAGCCAAATACCCCACCCAAGACCCCTACGGGTGCGGCAAACTACCCGCCAAGTACTCGGCAGTTTGTGCACCCCCTCCATGGGTCTATCCTAGGAGCAAAAACAGTAAAAAGAATTATACAATGACGGCTACAACCCCGACCCGGTTGTGCGGCCAAACAAATAATATTATTACATCAATTTACATTTACAATGAATGAAAGAAAAACAAAAGCTCATCTCACATCCACCCCGGCTATTCACCCGCGACAGTCCAACACATTCATATACACATTCCAATATCAAATACAGATCATGTATAACCCCGACTAATCGACTTATAGCGATTAGCCGACGTTCAATACATGCAAGCAACACAGATATAACCAACATAGCCAAAGTGCAGTGAAGTTCGGAAAAATACGGAATTATAGGACCCCAAAAGTGAATTTCAGTTCTGGAAAATCTGGGCACATATAATACATCTGAAAAATCCCAAAACCAACACAGAAGAACACTGCACGAAAAACGATGCAGAGAGGACACCAATCAGCGGCGGATCCGCGGCCTAATGAACTGGTGAGGCCGCGGATGGGCGGCGCTATGAAGGAATCATTGTATCGTTTTTCTTGTGTGTTCAAACAAAACCCTGAGCCGAATTTACAAGTATAAAGTTTTTCATTTAGAGCAGAAAAAAATTCAACAGAAACTTAGGGTTTTGGTTTTTCCGGTTTTGCGATTTTTCGGTTTCGAACTTCCATACACTTCGCTACCAAGCTAGTTTAAGTTTAGTTAGGCTCTGATACCACTGTAAGTCCATATTGCGACCCCCGGTGCTTACGGGGAGGCGGAAACGGTATAAAAAAACGAATTTTTATCGCAAGAGGCAACATGGACTAAACAAGGTCGGGATCGTTGTCTAAACTAAACTAGCAAATACGCTAAAGAGAGTTAGCTACTCGGATGAAGGTTATACCTAAACTTGAACTCCTTCTTCTTGAAATCTTGTAGAGGTTGATGGTTCTCTTTTCGTCGCCTTCTTCCGTCGAAGATGGATCCACCTCGAAGGTTCGACCTTTGGGCTCTTCCTCGATCTTTGAGTGAACTAGGGTTTCCGGCTTGCTAAACCTTGAACCTAGAATGAGTAGAGAGTGACTAGGGTTTGCTTTTCTTTTTAAAGAGAAGGATTCTCAACACATGAGAAGGTTTCTCTTTTCTAGAGGAAGAAGAAGATGAAGTGAGGAGAGAGAAGCTAAATGAGATAATGAGATATATTTCTCTTTCTAGCAACCATAATGCCAAAAGAAAAACAATTATCTAAATAATAATAATTCAAAATAAGAATAGTTGATGGTAATTTGGAATGACCACTATCATGCTTCTTTAAATGAAGTGTAAGCATGAATCAAGGAGGATCTTTCAAAGCATGATGGTGGTCAACATTCAACCATGGTCAACAAGTCAACCATGGTCAACAAGTCAACAAAATCAACCATAACAAAATTCTCATTTAATTACTATTATTAATAGATAATATATAAATCCATTAGGGTTTGGAAAAAGAAGACTGTCAACTGTGCATACGCACCCGTTCCGAAACCCTAATGAAATATCTCATCCTCCGCCTCAAGCAACTGTGCATACACACCTGCATTCTCGTTCCGAGGAACAAGAATACCAAGATATAAAAGCAACCCTAAAACATATACCAGTATCTGGCTCAAACCAGAGCCTGCCAGTATAATCCGTCCGGACTCCAAACGTGCACAAGTGCGCGGATGAGAACGAACCCTGTCGCAAAACCATGCGACCTCTACTCTGTTTTGCCCAGAGGCGAATACCCTCTGTGTGGGACTCTAAAGACTCGACACTACGCTGGCAGTGGGTTTAACCACAGACCGCAAGCGGCACTAGCTGTGCGTAACGGTCCCCAGGTAGATGCCGACAAGAAGGCTGACGAGGTGAAACCCCATCTGAACTCCTACTGAGTCTGAATGTGACATTCTCCGTACAGTTCGGTCTGTTCGTCTGATACATCGCATGGCGGGCCTAGGGGGCGGTAAACGTCAGTCCCCTAATAGCGGTACAAGTCGTGTCGGAGTGAAGCCCAAAACACCCTGAGATAACACTGGAAGCCTACCAGTATATCTCGCTTGCCCTGGCCAGGAACTACTCGTGTAATGGCTCTCCTAGACACAGCGCGATGTCAACCCCCAATACCGGGAGAGACGAATCCTGTCTAACCGTCACTGCCTTCAAGTGCTTCGGGACTGCACCCAACCACCACCTGTTTGCACGACTCCTTTGAGCCGTGGTAGGGTAGTGATCAAAGTGCAGTGGGAACACACTCGAGGCGAAGTGCCAGTGTCAAGTCAGCGGACTAAGCTGTACTCATGTCACCTGGGAACTGATAACTGACGATAGGTATAATACCAACCTGTCAGTTCCCGACGAGTCCTGTCCAGTGTACTCGTAACCCAACGAGCACCCGTATACTATCTCCAGTACGACGTACTGATGGCTGTGGGACAGACCATCTCCCACACTGGGATGAGAAGCGCATACGCTAGTCTACTCCGGAGTATCGATGCCCAGTCTCGATAGTCCTGCGACTAGGGACCTGTATAAGGATGTGCTTATAGATTACCCAGCCCCCACTAGTGTGACTGCCATCACAACGCTGGTAATCAAGCAAAGATCCTAAGGGCTCCACTAATGCGTATAAGTGATATACTGAAATAAACACAAGTACACATTGAAGTAGAAACAAACCAAGTAGCATACTACTATATTGAGCAAGATTGTTTATACAAGGTGAATATCCCAAGCTTCCATTAAGTAATATACAAACTAGTATGATACAGTAATGGCCTCTAGGGCATATACACTAACAATGAGTACACTGGAAAGACTCACCGGGAACATACTAGTTGGTATTATACATATTGTCAGATAGCAGTTCCCAGGAGACATGTGTACAGGTTAGTCTTTCAACCTGACATCATCGTTTGTCTCGTGTGAGTTCCTACTGTGGTTTGATTACTACCCTACCATGACTCAAATGAGTCATGCAAATAGGTTTTAGTTAGATGCAGTCCCGAGCCACATGGAGGCAGTGAGCGGATCGTCAGGGGATTCGTCTCTTCCGGTATTGGGGGTTGATGTCACGGAGTGCACGGGTGGCCATAACCAGAAATCCTTGGTCAAGATAGTCGAGAATTGCTGATTCGGATCAGTAATTTCTCAGATGGTGATGGGGTTCATACCGACACTAAATGTCGCGTTATTAGGGGTCTGACTTTATCCACCCCCTTAGATTCGATATGCGATACTCATAGATGGACGGACCGGACTATACGGATATTGTCACTGTCAGGCTTAGAAGGGGTTTCAGGATGAGTTTGCTCGTCGGCCTCCCTTTCGCTCAATACCTGGGTAGCCGTTACGTACAGCTAGTGCTACTGACGTGGTTGTGGTTAAACCCACTGCCAGCGTATTGACGAGTCTTTAGAGTCCCACACGGAGGGTCTCCCTGCTTCGGGCGAAACGTTGTAGAGGCCATATGGTTTTATGGCAGGATTCGATCATAAACGTGCACTTGTGCACGGATCATTATCGGACGGATAGTACTATTGGGCTTTTGTTTAAGCCGGATCCTAGTATTATATTGTTGGATTATTTTCGTTTCGTTGTATTCGTATTCAGTCGGAATAGGGATGCGGGTATGTATATACAGATGATGGGTATTCTTGTAATTCGTTACAAGTTTACTTTTGAAGTTGCCATTTTCATTTTGTAATAAACATTTAGTTTAAATGTTTATGAGGTGAAAAATAGCTCGACGCCAGAATGAGAAAAGTGTGAGTGTGGGTTTTGGCATTGGTTTTTTGGTGAATTCACTTGGTGACTCATGGTAATAAGTCATAAGGTGATTCATTGTGACATGGTTTGGTTTTGTTATGGAAAAGATATTTTTTGTGAGATATTTTGATTTGAGATGGCTGTTCATTTCTTGTGAGGATTTTCTTTAAGTGATCAAAAATATAACACACAATAGCTAAGCCAAAACAACTCAAGAAATAGGCAGAGACAATTCTTCACTTGGTTTTTCTTGAGCTTACATTCTTCTCACATAGCATCTTCTTCAACCTCCACCCAAACCCTCTCATAAGTTGAGAATCCTTGGGTGTATTGAGACAAACTAATCACAAACTCTCTCTACTTCATCTTGGCTATCTAGGTTAGCAAACTAGATACCCGAGTTGCTTCGGTTTTGAGGCGGGAGCCCGTATTACTAACCCTCGACGTGGATCTTCTTCGATGTGGGGAGACCGAAGATAAAACATGATCAAGGAAACCGCGAGGAGCTTGGGACAGAGGTTGAAGACCGAAGGACACGTATCGTGTTGTATAACCTCTCTAAACTCCTTTCATATAGCTAGTGTAGGGTTAATGGTACGATCCGTAGATTAAGGTTTCGTTAGCGCCGGTTTTTATAAACATTTTGTTCCACATTTGGCCACTGATTGATGGCCGGGGCGCTGCCGTAACCCAATAGATATTCCCATGACTAGGAACATTTAAGGATTTTCTTATAGACTACCCAGTTCTCCTAGGTGTGATCGCCACAATAACCCCGATAGTCAAGCATATATCCTAAGGACTTTATCAACATGTAATGGTGATCCATAACACTGTTGGATATGTATGCCCTAGAGGACATTATTGTATATGTATACATATGGATGCTTGGACATTTATATGTACAGGACAGTCTTGCTCGATATGATAGTATGCTATCTGTTTAGTCTTTATGTTAACATGAGCATATGTTATACTTGCTATTGCGTATAATTCATACATGTTGATAAAGCCCGTAGGATCATTGCTAGACTACCTGCCTTGTAATGGTGATCATACTTGTGGGAGCTGGGTAGTCGGTACGCACATCCTTAAATGGTCCCTTGTCGTGGGAGTATCGAGACTGGGCATTGATATTCCAGAGTAGACTAGTGTATACATTTCTAGACCGCGACGAGGGGCGATGGTACGGTCCCGCAACCATCGGTCTTTTGCAACTAAGATCATATACAGTTGCTCACTGGGTGTGAGTACACCAAACAGACTCGCCGAGAACTTCCAGATGGTACTTTACCTATCGTCAGGTAGAAGTTCTCAGTTGACATGAGCACAGGTTAGTCTTTAGACCTAAGATCGTTATTTGTCTCGTATAAGTTCCCGTTGTGCTTTGATCACTACTCTACTAGGGCTCTACTGAGTCGTGCAAACAGGTTTTGGTTAGGTACAGTCCCAAACCACATGGAGGCAGTGAGCGATTGTCGGGGATTCGTCTCTCCCGGTATTGGGAGTCGATATCGCACTGTGTTCGATTGGTCAGGACCATAAGACCTTGGCCAAGGCAGTTGGGATTTACTGATAGGTTGATCAGTAGTTTCCCGGATTGGTCCTGAGCCGCATCAGCATGAATTATCGGGTTATTAGGGTCTAACATTTACCACCCCCTAGATCCGGTATACAATACTCTCAGACGAAGCGACCTGAATTTATGGAGATTGTCACAGATAGGCTCAGTAGGGATCCGGATGAGTTTGCTCGTCGGCCTTCCTTTTTAACAGGTACCCGGATAGCCATTACGTACAGCTAGTACCGCTGACGTGCTTATGGTAATGGATTTATCCAGTAACTCACTGTCAGCATGCTGTCGAATCTTTAGAGTCCCATACAGAGGGTATCCCTGATTCAGACAAAATGATGTAGTAGCCATATTGGATACGTGCAGGGTTCCTATTGATTGATGTACTTTGTACCCAGACTTTCGATCGGACAGTTGGTAATACTAGCCGGCTCGGGTTTGAGCCGGATTATTAAATCAGGTATTGATTTGATAATTTACATATATGTATTTTGATATGTATATTCTGATATTACGTTCTTCGTGTTATTCTATCTCTTTGGGCATTCATGTTTTTATCCAAATGGAGATATGTATATACAGTAGACTGTAATCCGTATTTTATTACGGATAACCTTTTAGAAGGTGGACACCTCATCATGGATTTTTCCATTTATTGATAAATGGAAATGAGGTGGATATTAAAGGAGAGGAGGGTATGGTGAGAGCCATGGCTTCAATAGTTGACAAATGAATTCTTTATTCATTTGTGGCGACTATTGAAGCATGACTACACTTGTTTATTCATAGATATTCATAAAAAAAACCATTGTGATTGAATTTCTCTCACATGCTTGCTCATTTTCATTCTTGCTCTCACCAATTGCATAACTCTCATCCCCTTCTCTTGACCTCATCCACCTTCATCATCTTCCCCTTCTCTACACTCTCATGTGTTGAGAAACAAGAGAAGAGGAAAGATAGAGATAGTAGAATAAATAGAACTCCACACTATATCCTAAACAACTTGGATTAGCAACCTAAGTTCTCTAGTTGCTCCTATTGATACTTAGGAGATAGAGCCATGGATCACATCCCTCGGGTGGATCATCTACGACAGAGGAGGACCGGAGAACAAGCTCGATCCCGGAGAACCGATGGAGCGGGAAAAGAAGATCAAGCATGTTCAAGGTGGCCACTAGGAGCACATGATGAAGAAAGAAGACCGAAGAATACGGATCGTCTGGTGAGGCTTTCTTATCATAGTAGATATCACACCTAGTTTAGCTAGTTAGGTTTATGGAAAGATCCGTTTTAATTGGGTTATTCTAGCGCCGTTTTGAGACTCCTACAAAAAATTTGTTCCGCAAACCGCCACGTTTGATGGCTTAGGCATTAGTGTAACCTATCATGGTATTAGAGCCACCCCATAAAACCTATACTAGCTAGTTTTGACGTTTTTAGAATATCGATCGACTGAAGTTTTCTAAAACCATAAATCCATATCAAGGTCTCTGTCGATTTTTTTAAGTGGTCGAAAAATCATTTTCAGTGTATCAAAAATTTGTGCAGGCTATTATAAGACACCAGAAGAAAATTGAGTGCACAAGCTCACTAAAACGCCGAGGAACTGTGGCATACCATGCATGTTTGCCGCAGTTGCACGTGCGTCTTAGGGCCTCTATGCACAAATTTTCTTCTGGGGCTCTTATGCATGGACATGTTGTTTTTGAGATGTTTAGTATTTAGGCCCAGATTTGTTTGAGTACTGGATTAGCACTTAGGGCCTGTTCGGAAAAGTTTAGTAGATCGAAATTTTAAAATATGTGTGATTATCAGTACTTAGTTTAGCATCTACGACCGTGAATGTCATTTGATCGGTATATCCCGTCTATCTGCTATATGTTCTTTTGGACAGGTTTGTGAAAATGACATTCACGTTGATGTTCTGTGATTGTGCCAATATTGTGGTTGGATTGTCGTGGTGGATAGCAGATGGTACAATGGTTTAATACAGTTTATATTCATTTGTACAATTGTTATTGCGGGGCGAGCGTCCGACATGTGGACAACCATTTCTGTCGTGTTGTATATTATTTTATTGGGGAACGACCGGGTTGAGGTCGATATCACCTTTGTACATATAATTTTATTTTCTGTAGTAGGACTGCCCTACGATGGAGTGCATGAATAGCCGGGTTCTAGAGGGCAACAATCCCGCATCTCATGGCGTTGTGATGGAGGGGGCTTCACTCTAGAATTGGCGGGCTATTCGCCGCACTCATAGGAGGTATAGGTATGACCCACGGAGGGGCGCTCAAGTTACCTGGTCCTGTAAAGTGTTGGGTGGCCCATTCACTTTGTTAATTGGCGTTGCCTCACTTCTGGGATTTGGCGGGTAACTTGCCGCGCTCGTAGGGGTCCAGGTTTCCATTGCACGAGCTATCCACACGACCGGCAACGTCGGGTCTCATTTGCGGCTCAAATGAAACCCGGGGCTCCAAGATTATCCACCATTCTGTGTTGCTTGCTGAGATTCTATGATGTTGCTTATTATAATGCATGGGACGAATGTTATATATATTTATATATATACTAGTAGATGTTGTATATGTTTTGCACCTACGCTAGTCCAGCCCCCGCTCTACCGTTAGTTAAGTAACCTAACGGGTGATGACTGGGCCCAGTGGCGAATGCGAATGCCAATACGTACATTATATTTTCATTCTTTTATGGTGTGATAGGCTTTAACTGATGGGACCACATTAATTTTGATTAATGCAAGAAAATAAACCTAAAAGATATTGTTGGAACAAATTTCGAAAAACTGTAGTTATATTATTTCGCTTTGCATAGTGGTATTCGGTCATGAATATCCAGCACCTCATTCCAGGAGGCAAGAGCCGAGATCCCTTCATGGGGAGTGACCTCTTGAGCAAAAGTTTATACTGTAGATTACTCGGTTTTTTCAAAAACAGAAGTTTTTCAAAAGCGGAGCCTAAACCACTCCTTTTCAAAACTGCTCAGGTTCCTTCAACGATAACAAGTTCATTATGTTAAAGGGTTTTTCGCCAAAAACCTAGCCGTAGCCCTCTGTCGTTTCTTACAAGTATTACTTAGTATTCATGCTATGTTTGTTGACCTATGCCAAGGCATAGAGAATTGTAGCTAAGTAATACTTGTTTGTTGCATATATATGTGATTATTTAGGACAGTCGCACAATTATGTTGACCTCTGTCAAGGGCTTATGCGGGTGGGTCTAAAGTAATCCTGAACAATGACGGGTTGAACTTGACTTACGATTTATGACATATTGACCTCTGTCAAGGTCATAAGCCGCTTGGGGCAAAAACCACATCGGGAGTTTCAAATATACGGTAAACTTGCTAGTGTTGCATACCTTCTAGAGTGTGGTGACTAAAGTGACTTCCATCTAGTTTATCACGCAATGATAGTTGGATCCCGATCCCACTGATAAGTAGGATTACTCCTGGGAAATTATTTCACTTAACAATCAATGCTATAAACCAAGTAGGTGTCTATAACGGTGTTAGCGGGGCTACGCCTCCAGGAAAAAGAGGTTATGTAATTAAGGAACTTCGCAAAAACATTGGAAAACTTCCCTCGAAGTACCAACACTAGCATGGCCGAAAGGTTAAGCAAGTATTGTGACGTGCGATTAATCCCTGCTAGTTCTCCTTTTTATAGATTTGAATGAGAATTCAAGGAAACAGTGGGAGCCATCCCGATTAGATAAACTAATAACCAATCTAATCTTGCAAGAGCGCACGCTAAGTGTTTCTTTTCTCTCTCTTTCCAGGTAGCAACCACTTCATGCCTTAAAGAAGATAATAAAATGTATTGCTTGACCAATCGGAATTCTTATTCGGGGCTGGGGAACGTCGATTCGGCTCTAAACTATGACAACAATCATGAGTATGAGCAAGGGAAAGAGGATTGCATGAATTCCGATGACTCCATCGAAGAAGAAGCATACCAATGTGTCTCCTTCAGGTTTTCTTGTTATTGAGAACTGCTTTTCGGTCAGTCCTACCTTCTGGGTACTAGATACCGGATCAGGATCTCATATCTGTAATTTATTACAGGGACTGAGAAAAAGTAGGATGGTTGGACCGGTGATATGTCCCTCAGAGCAGAGAACGGAGCATAAGTTGATGCTTCTGCCGTCAGTGAATATCACCTAGCATTGCCAAATGGCAATACTATGATTTTGAACAATTGTTACTATGTACCTTCCATAGTTTGCAACATCATATCAGTTTCTTTACTTGATAAATATGGATATAAGTTTGTTCTTGATAGAAATATCATAAAAATTTACCTTAATCAGGTATTGGTTGCAGAAGGTACACAGTGTAATGGTATCTATGTTCTTAATCAAAACATAGTTCTTAGTATACAAAACACACGCAACAGGAAGAGTTCAGAAGTGAACGAATCCTACTTGTGGCATTGTATACTTGGTCATATCGGAGAGAAAAGACTAAGTAAGTTGCATAAAGATGGATATTTGAACACATTCGAATTTTCATCTTATGAAACTTGTCAGTCTTGTCTCAAAGGAAAATGACCAAATCTCCGTTCACCGGACATGGAGAAAGAGAAGCAGAGCTCTTGGGATTCATACACAGTGATGTATGTGGTCCAAGTCTATACATGCAGGGGGTGGGTTCTCGTACTTCATCATATTCACCGACGATCTCTTTAGGTTCGGTTATATGTATCTCATAAAACACAGATCTGAAGCTTTTGAGAAATTCAAAGAATTCAGAAACGCAGTAGAGAACTAGACTGGTAAAAGTATCAAGATCCTCCGATCTGATAGAGGAGGGAAGTACTTAAGCACAGAATTCCTAGAATACCTAAAAGAGAATGGAATTCTCTCTCAGCTTTCTCCTTTGTATACACCACAGTACAACGGTATATCGGAGCGGAGGAACCGTACCCTGTTGTACATGGTTCGCTCAGTAATGCCGAGTTGCCTCTTTCGTTTTAGGGACTTGCGCTCAAAGCAGCAGTATACCTATTGAATCACGTTCCGTCTAAATCAGTGCCTAAGACTCCATATGAAATATGGAGTGGTAAAAGACCATGTCTTAAACGTGTTAAGATATGGGGTTTGCGGTCTATGTTAGAAAACATAATCCGAACAAACTTCAGGCACGATCAGTACTATGTAAATTTGTAAGATATCCAAAGGATTCAAATGGATATATGTTCTAGCACACCGAGGAACAGAAGGTGTTTGTTGCTCAGCACGCCGCCTTTTTAGAGTAGCAATTTCTTACAAAAGAAATAAGTGGGAGCACGGTAGAACTGGAAGAAAATTCTGAACCACAAAATATAACTGAAGATTTGGTAGAACCACAAGATTCAGTAGTCCCAGACGAACCTCAGCCACTCCGCAGATCTGGTAGGATTTCTCATCCGCCCGAGAGATACTACGGTTTTCTTATAAACGGGGATCGAGAGGATTGCAACTTAAGATGATCCTACTAGTTTTAAGAAGGCCATAACTAGTAGGGACTCTGATAAGTGGCTGGATGCTATGCGATCTAAAATGGAGTCCATGTACACCAGTAAAGTGCGGACCTTAGATATTGCTCCACCTGGGGTAAAACCCGTTGGATACAAATGGATCTACAAAAGGAAATTTGGTATAGATGGGCAAGTGGAACCCTATAAGGCTAGACTTGTTGCAAAAGGTTTTCGTCAAAGACCAGGTATGGACTATGACGAAATCTTTTCTCCAGTGGCTATGCTTAAATCCATTTGGATCCTGTAGGGTTACTAGGCACACTAACAAGGCTCTACAAGGCATCGACCATGCCAAATTAAAAATTTTATGTGCCTAACGACCCTAAGCAAGATCGTATACTAGAGTTTAGGCGAAATATAAAGCAAGTAAACAACTTTACTCTAAAGGGATACGAAATACAACCTTTGTAGATTGGTCCTTCACTTCATTTGCTCCTTGTTGAAGTCCCTTTGCTGTGATCGTGGATCTCTCGGACCCTTGCATGGCTTCACGAGGCGAAAGGTGCGATCTTGCTTGAAGTCTCCGAGGCCGAAGATGATCTACGTCGAGGGAATTCCGACTCAAGCTACTACTTCACTAATTTGAGAATTAGTGAAGCAAACACCCTATACAAGAGTGCTAGTCTTGTTGAGAATGGAGAAATAGGAAGTGGGTTCTCTTTGGAATTTTATATCTCACAATCTTTTGCTCTCTTTTCAAAACCCTAGTTTTCTTTCGCTTTTGTTCAATGAAGAAGATGAACAAAAGAAAGAGGAAAGGATAATGATCAAGTGTAAAGAGTAACCATGGTGAGTGAGTATCATATACTAACCCTTGTAGAGACTTAACCCTAGGCTAATCTTTATGGTTGGGTTAAGAAATATCCATAGTAAAAACAAAACCAAGTTGAATTAGTCAATGCATCCACAAGCTTCCACAAGCTTCATGCATTTTCTAATCCTCCACTTGATTTTGTAATTAATTTAGATATTTAAAACCCTAAATAAAAATTAACATAGTGTAAGTCTCATACACCTATGTATAATGTATCATCAACCATGATACAAAAATACAACGCATTTTCATATATATCATATATAGTAAAAATGTGTACATGTGAGAAAAAACCCTAAGTGAACAAGTGTTAGTAAATGTAAACTAGTATATCTAATATACAATTATACACTTAATTATTAAATCAACACTTGACTTAATAATCCGGTCATATCTCATATAACCGACTAACATTCATTGTATCGACTTATCGAACCAACACTTGATTCGATAACCCGGTCATATCATATATAACCGACTGATACAAAAAGTCGCGAGAATAAAATACGGTATCACATACACGCATTATTCTCAGTCCCGCACATATCACATACGTGCTCCTATTTCGTTTTGCCTGAGCCAGTAAAACCTCTGTGTAGGACTCTAAAGACTCGTCAATACGCCGTCAGTAGGTGCTGATCACATCACGCACCCACAAGCCGTCAACGGTTCTAGCTGGATGTAACGGCTACCCGGGTATTGAGCGATCAGAAGATCAGCAAGCAAGCCCACTCCAAGTCCTGTAAAAGCCAGCCGACAACATTTCCTGTACAGTCCGGTCTCCTCATCTGATATGTCGCATATCAAGTCTAGGGGTGGTAAACGTCAGACCCCAATAACCGATAAGTCGTGCCGATGTGAGGCTCATAACGGGTCGAGAAACTACTGGTAACACTTACCCGCAAATCTCTGAATCAGCCCTGGCCAGGGACTTCCCTGTTACGGCCAATCGAGCACAGCGCAACATCAACCCCCAATACCGGGAGAGACGAAACCCCTCCTATCGCTCATTGCCTCCATATGACTCGGGACTGTACCCAAAAACCACCGTTTTGCATGCCCTCATGGACGTGGTAAGGTGGAAATCAAAGCACAGTGGGAATCACACAAGACTCTATGACGATCTCGGGTCTAAAGACTAACCTGCACAAGTGTCACCAGAGAACTGCCATCTGACGTGAGTTATAATACCATCTAGGAGTTCTCGGCGAGTCCGTCCAGTTTACCCAGTCTCCACTGAGCACCAGTATACCATCTTTGATGTCAAACACCAATGGATATGGGATCATCCATCGCCCATCTCATGGGTCGAGAAGCGTATACGCTAGTCTACACTGGTATATCGATGCCCCGTCTCAATACACCCACGACTAGGGATCTTAAAAGATATACTTATGGACTACCATGTCCCCACTAGTATGATCCGCATCATAGTCCAGGTAGTCAAGTACACATCCTAAGGGCTTTACCAACATGTAACTATAAGACAATATCAAGAGACAAGTATACATGTTAAGATAAAGAGCAACCAGATAGCATACTATCATATCGAGCAAGAAAGTACTCTCTATATATGTCCAAGCATCCAATATAATATACATCATCTGTACAATACTGGCTTCTAGGGCATACATACAACTAACAGATCCTACTTGCCATTGCTGCCTTCCATGACAATGAGATCTGGCAGATAGACGTAAAAACAGCTTTTCTAAACGGAAGTTTGGAAGAGTGCGTTTATATGGATCAGCCGGAAGGTTTTGTAGCCTGCAGGAGCAGCAGGAAGGTGTGCAAGTTGCTTAAATCCATTTATAGATTAAAGCAGGCATTGCAGAGCTGGAACATCTATTTTGATGAAACTGTTAACGAATTTGACTTCATCAAGAACGAGGATGAGCCTTGTATATATAAGAAGATTGTAGGACGAACTGTCGTATTCCTAGTCTTGTATGTGGACGGCATTCTTTTGATAGGAAATGACATTCCTATGCTATAATCGGTCAAGCTGTTCTTGTCACAAAGGTTTTCCATGAAGGACCTGGGTGATGCCTCGTACATTCTGGGGATTAAGATCTATAAAGATAGATCCAAGAGATTATTGGGATTTTCGCAATCCAGGTACATAGAGACCATACTAAAGAGATTTAGTATGGATGATTCCAAGTGCGGTAACATACCCGCATTGCACGGAATCAACCTCTCCAAATAGATGTCTCCAAAGACTGATAAGGAGAGGGTTCGCATGAGCACTATACCCTACGCTTTAGCGGTAGGATCTATAATGTATGCGATGCTATATACCTGACCAGATGTAGCTTACGCGCTTAGCGTGGTGAGCTGGTATCAGTCTAACCCAGGTGAGAACCATTGGACAGCTATTAAGAACATTCTGAAGTACCTGAGAAGGACTAAAGAATTGTTCCTGATATTCGGTAATGGGCAACTCCAGGTGAAGTCTTTTACCAATTCGAGCTTCTAGAGTGACAAGGATGACAGCAAGTCTGTCTCGGGTTTTTTGTTTACCGTCAACGGAGGGGCAGTCTGTTGGAAGAGTTCCAAATAGGACACCGTCGCAGACTCGACGATGGAGACTGAATACATTGCTGCCAACGATGCCGCAAAAGAAGCCGTCTGGATTAAGAAGTTCATTACTGAACTTCAGATGGTTCCATCCATTGTTAACCCAATACCTGTGTATTGCGACAACAATGGAGCTATGGCTTTAGCAAGGGAACCACAGTCCCATCAGAAATTCAGTCACATCTTAAGGAGGTATCACTTGATCAAGGAGATTATTGAACGCCGGGGAATCGATGTAACATTTCAGAAAAATAAAATATTATTTTTTGGAATTTTTATAATTAAATAATGAATATATCGAATATTTTAATAAGGCGGTATAATTAAATACCGATAAATGGGGAAAAATTTTGAAAATTTTGGAAATTACAAAAAAGAGGGTGCTTTATGTGATTCATGCAAATTCTGAAAGTTTATGATTTATTTGACACTATTTTAGTGTTAATCGTGATTAAATATCGCTAATCAGGCACTAAACGTGTTTTGTGCACATGACATGCACAAGTCTTTTTTTACACTTGTTACATTTTTATCATGGGTTTTCTTCATGTTTTATATCATGGTTGTTGTTTTATTTGAGAGGGGAAAAGAAAAGAAAAGAAAAGAAAAAGGAAAACAATATTATATGAGGCATGGGCAAGAGAGAGAGAGGAGAGGGTCAAACCCTTGTCATGGCAATTGATTCATTCATTTTTCTCACCATTTCTCTCCGTCATCTCTCCTATGGCTGCTGCCCTCCTTCTTCCCCCTCCTTTAAACCCTTAAAACACCCCCAAAACATCATCAAAACTCCATCCCCACTTCACAAAAAAGGTGCATGAGCTCACTAGCTACACTTTGGACCAAGAAAGCATGCATTTTGGACACTTGAGGCAACTCAAGAAAATTCTTGACTTGCCAAATGAGGTATTATCTTAACCATTAGCCTAGTATTTCCATTGCTTTTACATCCATGTTTGTTTAGAACCGATTTGGTGTCGTTTAGTGAGATTTGGAAATTTCTAGTTAGGGTTTATGGAATCCTTGAGTTGTGATGTGTAATTGAGCTTAGTAGAGGCAACACAAACCCCCTAGTGCTAGAATTCAGACCCAAACCAGAGACTAAAACCCCAGAATATGAACTTAGAAACCCGATATCGGAGGAATTGTGGATTTTGCGAGTGTAAAATGAAATCTGCTATCACCCGGAACCTCTGAAAATTATTTAGCAAACACAGAGAGATGTGCAGGTGATTTAGAGCATACCCTACAGACTCCAGCCCCTGACTCCACCCTTTGGCCGCAAAAATATTCTTTCTGGCCGCAATTTGCGGCCAGACCAGGGCCAATGTGTCTCATGATTGTTCTGTGGTTCCTTCATCAGTAAACTAGACCCTTGGCATATGCAAAATTGGCTGATTTGACCTAGGGTAAAATATGGGACCATTTTGAAGAGTTGCTGTTTTGATTCAGGGTTTTGTTTTGCGTATTTTGAATTCTATATTTTTGTGATTTGTGTGGTATTCGATCACTTGACGTTTGTACGTCGAAATCGAGTGTTATTGGTGGTTTTGAAAGCGTAGTCCATAGGTTCTAACCTATAGGCTTTTAGCGTGTCGTTTTGGTTTTGAATTGGGTTTTAATGCGATACGATATGTTATGATGTGTAGGTACCCCATGAAGACTTCAAGATGACAAGAAAGCGCATAGCGACGTCAGCAACGGAAAGCGAAAAGCAATGTGAGTAGATTATATATACGGGGGAAGTCGGGTGGATGGAGTATAGCACCCCCGCAGTTCGATGTATAGTATGCTATATATATACTATATATATGATATCTTTTAAGTGTGACATGGATATTCAAGATATGTGTAGGTGTTCAATGGTTAGATTAGGGTTTTTAGAAGTAAACTAGTATAGCTTCTTAGTTGCGAACCCTAGAATAGGTTTACACCCACACGCACACACATGCTTACTTTTTATACTTGTGCGTATATGGGGATGCGTACACACACACACACACACACATATAGGTATGGGACGATGTGTATATATACACGTATACCTATACTTGAATGATGAGGAAAGTGGATGATATTAGGAGATGAGTCAGTGAGATTGGGCATGGTGCCATGAGATCGGTGATATGATGTGATTCGTATTATGAGATACGACATGAGATTTTAGCTGGCCTTTGGGCGTGTGTTTTCATACACGCATATATATATATATATATATATATATATATATATATATCGATGGTATCAGTTTGTACTAGACTTAGATCAGTACCCCAGTTCATGAGATATGATGATAAGGATACCAGATAATTGATGAGATAAATGTGAGATTCGACCCGTACCCAGATTTGGGATGCCGTACGACGGATTTACGTACGAGCTATATATTGATGATAGATCCGCACTCTTGACTCGAGAATGTCATATTGTATATTGTATCGTATGTGATACTATTGAAGCGGGATCACCGACTAATTATATGTATATATATATATCGACTCAGATTTAGGTGGTTTCCATACCCTTTCGATTAGCTTGTTAGTTAGATCTGTAGTTTACTTAATAGATGTTAGACTAGACCCGAGTCATCCATATTACAAAACTAATGAATCGTGAGTATTTTTAAGACAGGTCAAAGGATTCTACGGATATTTTCAAAAGACACATCTTTTCCTAAAAACACCGTAGCCCTTATTTTTCTAAACCCCACGATTCGGGTTATTTAAAATGGCAAAACTGTATGAACTATATATATATATTGATGTTGATTCTTCACTGTTATGTTTATTATTCATTTTCCGTATATTCTTGCTATTCGCATCGCATTGCATGTTTAAATGTGTTTATTATTATATTAAACCCATACTGTCAGGACACCAGCACCATTATCGATGATGTTTATGTTCCACGAACACCTGCTTGCCGGCTCACACACTTCATCATCGATAATTGCCATGTCACTACACAGTAGGATTGTTGCATCAGGATATGACCCCTTGCATGACATACTTGTGTACATACATATTGTACACTCATACCTGCGTACATACATATTGTACACTCATACTTGCGTACACACATATTGTACACCCATACTTGCATACATACGTATTTTCACATATATAGATGATTCTGGTTTGATTTTGGAGATTTGAGAACCGCAAGATATATTTAAAACTGGATTCATTTTAAAAGAGCGGTTTTTCCTCGAGTGCATATTACTATTCCATATTGCATGATATACAGATATGCTTACATTTTTGTTATATGTCGCATATATCATGCTATAGATTATACGCATTGAGATATTTTTTTCAGGAGATTTCTAGATTTGGGAACCGTGGTTATTTCAAAAGAGAGTGTATTGTTTTAAAAACCTAGTTTCCCTTGATATGATATTTCAGTGCGTCCACCATGTGTTTTCTCGATTCTGAGACGTATGACATGTGAAACCTGATTCGAGGAGTTGGATGAGGCCGATTGCGGGTACATGGTGGACCCGGTATGGTACCCCGGGGCGAGAACGGATTGCTGTGCTGCAGATGGTGAGCCTGGCAGTGGGAATACTACCTACCGGTGATTGTATTTGAGCTCGGCGGATATCCGGAGGATATCGACCTGAGTTGAGAGATGATACGGGCCAATTTGGACTGACGGAGCCCTATATATATATGAGGATTTACGTGCCGATGCTGGGCACAGGTTTCATGATGTTTTCGAGTATCGATGCTGGACACTCAGGTTCCATGATTTTGATGTGTCGCGAGGGACACACGTTGATTTATATCCTCATACTTCCATGCATATGATTTATGATATTTACATGCATGATGTTTTGTGTCATTGGTTGACACGTGGACGAGATCCACATGCATACAGACATTGATTACATAGTTATATGATATCCACATACTTATAGACTTCATGATATAGTTGACATTGATTCATGTTGATTACATTGATGATACCTCATATTTATGATATGTTGCTGTAGGGTTACTAGGCACTCTAATAAGGTTCTACAATGCATCAACCATGCCCGTTTACAATTTTAGCCGTGCCGAATAACCCTAAACAAGATCGTTGCTAGAGAATTAGGGTTTCACATGCTAGTAAACAACGTTTATGACTAAGTGAATACGAAATACAACCTTTGTAGATCGGTCCTTCACTTCTTTAGCTCCTTGTTGAAGTCCCTTCCCTATGATCGTGGTTCTCCCGGACTCTTGGATGGCTTCACGAGGCTAAAGAGCGTCCTTGCTTGAAGTCTTCGAGGCCGAAGATGATCTACGTCGAGGGGATGCCAACTCAAGCTTCTACTTCACTAACTAGAGAATTAGTGAAGCAAACACCCTAAACTAAAGTGCTAGTCTAGTAGAGGATGGAGAAATAGGAAGTGGGTTCTCTTTAGAATTTTATTTCTCACAATGTTTCTCACTTTGGATCAAACCCTAGCTTGCTTTTCTTTTGAACAAAGAAGAAGAAGATGAACAAAAGAAAGAGATGAGGATAATGATCAAGTGAGTGAGCTAACCATGGTGAGTGAGTATCATATACTAACTCATGTAGAGATATAACCATAGCTAATTCAAAATGGTTAGGATAATAAAAATCTAAAGTAAAACAAATTTAGCGGACTTTGTCAAAGCATCCACAAGCTTCTACAAGCTTCATGCTTATGACCTAAGCTCCACTAATTTGTAATTACCTTAAATAAATATTAACCACCATCTAAAATAGTATGGTGTATGTCTTGCACACCCATGTATGATGTATCATCAACCATGATACAAAATGTAACATTTTAAAAATAATTAAATAATTAATTAAATAAATAAAATCGTTTAAGTGAATTTTATAATTTTCGGTAAAGTAAAACGTAGTTTTCATAAAACTAAACCGTAATTATTTTTCACTATAAATTTAAAAATACCTATTTTAATTATGTTATTACTAGTAAATGGTGTTTATTTAGCCACTTATAAATTTTTAGTTTAATTAAATATTTTTCTTAAATTAATTATTTTAAATATTAACATAAGCTTTATTTTTACACTAAATTAGTGTAAATTACAAATTTGAATGGGTTTAATTAGCAAAAGTGAACCATTACATATTAGAATCAAGTGTGTTTCATGCAAAATTTATTTTGAAAATTTTACAATGGTTCTAGACCATTCTAGGTCAAACGGAGTGAAGAAAATAAAGAATTTTTAAATAAATTCATGAAAAGACTTAATTGTGTGATATTTTTGTGAAACCTTCTACAATTTTCTTCATCTTTTCTCACTCTCCTCTCTTTTCCTCACCTCATGGCCGGCCTCACCACCATGGGCAGCCCCAAAAATTTCCCCCCATCATTTTTGTATTAAAAATCATCAAAATTCATCAAAAATTCAATAAAAAAACTCACAAAATCCTAATTAATTCCTGCCCTCTATTCTTTGCTCATCATTACATGGATTTTGGAGATGGAAAGCATTCATTTTGGAGTCTTATTTTCATATTTGGATTTTATGTTGCGGAGGTATAAATCTTCTTCTTTTGATTTATTATTATTAGATATTTCATTTAAGCATAATTAGATTTAATAAATAATTTCTATCTACAAGTTTTAAAATTCAAGTTAGGGTTTATAAAATTAAGTTATGATTTTTATTAATTAAGTAGGGTTATAATAACTAGTTTAGCATTTTTAGAAGTGGAAAATCTTGTATGGATGATATATTGTAAATTGTTTATCCAAAATTGTTTAAATTAATCCATTTTGCAAACTAGATTTCTATATATTGTATATATTGGTGAGATAAAATTCCAATTAATATTTGTAACACTAGATTATGGTTTTAATGAGGATATTAACTTGTTAGTGGAATGAAAAACTTAAATTGGTTACTAGTTTCTATTGATAATTGAAAAATACTAATAAAAATGCCATTTTTGTTAACTAGATTTTGGAAATTCTTAAATAAATGAGGTTTAAAATCTAAATTATGATTTCATTATATTATTATCATCATTTTAGTTTAATTCATTAATTCATGCAAAATCCAGTTTAGATGTGATATTGTGAAATTTTCCTTAAAAGTATCGAAATCAGGCAAGTTTGCAAACTAGAATTTTCAAACTAATATAAATTAGGTTGTTAAAAATATAGTGATGGTTTATATAGTCTATTTATGCTAATTAATGAATACTATGACCATTATTTTATTTTAAACATCATGTTTGGTTTTACGGAATCGGACGATTTGATCGATTTTAGGGTTTCGATGAATTAAATCATGTTTTATATTATACGTAATGAGTTTTATAACTATGAGTTGTTTGTTGATGCTTATCTCGATCAATCGGCGTTTGTACGCCGATATCGAGCGATATTTGGTTCTTTTGCATGAGCGGGACATAGGTTTTAACCTATGCGCGTTTCGTGCGTCGTTTTGATGTCGTCCGCGATTCAGTTTACGATACTACATATGTTTGCATATAGGTACCCCTCACGTGGACTTCAGACGAGGAAGAAGAGGATGACGACACCGTCTTCGGCAGACAAGGACCAGGTGAGTAGATGTATATCTACGGGCGGAAGTCAGGTGGATGGCGTTTAGCACCCCCGTAAATGTAGAATAGGGATAGTACTTATTGTCATTAGGAAGCCAGACGTGACCTTAGAATTTCGGTGAGTAGGACCCTAGTAGCGACCTTAAGTTGGACTAGATTGATTTAGAAAGAACTTACCCAAGGATGAATATCTTGGAGGAGATTCGTATGTTTTAGGTAGATACACACACGCACACACTGAGACTCGACGTGGTGTATACGTGTATGTGTGTATATATATATATAGGACTAGGTGTAGGTATATATATATATACACAATACGTATATGTGATACAAGGATGTGATATGATACACGGGGATGAAACAATATAACTGGGCTTGATGTCGTGATTCTTGGCTTTACGGACGTATTATGATGTTAGCGGATCATTAGAAAATGAGATAATGGATTTGTATACTTTAACTATAATAAAGGGTGGTGATAATATTGAAGTATATGGGACTCTAAAATAGAACCCGGACTGTAACCTGTGCCTGAAATTCTGATATGATATCATATAGGTTTGACTTGATTACGACATCATATAGGTGTGACTTGATTCCGATATCATATATGTGTGACTTGATTACGATATCATATAGGTGTGACTTGATTACGATATGATCTAAGTGTGACTTAATCACAATATGATACATATGATATAATATTTCTGAGGATAAATTAACGATGTATATTTATGCTGACAATGATATATGATTGATGTATGCGATTACAGTATAGCACCTTGACCTTGACATGTGTTGATGATAATATTATACGAATGATGAGACACGTAGGTGATACTTGACCCGTACCCCGATATTGTGATGTCGTACGATGGATTTTACCGTACGAGGCATAGATATGATGATTACTCCGCACTCTTGATTCGAGGATGCCGTACTACGTACGTGACGCTATTGAGGCTGGATCGCCGACTATTAGAGATATAGATTCAAACCTTAGGTGGACTCTTATTTCTTATTGAGTAGTTTCTTAGGTTTAGTTCCTTAGGAGGTTAGATGGACACAAGTTTAGGTTCGAGTCATATAGTTGTACTTATACTTGTATATCACAGATGAGTGGTTATTACACATCCGTCTTTACATTCATACCGTAATCATAATGGTGCATGTTCATTCATATGTTTCTATAATCAGAATAAAACTTTGCCTGTTAGGACACCAGCACCATTACCGATGATGCGCATATTCCACGCACACTTATTTGCCGGCTCATACACATCATCATCGGTAATTGCTATGTCACGTACACTTTAGATCATATTATCTTTTATTGATACAATCAGCTAACAGCTAGGTCGATATTATATCGTGATTACTCTCTGGTGTTAGTATAGCATGGCATTTATTACTTAGACATTTCATGCATTCACATTTTCATGTTATCATGCAGTATTATGGGCATATGCCGACACGTATCATATACTTATTCATGATTTTGAGATTTTGGATTTCTATGAGATTTCTGGATTTTTGGGGAAAACCGCAAGAATATATATAAAAACTTCTCTCTCTCTCCTCCTTTCTTTTTAAAATATAAGTTGCGGTTTTCTCATGATGTATGTGTCATCCACCATGAGATTTCATGTTTTCTGTTGGATTTCGAGACCCGATTCGAGGAGTGGATGAACCGTCTCGGGTACATGGTGGGCCCGGTATGGTATCCCGGGGCAAGAAGATCGAGTTGTAGACGATGAGCCTGGCAGGGGAGGACTACCTACCGGTGATGTCTGGCACGGCGGATATCCGGAGGATACCGACCGTTATCGTGAGATTTGATGATATGGGCCGATCCGGACAAACGGAGCCCGAGATATTGAGACTATGAGACATTGAGATTATGAGGTATTGAGACTTGAGATTTACATGTTTTGTGTCGATACTTGAAACGGATTTCCATGGATTTCATCGTTGATATTTCAGATTTCTACACATTTTACCATGATAAAAGTTAAAGATTTCTTATAGAGATATATCTAGATTTTAGGATTGGTTATTTCAGATTCATGGTGCATGCATACTCATTCACATGACATAGTTCTATATGAGGTACTGATACGAGCACAGAGCATTTGTACTTACACGTAGCTTATTATCCTGTCTTTACTTGATGACTAGTAGTATATTAGTATATTATTATGATCTAGGACAGCGTCGTGCATTCGATTTCTTTTAGCAGATATCTTCTACTCACGAGTTGGCAACTCACCTCCATTGTGCTAAATTCTATTACAGGTTCGATGTACAGGTTTTTCTGGCAGCTTGCTGGCACATCTTTCCATTCAGGGTGATTTGCACGGTAGGTTGGTTCACTTGTATCTGGACCGCCATTGTACTTTTATTATTTCATTTGTATCTAGAAAACTCCATCAACCAAACTTGTGTTGCTTGATAGTTTGCTGGATCAGTTGTTTATTTCGACCTAGAGTCGCGCTTGTATTATTATGATATCTGGTGGTTTTGTTTTCTTTTGAGTTTTGAGCCTCGCCCTTTGGCGTTGTATACTATTGTGCATTGATGTGGTTGTTTTCGCCTTTTGGCGTAGAGCTAGCTCCCGTTTGGGGATGCTTTTTATTGTTTGTATATATATTATTCTTGTTTGTACCCGTTTGGGGCCTGTTTTTACAAAGGAGACTCTGCCGAAATTTTTGAGAAAATTGGATGTTGTTTTTAAACTTGTTTTCTACATGTTTTCCTTTACTTCTTCTTCTTTTTATGGTTTAGATTTCTGGGCTTCGGCTTACTTAGGTTACGTTGCGCCTCTAGACGCTTCGTAATCTAAGTGCCGGTCACGTTCCGTACTTTCGGGTCGTGACAAAGTTGGTATCAGAGCGCTAGGTTTAACCTTATATATGTCTAGGGTGACCCTTGGTTGATGGAGTAGGCGACTTAGGTAGAGTGACGTACCGTGGGTATGATCCGCGGCATACTTACGATACGCTACTCTTCTTAAGTAGCCTTAGGATGTACATTTGTTACACCGCATTTCATTCGTTCCATTGATCTATCTTCGTCGATATCGGAGGGTGGTTTCTGTTACCACGGGCGCACGGGCAGAAGGAGCTACAGCTCGAATGCGATAACCATTAGGGTATCGGTTATTCTTGAGGATTGAAGCATTGTTTAGCGTGCGGGAGAAGGGTATTCACATGCCGTCCAGATGAAGTTAAAGGTTTCGAACGATTGTCAGAAACCCATTTTCCTAAGTTTAAAGTATTCGGAAGAACATGCAGGTATTTCGATGGACCCTCTAGAAGAATGAAACCCTAACTCGACATAATGACCACGAGAACGCCCTTGAACCTTAGGGTTTACGGCAGTTCAGCAGTGCCATTAGTGAGGCTTGGGTTTGCCCTTCTACGGCTGGACCATCGATGCTGGGGTATGTACCGGATATTTTTAAACTGTACTTGAGTGTTGAGCTCTCGAGAAATTATGGGATTTTGATCGATCGATCGAAAAGTTTAATGTAGTTCGGATATCAGGTGAAGGGATCGACTACGTCGGAAACTTTAGATATGAGTATTGTCATTGGTAGCGCAGACAGCACACCTATGAAGAGACAAGTTCGAAGCAGTCGACTCCAGAGGAAAGAGGGAAAGAGGCGCACATTGACGATAGTGTTTACGATTGTGATTTGGTGATTTGAATTTCATATTTCCGTTGATTGGATTTTTTTTTTTTGGTATTTTGAGGATTTTGTTCTACGATTGGTATTTCTTATGTGTGCATTCATTACATTCTATTCGTGCTTCATATATCAGTTGTATTGATGTTGTTTTGTACATACCCAGTACACTCGATTTGGCTTTATACATTTTGAGATTTTGATTTGATTTCGTGCATATGGGTTACACATGATTTTGACATATGCTTCGACTTAGTCTTCATGCATTTTCATACTGTGATTTCGATTTTGATATTCGGTGTATGTTTTCATGCACCATGTGCACCTGATTGAGATTCTTGCGCACATTCGGTGCACCTGATACGATTTGTGCACACCAGATGCACTAAATCGTGTTTTTGTGCATATTAGATGCACCTGATATTAGAGTCGTGCACGCCCGTTGCACTTGACAGATGTTTTTGGTGCACACCTGTTGCACTCAGTTTTGTTTTTGTGTGAATTCCTGGCATCTGTATTTGGTTTCGATTTCAGTGCGCACCGGATGCACATGATATTTTTATGATGTGATTGGGATTGATTTCAGTTTGATCAGTATGTTTTTATAATCATTACTATTGATTTGGTAACCAGGAGGGACGTGTATGTTAAATAAAAGATATATATATATATATCTATTTTTTTAAAAATAAACGTCTGCTACTTATGCCGTGGCACGTGCATCACACGGCGATTTTCAAAAGGGTTCTTGCATGCTTCTTTATCTAGATGTTTGGACGATTTTACTATGATGCACACTATATATAAGTTGTAGTTTTGATGTATATTATGTTGGTTTTCGTATTGGGTTTTGGTATTTTATTTTCACCATAACTCCGATGATTGTGTTATGCTTGACGGAGTTGATTTTAGTTTTGTATTGATAATTTCGGAGCCCCGACGATTTGAGTGTTTTGGCTGAATGTTTTAGTAATTAAGGGGAGTTTTAATTTAAATTCGAGAACCGAATTTCTTAAAGGGGGGAAGATTGTAACATTTTAAAAATAATTAAATAATTAATTAAATAAATAAAATCGTTTAAGTGAATTTTATAATTTTCGGTAAAGTAAAACGTAGTTTTCATAAAACTAAACCGTAATTATTTTTCACTATAAATTTAAAAATACCTATTTTAATTATGTTATTACTAGTAAATGGTGTTTAATTAGCCACTTATAAATTTTTAGTTTAATTAAATATTTTTCTTAAATTAATTATTTTAAATATTAACATAAGCTTTATTTTTACACTAAATTAGTGTAAATTACAAATTTCAATGGGTTTAATTAGAAAAAGTGAACCATTACATATTAGAATTAAGTGTGTTTCATGTAAAATTTATTTTCAAAATTTTACAATGGTTCTAGACCATTCTAGGTCAAATAGAGTGAAAAAAATAAAGAATTTTTAAATAAATTCATGAAAAGACTTAATTGTGTGATATTTTTGTGAAACCTTCTACACTTTTCTTCATCTTTTCTCACTCTCCTCTCTTTTCCTCACCTCATGGCCGGCCTCACCACCATGGGCAGCCTTAAAATTTTCCCCCCATCATTTTTGTATTAAAAATCATCAAAATTCATCAAAAATTCAATAAAAAACCCACAAAATCCTAATTAATTCCTGCCCTCCATTCTTTGCTCATCTTTACATGGATTTTAGAGATGGAAAGCATTCATTTTGAAGGCTTATTTTCATGTTTGGATTTCATGTTGTGAAGGTATAAATCTTCTTCTTTTGATTTATTGTTATTAGATGTTTCATTTAAGCATAATTAGATTTAATAAATAATTTCTATCTACAAGTTTTAAAATTCAAGTTAGGGTTTATAAAATTAATTTATGGTTTTTATTAATTAAGCAGGGTTATAATAACTAGTTTTTACATTTTTAGAAGTGGAAAATCTTGTATGGATGATATATTGTAAATTGTTTATCCAATATTATTTAAATTAATCCATTTTGCAAACTAGATTTCTATATATTGTATATATTGGTGAGCTAAAATTCCAATTAATATTTGTAACACTAGATTGTGGTTTTAATGAGGATATTAATTTTTTAGTGGAATGAAAAACTTAAATTTGTTACTAGTTTCTATTGATAATTGAAAAATACTAATAAAAATGCTATTTTTGCTAACTAGATTTTGGAAATTCTTAAATAAATGAGATTTAAAATCTAAATTATGATTTCATTATATTATTATCATCATGAATTGTAGTTTAATGCATTAATTCATGCAAAATCCAGTTTAGATGTGATATTGTGAAATTTTCCTTAAAAGTATCGAAATCGAGCAAGTTTGCAAACTAGAATTTTCAAACTAATATAAATTAGGGTGTTAAAAATATAGTGATAGTTTATATAGTCTAGTTATGCTAATTAATGAATACTATGACCATTAGTTTCTTTTAAACATCAAGTTTTGAAGTAAAACGGTAAATGGGTGTTTTCAGGTTTTACGGAATCGGACGATTTGATCGATTTTAGGGTTTCGATGAATTAAATCATGTTTTATATTATAAGTAATGAGTTTTATAACTATGAGTTGTTTTTTGATACTTATCGCGATCAATCGGCGTTTGTACGCCGATATCGAGCGATATTTGGTTCTTTTGCATGAGCGGGACATAGGTTTTAACTTATGCGCGTTTCGTGCGTCGTTTTGATGTCGTCCGTGATTCAGTTTACGATACTACATATGTTTGCATATAGGTACCCCTCACGTGGACTTCGGACGAGGAAGAAGAGGATGACGACACTGTCTTCGGCAGACAAGGACCAGGTGAGTAGATGTATATCTACGGGGGGAAGTTGGGTGGATGGCGTTTAGCACCCCCGTAAACGTAGAATAGGGATAGTACTTATTGTCATTAGGAAGCCAGACGTGACCTTAGAATTTCGGTGAATAGGACCCTAGTAGTGACCTTAGGTTGGACTAGATTGATTTAGAAAGAACTTACCCGAGGATGAATATCTTGGAGGAGATTCGTAGGTTTCAGGTAGATACACACACGCACACACTGAGACTCGACGTGGTGTATACGTGTATGTGTATATATATATATAGGACTAGGTGTAGGTATATATATATATATATATATATATACACAATACGTATATGTGATACAAGGATGTGATATGATACACGGGGATGAAACAATATAACTGGGCTTGATGCCGTGATTCTTGGCTTTACGGTCGTGTTATGATGTTAGCGGATCATTAGAAAATGAGATAATGGATTTGTATACTTGAATAATAATAAAGGGTGGTGATGATATTGAAGTATATGGAACTCTAAAATAGAACCCGGACCGTAACCTGTGCCTGAAATTCTGATATGATATCATATAGGTGTGACTTGATTACGACATCATATAGGTGTGACTTGATTCCGATATCATATATGTGTGACTTGATTACGATATCATATAGGTGTGACTTGATTACGATATGATCTAAGTGTGACTTAATCACAATATGATACATATGATATAATATTTCTGAGGATAAATTAACGATGTATATTTATGCTGACAATGATATATGATTGATATACCGACCGTTGTCGTGAGATTTGATGATATGGGCCGATCCGGACTGACGGAGCCCGAGATATTGAGACTAAGAGACATTAAGATTATGAGGTATTGAGACTTGAGATTTACATGTTTTGTGTCGATGCTTGACACGGATTTCCATGGATTTCATCGTTGATATTTCAGATTTCTACACATTTTACCATGATAAAAGTTAAAGATTTCTTATACAGATATATCTAGATTTCAGGATTGGTTATTTCAGATTCATGGTGCATGCATACTCATTCACATGACATAGTTCTATATGAGGCACTGATACGAGCACGGAGCATTTGCACTTACACGTAGCTTATTATCCTGTCTTTACTTGATGAATAGTACTATATTAGTATATTATTATGACCTTGGACAGCGTCGTGCATTCGATTTCTTTTCACTGATATCTTCTACTCACGAGTTGGCAACTCACCCCCATTGTGCTAAATTCTATTACAGGTTCGATGCACAGGTTTTCCTGGCAGCTTGCTGGCACATCTTTTCATTCTGGGTGATTTGCACGGTAGGTTGGTTCACTTGTATCTGGACCGCCATTGTACTTTTATTATTTCATTTGTATCTAGAAAACTCCATCAACCAAACTTGTATTACTTGATAGTTTACTGGATCGGTTTTTTATTTCGACCTTAGAGTCGCCCTTGTATTATTATGATATCTGGTGGTTTTGTTTTCTTTTGAGTTTTGAGCCTCGCCCTTTGGCGTTGTATACTATTGTGCATTGATATGGTTGTTTCCGCCTTTTGGCGTAGAGCTAGCTCCCGTTTGGGGATGGTTTTTATTGTTTGTATATATATTATTCTTGTTTGTATCCGTTTGGGGCCAGTTTTTACAAAGGAAACTCTGCCGAAATTTTTGAGAAAATTGGATGTTTCTTTTAAACTTGTTTTCTACATGTTTTCCTTTACTTCTTCTTCTTTTTATGGTTTAGATTTCTAAGCTTCGGCTTACTTAGGTTACGTTGCGCCTCTAGATGCTTCGTAATCTAAGTGCCGGTCACGTTCCGTACTTTCGGGTCGTGACACAAAAAGAAAACACATTTTAATATATATCACATATATATTAAAGTTGTGTACACGTGAGAAAAAACCTAAAGTGAACAAGTGTTAGTAAATATAAACTAGTATATCTAATATACATTTATACACTAAATTATTAATTCAACACTTGACTTAATAATCTGGTCATATCTCATATAACCGACTAACATCCATTGTATCGACTTATCGAATCAATACTTGATTCGATAACCCGGCTATATCATATATAACCGACCGATACATATAGTCGTGAGAATAGAATATGGTATCACATACACGCATTATTCTCGGTCCCGCACATATCACATACGTGGTCCTATTTTATTTTGCCTGAGCCAGTAAAACCTCTATGTAGGACTCTAAAGACTCGCCAATACGCCGGCAGTAGGTGATGATCACATCACGCACCCACAAGCCGTCAGCGGTACTAGCTGGACGTAACGGCTACCGGGGTATTGAGCGATCAGAAGATCAACAAGCAAGCCCGCTCCAACTCCTGTAAAAGCCGGCCGGTAACACTTCCTGTACAGTCCGGTCTCCTCGTCGGATATGTCGCATATCAAGTCCAGGGGTGGTAAACGTCAGACCCCAACAACCAATAAGTCGTGCCGATGTGAGGCTCATAACGGGTCAAGAAACTACTGGTAACACTTACCAGTAAATCTCTAAATCAGCCCTGGCCAAGGATTTCCCTGTTACGGCCAATCGAGCACAGCGCAACATCAACCCCCAATACCAGGAGAGACGAAACCCCTCCTATCGCTCATTGCCTCCATGTGACTCGGGACTGTACCTAAAAACCACCATTTTGCATGCCCTCATGGATGTGGTAAGGTGGAAATCATAGCACAGTAGGAATCACACAAGACTCTATGATGATCTTGGGTCTACAGACTAACCTGTACAAGTGTCACCAGAGAACTGCCAACTGACGTGTGGTATAATACCATCTGGGAGTTCTCGGCGAGTCCTTCCAGTGTACCCAGTCTCCACTGAGCACCCGTATACCTTCTCTGATGTCAAACACCAATGGATGTGAGATCATCCATCGCCCATCATATGGGTGAAGAAGCGCTTACGCTAGTCTACTCTGGAGTATCGATGCCCTGTCTCGATACTCCCACTACTAGGAACTATCGAAGGATGTACTTACTGACTACCTATGCCCCACCAGTATGATCTGCATCATAATCCTTGTAGTCAAGTACTCATCCTAAGAGCTTTATCAACATGTAACTATAAGACAGTATCAAGAGACAAGTATACATGTTAAGATAAAGAGCAACCAGATAGCATACTATCATATCGAGCAAGAAAGTTCTCACTATATATGTCTAAGAATCCAATATAATATACATCATCTGTACAATACTGGTCTCTAGGGCATACATACAACTAACAATCTCCCACTTTCACTAGGGCCAGCTGCTGTAGTATCGCATACCGAGCATCCCGAAGAGTCTCTCAAACTGTATCTAGGGAATGGCCTTCGTGAGTGGATCCGCAGTGTTGTTCTTCGTGTCAACCCTCCTGACCTCGATCTCCCGGCGATCAACTATCTCCCGGATCAGGTGATACCGCCTCAGAATATGCCTGGATCGCTGATGGGACCTGGGTTCCTTGGCCAAAGCCACCGCTCCATTGTTATCGCAATACAAAGGTATTGGATGCTCAATGGATGGAACCACTCCAAGTTCAGTAATGAACTTCTTGATCCAGACAGCCTCTTTGGCAGCATCGTTGGCAGCGATGTATTCAACCTCCATCGTCGAGTCTGCTATAGTTTCCTGCCTGGAACTCTTCCAGCTAACCGCCCCTCCGTAAAGGGTAAAGACAAATCCCGACCGCGACTTAGAGTCGTCCTTATCACTCTGGAAGCTCGAATCGGTAAAGAACTCCACTTGGAGTTCTCTGTTACCATACACCAAGAGCATCTCTTTAGTCCTTCGCAAGTACTTGAGAATGCTTTTCACAGCTGTCCAGTGACTCTCTCGAGGATCAGCTTGATACATACTCACTACACTTAGTGAGTATGCTACATCGGGTCTGGTACATAGCATCACGTACATGATAGAGCCTACAGCCGAAGCATAGGGTATCCCTTGGATGCGAGCTCTCTCCAAATAAGTCTTGGGAGACATCTCTTTGGAGAGAGTGAGCCCTGAGATCGTGGGTAAAAACCCACGTTTGGAATCTTCCATACTAAACCTATTTAGTATGGTGTCAATGTACCTGGATTGGGACAATCCCAATATCCTTTTAGATGTATCTCTATAGATCATAATTCCCAGTATGCAGGAGGCATCACCTAGATCTTTCATTGAGAAACTTTATGATAAGAAGAGCTTGACCGATTGCAGCATAGGAATGTCATTTCCTATCAAGAGTATGTCGTCCACGTACAATACGAGGAAGACAACCTTACTCTCTGCCACCTTCTTGTAGATACAAGGTTCATCTACGTTTTTGACGAAATCAAACTCTTTGATAACGACGTCAAAGCAGATGTTCCAACTCCACGATACTTGCTTTAATCCATAAATGGATTTAAGCAGCTTGCACACCTTCCTGATGCTCCCACTATCTATGAAGCCCTCTGACTGAGTCATGTACACGCACTCTTCTAAATCACCGTTTAGAAAGGCGGTCTTAACATCCATTTGCCAGATTTTTTAGTCATGATATGCAACGATGGCAAGCATGATCCGGATGGATTTAAGCATAGCCACTGGAGAAAAGGTTTCGTCATAGTCCACACCTGGTCTTTGACGAAAACCCTTTGCAACAAGCCTAGCTTTGAAAGTCTCCACTTTCCCATCTACACCAAGTTTTTTTCTTGAAGATCCACTTGCTCCCAATAGGTTTTACCCCTTCAGGAGCAACTTCCAAACTCCATACTTTGTTGGTGTACATGGATTCCATCTCGGACCACATTGCATCCAGCTATTTCACTGAGTCCCCACTCGTGATGGCCTACTCGAAGCTAGTTGGGTCATCATCATCCATGATGCAATCCTCGCACCCACCATCCATGAGAAAACCGTAGTATCTCTCAGGTGGGTGAGGAACCCTACTAGATCGGCGGAGTGGCTGGGGTTCATCGGGAACTACTGAATCCTCCGGTTCCACTAAATCTTCAGTTGTAGTTTGTGTATCTGGAAGCTCTTCCAGTTCTACCACTTTGCCACTAATTTCTTTTACAAGAAATTCTTTTTCCCAAAAAGTGGCATGTTGAGCAACAAATACCTTTTGTTCCTCACTGTGGTAGAAAAAATATCCATATGAATTCTTTGGATATCCCACAAACTTGCAAAGAACTGACCGTGCCTCGAGTTTGTCCGGATTTTGTCTTTTGACATAGGCCGGACAACCCCATATCTTAACTCGTTTAAGATATGGCCTCTTCCCACTCCATATCTCATATGGTGTGGTAGGTACAGATTTAGATGGAACTTGATTCAATAGGTATGCTGCTGTCTCCAGTGCATACCCCCAGAAGGAAATAGGTAACTCAGCTGTGCTCATCATAGAGCGCACCATATCTAATAGGGTGTGGTTCCTCCGTTCCGATACACCGTTCTGTTGTGGTGTATATGGAGGAGTCAGCTGAGAGAGAATCCCATTCTCTTTTAGAAAGTCCAGGAATTCATTGCTCAAGTATTCACCTCCTCGATCAGATCGAAGGATTTTAATACTTTTTCCTGTTTGGTTCTCAACTTCTTGTTTATATTCTCTAAATTTCTCAAAAGCTTCTGATTTGTGTTTTATTAGGATCACTTATCCGAACCTAGAGAGATCGTCAGTGAATGTAATGAAGTACGAAGAACCATCCCTGGCATGTGTAGACATGGGACCGCATACATCACTATGTATCAGTCCCAAGAGTTCGGTAACTCTTTCTCCGTGTCCCGTAAACGGAGTTTTGGTCATCTTGCCTTTGAGAAATGACTGGCAAGTGTCATAAGATGAAAATTCGAACGATTTCAAGTATCCATCCTTATGCAACTTAGCTAGCCGTGTCGCATTTATATGACCGAGTCTACAATACCACAAGAAGGATTCGTTCAGTTCTGAACTGTTCCTCTTGTGTGTGTTTGTTATGCTCAAAACTGTTGATTGATTTAGGACATAAATGCCATTGCACAACGTGCCTGATCCAACCAACTTTTGGTTAAGGAAAATGTTCATAACATTATCCTTTAATACAAAATTATATCCCTCTTTACTCAACAAAGAAACCGATATAATGTTTCATATCAGGTTCGGCATGTAATAGCATTCGTTCAGAATCAATGTATTACCAGTTGGCAATACAAGGTGATATTCCCCGACGGTTTTAGCTGCAACAATTGCACCATTTCCAACCCTTATGTCTTTATCACCTTCTCCAAGTTCTCTACCTTTCCTAAGCCCATGTAACTGATTACATATATTTTATCCTGACCCGGTATCTAATACCCAGGACGTAGAGCAAATGGAGAAACAGTTCTCTGTAACGAACACACCCGAAGAAAATGCATCAACATGTACTTTCTTCATTCGGGTTGCATGGGAATCCTGGTATTCCCCTATATCATGTTCAGTCCTATAACTCTTATAAGAAAGAACGGAACCAACGTTCCCCAGCACAGTATAACAAGCGGGTTCGGTCAATACATCCATATTATTATCTTGATTAAGGCATGATATGGTCGTTACCTGGAGAGAGAGAGAAGAAAACACTTTAGCGTATGCTCTTGCAAGATCAGATTGGTTATTATTTTATCTAATCAGGATGGCTCCCACTGTTTTTATCAAATCTTCCTTCAAACCCTAAAAGGAAAGACTAGCCGGGATTAATTACACCCTACAATTTCGCCAATTTTTCAGCCAGGCCAGTGTCGGTACTTTGAGGGAGGTTCCCCGTGCTTTCGCACGGACCTAATTAAAGTAAACCTCGTTTTCCTAGAGGCGTAACCCCGTTTACACCTTTCTAGACACCTACTTGGTCGGCTAATTGTCCTGTGTAAAACTCTCCCAGGAGTAACAATTACTCGCAGTGGGTATCGGGATCCAACTATCTCATAAAAGGTATGCAATCTCATTGCAAATTTCAACACTTGAAATTCCCGATAATATTTTGCCCCAAACGATCTATGATCTTGACAAGGTCAACAAACCATAGACCGTAAGTCAAGTTCAAGCCTTCATTTCTTAATTGAATTAAACCCATCCGCACGACCCTTGACAAGGTTAACAAGACCGTACGACTACTCTAATCCAATCTGCATCATATGCATAAACAGATAAATACTGGTCAGCTACCGCACACTACGCCTTGACAAGGTCAACAAATGCAGCACGAATACTAAGCGGGACTTATCTGAAATAATGGAGAGCTACGACAGGTTTTTTCTGAAAACCTATTGCGTATCGAACTTGATATCGTTGTAGAATCGAGTGAATTTTGAAATGGAGTGATTTTGAGGCTTTTATTAGTTTTGCTAAAGAGGTCACTACCGGTGAAGGGATCTCGGCTCTTTCCTTATGGAATAAGGTGCAGGATATATCATATATATCACTATGCAAAGCAAAACTCTAAAAAGCAATCAAAAGACAAACCGAGTTTTGTAGCATCTGCCAATTTTGCTAAAGAGGTCACTCCCGGTGAAGGGATCTCGGCTCTTTCCTCATCGAATAAGGTGCAGGATATATCATATATATTGCTATGCAAAGCAAAACTGTAGCTACCCTTTTTGAAAAATTTGATTCTACAACATCTTTTAGGTTTTTTTTCTTTCATTAATCACATTAATGAGGTTCCATCATTTAAGTCACCTAAACATTACAGATAAATACGACGTACACTTATGCCATCCGCATTCGCCTCGATGTCCCCTCGTGAACCGTTAGGTTAGGTAACTAACGGCAGAGCGGGGCAGGGCTAGCGCGGGTGTAAAACATAAGTAACGTCTATATAATATATCATATATACTATATACAATATTTATCACAGCACATCAAATGATCACATCACAGATATCGCAGCAGAAGAAACATATGAAACATTGGATATACTAGGACGTCCGTGTTTTATTTTGAGCCTCTATAAAACACGGATTCCACGGTCGCAATGAATAGCCAAACCCACACCCCTAGACCCCTACGAGAGCGGCAAGCAACCCTTCCGATTCTAGAGTTAGGAGACCCGGACTCGACTCCTCGAGTTGGTCTCCTACTGGACTCCAGAACCCGGTTACTTGTGCTCTCCTCTTTGGGTCTATCCTAGTGCGGAAAAGTAAATAATATACAAATGGTGACATCGACCTCATCCCGGAAGTGCCCCAATAAAAGAATATTACATACATTTAATTTTACATGAATGAAAATAAAAACCCTCATCTCATATATAAACCCCCGGCTATTCAGAACGCGACGATCCAATATAACATATCCAGCAACACATAGCATCACATGTCATCAACGTAAGTAAATATGCGCATCCCAATTGTCGTTGACATATAGCAACGAAACCGGCGATATCACATATTACACTTACGGTGGCAGAAAAGAAAGTATAAAACTACAAAATTTGGAATCCACAATCACTTTAGACATCGTAAATCCGAAATATCACATACTTCGCATTTCATGCCCAACTATATGAATTCCACATATTGTATCACATTCCAGATAAATAGGCAGTATTAAATTTTCCGACCGGATTATCAAACACCTAAGATTTCCTAAATAGCTCAACACTTGAGCGGAGTTCAAAAATTCCAGAATCGATGCCACAGCACCAACGGTCCAGCCGTAGATGGGTCAAGCCAACGCCTCAGATGTGGCACACCGTACTACCCCAAACCCTAAGGTTCAAAAGGCAGTTCAAGACGGTCACATAATCGAGTTAAGGTTTGTTGTCTTCTAGAGGGTCCATTGCATTACTTGCACGTTTTTCCGAAAGATTTAAACCCGAGAAAAATTCAACACTTGAATGTTTTTCGTGCCGGGAAAAATTGAGTTAATGATATCCGTTCGAACATTTTAATACTTTCTAAATTATCCGGAATAACAAAACAAAATTAAATTCTCCGATCGAATCAACGATTACAAAATAAACCCCAAAATACTGAACACTGGAGTCAGAATAAAAATACCCAGAAATTATAAGGAATAGCTACGGTTATTACTGCACAAAATTCCGTCCTTAATTCACTTTTACTGCCGTGGAACCGCCGCTAAAGGTGGGGTGGGACCGCGGTTCCGCGGCGCACGTACGGAATTAGGGTCTCGAATTTCGTGGTAATTTTTAGAATTCCCTGCTGATTTTTGTAGGTATTTTTAATTCAGAAAAAACCCAGTTTTTAAAAAATGTACAGAGAGGGGGTTATCTTGACGTTTCCGGGTTCGATCGGGGTTTTAACTTCGTTAACACATCGCCTAATTTTCTAGCTAGGCTCTGATACCACTGTAGGGTTACTAGGCACTCTAATATGGTTCTATAATGCATCAACTATGCCCGTTTACAATTTTAGCCGTGCCGAATAACCCTAAACAAGATCGTTGCTAGAGAATTAGGGTTTCACATGCTAGTAAACAACGTTTACGACTAAGTGAATACGAAATACAACCTTTGTAGATTGGTCCTTCACTTCTTTAGCTCCTTTTTGAAGTCCCTTCGCTGCGATCGTGGTTCTCCCGGACTCTTGCATATTTTCACAAGGCTAAAGAGCGTCCTTGCTTGAAGTCTTCGAGGCCGAAGATGATCTACGTCGAGGGGATGCCAACTCAAGCTTCTACTTCACTAACTAGAGAATTAGTGAAGCAAACACCCTAAACTAAAGTGCTAGTCTAGTAGAGGATGGAAAAATAGGAAGTGGGTTCTCTTTAGAATTTTATTTCTCACAATGTTTCTCACTTTGGATCAAACCCTAGCTTGCTTTTCTTTTAAACAAAGAAGAAGAAGATGAACAAAAGAAAGAGATGAGGATAATGATCAAGTGAGTGAGCTAACCATGGTGAGTGAGTATCATATACTAACTCATGTAGAGACATAACCATAGCTATTTAAAAATGGTTAGGTTAATAAAAATCTAAAGTAAAATAAATTTAGTGGACTTTGTCAAAGCATCCACAAGCTTCTACAAGCTTCATGCTTATGACCTAAGCTCCACTAATTTGTAATTACCTTAAATAAATATTAACCACCATCTAAAATAGTATGGTGTATGTCTTGCACACCCATGTATGATGTATCATAAACCATGATACAAAAAGAAAACACATTTTAATATATATCACATATATATTAAAGTTGTGTACAAGTGAGAAAAAACCTAAAGTGAACAAGTGTTAGTAAATGTAAACTAGTATATCTAATATACAATTATACACTAAATTATTAAATCAACACTTGACTTAATAATCCGGTTATATCTCATATAACCGACTAACATCCATTGTATCGACTTATCGAATCAACACTTGATTCGATAACCTGGCTATATCATATATCACCGACCGATACATAAAGTCGCAAGAATAGAATACGGTATACAATACACGCATTATTCTCGGTCCCGCACATATCACATACGTGCTCCTATTTCGTTTTGCCTGAGCCAGTAAAACCTCTATGTAGGACTCTAAAGACTCGTCAATACGCCGGCAGTAGGTGATGATCACATCACGCACCCACAAGCCGTCAGCGGTACTAGCTGGACATAACAGCTACCCGGGTATTGAGCGATCAGAAGATCGGCAAGCAAGCCCGCTCCAACTCCTGTAAAAGCCTGCCGGTAACACTTCCCGTACAGTCCGGTCTCCTCGTCTGATATGTCGCATATCAAGTCTAGGGGTGGTAAACGTCAGACCCCAACAACCGATAAGTCGTGCCGATGTGAGGCTCATAACGGGTCGAGAAACTACTGGTAACACTTACCAGTAATTCTCTAAATCAGCCCTGGCCAGGGATTTCCCTGTTACGGCCAATCGAGCACAGCGCAATATCAACCCCCAATACCGAGAGAGACGAAACCCCTCCTATCGCTCATTGCCTCCATGTGACTCGAAACTGAACCCAAAAACCACCGTTTTGCACGCCCTCATGGACGTGGTAAGGTGGAAATCAAAGCACAGTGGGAATCACACAAGACTCTATGACGATCTCGGGTCTACAGACTAACCTGTACAAGTGTCACAAGAGAACTGCCATCTGATGTGAGGTATAATACCATCTGGGAGTTCTCGGCGAGTCCGTCCAGTGTACCCAGTCTCCACTGAGCACCCGTATACCATCTTTGATGTCAAACACCAATGGATATGGGATCATCCATCGCCCATCTCATGGGTCGAGAAGCGTATACGCTAGTCTACACTGGTATATCGATGCCCTGTCTCGATATACCCACGACTAGGAACATTAAACGATGTACTTATGGACTACACTGTCCCCACTAGTATGATCTGCATCATAGTCCAGGTAGTCAATTACACATCCTAAGGGCTTTACCAACATGTAACTATAAGACAGTATCAAGAGACAAGTATACATGTTAAGATAAAGAGCAACCAGATAGTTCTATCATATCGAGCAAGAAAGTCCTCTCTATATATGTCCAAGCATCCAATATAATATACATCATCTGTATAATACTGGTCTCTAGGGCATACATGCAACTAACAGTTGCTACCTGAGGCACTGATACGAGCACTTAGTATTACACTGATGTATAGATGTTTACCCTTGCCGCTTTATCATGCTTCAGACTTTATCATATTGAGGATATATATTACTGATCGTTTGACCTAGGATTGAGTCATACATACGATTTCTGCTCTGTGATGTTTTCTACTCATGAGTAGGCAAATCACCCTCGTTGTGCCACAGTTTCTTGCGGGTTTTGCCGTACAGGTTTCATTGCGGCTTTCTGGCACACTGCTTCCTTTCTGAGTGATTGCTTTGATAGGTGAGTTCACTCGCATCGTGACCACCCTTGTATTTATTTTAATCAGTTATATCTAGTAATTCCATCAACCAGACTTGTATATTTGTTTCAGACTTAGAAAACCAGTTGTGTATTATTTTGACCTTAGAGTCGCGCGTTGTAGTATTATAGTTTTCTTGATGATTTTGAGTTTCCTTTTGTGTTTTGATTCTCGCCCTTTGGTGTTGTATATTATATTGCTTGCGTGGTTGTGACCGTCGATTGACGAAGAGCTAGCTTCCATTTGGGGATGCGTTTTATCATTGATGTTATATTATTCATGTTGTACCCCGTTTGGGGCCAGTGTTTACAAAGGAAACTCTGCCGAAATTTTTAGAAAAGACTTGAGATTTTTAAAATGCATATTCGGCTTATGTTATTTAAAAAAACTTGTTTTAAAACTAGTTTACTTTTCTTTTTCCTTAAAATGGTTTAGATTTCTGGGATTTCTTGGCTTACTTGAATTAGATGGGGTCCTATAGACTTCATATGATTCAAGTGTCAGTCGCGTACCATTTCGGGTCATGACAATCGAGGTGCGGAGAGTGGACACAAAAGACAACACTTCGGATCCATTCACTAAGGCCCTTCCTCAGGCACAGTTCAAGAGACTTTTTGAGTTGTTGGGTATGCTGTACGCCAATAGCTGGCCTTAGAGCAGAAGTTAGGTATTCGGTACGCCAATATATATGGCCTTAATGCAAGTGGGAGATTGTTGGATATGTATGCCCTAAAGGCCATTATTGTATATATATAAATATGGATGCTTGTATATATATATATATATATATATATATATATATATATATATATATGTACATGATAGTCTTGCTCGATATGATAGTATGCTATCTGGTTTGTGTTTATCTTAATATGAGCATATGTTTTACTTGATATTACATATCATTCATACATGTTGATAAAGCATGTAGGATCATTGCTAGACTACCTGTGTTGTGATGGCGATCATACATGTGGGAGCTGGGTAGTCGGTACGCACATCCTTAAATGGTCCCTAGTCGTAGGAGTATCGAGACTGGGCATCAATATTCCGGCGTAGACTAGTGTATACGTTTCTAGACCCCGACGAGGGGCGGTAGTATGGTCCCGCAACCATTGGTCTTTTGCACCTATGATCGTATACAGGTGCTCACTGGATGTTAGTACACCGGACGGACTTGCCGAGAATTTCCAGATGGTACTATACCTATCGTCAGGTGGAAGTTCTCAGGTGACATGAGTACAGGTTAGTCTTTAGACCTGAGATCATCATTTGTCTCGTGTGAGTTCCCACTGTGCTTTGATCACTACCATACCACGGCTCTACTGATTCGTGCAAAAAGGTTTTGGTTGGGTTTAGTCCCGAGCCCCATGGAGGCAGTGAGCGATTGTCGGGGATTTGTCTCTCCCGGTATTGGGAGTCGATATCACACTGTATTCGATTGGTCAGGACCATAAGACCTTGGCCAAGGCAGTTGGGATTTACTGATAGGCCGATCAGTAGTTTCCCGGATTGGTCCTGAGCCACATCAGCACGAATTATCGGGTTATTAGGATCTGACGTTTACCACTCCCTAGATCCGGTATACGATACTCTCATACGAAGCGACTGGACTTTATGGAGATTGTCACAGATAGGCACAGTAAGGATCTGGATGAGTTTGCTCGTCGGCCTTACTTTTTGACAGGTACCTGGATAGCCGCTATGTACAGCTAGTACCGCTGACGTGCTTATGGTTATGGATTTATCCAATAACTCACTATCGGCGTAATGTCGAGTCTTTAGAGTCCCACAAAGAGGGTTTCCCTGGTTCAGGCGAAATGATGTAGTAGTCGTATTGGATACGTGCAGGGTTCCGATCGATTCATGTACTTTGTACCCGAACTTTCGATCAGACAGTTGGTAATACTGGCCGGCTCGGGTTTGAGCCGGATTATTAAATCAGGTATTGATTTGATAATATACATATATGTATTTCGATGTGTATATTCTGGTATTACGTTCTTCGTGTTATTCTATCTCTTTGGGCATTCTTGTTTTTATCCGAATGTATGTATGTATATACAGTAGACTGTAATCCATATTTTGTTACGGATAACCTTCTAGAAGGTGTTAGTTATATGTATGCCCTCGAGGCCATTACTGTACATACGATGTATATTGTAATGGATGCTTTGATATATATAGGGAGGACTTTCTTGCTCGACATGAAAGTACGCTATCTGGTTGTACTTTATCTTAACATGTACTCTGATTGTCTCTATGTTACATGTTGATAAACCCCTTAGGATATGTACTCGACTACTGGGACTATGATGAGATCATACTAGTGAGGCCACGGTAGTCGATGAGTACATCCTATAACTTTTCCTAGTCGAGAGTGTATCGAGACAGGGCATCGATATACCAGAGTAGAATAGCGTATACGCATGTTGACCCATATGATGGGCGATGGATGATCCCATATCCATCGGTGTTTGACATCAAGGATTGTGTACGGGTGCTCAGTAGAGACTGGGTACTGTTCATCACAGAATACTGCATTTTATACCGCCCATTCTTACGCCCGGTTGTTTATAGGTAGGTACTTTTAATCCGTGTTTGTTACATATTTGCAGGATACAGGTTCTCGGTTCTAAAACGGTGAAATTCATGGAAAACATGACAAAATCCGGGTTCCTGCCAACCACTGAGAAAACACGGTCTCCGCTCGTCATCCGTATGTTGCTAGATACCAGTTTAGGAAGACAAAATGTTAAATCAATGTCACCTTCATGCACAAGGCTCAATGGCAACAACAAGTTCCAAGAAATCTACGCGGAGCTCGAGGCAATCATGACAAAAGCATCTACAAAAGTCCACTTTTCCTCAACAGAAATTCTGGAAGAAATGTGAATGTATTTTCAGAAAATATATGTACCACAATGAAGACGACAACAAACCAGGGATCCCCACAAAACCACACAGCCCAACTCCACTAATGGGCCGCGGAACCGCGGCCAATAGGGGGTATTGGCCGCGGATCCGCGGCCGTACAGTCTCTGAAGGGTGTCGTTTTCTGTGGGCATTTTGGGTACTTCATAATAAGCCATATTGTTGCCCTCGATCTTCAACCCACTGCCTATAAATACAGCAGATCTGAGCTCAACCAAGGGTCATTCTTTTGTTCCTCTTTTGTAGTCTTTTGTATAGTTTTTCTTCTTCTTCTTCATTCTTTTTCCATGAAAATTGTAGTGAGAGCTTTTTGAGTGGAGATCAATGAAGATGAGGGTTTTGTATCATTCTCTTGTGTTTCTTCTTCCCCTTGAGATTCTTGCTTTCTCTTGATCATTCAACCTCTTCATTGAGCTTGAATGGTTAAGGGTTAGTTATTGATCTCAAGGGTCGTATTCTTTCATGGAATTAGCACTTCATTTCACATGCGTTCTCTACCCTTCCCTTGATCTTGCAACCTCTTGATTGAGCTTGCAAGTTTAAGGGTTGGCTATTGATCACATGCTTGTCTTGAGTCCTAGTTTCTTGTTCTTTTTATCGCTTATTTATTACTTGCTTTTTATTACCTTGTCTTTAATTACTTGCAATTTAATTCATGCACTTTATTACTTGTAATCTTTTCTTTTCTTTGTTCTTTTCTTTTTGTTCTCTCTTTGTTGTTCATTTTGTGAATGTTGTAATTATCTTTGTTGTTACGGCATTGTAAGTTAACACTTCTTTCCTCATTTCATTTTCCCGTTATTTTCCATTTTGAACTCCGCCCAAACGTTACGCAAGCGCTCCGTTAGGCACCTACCCTGACAAGGTAGCGGTGATTCCTAACCGCGACCGGTTGCGTTCGGTTTGGCCGGAGGCGAAAGCAAGAGACAAGAACGAAAGGACAAGGGTAAATAAGCCGGATTCCACGAATACCGCGCTTAAATTGTAATTCCACGTTGCGACCCCCGGTTCTTACGGGGAGGCGGAAACGGTATAAAATCAAAATTTTAACGCAAGAGGCAACATGGACTAAGCTAGGTCGGGATCTTTACCTAAACTAAAACTAGCAAACTAAGCTAAAGATATTTAGCTACTCGGATAGAGATGGTTATACCTAGTTTGTCTTGAACTCCTTCGTCTTCAAGCTCCGGTGGTGATCCGATGGCTCCTTCTCGTCGACTCCGTACGCCGAAGATAGATCCACTTGAAAGCTCCAACCTTTAGCTCCTTCTTCGTTCTTTGAAGAAACTAGTTCACTTGGTTTGCTAAACCTAGTGAACTAGAATGAGTAGAGATGATTTAGAATGGGATTTTATCTATGGTTCTTGATTCTCAACTCATGAGACAAGAGAACCATAGATCAAGAGAGGGAGCAAGAGGTTGAGGGTGAGAGCAAGAGGAAAGCTCAAGAACAAGAGAGAGAATGAGCAAGAAAGAATAATGCTCTCTTTTTCCTTTCACCCTCTCATAATCCAAAGTGATCATAACTCATCATATCAAAAAAAAGTCTTTTGGTGATGGTTAGAAGCAACCATAAGGTTATCATATCATGCACTCATTTTACTCAAAAAAGCAAGCAAGAAAAAAGTCTTTGGCATGAAATGATAACCATGGTCATCATGATGGTCAACTAGTCAAGCCTAGTCAACCGGTCAACAAGTCAACAAAAGTCAACAAGTCACCAAAGTCAACAAGTCAACAAAAGTCAACAAGTCAACAACCATATCACCATAATACTTAATTAATATAATAGTTAATCACAAATCATATTCTCATTAGGGTTGAGCAAAAAGTCAAAAGTCAACGGTCAACTGTCAACAACCCTAATGAGAATCCACTGCCTCTGCCTCCCTGTCAACTGTGCATACACACCCGCATCCGCGTTCCGAGGAACACGAATGCAAACTGGATAAATCCAATCCCATAAGGTACACTAGGATCTGGCTTAAACCAAAGCCCGCTAGTGTAAACTGTCCGGACACTGTACGTGCACAAGTGCACGGATGTGACCGAACCCTGTCGCAAAACCATGCGACCTGTCGCAATACCATGCGACCTCTACTCTTTTGCCTAAAGGCGAAAAGCTTTCTGTGTGGGACTCTAAAGACTCGACACTACGCTGGCAGTGGGTTTAACCACAGACCGCAAGCGGCACTAGCTGTGCGTAACGGTCCCCAGGTAATGCCGACAAGAAGACCGACGAGGCGAAACCCATCTGAACTCCTACTGAGCCTGAGTGTGACATTCTCCGTACAGTCCGGTCTGTTCGTCTGATACATCGCATGGCGGGCCTAGGGGGTGGTAAACGTCAGTCCCCCAATAGCGGTACAAGTCGTGCCGGAGCGAAGCCCAAAACACCCTGAGATAACACTGGAAACCTACCAGTATATCTCGTTTGCCCTGGCCAGGGACTACTCGTGTAATGGCTCTCCTAGACACAGCGCGATGTCAACCCCCAATACCGGGAGAGACGAATCCTGTCTAACCGTCACTGCCTCCAAGTGCTTCGGGACTGCACCCAACCACCACCTGTTTGCACGACTCCTTTGAGCCGTGGTAGGGTAGTGATCAAAGTACAGTGGGAACACACCCGAGGCGAAGTGACAGTGTCAAGTCAGCGGACTAAGCTGTACTCATGTCACCTGGGAACTGATAACTGACGATAGGTATAATACCAACTAGTCAGTTCCCGACGAGTCCTGTCCAGTGTACCCGTAACCTAACGAGCACCCGCATACTATCTCAAGTACGACGTACTGACGGCTGTGGGACAGACCGTCTCCCACACTGGGATGAGAAGCGCATGCGCTGGTCTATTCCGGAGTATCGATGCCCTGTCTCGATAGTCCTGCGACCAGGGACCTGAATAAGGATGTGCTTATAGATTACCCAGCCCCCACTAGTGTGACTGCCATCACAACGCTGGTAATCAAGCAAAGATCCTAAGGGCTCCACTAATGCGTATAAGTGATATACTGAAATAAACACAAGTACACATTGAAGTAGAAACAAACCAAGTAGCATACTACTATTTTGAGCAAGATTGTATATACAAGGTGAATATCCCAAGCATCCATTAAGTAATATACAAACTAGTATGATACAGTAATGGCCTCTAGGGCATATACACTAACAATCTCCCACTTGCACTAAGGCCATGTACTGGCGTATCGAAGACCTATCATCTCGATCAGCCGCTCGAACTGAGTCTGGGGCAAGGCCTTGGTGAATGGATCTGCAGTGTTGTCTTCTGAAGTGACTCTCCGAACCTCGATCTCCTGGCGATCTACGATCTCCCTGATCAGGTGATACCGCCTCAAGATGTGCCTGGATTTCTGATGGGACCTGGGTTCCTTCGCTAATGCTATAGCCCCGTTGTTGTCGCAATACAGAGGTATTGGATCAACAATGGACGGAACCACCTGAAGTTCTTTCAAGAACTTCCTCATCCAGACAGCTTCTTTTGCGGCATCAGATGCAGCGATGTATTCGGCTTCCATCGTCGAGTCTGCAACGGTTTCTTGTTTGGAACTCTTCCAACACACCGCCCCTCCATTGAGGGTAAAGACAAAACCCGACATGGACTTGGAATCATCCTTGTCACTCTGGAAGCTGGAGTCAGCAAAGGCCTCGATCTGGAGGTCTTTTCCGCCATACACCAAGAACATCTCCTTAGTCCTTCTAAGGTACTTGAGAATGTTCTTTACCGCTATCCAGTGTTTCTCCCCAGGGTTAGACTGATACCGGCTTACCACACTCAGTGCATAAGCTACATCCGGTCTGGTACACAACATCGCATACATTATAGAGCCTACCGCAGAAGCGTAGGGTATAATAGACATGCGATCCCTCTCCAAATCAGTCTTGGGAGACATCTCTTTAGAGAGGGTGATCCCGTGACAAGCCGGTAGGTTACCGCGCTTGGAATCTTCCATACTGAACCTCTTCAGTATGGTGTCGATGTACCTGGACTGCGAAAGTCCCAATATCCTCTTGGATCTGTCACGGTAGATCCGGATACCCAGAATGTATGAGGCATCACCCAGGTCTTTCATGGAGAACCTGTGTGACAAGAACCCCTTGACAGATTGTAGCATAGGAATGTTATTTCCTATTAAGAGAATGTCATCCACGTATAAAACGAGGAATACAACAGTTCTCGCTACAAATCTACTATAGATGCATGGTTCATCTGGAATTTTGATAAAGCCAAATTCTTTGACCGTCTCATCAAAGCAGATGTTCCAACTCCGCGATGCCTGCTTTAGTCCATAGATGGACTTAAGCAACTTGCACACCTTTCCGCTGCTCCCACTCTGAATGAAACCCTCTGGCTGGTCCATATAGACACACTCCTCTAAATTTCCATTTAGAAAAGCTGTCTTTACGTCCATTTGCCAGATCTCATAATCGTGGAAGGCAGCAATGGCAAGAAGGATCCGAATGGATTTCAGCATGGCTACTGGAGAAAAGGTTTCGTCGTAGTCCAAGCCAGGTCTTTGAAGAAAACCCTTTGCTACCAGCCTAGCTTTATAGGTCTCAACCTGTCCATCTACACCAATCTTCCTTTTGAAGATCCACTTGCATCCTACGGGTTTTACCCCGTCTGGAGCAATGTCCAACGTCCATACCTTGTTGGTGTACATGGACTCCATTTCGGTCCGCATTGCATCCAGCCATTTTACTGAGTCAACGCTCTGAACGGCCTGCTGGAAGCTAGTAGGCTCATCATAGTCTATGATGCAATCCTCTCTATCCCCGTCTATGAGAAAACCGTAGTATCTCTCGGGCGGATGAGACTGCCTACTACTCCTGCGGAGTGGCGCAGGAATGTCCTGTTCTGTTGAACCCTCTGGTTCCACTAAGCTTTCAGTAACAGTCTGTGGTTCTGGAACTTCTTCCAGTTCTATTGTGCTCCCACTTATCTGGGTTTCCAAAAACTCAGTTTCCAAAAAGCGGGCATGCTGAGAAACAAAAACCTTTTGTTCCTCAGCGGAATAGAAAAGATACCCCCTGGAGTTCCTTGGGTATCCCACAAACTTACACTGTACTGAACGTGCCTCAAGCTTGTCCGCATGCTGCTTCTTTACAAAAGCTGGACATCCCCATACCTTGAGATACTTTAGACAGGGTTTCTTCCCAGTCCACATCTCATATGGGGTGGTAGGCACAGTCTTGGTGGGAGCCTTGTTCAAGAGATACGCAGCTGCTTCTAGTGCATATCCCCAGAATGATCGCGGTAACTCAGCGTTACTCATCATGGACCGAACCATATCCAATAGGGTTCGGTTCCGTCTCTCCGATACACCATTATGTTGCGGAGTGTATGGAGGAGTAAGCTGAGAGAGAATACCATTCTCTTTTAAGTAATTCAGGAATTCGGCACTTAAGTATTCTCCACCTCGATCCGATCTTAGAATCTTAATACTTTTGCCGGTCTGTTTCTCTACTTCATTCTTATACTCCTGGAATTTTCCAAAAGCCTCGGACTTATGTTTCATTAAGAAGACATAACCGTACCTTGAGAAGGCATCCGTAAAAGTAATGAAGTAAGAATGTCCGCTTCGGGCATGTGTAGACATTGGACCGCACACGTCACTGTGTACGAGTCCTAAGAGCTCGCTCGCTCTTACTCCTTGTCCAGTAAACGGAGTCTTTGTCATCTTTCCTTTGAGACAAGATTGACAAGTGGCATACGATTGATATTCGAACGCATTCAAATATCCTTCTGTATGTAACTTAGTCAACCTTCTCTCATTGATGTGACCCAATCTACAATGCCATAAGAAAGTCTGATTCATTTCCGGAGACTTTCTTTTGTGTGTATTCTGGACGTTGAAAATCTGTGGTTGGTTTAACACGTATATACCATTACTCAATGTACCTGACCCAATCAAAACTTGATTAAGGTGAATGTTTACAACATTACTTACAAACGCAAATTCATAACCTTCTTTAGAAACTAAAGATACAGAAATGATATTACAAGTTGCGTTGGGTACAAAAAAAGCAATTACGCAAAACCAAAACATGTCCATCTGACATTCCCAGGTGATAGTCCCCCACGGCCTTAGCATCCATGCCAGCTCCGTTTGCAACTCTGAGGGTCATGTCACCTGCCTTCAAAACCCTACGGTTTCTCAACGCCTGCAAAGAATTACAGATATGAGATCCTGATCCGGTATCCAATACCCAGGAAGTAGAGTTTATTGAAAGACAATTTTCAATAACATACACACCTGAAGCTGAAGCTGCAACCTGCTTCAATTCCTGTGTTCTGGCCTTCCAGGCCCTGCAATCATTCTTCCAGTGTCCTTTCTTATGACAATAGAAGCATTCTTCCTTATCCACAAGCTTCCCCGCTATCTTTGTTGCTTTTCCTTTTCCCTTCGTATCCACTTTACCAACACCGCCCCTTGGTTTGGCGGGGGCCTTCTTCTTCTTTCCCTTGGCTTTCGCCTTGGACCTAGAAGAAGATGATCCTCCTACAAACAAAGTGGATGTTTCCCTACCTTTCTGTAGGGTGCCCTCTGCGCTCCTCAGCATGTTGAGGAGCTCTGATAGTTCAACCTCTTTTTCTTGTAGGTTGAAGTTCAGTATAAACTGGGCGTAAGTGGAAGGAAGGGACTGGAGAACTATATCCGTATATAGCTCACTCTCCAATGTGATCCCTAGGTCAGCGAGCTCCTCAATGAAGCCGATCATCTTTAGCACATGCTCGGCTACTGATGATCCGACGGCCATTCTTGTCGAAAACAACTTTTTCGACGCTTCGTATCTTGCGATACGTGATTGCTCTCCATACAGTTCTTTTGTATGGAGCAATATGGACTCCATGTCCATATTCTCATGCCTCCTCTGATGTTCGTTGTCCATCGAGGCAAGCAGGAGGCATTTGGCCTTCGCGCTATCAATCTCCCAAGTCTTGCGGATTTCCTTATCCGCGACGCTGGAAGTTGGACCAGGGACAGGGGGAGCTTTGGTGGTAAGAAGATACCCCAGCTTGTCATAAGTGATTGCTATCTTGACATTCCTGAGCCAATCTTTGTAGTTTGGCCCTGTCAGTTTGTTTTTATCTAGGAGTAACTTAAGTCCAGTCATGTTGATTGGTCGCTGCAATTAGGAGAGAGAAGAAGAAACACTCAGCATGATGCTCTTGCAAGTTTAGAGTGGTTTTTAGTTTGTCTAAACAGGATGGCTCCCACTGTTTCTCGAATCCCTCCTCAAACCATAAAGGAAGAATTAGTCAGGATCAATCCCACCGTACAATACTTGCTTAACCGTTCAGCCAGGCCGGTGTCGGTACTTCGAGGGAGGTTTTCCAACGCTTTCGCGAAGTTCCTTAATTAAAGAACCTCTTTTCCCTGGGGGCGTAGCCCCGCTAACACCTTTCTAGGCACCTACTAGGTTTATAGCATTGATCGTTAAGTGAGAAATTTCCCGAGGAGTAGCATATACTCACAGTAGGATCGGGATCCAAATATCATTGCGTGACGAAACTGAAGGAATCCTACCAGAATCATCACACTCCAAATGGTATGCAAATCTAGCAAGTTTCAGTACTTATGAAACTCCCGATGTGGATTTTTGCCCCATGCTCTTATGACCTTGACGAAGGTCAACAAATCATAAGTCACATGTCAAGTTCTGCCCGTCATTATCCAGGTTAATTTGAATCCATCCGTATATACCCTTGACGAAGGTCAACAAGGCAATGCGAATGTCCCAAACCAACGCATCTATCTATGCTACATATGAATACCCAATAGCTACCAATCACTATGCCTTGACGAAGGTCAACAAACACAGCTTGAATACTATTGAATATTCATACGAAACGACGGAGGGCTACGAATGGTTTTGGCAAAACCGTGAACGTAGTGAACTTGATTTGGTCGATGGAACGAGATAGCTTTTAAAAGGAGTGGCTCAAGCTCCGCATTTAAAAGTTGTTTTTGAAAAGAACCGAGTGGTTTTTCGAAAGTGTTCCAACGACTTTAACTTGGTTTATTATCTTGCATTAGTTCTTTTAATGCGTGATATTCTTGCATTAGTTCTTTTAATGCGTCCCATCATTTAATCCTACCATTGCAGAAAACAACCAAAATATGACGTACGCTTATGCCATTCGCATTCGCCACGGGGCCCCGTCATTACCCGTTAGGTTACTTAACTAACGACAGAGCGGGGGCTGGGCTAGCGCTTCTGTAAAACATAAGCAACGCCTAAATAATATCATATATAGATATACTGCAATGATAAACATTTCAGATTACAGATAAATACATTGGATATACTAGGAATCTGTAATTTGTACGAGCCTGTAACAAAAACAGATTACACGGTCGCGGTGAATAGCCAAAACCCCACCCAAGACCCCTACGGGTGCGGCAAACTACCCGCCAAGTACCCGAAGCGTAGCAACCTCCCTCATCTCCATGAGTAGGCCACTCGACACTTCGGCATACCCGGTAGTTTGTGCACCCCTCCATGGGTCTATCCTAGGAGCAAAAACAGTAAAAAGAAATTATACAATGACGGCTACAACCCCGACCCGGTTGTGCGGCCATACAAATAATTATTACATCAATTTACAAATTTACATGAATAGCAAGAAAAGAAAACTCTCGTCTCACAACCCCCGGCTATTCACCCGCGACAATCCAACATATTTATATACACATTCCAGCACATTACAGATCATGTATAACCCCGACCAATCGACTTATAGCGATTGGCCGACGTTCAATACATGCAAACATTACAGATATAACCATCATAGTCAAAGTGCAGTGAAGTTCGGAAAAATACGGAATTATAGGACCCCAAAAGGAAATTTCTTTTCTGGAAAATCTGGGCACATATAATATATATCAAAAATCCCAAAACCAACACAGACACACACTGCACGAAAAACGATGCACAGAGGACTACAGTACGCGGCGCTTCCACGGCGGAAACGGGGTTTACGCGGCGGATGGGCGGCGGATATGAGGAATTACTGCATCGTTTTTCTTGGGTGTTCACACAAAACCCTGAGCCGAATTTAGGAGTATAAAGTTTTTCATTTTGACCAGAAAAAATTTCAACAGAAACTCAGATTTTGTAAAAGTTTGGTTTTTGGATTTTTCCGGTTCCGAACTTCGTTACACTTCACTACCAAGCTAGTTTAAGTTTAGTTAGGCTCTGATACCACTGTAATTCCACGTTGCGACCCCCGGTTCTTACGGGGAGGCGGAAACGGTATAAAATCAAAATTTTAACGCAAGAGGCAACATGGACTAAGCTAGGTCGGGATCTTTACCTAAACTAAAACTAGCAAACTAAGCTAAAGATATTTAGCTACTCGGATAGAGATGGTTATACCTAGTTTGTCTTGAACTCCTTCGTCTTCAAGCTCCGGTGGTGATCCGATGGCTCCTTCTCGTCGACTCCGTACGCCGAAGATAGATCCACTTGAAAGCTCCAACCTTTAGCTCCTTCTTCGTTCTTTGAAGAAACTAGTTCACTTGGTTTGCTAAACCTAGTGAACTAGAATGAGTAGAGATGATTTAGAATGGGATTTTATCTATGGTTCTTGATTCTCAACTCATGAGACAAGAGAACCATAGATCAAGAGAGGGAGCAAGAGGTTGAGGGTGAGAGCAAGAGGAAAGCTCAAGAACAAGAGAGAGAATGAGCAAGAAAGAATAATGCTCTCTTTTTCCTTTCACCCTCTCATAATCCAAAGTGATCATAACTCATCATATCAAAAAAAAGTCTTTTGGTGATGGTTAGAAGCAACCATAAGGTTATCATATCATGCACTCATTTTACTCAAAAAAGCAAGCAAGAAAAAAGTCTTTGGCATGAAATGATAACCATGGTCATCATGATGGTCAACTAGTCAAGCCTAGTCAACCGGTCAACAAGTCAACAAAAGTCAACAAGTCACCAAAGTCAACAAGTCAACAAAAGTCAACAAGTCAACAACCATATCACCATAATACTTAATTAATATAATAGTTAATCACAAATCATATTCTCATTAGGGTTGAGCAAAAAGTCAAAAGTCAACGGTCAACTGTCAACAACCCTAATGAGAATCCACTGCCTCTGCCTCCCTGTCAACTGTGCATACACACCCGCATCCGCGTTCCGAGGAACACGAATGCAAACTGGATAAATCCAATCCCATAAGGTACACTAGGATCTGGCTTAAACCAAAGCCCGCTAGTGTAAACTGTCCGGACACTGTACGTGCACAAGTGCACGGATGTGACCGAACCCTGTCGCAAAACCATGCGACCTGTCGCAATACCATGCGACCTCTACTCTTTTGCCTAAAGGCGAAAAGCTTTCTGTGTGGGACTCTAAAGACTCGACACTACGCTGGCAGTGGGTTTAACCACAGACCGCAAGCGGCACTAGCTGTGCGTAACGGTCCCCAGGTAATGCCGACAAGAAGACCGACGAGGCGAAACCCATCTGAACTCCTACTGAGCCTGAGTGTGACATTCTCCGTACAGTCCGGTCTGTTCGTCTGATACATCGCATGGCGGGCCTAGGGGGTGGTAAACGTCAGTCCCCCAATAGCGGTACAAGTCGTGCCGGAGCGAAGCCCAAAACACCCTGAGATAACACTGGAAACCTACCAGTATATCTCGTTTGCCCTGGCCAGGGACTACTCGTGTAATGGCTCTCCTAGACACAGCGCGATGTCAACCCCCAATACCGGGAGAGACGAATCCTGTCTAACCGTCACTGCCTCCAAGTGCTTCGGGACTGCACCCAACCACCACCTGTTTGCACGACTCCTTTGAGCCGTGGTAGGGTAGTGATCAAAGTACAGTGGGAACACACCCGAGGCGAAGTGACAGTGTCAAGTCAGCGGACTAAGCTGTACTCATGTCACCTGGGAACTGATAACTGACGATAGGTATAATACCAACTAGTCAGTTCCCGACGAGTCCTGTCCAGTGTACCCGTAACCTAACGAGCACCCGCATACTATCTCAAGTACGACGTACTGACGGCTGTGGGACAGACCGTCTCCCACACTGGGATGAGAAGCGCATGCGCTGGTCTACTCCGGAGTATCGATGCCCTGTCTCGATAGTCCTGCGACCAGGGACCTGAATAAGGATGTGCTTATAGATTACCCAGCCCCCACTAGTGTGACTGCCATCACAACGCTGGTAATCAAGCAAAGATCCTAAGGGCTCCACTAATGCGTATAAGTGATTTACTGAAATAAACACAAGTACACATTGAAATAGAAACAAACCAAGTAGCATACTACTATTTTGAGCAAGATTGTATATACAAGGTGAATATCCCAAGCATCCATTAAGTAATATACAAACTAGTATGATACAGTAATGGCCTCTAGGGCATATACACTAACATAAATCCCCTAATCCACGTTGTTGCCAATTGCTCTAGCTTCAATTGGTCAAGACTCGGCTCAAAGGTTTTGAGTACGGATTTCTTAGCTTATAATCTAGTATTTTCTTCTTAACAACTTTATACTTGCAAATAAACACATAGGTTAGAATCAAACACATACAGATTCTTTATTGACTCGTCTAAGACAAGAACGGAAATACAACCATCTCCCTGTGGATCGACCCGTGCTCAACCGGCTAGCTGCATAGCGACACCGTCTTGATTGCGGTAAACTCAAATTCTTCCAATCAAATGGCGCCGTTGCCGGGGAGACGGTAGCGTATTTTCTTTCTTGTTATTCGGGTTAATATTTTTTTGTATATATTTATTAAAAAAAACTCTTTTTGTCATTTTTGATAATTTTTGTGGGCAAGAGTGCAGATTTTTGCAGATTTGCAAACTGCAATTGTGGGGAGCAAAGTGTACATTCAAGTCTAAGGTGATTGCAAAGTACAGTACCAAAGATCCGGGTAGTTTGACCCGCGCAAGCGAACTTTTCAAGCTTACCGGATTTGATTCAACGGGGGTTTCTTAACCCAAAAACTTAACGGTACGCACTTTACTAACACCTTCTTCTCAAATCCGACGCTTCCAATATATTATTCTTTGCAGGATTCTTTGCAAGTTCGCTAGCAAACGCTAAAAAATTGACTAACCCGTATTTGTTGCAGTGCCGCGCTTAAAAAAAAAACAATTTTTTGATTCTTTATAGAATTTTTATTGAATTGCGCATTGCATACATTAATACGGACTTAAGGGCAAGCGAACCCCACAACATACGGTAAAGGATTTCATCACTTTTTCCGTGGCCCACAAATCACGAACTTGCGCATAACGTTTACCCGCACAAAATTTAAAAGAAACTAGACTTTAAGCCTTAAGGACTTCGCGCTCACTAGGAGAAGTGAACTGTGTTTAGAACCTTGCTTAACGGTATATTGTTTACGTGGTGTCTAGGAAAGTGTTAACGGTGAAACCGCCAAAAGAGAAAGGGTTATTTAATTAAGGAACTTCGCGAAAGCGTTGGAAAACCTCCCCTTATCTCTGCACTTACCTGGCCTCGTGATCAGTGTATCTTGAGCCTGTTTCTCGACACAGTTTTACTTCGACAATCAAGTTCTGGAGCAGGTCTAGTTGACCTAGGTTAACCCTAGAACGATTAGGTGTGTGGTATTTTTTGTGTCGTGATTGTTTTTTTTCATATTCTTTTTGTGTGTATACTTCATTCTTTTGTTAATATATAACTAAATAAAAAATAAAAAAATTCACATTCTTTTTCCCCTCCTTTTCTCTGTCTTTCTTTCTTTCTCTCTTCATATCATGGGTACTCCACCTCGCAAAACTCTTGCCGAACTTTGGTACCCCCAACCAGACATTACTTCATACGGTTCTTGTTTTGGTCGAACTTCAAACGACCCCTCCATGCCCAAAATTTCTTTGAAAGATCGGATAGACGCGTCTAGGACGAACAACTGGACCCCGCAATCCACTTCATATCAACCATTTCAAACATTCACCCCTTCTTGCGTTGATACCCCTTTTGAAAGTCCAGTTGTAGCCACAAGACCTATGTCTCTTGCTGAACGTATTGAACAATCCCGTAACCGATCTTTCACTCCTTTCACCAGTTCAAATTCTTGGGATCAACAATTCCATTCACATTCTTATCCAAATGTTGATCCTGCTCCTGTCCAGCCATTCAATTCCTACCAATCCTACCCTACTTTTGCACCTTCCCTAGACATTGCATCAGAACCGCCATTTGGGAGTTTTCAGTATCCAAACAACTTTGAATCCTTGACTGAAACCCCTTTTCAACCCATGTCTAGTCTAGAATAGTCGTTGGAAGACTTTAGGGTAGCGTCAAGCCAACAGATGATGGATTTGAATGCGTCCATGGCCGCCCTCATGCAACCTAGTGACCCGGTAGCTAGTTTTCAACTAGCTCCAACTTTTTCAATGTATGATGAGGCGGCAGGACAGGCTGTGAATTTGAGTGGAGAGAGTGAGATGTACCCCCTTCCAAATCAAACCTACCCCTTCCAAATTGAATCCCACAACTCCTGTTTTGAAAATCTATCGAGTATCCCACATGATTTATCAATTGAAGATAGAATGATGAATGAGTTGTGCGACTTCGTAGTGTTTGATTTGCCCGATTGTGAAGGGTCCCTTCCAAGTGAAACCATACCGAATCCTTTTGACCTCTACACCTATATCTTAGAACCAGAATCGATTGATATCCATGCTTTTGAGGTGTCAGAGAATTTTGATTTTCACTGGATTAAGGATATTGACGCCGGGGATATTTTGGATGATGAACCCGTAGATTTGGCTGAATTTGTTTCTTCAAATCATCATCCCGAGTCATTAAATGTTTTTTCCGAACCCCATATGCGTCTTGATTTTGTTGAAAATTGCATGGATGAGATAAATTTTGAGGAGAATATAGAGGATAGTACTGAGGATGAAACAGTTTTAATTGATCAGTCGGATTTTCCAATTCATCCTATCCCTTCCACTGACTGTGTACACCCTCCTGAACCTTTAACCGATAAACTTCCTCAATCACTTCCCCCCACCCTTTCCATCGTTCCGACCTTGCAAGAACCCGTCTCACTTTCATTTCGTATGTCTGGTCTACCAAGTTCGGCGTACCCATGGTTTCTTACGAATCTTGAGGGATTCGACCCAATTTCTCGACGAGTAAATATATTAGCACAATCACTTTTCACACATCGGTCATCACAAATTGTGCTAATCTATTTACTCCATTTGCACCCTCAAGTTCGTATTCCACTTCTTTTTCCCTTCCGCCATTCTCCTTCCTCTCATATACCGAGACCGTATCCCGCTTCTCTTCGCATACGGTCTCGCGTATTGTCCATCGCTTTTCTCTACGCCTTCTTTCCCCAACCAGCACATTATAGAGATAAAATTTTTGAATGGTTGGTACTCACTTTTGGCCTGTGTAAGGCCTTATATAGTTTGATACTATTCTCTTTCCCCCCTGACCCTGAATTTCAACGCTTAACAGTGGAAACACTGTTTTACTTAAGTTTGGGGGGACCCTTTTTTTGTATATATTTTTTGTTTTCCTTTTTGTTTTGTATATAATTTGTTTCTAGGGAGCGCCAACAATTTTGACCCTCTGGGTGTAGCCTGACAGTGGGGCACTGTCAAGTTTAAGTTTGGGGGTGTGCTCGGTAAGCTTTCTTCCTTCGCATTCATTTGTATATTTTGCATTTGCATACTTTATTAAAAAACCCACAAAAATTGAAAATTTTCCAAAAAAAAATATAAAAACTTTGTCGTCAAGTTAGCTAATAGGGTAACTTAGATCTTTATTCAGAAAGTTTAGTTGATATATTAGAAATAACTAAATTCTAGGCTTAGGGATTGAAAACCCTAAAAATAACCCTCATTCTGTCTAACTTTGGTAAGTATACGTCCTTACAGTTTTTTTTGAGAAATACGTAATCTTGAGTTCAGTTCTTGAGTTAAGTCAAGATAAAGGGAAAGTATTGATGCTTTACTGGAGGATAAGTCTGAAAAATAGTTTCTTTTCTCGAGTTCAAATTTAGAAAGTATATACCCTACAACTACACTTACACGCATCTTGAAACTTGGGATAGTAGAGGATACCTAGAATACTCTTGCCTAAAAGCCTAGTATGAAAGAAAAAACGGTATTTAAAGCTAAACACCAAAAGAGCATATTGAAAAATATATCCAGTCTTGAAAAAGAAAAAGAAAAAGAAAAAAAGAAAAAGAAAAAAATAGAATAAAGTCAAGACCTGGAAACTGCTATTTACGCTTTAAAGTTCACACATTCAGTAATCGGTCGTTAGTGCCTCAAGAAGCATTAATAGTCGCATGAAAGGTGTGTGAGCAAATCCGTCCACCCTTAATGAAAAGAAGTAGTATTAGGTATTAGGGCAAGGGTATTATAGCTTGAATTGAATTCTTGAGTGTAGGGGTGCAAATATACACACACGTAGGGGTATACAATCGATGTTTGAATAAGAGATAGAAATGAAGAATAAGACTTATGTTTTCTGTAAAGTTGATAAAAATCCCTGATTTGAGGCCACGCTTTAGAAGGAAAACTCAGGAGAACCGACATCTTTCTAAACTTTTTTGGAACGTATATAATCTAAGGGTAAATCGATAGGTGTGAAAAATAAGGGTTGGATATTTCTAATTTAGGATGATAGAATTTCTAACGTAAATACTAAACTGTAGGAGTAGAATCGACGTTAACTTATGACACTAGCTTGACGGGATTTTCTGGGTAGTATCCGCTGAAAACCCTCAGGAGACAACACTCCTCCTACTAGGGACACCTAGAGGTTTAACGGCTTGTTGCACACGCTCAGTGCAATCGCGTTCCCTGCGAAAGTGCGGTTAGGATTTTATTTTTTGTGAATAATTGGTTTTGCTCGGGACGAGCAAAAGTTAAGTTTGGGGGTATTTGTTCATCACAGAATACTGCATTTTATACCGCCCTTTCTTACGCTCGGTTGTTTATAGGTAGGTACTTTTAATCCGTGTTTGTTACATATTTGCAGGATACAGGTTCTCGGTTCTAAAACGGTGAAATTCATGGAAAACACGACAAAATCCGGGTTCCTGCCAACCACTGAGAAAACACGGTCTCCGCTCGTCATCCGTATGTTGCCAGATACCAGTTTAGGAAGACAAAATGTCAAATCAATGTCACCTTCATGCACAAGGCTCAATGGCAATAACAAGTTCCAAGAAATCTACGCGGAGCTCGAGGCAATCATGACAAAAGCATCCACAAAAGTCCACCTTTCCTCAACAGAAATCCTGGAAGAAATGTGAATGTATTTTCAGAAAATATATGTACCACAATGAAGAGGACAACAAACCAGGGATCCTCACAAAACCACACAGCCCAACTCCACTAATGGGCTGCGGAACCGCGGCCAATAGGGGGTATTGGCCGCGGATCCGCGGCCGTACAGTCTCTGAAGGGTGTCGTTTTCTGTGGGCATTTTGGGTACTTCATAATAAGCCATATTGTTGCCCTAGATCTTCAACCCTCTGCCTATAAATACAGCAGATCTGAGCTCAACCAAGGGTCATTCTTTTGTTCCTCTTTTGTAGTCTTTTGTATAGTTTTTCTTCTTCTTCTTCTTCATTCTTTTTCCATGAAAATTGTAGTGAGAACTTTTTGAGTGGAGATCAATGAAGATGAGGGTTTTGTATCATTCTCTTGTGTTTCTTCTTCCCCTTGAGATTCTTGCTTTCTCTTGATCATTCAACCTCTTCATTGAGCTTGAATGGTTAAGGGTTAGTTATTGATCTCAAGGGTCGTATTCTTTCATGGAATTAGCACTTCATTTCACATGCGTTCTCTGTTGGAGATAGTGCCCTCAGAGTCAATTATTGGGTCACAGGCACGTGATTGCAATGATTGAGGGGAGGACCTATCCCGGTAGGACAGTCTTACTCGAGATGATAGTATGCTATCTGGTTTATCTTTATCATCGTGTACTGCTTTAGGTGACCTTACGAGTCGCTATTACACGTTGATAAAGCCCCTAGGATTCTTGCTTGACTTCCAGCAGTATGAGGGCGATCATATAAGTGGGAGCTGGGGTCTATAAGCACATCCTTAAATGGTCCCTAGTCGAGGGAGTTTCGAGACAGGGCATCGATTCTCCATAGTAGACTAGTGTATACAGTCGAGACCCCGACGAGGGGCGGTGGCCGGTCTCACAAGCCACTGGTGTCAGTTGGTTCACCTAAGATGTATACAGGTGCTCATTGGGTTATGAGTACACCGGACAGGACTCGCCGGGAACCTGCTAGTTGGGATATACCAGACGTCAGATAGCAGTTCCCAGGTGACATGTGTACAGGTTAGTTCATCGACCTGGGATCGTCATTTGTCTCGTGTGAGTTCCCACTGTGCTTTGATTACTACCCTACCACGGCTCAAAGGAGTCGTGCAAACAGGTTTTAGTTGGGTACAGTCCCGAGCCACATGGAGGCAGTGAGCGGATCTGCAGGGGTTCGTCTCTCCCGGTATTGGGGGTGAGGTCGTGCTGTGTCTAGGAGAGCCAGAACATGAAAAGTCCTTGGCCAAGGCAGGAGATTTGCTGGTAGGTATTCCAGTAGTATCTCAGGGTGTTCTGGGCTACACTCCGACACGACTTGTACCGCTTTTGGGGGTCTGACTTTTACCAACCCCCTAGGCCCGCCATGCGATGCTCATAGACGAACGGACCAGACTGTACGGATATTGTCACTGACAGGCTCAGTGGGGTGTCAGGATGAGTTCGCTCATCGACGTCCCTTTTGGTCGATAGCTGGTGGCCCGTCACGTATGGCTAATACCTCTGACGTGCTAGTGGTTAAATCCACAGCCATAGTATTGACGAGTCTTTAGAGTCCACCACACAGACAGTTACTCAAGTTTCGGGCGAAACGCTGTAGAGGCCGTATGGAGATATGGCAGGGTTCGATCAGATACGTGCGGTATTGCACGGATCGTGATCGGACGGTTTTTACTAGCCGGCTTTGGCTTAAGCCGGATCCTAGTATAAGATAGTGTAGTTTTGTCTCTTTGCATTTGTGTTCAGTGGGAATACAAATGCGGGCATGTATTTGCAGTAGCGGGGTTTTCCTGTAATTTATTACGGGATCGGTTTTTCTGGGGTTGCCAGTTTGCATTCCGTTCCGGCCGGTTTTCTCTTTTTCCTTCCCGGTAGGACTTTTCGTTGGAGGGTGTTAATTGCAAGTTTGCAATTAACATTTTGTGAGGGGTTTCTTTGCATGAGTGTGACCTCTTCATCATGATATTCCATTCTTGTCCATCTCTTTGCATTTATTTGATGGTTGTTTGATTTGAGTTGAAAAGGAAATTGTTGTGACCATTATTCTTTTTGGATTTTCCTTTTCTCCTTTGTTAATTCATTCATCCATTTTCCCACCAATTCCTTTGTGGGGCCGGCCAATTTTTTCCAGCAAGGAAATTGTATGTTTTAGATTGGATGGAGAAAGGTTTAATTTGTGTGCATATTTTCTTCATATGATATTTGGTGGACCCCCCCTTATGCTTGCTGTGTGAAGTATTTTTCTTTCTCTCTTTTTGGATTAATTTCTTACACACATTCATTACATGTGTGAGCTTGCTTCTTCATTATTCCAGTGAGCACCATTCTGTTTTGGCCGAGCTCCTTTTTTTTCATGCATGCTCCATTTCTTCATCAAAGCATCCATGAAATTCTTGTGCTAAAATTCCTCCAACATGGCAACCTCATAAACCCCAAAGAGATAACCTTCTACACTATTTCTATAGCAAGCCTTGGACGCGTCGGCTAGCCAACTTCGCGCCCGAGTTGCCTCGGTCAAGAGGCGGGAGCCCGTAAAAGATTCCGGCTACGTGGTGCCCTTTCCGACGAGCGAGAAGGTGACGGAGATTCCGCGGGAGATCGGAATGGAGACGAAGACCGTAGGACACGGATCGCTTGGTATAGCATCTCTACTCTTTTCTATTTTGCTAGCTAGCTAGGTTAATGGCCCGATCCGGGTGAAAAGTCCGCGGCGGTGCCGTTTTGCAAAGTTCGCAAAGTTTTTGTTTTCCGCGTTTCCGGCGTCGGATCGACGGCCGGGGCGCCCCCGCGGGCTTACAATGGTATCAGAGCCACGCCATTAACTTAGCCTAGCATGGTCTAGTGTGTTTAAAACCCGATCGAACAAAATCCCCAAAATCCGTATTTTCCATGCATATGTTTCTGTCGAAATTTTTTCAAGCTCCAAAAATTTTTCAGGTCACTGCAGAAACACAAGCATAAAATTCTAAGACATCTGGTGAAATTTGGTGCACTGATCTCTTAGTACGGCCGCGGAAGCGCGGCCAAACCCATGGTTTGACCGCGGTTCCGCGGTGGGAAGGTTTCATCACTGCACCAAAATTTCTCAGTAGGCTTTGGACTTGGAAATAGGGCTTTTGGGATATTATTTTTGGGCCCAGATTTTCTGTAAGTGCTACAGTACTGCTTGGGGCCCACTTTGATAAATTTGTTCGATCGGATATTTTAAACATGCCAGTTCACAGTTTTTACATTATATCTGCGACCGTGAATGTCACTTGATCGGTAAATCCCGTCTAACTGCTATAGCCCGGTTAGACGGATTTGCGAACGTGATTTTCACGTTGATGTTCTGTGTTTGTACTGTGTTGTTGTTGCGGTTCGGTCGTGGGGGATAGCCTGGATGCAGTTGTAGTACAGTTTTGTTGTATTATGTACATTTGATTTTGCGGGGCGAGCGTCCGACATGTGGACTGCCGTCACTGCCTGTTTGTATTATTATTTTGGGGCACGACCTGGTTGCGGTCGATGTACCCGGTGTATGTATATTTTTTACTTTCTGTACTAGGATTACCCCGCGGAGGGGTGCACGGATAGCCGGGTTCTAGAGGGCAACAAGCCCGCATCTCATGGCATTGAGACGGAGGGGGCTTCACTCTAGAATTGGCGGGCTATTCGCCGCACTCGTAGGGGGTATAGGATTGACCCAGGAGGGGTGCCCAAGTTACCGGATTCCGTGAAGTGCTGGGTGGTCCATTCACGTTGCTGAAGGGGGCTGCCTCGCTTCAGGTTTTGGCGGGTGACTTGCCGCGCCCGTAGGGGTCTAGGATTTTCATTGCACAGGCTATCCACACGACCCGGGGATCCTAGATATCTGTATTGATCTGTGTTGCTATACATTTCTGTGTTGCATTTTATCACGCCATGAACGAAAATTATATGTTATATATATATTTATAGATGTTGTATATGTTTTTCATCCGCGCTAGTCCAGTCCCCGCTCTGCCGTTAGTTAGCTAACCTAACGGGTGATGACGGGACCCAGTGGCGAATGCGGATGGCATATACGTACATCAGTATATTTTCGTTCTTTATTGGTGTGATCAATTGATGGGACTGCATTGATTCGGATCAATGCAAGTTAAACAAACCTATTCTGTTGTTGTTGGAACACTTTTTCGAAAAGCTGTTATTGCAAGGGCGTTCTCTTTTGTTTTGCACAGTGGTATTCAGTTGGAATATCCTGCTCCTCAGTCGACGAGGCAAGGGCCGAGATCCCTTCACCGGGAGTGACCCCTTGGACAAAAGTTTGCGTCAGGGCATTAACTTCACTATAGCCGATTACTTTTGCTTTGCACCGTGGTATTCAGTTGGAATATCCTGCACCTCATTCTACGGGGAAAGAGCCGAGATCCCTTCACCGGGAGTGACCTCTTTAGCAAAGGTTTTCGTAACTATATTTTTAAAAGCTATCAGTTCCTTCAACGATATCAAGTTCATTACGTTAAAGGTTTTCGCCAGAAACCATTCGTAGCCCTCCGTCATTTCAGTTAAATATTTGGTAGTATTCAAGCTATGTATTTTGACCTCACGCCAAGGCATAGTGTTTGGTAGCTGCCGGGTATTTATCTGTTGCATAGATAGATGCGTTGGTTTGGGACAGTCGTACTACTATTTTGGCCTACGTCAAGGGTATGTACGGGTGGGTTCAAATTAACCAGGATAATGACGGGTAGAACTTGACATGTGACTTATGATATTTTGACCTCACGCCAAGGTCATAAGAGCATGGGGCAAAAATCCACATCGGGAGTTTCAAAAGTACTGAAACTTGCCAGATATGCGCATACCTTCTGGAGTGTGATAACGTGAGCGGATTCCGTCACGTTATCATGCGATGAGAGTTGGATCCCGATTCCCACTGATGAGTTGGTTTACTCCTCGGGTTATCCCGGCTAATTCTTCTTTTAGGTTTGGGGAAGAATTTGACGTTACAGTGGGAGGTTTCCAGATTAGATAAAGTGATAACCATTCTGATCTAGGTTAGAGTGCACGCTGAGTGTTTCTTTTCTCTCTCTCTGGCAGCGACCATTGACCCGACCCTAGACTATGACTCAGTGACCAAGTTGACCGAACTTTCTTAACACTGGCTTTTGGATTGTCAGAGTTGCAGACCTCTTTGCCACTCCTACTTTTACTCTTTTCTCCGGGACACCCCGTATTACTACGAACGTCCACTTCCATTGGACAAAACCATCGTATGGTTATATACGAACTCGAAGGACTTCGAGGATGGTTTCAGGTTCTGGAGAAAACGAATAGGACTATTCAGTTGTCTTTACCTTTTACCTTCTCTCAGGTTGCGAGTACTACTTGGTTTAGGAGATAGTACACCTATTATGCAAATTGGATAGTCTTCTTCCAAACCTTAGGCTGGTGCCGAACGGTAGGGAATGAAGAAAGCCAATTAGCCTAAACGGTGTACAGAAGGTATTAAGTTCAGACAAAGCAAGGGATTAGTTAGAGGGCAAAGTAAATTGCGACTGCTATTCACGACCAAACCATGTACTTCTTTGTCAATCCTAAATCACCTATGAATTAAGTACATTCGGTTGTCTTTTATCCTCACCTTCTCTCGCATTGCGAGTGCTCCTCGGATAAGGACAGTACACCCATTATGCTTTTTGGATAGTCTTCTTCCAAACCATAGGCTGGTGCCGAACGGTAGGGAAGGAAGAAAACCATTTGGCCTAAAGGGGTGTACAGAAGGTAATGACTAAAGACATGTAAAGGGATTTGGAGAGGTAGCAAAGAATTGTACGGTTATAGTTGTGAATCTGGATAATGGAAGAGGCATTACTAGGAATACCAGGATACCCTATCGAAACATTTCAATGTTTCAGTTTCACTGTGTATTGTTAATAGAAAACTGATTTCCCGATTAGACACTTACTCCAGGGTATGTATTTGCCAGGTATGATTCTCACATCTGTATGGTTTTACAGATGATGAGTGGGAGTAAGTTATTGGGAATTAGGTGACCATCCTCATTATATCAGGATTCGTTGTAATTGGTGATATTTGAGGAAGTCACCTGGGTTGTTTGCCGGTCGGCAAATATTTGGTTTTGAATATCCGTTGTTGTGCACCAATTTCAAATTGATATATCTGTACGTCTATTTTTATAGAGTGAGACATATTTTTTTGAAATTATGTCTATGACATTTACCTATACCAGTGGATGGTTAGGTAAGGAGCATTGAACAACGGTGTAATTCTTCTTAACCAAAAGTACAGTTTTCAACCTACGACACGCAGTGAATGAGTCACCGGACTCAGGGGACTTATACAGAGTATTGTATATTGTCCAGTGTCCATTAGGACAGAGGGGTTGGTCCTCGTACTATATTCTGTTTACTTTTAACTTCTCTAGTTCTTAGACATGTGTTTCGTAGAAACTCAGGGTCTAAGTTTTGAGGAGTTATAGGTATAAGAATAAAGTAGAGAACCAGATATTGCAAGTATCGGGATTCTTCAAGGTGATCGAAGATGTAGATACTTGTGTATGGTATTCAGTTGATAGTAATGATTAAGAGAACTAGCTTCTCTTTCAGGTTACTCATAATTGGAAGCACTCCTAAGTTGAGTAACGCTGATCGGCCTCTCTTCCATTTACTTGACATGCACTGGAGACAGCTGCATGATTTGAATCTGGTTCAATTAAATCAGTGCCTCTGTTTCTTGGATATAGAACAGTTCATATCTTGACATTGTTAAGATACGGGGAGTTGTCCGGCTTATGCTTAAAACCAGACTCTGGACAACTCAAGGCACGTTTCAGTAGTGGCTGTTTGTGGGTTGACCCGGGCTATGACGAGGGTTGATTTTCTACCATCTGGAAGATCAATAGTGATATTGTTCTTGACTCGCCACAGTTTTATCAAAAATGGATTTTTTCAGAAAAACAGTAGTGGGAGTATGGTAGAACTGGAAGTGATTCCAGAACCACAAACGATTACTGAAGATTTAATAAGAACCTAAAGATTCAATCTGGTTTGACATTCCATTGGCCACTCCGCAGATATGGTGGGTAACCTCAGACACTCGAGAGGTACTTCGGTATGCTCAAGGACGGTGGCAGGGAGGTTCTTGTTTACCCACACTTGCCATTGCTGTTGTTCCAGGCTGCGAGACCTGGCGGGAGGATGAGTATAGCGTCGTTCTAAACTTGCTTTAGAAGCGTACGTGTATATGACTCTGCCAGAGGGTTGTCGTAGTCAGTGGGAGCAGCGGAAGCACTGGTGGATATCAGGCTTATGTCTATTTATAGACTTAAGCAGACATAGCGGAGATAGATCATCTATTTCTGATGTGACAGTCAGAGGTTTGACTTCATCAGAATAAGGGATGGATCTGTTAAAAAGGTAGTAGGGTGTGATGTCCTGGTATTTGATGACATACACAGAGTAGGAAGTGATATTCCTATACTACGATCGGTTATACTTTGGTCGTCACACAGTGGTTTCTCCACATAGGACTTGTATATTATTTCAGACATTCTGGTTACTAGATCTATAGATTTAGATCTAGATTTGGGTGGTTTCCCAATCTGGGTACTTTGACCGCATTCTATGAGTATTTAGAATGGACGACTCCTGGCACGGTAGTGTACCTGCAGGTAATGGAGTCACCCTCTCTAAAGGTGTCTTACAGACTAAAGGGGAGAGGGACACGCATAATTGACAGATCACTTGCTTAGGCAACTGAGTCAATCATGAGATGTCAAGTACCACACCAGATGTTGTTCTTGCAGTAGGTGCAACAAGTTGATATTAATCCAATCCTGGAGAAACAGTCGGAAGCAGTTTTAGAACATAAGTTGATGTTCTAGGGAATTGATAACGGCAGCCTCCTTTACGAGACGGTTATCATTCCAGGCTTCCAAAGTGACCTGGATGGCAGAGTAGCTGTCAGAGTTATAGTTTTTCCTCTAACGAGGGGCAGTATTTTGGACAGGTGGTCCAGGTCGATACTGAGGGAAGGCATGGTGCAGGATACTGATTAAGTTCAGTTGACGATACAGTCTAAGAAGTTTGGATTTGGAGTTCACTTATGAGCTAGGTCCCATCAGACATCCAGACATTCTAAGACAGGTATTGCTCATTTCGGGAGATAGCTTTCTCCGCGAACTTGAGATATAGAGAGACATAGAAAGAAACATTAAAGCGGATCCACTCACTGAGGCTATTCCTCGAACGCAATAGTTTCGCAAACGGGATTTGTGAGACTGACTAGTAGAGGAGTTGGGTGTTCGGTATCACACGGGCTGTGAGTATGCGACATCGCAATAATTAGCCTCGAGTGCAAGTGGGAGATTGTTGGAGATAGTGCCCTCAGAGTCAATTATTGGGTCACAGGCACGTGATTGCAATGATTGAGGGGAGGACCTATCCCGGTAGGACAGTCTTACTCGAGATGATAGTATGCTATCTGGTTTATCTTTATCATCGTGTACTGCTTTAGGTGACCTTACGAGTCGCTATTACACGTTGATAAAGCCCCTAGGATTCTTGCTTGACTTCCAGCAGTATGAGGGCGATCATATAAGTGGGAGCTGGGGTCTATAAGCACATCCTTAAATGGTCCCTAGTCGAGGGAGTTTCGAGACAGGGCATCGATTCTCCATAGTAGACTAGTGTATACAGTCGAGACCCCGACGAGGGGCGGTGGCCGGTCTCACAAGCCACTGGTGTCAGTTGGTTCACCTAAGATGTATACAGGTGCTCATTGGGTTATGAGTACACCGGACAGGACTCGCCGGGAACCTGCTAGTTGGGATATACCAGACGTCAGATAGCAGTTCCCAGGTGACATGTGTACAGGTTAGTTCATCGACCTGGGATCGTCATTTGTCTCGTGTGAGTTCCCACTGTGCTTTGATTACTACCCTACCACGGCTCAAAGGAGTCGTGCAAACAGGTTTTAGTTGGGTACAGTCCCGAGCCACATGGAGGCAGTGAGCGGATCTGCAGGGGTTCGTCTCTCCCGGTATTGGGGGTGAGGTCGTGCTGTGTCTAGGAGAGCCAGAACATGAAAAGTCCTTGGCCAAGGCAGGAGATTTGCTGGTAGGTATTCCAGTAGTATCTCAGGGTGTTCTGGGCTACACTCCGACACGACTTGTACCGCTTTTGGGGGTCTGACTTTTACCAACCCCCTAGGCCCGCCATGCGATGCTCATAGACGAACGGACCGGACTGTACGGATATTGTCACTGACAGGCTCAGTGGGGTGTCAGGATGAGTTCGCTCATCGACGTCCCTTTTGGTCGATAGCTGGTGGCCCGTCACGTATGGCTAATACCTCTGACGTGCTAGTGGTTAAATCCACAGCCATAGTATTGACGAGTCTTTAGAGTCCACCACACAGACAGTTACTCAAGTTTCGGGCGAAACGCTGTAGAGGCCGTATGGAGATATGGCAGGGTTCGATCAGATACGTGCGGTATTGCACGGATCGTGATCAGACGGTTTTTACTAGCCGGCTTTGGCTTAAGCCGGATCCTAGTATAAGATAGTGTAGTTTTGTCTCTTTGCATTTGTGTTCAGTGGGAATACAAATGCGGGCATGTATTTGCAGTAGCGGGGTTTTCCTGTAATTTATTACGGGATCGGTTTTTCTGGGGTTGCCAGTTTGCATTCCGTTCCGGCCGGTTTTCTCTTTTTCCTTCCCGGTCGGACTTTTCGTTGGAGGGTGTTAATTGCAAGTTTGCAATTAACATTTTGTGAGGGGTTTCTTTGCATGAGTGTGACCTCTTCATCATGATATTCCATTCTTGTCCATCTCTTTGCATTTATTTGATGGTTGTTTGATTTGAGTTGAAAAGGAAATTGTTGTGACCATTATTCTTTTTGGATTTTCCTTTTCTCCTTTGTTAATTCATTCATCCATTTTCCCACCAATTCCTTTGTGGGGCCGGCCAATTTTTTCCAGCAAGGAAATTGTATGTTTTAGATTGGATGGAGAAAGGTTTAATTTGTGTGCATATTTTCTTCATATGATATTTGGTGGACCCCCCCTTATGCTTGCTGTGTGAAGTATTTTTCTTTCTCTCTTTTTGGATTAATTTCTTACACACATTCATTACATGTGTGAGCTTGCTTCTTCATTATTCCAGTGAGCACCATTCTGTTTTGGCCGAGCTCCTTTTTTTTCATGCATGCTCCATTTCTTCATCAAAGCATCCATGAAATTCTTGTGCTAAAATTCCTCCAACATGGCAACCTCATAAACCCCAAAGAGATAACCTTCTACACTATTTCTATAGCAAGCCTTGGACGCGTCGGCTAGCCAACTTCGCGCCCGAGTTGCCTCGGTCAAGAGGCGGGAGCCCGTAAAAGATTCCGGCTACGTGGTGCCCTTTCCGACGAGCGAGAAGGTGACGGAGATTCCGCGGGAGATCGGAATGGAGACGAAGACCGTAGGACACGGATCGCTTGGTATAGCATCTCTACTCTTTTCTATTTTGCTAGCTAGCTAGGTTAATGGCCCGATCCGGGTGAAAAGTCCGCGGCGGTGCCGTTTTGCAAAGTTCGCAAAGTTTTTGTTTTCCGCGTTTCCGGCGTCGGATCGACGGCCGGGGCGCCCCCGCGGGCTTACATTCTCTACCCTTCCCTTGATCTTGCAACCTCTTGATTGAGCTTGCAAGTTTAAGGGTTGGCTATTGATCACATGCTTGTCTTGAGTCCTAGTTTCTTATTCTTTTTATCCCTTATTTATTACTTGCTTTTTATTATCTTGTCTTTAATTACTTGCAATTTAATTCATGCACTTAATTACTTGTAATCTTTTCTTTTCTTTGTTCTTTTCTTTTTGTTCTCTCTTTGTTGTTCATTTTGTGAATGTTGTAATTATCTTTGTTGTTAAGAATAAATACGGCATTGTAAGTTAACACTTCTTTCCTCATTTCATTTTCCCGTTATTTTCCATTTTGAACTCCGCCCAAACGTTACGCAAGCGCTCCGTTAGGCACCCTACCCTGACAAGGTAGCGGTGATTCCTAACCGCGACCGGTTGCGTTCGGTTTGGCCGGAGGCGAAAGCAAGAGACAAGAACGGAAGGACAAGGGTAAATAAGCCGGATTCCACGAATACCGCGCTTAAATCCCCTAATCCACATTGTTGCCAATTGCTCTAGCTTCAATTGGTCAAGACTCGGCTCAAAGGTTTTGAGTACGGATTTCTTAGCTTATAATCTCGTACTTTCTTCTTAACAACTTTATACTTGCAAATAAACACATAGGTTAGAATCAAACACATACAGATTCTTTATTGATTCGTCTAAGACAAGAACGGAAATACAACCATCTCCCTGTGGATCGACCCGTGCTCAACCGGCTAGCTGCATAGCGACACCGTCTTGATTGCGGTAAACTCAAATTCTTCCAATCAGGTACACTGGACGGACTCGTCGAAAACTCCCAGATGGTATTATACCTCACGTCAGATGGCAGTTCTCCGGTGACACTGGTACAGAGTAGTCTGTTGACCCGAGAACGTCATAGAGTCTTGTGTGATTCCTACTGTGCTTTGATTTCCATTATACCACGTCCAAGAGGGCGTGCAAAAAGATGGCTTTTGGGTACAGTCCCGAATCACATGGAGGCAATGAGCGATAGGAGGGGATTCGTCTCTCACGGTATAGGGAATTAATGTTGTGCTGTGTTCGATTGGCTATAACTGGAAATCCCTGACCAGGGTTGCTGAGATTTACTAGTAAGTGTTATCAGTAGTTTCTTGAACTGTTATAGACCTCATATCGACACGACTTATCAAGCTACTGGGGTCTAACGTTTACCACCCCTAGGCGAGATATGCGACATTTCAGAAGACGTGACCGGACTGTACGGGAGTGTTACTGATTGGATTCACAGGAGAATGTACAGGCTTTCTTGTTGATCTTCTGAGCGCTCAATACCTGGGTGGCTGTTACGTTTAGCTGACCGCTTGCAGCTTGTGGGTGTTTGATATGATCATCACCTACTGCCGGCGTATTGACGATTCTTTAGAGTCCTAAACAGAGGTTTCTTAGCTCAGGCAAAATGGAGTAGGGGCACATATGTGATATGTGCAGGACCGAGGATAATGCGATATGAGATACCGTAATATATTCTCGCGGTATTTGATATCAGCCGGTTCATCGGATCAAGTGTTGATTCGATGAATCGGTACATGATATATTAGTCGGTTATATTCGATATAGCCGGATTGTCGGATCAAGTCTTGATTCGATAATTTAATGTATAATAATATATGTGATATATTAAATTAAATTAACTAATATAAGCTCACTAAAAGATTCTTTTTCTCACTCGGGTAATACATTGATATATATGCGATATATGTTAATTGTATTATTTTATTTTGTTACAATAAATATTATATATGTGATATATAATATTGTAACATGATGTGGTTATTAATGCAACATGTTTAGTGGAGATTAAACATGGTTAGGGTTTGATTTGGGTTAAGCTTTTCTAGAAGTTTCTAGAAGTTTTCATTTTTTGTTTTGGAAAAGATATCTTGCAAGATATTTCTTTAGCTCAACCCAAACCCTAGCCCTAGTTAAATCTCTACAAAGGTTTGTTTGACCATGGTTGCATTTCTAATCTTATCATAACTTTCATTATTCATCATAAAAGAATTAATTATTATTCATCTTCTTCTTCCTTGACTTCTTCATGGAAAAAACTTTCTAGCTTTTTCGAAGTGATGATTATGTGTGAGAAAAAGATTACAAATGAGATCAAAAATCCTACTTCATCATTCTCATCTATCCTTACCCTTTAGATGAGAGTGTTCACTTCATTTAGTGAGTGAGAGCTTGTGTTAATGAAACTTCAAGGTAGATCATCTTTGTTATCGAAGATCGGAAGCAAGCTTGTATTTTTCTCTTCGTGGAGCCTCTCGAGAGTCCGGAACACGATGATCGCAGCGAAGGGACCTCAACACAGAGCTTAAGAAGTGAAGGACCGGATCTACAAAGGTTGTAATCCCTCTCACTTAGTGTTAAAGTGTTTAACAAACTTGTTTTCGCCTAATCTCTAGTTTAAAGATCCGGGTTTGGGTTGTTCAATACGGCTAATTTTTAAATCAGGCATGGTTGATGCCTCGTAGACCCTTGTAAGTGTGCTTAGCAACCCTACAGTGGTATTAGAGCTAAGCTAGAGCTTTAGGCGAAGTCTAGGCGAAATTTAAAGTCCGATCGAACCCCGAAACCCCATTTTAACCTAGTTTCTGGAAATTTTTCAAAACTGTTGATTTTTCATATTAAAAATATCCATAAAATCATGCATGGAAATATAGGAATTACTGTGAAGTACGAACCAGAGATACGATCACGTGACCGTGGAACCGCGGCCAAACCACGCACATAGCCGCGTTTCCGCGGCGGAACAGTGACCTTGGGGCCCATTGCTTCACAGTAATATTCCTGGGTTATTTTGCATTATTCTGGGAATTTTTAATTCCACTCAAGTGTTAAGTTTTTTGGGTTGTATTGGGGACTCGTTGATTCGATCGGATAATTTAACTTCATTTAATTTTTCCTGGATAATTTTTAGAAACAGTTAAAAAGTTCGAACGGATATCAATAACTCACTTTTTCCCCTGCCGGAAAATTTCCAAGTGTTGGATTTTTCCATAGTTTAAGAGCGTTCTCAGTCATGCAAGTAACGCGGTGGACCCTCTAAAAGACAACAAACCTTAACTCGATTATGTGACCATCTGAACCGTCTCTAAACCTTAGGGTTTGTGGCAGTACGGCGTGCCACATGTGAGGCGTTGGCTTGACCCTTCTATGGCTGGACCATTGGTACTGTGGCATGTGATGGATGTTTTTAAACTAATTTCAAGTGTTGAGAACTATTTGGGAAAACTTGGGTGTTTAATTATTCGATCGGAAAGTTTAACATTGTCTATTTATCTGGAATGTGATACAATATTTGGAATCCACAAGTAGTTATGAGATAACTGATTTGAATGTTATAAATCTAGAAGTTCAGTCATAATTGATTGGTTGCCACGGGATTTTAATGTGATCAAAAGTCCGTCGCAATCACGTAGCGTACGCGGATACTCGCCGGGTAAACTTAATAGATAGCCACGCCCCATAGCCCCGACCAAGTGACTGTAGGAGAACCCCGTCGTCAAAAGCATCCGTTCGGGTGCTCATGGCAGCGGTGTTCCGCCTTAGTACACTTCGTCGACGGCATCCGGGGGTGCGGCCGTCTACTAAAGTTTGCGACGAGCATTCGATCAGGATATCGGGAATCTTGTTGAATCGCCCGACTACATATTGAAAAGAGTTTTCAATAAGAGAGACTAAAATGCGGAGTTTATAATTGTTAGGTATACGATGTCTAAGGAATTCATTTGGTTAGGCACGCGATGTCTGAGGAGGTTGCAGATTCCAACTGTTATAGTTTTACACTTTCTTTTCTGTGACCGTAAGCGTAGTATGTGGTGTATCGCCGGCTTTGTTGCTATACATCAACGACAATCGGGATACGCATACTTGCTTACGTTGATGATATGAGATATTATGTGTTGCTGTGATATGTTATATTGGATCTTCGTGTTTGAATAGCCGGGGTTTTTATGTGAGATGAGAGTTTTTTCTTTTTCATTCATGTAAAATTCATTGTATGTAATATTCTTTTATTGGGGCACTTCCGGGCTAAGGATGATGTCACCATTGTATATTATTTACTTTTCCGAATTAGGTAGACCCAAGACGGGGAGCATAAGTAACCGGGTTCTAGGGTCCAGTGGGAGACCATCTCGAGGAGTCGAGACCGAGTCTCCTAACCCTAGAATTGGCAGTGTTACTTGCCGCTCTCGTAGGGGTCTAGGGATGTGGGTTTGGCTATTCATCGCGACCGTGGAATCCGTGTTTTATACAGGCTCGTATAAAAATACGGACGTCCTAGTATATCCAATATTTCATATATGTTCTTCTGCTGCAATGTTCTGTGATGAGATCATATTACTGCCTGAGACGAATATTTATATTATATATATGAGATATATGTTATATTGCAGATTTCGTTTCAAATGTGATGCTTGTGAAGCATAATAAAACGGGACTTAATTAATAAGATTAATGAAACTAAAAGAAACCTAAAGATATTGTAGAAACTTGTTTAAAAACTGGTAGCTCTAGTTCTTGCTTTGCATAGCGGTGTTCCTTGTAGAACATCCAGCACCTTATTCGATAAGGAAAGAGCCGAGATCCCTTCACCGGGAGTGACCTTTTTAGTGAAACTAGTAGATGCTACAAACTCGGTTTGTCTTTTGATTGCTTCTATAGTTCTTGCTTTGCACAGCGGTATTTGTGAAATATCCTGCACCTTATTCGATGAGGAAAGAGCCGACGATCCCTTCACCGAGAGTGACCTCTTTAGCAAAACTAGAAAAGGCTCAAAAACACTCCGTTTAAAATCACTCGATTCTACAACGATATCAAGTTCATTACGCAAAGGGTTTTTCTTAAAAACCTGTCGTAGCCCTCCGTCATTTCAGATAAGTAATAGTTAGTATTCGTGCTGCGTTTGTTGACCTTGTCAAGGCGTAGTGTGCAGTAACTGATTACTGCTTATCTGTATAAGCATATGATGCGATTGGATTAGGGTAGTCATGCGACTTTATTGACCTTGTCAAGGATCATGCGAGTGGGTTTAATTCAGATCAGAAAATGATGGGTTGAACTTGACTTTCGGTCTATGGTTTGTTGACCTTATCAAGGTCATAGATCGCTCGGGGCAAAATATTATTGGGAATTTCAAGTGTTGAAATTTGCAATGAGATTGCATACCTTCTATGAGATAGTTGGATCCCGATACCCGCTGTGAGTAAGAGTTACTCCTAGGAGAGTTTTACATATTACAATTAGCTGATCAAGTAGGTGTCTAGAAAGGTGTTAACGGGGTTACGCCCCTGGGAAAACGAGGTTTATTTTAATTAGGTCCGTGCGAAAGCACGGGGAACCTCCTTCAAAGTACTGGCACTGGCCTGGCTGAAAGATTGGCGAACTTGTAGGGTGTAATTAAATCCGGCTAGTCTTTCTTTTTAGGGTTTGAAGGAAGATTTGACTAAAACGGTGGGAGACATCCTGATTAGATAAATTGATAACCAATCTAATCTTGTAAAAGCGCACGCTGAGTGTTTTCTTCTCTTTCTCTCTCCTGGTTACGACTATGTCACGCCTTAATCAAGATAAGAATACGGATGTAATTGACCGAACCCGCTTATTATACTGAGCTGGGGAACGTTGGTCCCGCTCCAACTTATAATTGTTATAAGACAAAGCAGGAAATTGGGGAATACCAGATTTCCCGAGCTGCCCAAATGAAGAAAGTGCATGCTGATGCATCATCTTCAGGTGTGTTCATTACATAGAACTGTTTCTCAGTATCCTTTACGTCCTGGGTATGAGATACCGGATCAGGATCCCGCATATGTAATTTGTTACATGGGTTACAGATAGATAGAGAACTGAGAACGGGTGATAAGTTTCATGAGATAGAAATGGTGCAAGTGTTGCAGCCAAGTCTGTTGGTCACTATCACCCTGTATTACCAGAATACATTGATTCTAAACGAATGTTATTAGATACCGAACCTGAAGTACAACATCATATCAGTCTCTTTATTAGTAAAGAAAGGATATAATTTTGTATTGTTGGATAATATTTTGAACATTTCCTATATCAAGAGTTGATTGGTTCAGGCGCGTTATCTAAAAGCATTGACGTTCTAAATCAAATCACAGTTCTTAACGTACAGAACACACACAAGAGGAAGAGTTCAGAAATGAACGAATCCTTCTTGAGGCATTGTAGACTAGGTCATATCAATGCGACCCGACTAGCTCAAGTTACATATAGATGCATATTTAAATTAGTTTGAATTACATCTTGTGAAACTTGCCGGTCATGTCACAGAGATAAGATGACCACAATTCCGTTTATTGGAAACAGAGAAAGAGTTAGTGAACTCTTGGGATTGATACATGCTGATGTATGAAGGTCCCCTGTCTACACATGCCAAGACCTGTTCTTTGTACTTTATAACATTCTTTGATGATCTCTCAAGATTCGGACATATGTTCCTATTGAAACACAAGTCTGAACCTTTTGAGATATTCACAGAATATAAGTTAGAAGTAGAGAACCAAAATACGGGTATAAGTATTATATCCTTTGATGAGATCAGGGAGGAGAATACTTGAGCACGGAAATCCTGGACTATTCTAAAGGAGAATGAGATTCTCTCTCAGCATTACTCTTCCGTATACACCATAGCACGATGGTATATCGGGGCAGAGCAATAGCACCCTATGTGATATGGTGTGCTCTATGATGAGTACTACTGAGTTTCCTATTTCTTTTTAGGAGTTATGCACTTGAGAAGCTGCATACCTATTGAATTTGGATTCAATAGTTTCAAACGAACCTCAGCCTCTCCGCCGATCTAGTAGGGTTCCTCACCCACCTGGGAGATACTTCGGTTTTCTTTATGACAGTGGGAGCGAGGATTGCATCATGAGATGATGACCTAACTAGTTTCGAGCAGGCCATCAGGAGTGGGACTCTGTAAGAATGGCTGGATGCTTATCGATCTGAGATGGAATCCTTATACACCAACAAAGTATGGACTTTGGTTGCTTTATCTCAAAGGTTAAATCCCCATCAGGAGCAAGTATATCTTGAGAAGATTACTTGGTGTACATGGAAAAGTTGAGACTTTCAAAGCTATGCTTAAGTCCATCCAGATCCTACTTGCCACGGCTACATACCATGACTACGATATCTGGCGGTTGGGTGTCATGACTGCTTTTCTAAATGATGTTTTAGAAGAAAGCGTCTATAAGTACACAGCCAGAGGGCTTCATAGACAGTGGGAGCAGCGGAAACGTGTGCAAGATGTTTTATGTGATAAATCAGGCATCGCGGAGTTGGAACATCTGTTTTGATATGGTAGTCAAAGAGTTTGACTTCATCAAAATGGTAGATAAACCTTGTATATACAAAAAGATAGTATAGAGTATGGTGGTGATCCTCATAGAGTACGTGGATGACATACTCTTGATAGGGAAGGAGTTTCCTATGCTACGCTCGGTCAATCTCCGCTTATCATAAAGATTCTCCATATAGGATCAAAGTGATACCTCCTAAATCTTGGATTTTGGATCTATGAGGTAGATCTAATTGGATATTAGGATACTCACTAATTGTAGTGAGATGGTATCAATCAATCCTGGGGAGAATCACTGGAAAAGTTCCAGGGTGATAAGAACGACTGAATGTCAGTCGCAGGTATTGCCTTTACCCTCAGTGGAGGGACTGTATGTTGGAAGAGTTCCAAGCTAGATACCGTGACTTACTAGAAGATTAAAGGCAAGATACATCATTACCAAGGATGCTACCAAAGAGGCAGTATGAATATATATAAGTTCATAAGATGAACTTCGTTCCTAATATGGTGTGACAATAGAGTTGTGGCTTTAGCCTACCTTCCCATCAGAAATCCAGATATAATTCTTAGGCAGTATCACCTGATCATGGAGATGGTTGATCTCCAGGGAGATCGAGGTTAGGAGAGTAGACACAGAGGACAACAGCGCGGATCCACTCACAAAGGCCTTTTTCCCAGTAGAGACTTTTATGGGATGATTGAGTATGAGATACTTCAACCATAGCTAATTGTTGGGTATGCGATACCACAACAGATGACCCTAGTGCAAGTGGAAGATTGTTAGTTATATGTATGCCCTAGAGGCCATTATTGTACATACGATGTATATTATAATGGATGCTTGGACATATATAGGGAGGACTTTCTCGCTCGACACGATAATACGCTATCTGGTTGTACTTTATCTTAACATGTACTTTGATTGTCTCTATGTTACATGTTGATAAAGCCGTTAGGATATGTACTCGACTACTAGGACTATGATGAGATCATACTAGTGGGGCCATGGTAGTCGATGTGTACATCCTATAACTGTTCCTAGTCGAGAGTGTATCGAGACAGGGCATCGATACACCAGAGTAGACTAGCGTATACGCATCTTGACCCATATGATGGGCGATGGATGATCCCATATCCATCGGTGTTTGACATCAAGGATGGTGTACGGGTGCTCAGTAGAGACTGGGTACACTGGACGGACTCGCCGAGAACTCCCAGATGGTATTATACCTCACGTCAGATGGCAGTTCTCCGGTAACACTGGTACAGAGTAGTCTGTTGACCCGAGATCGTCATAGAGTCTTGTGTGATTCCTACTGTGCTTTGATTTCCATCATACCACGTCCAAGAGGGCGTGCAAAAAGGTGGCTTTTGGGTACAGTCCCGAATCACATGGAGGCAATGAGCGATAGGAGGGGATTCGTCTCTCCCGGTATAGGGAGTTGATGTTGTGCTGTGTTCGATTGGCTATAACGGGAAATCCCTGGCCAGGGTTGCTGAGATTTACTGGTAAGTGTTATCAGTAGTTTCTCGAACTGTTATAGATCTCATATCGACACGACTTATCAAGCTACTGGGGACTGACGTTTACCACCCCTAGGCGAGATATGCGACATTTCAGACGACGAGACCGGACTGTACGGGAGTGTTACTGATTCGATTCACAGGAGAATGTACAGGCTTGCTTGTTGATCTTCTGAGCGCTCAATACCTGGGTGGCTGTTACGTTTAGCTGACCGCTTGCAGCTTGTGAGTGTTTGATATGATCATCACCTACTGCCGGCGTATAAACGATTTTTTAGAGTCCTACACAGAGGTTTCTTGGCTCAGGCGAAACGGAGTAGGGGCACATATGTGATATGTGCAGGACTGAGGATAATGCGATATGAGATACCGTATTATATTCTCGCGATATTTGATATCAGCCGGGTCATCGGATCAAGTGTTGATTCGATGAATCGGTACACGATATATTAGTCGGTTATATTCGATATAGCCGGATTGTCGGATCAAGTGTTGATTCGATAATTTAATGTATAATAATATATGTGATATATTAAATTACATTAACTAATATAAGCTCACTAAAGATTCTTTTTCTTACTCGGGTAATACATTGATATATATGCGATATATGTTAATTGTATTATTTTATTTTGTTACAATAAGTATTATATATGCGATATATAATATTGTAACATGATGTGGTTATTAATGCAACATGTTTAGTGGAGATTAAATATGGTTAGGGTTTGATTTGGGTTAAGCTTTTCTAGAAGTTTCTAGAAGCTTTCATTTTTTGTTTTGGAAAAGATATTTTGCAAGATATTTCTTTAACTCAGCCCAAACCCTAGCCCTAGTTAAATCTCTACAAATTTTTTTTGACCATGGTTGCATTTCTAACCTTATCATAACTTTCATTATTCATCACAAAAGAATTAATTATTATTCATCTTCTTCTTCCTTGACTTCTTCATGGAAAAAGCTTTCTAGCTTTTTCTAAGTGATGATTATGTGTGAGAAAAAGATTATAAATGAGAGAAAAAATCCTACTTCATCATTCTCATCTATCCTTGCCCTTTAGATGAGAGTGTTCACTTCATTTAGTGAGTGAGAGCTTGTGTTAATGAAACTTCAAGGTAGATCATCTTTGTTATCGAAGATCGGAAGCAAGCTTGCATCTTTCTCTTCGTGGAGCCTCTCGAGAGTCCGGAACACGATGATCGCAGTGAAGGGACCTCCACACGGAGCTTAAGAAGTGAAGGACTAGATCTACAATGGTTGTAATCTCTCTCACTTAGTGTTAAAGTGTTTAACATACTTGTTTTCGCCTAATCTCTAGTTTAAAGATCCGGCTTTGGGTTGTTCGGCATGGCTAATTTTTAAATCGGGCATGGTTGATGCCTCGTAGACCCTTGTGCGTGTGCCTAGCAACCCTACAGAAGGTGGACACCTCATCATGGAATTTTCCATTTATTGATAAATGGAAATGAGGTGGATATTGAAGGAGAGGGGGGTATGGTGAGAGCCATGGCTTCAATAGTTGACAAATGAATTCTTTATTCATTTGTAGCAACTATTGAAGCATGGATACACTCGTTTATTCATAGATATTCATACACAAAACCATTGTGATTGAATTTTCCTCACATGCTTGCTCATTTTCACTCTTGCTCTAACCATTTGCATAACTCTCCTCCCTTTCTCTTGAGCTCGTCTACCTTCATCCTCTTCCCCTTCTTTACACTCTCATGTGTTGAGAAACAAGAGAAGAGGAAAGATAGATATAGTAGAACACATAGAACTCCACACTACATCCTATACAACTTGGATTTGCAACCCAAGTTCTCTAGTTGCTCCTATTGATACATAGTTAGGAGCTAGAGCTATGGATCACATCCCTCGGGTGGATTATCTACGACAAAGGAGGACCGGAGAACAAGCTCGATCCTGGAGAACCGATGGAGCGGGAAAAGAAGATCAAGCATATTCAAGGTGTCCACTAGGAGCACATAATGAAGAAAGAAGACTGAAGGAGACGGATCGTTTGGTGAGGCTTTCTTATCATAGTAGATAGCACTTCTAGTTTAGTTAGGTTTATGGAAATATCCATTTTAATTGGGTTATTCTAGCGCCGTTTTGAAACTCTTAGAAAAATTTTGTTCCGCAAACCGCCATGTTTGATGGCATGGGCATTAGTGTAACCCAACAAACACCACATAATACATGTACATGATGATAGAGATGAACCAGATAGCATACAATCATCTCGAGTAAAACTGTTATCCTCGTATAAGTCCTTCCTCAATCATCATAATCGCCTGCCTGCGATTATAATATTTACCTTGAGGGAACTATATCCAACAATCTTCCACTTGCACTTAAGGCTAATTATTGCGGAATCTCATACTTACAGCTCATATGATACCGAACACCTAACTTCTCTATTAATCAGTTTCGCAAAGCATGTTTGCGAGACATTCATATTCGAGAAATAGCCTCAGTGAGTAGATCCACTCCAATGCTTCTATCTTAATCTCTCTATATCTCAACTTCACGTAGAACGTCCGGAAATGAGTGATACCTGTCTTTGAACATGTCTGGATATATGATAGGACCAAGTTCATAAATGAACTTTAAATCTAATAAACTTCTTAGACTGTATTTTCCACTGAATTTAATCAGTATCTTGCACTATGCCCACCTCAATATTCGCTTGGAACACTGTTCGACATACTACCCCTCAGAAGAGGATAAACTTTAACTCTGACACTCCCTCTGTCATCCAGGTCACATTTGAAGCCTGAAATGATAACTGTCTCCTGAAGGAGGCAGCCGTTACCATATACCAAGAACATTCTCTCATGTTCATAACTGGTTCCCAATATTTCTCAAGGATTAGATTAATATATGCTTATTGCAGCTAGTGCAAAAGCAATATCTAGTATTGTACTTGAATCTCATGATTGAGTCAATTAACTAAGCAAGTGATATACCAATCATGAAAATCTCTCTCCTCATCAGTCCAAAGGACATCTCTTTAGAGAGGGTGACTCCATCACCTGCGAGTACACCACCAGGAGTCGTCCAATCTAAAATATTTTAGAATAGTGACAAAGTACCTGTATTGGGACGCTTCCCAAATCTAGATCTAAAACTATAGATCTAGTCACCAGAATATCTAATATTTTATCCAATTTCTATATGAAGAAATATCTGTGACAACCACAGTTTAACGGGCCGTAGTATAGGAACACCATTTCCTTTTAGGAGTATATCATCCAAAAAACCAGGACAGTACTCCCTACTCAATCTTTTTACCAGGTCTATATATCATTCTTGATGAAGTCAAACACTATGTCATGTCAAGATAGATGACCCATCTCCGCTATACTTAGTTTAGTCTATAAATAGACATAAGCTACTGGCCCATCACGCTTCTGTTGCTCCCACTGACTACAACAACCTTCTGGCAAAGTTATATACACATGCACTTCTAAATTAAATTTAGAATGACATTATAGTCATCCACCTGCCAGATCTTATAATCTAAAACAGCAGTAGTGATAACCTTGGGTCATCAAATTCTCCCTGTCACCATCTTTGAGGAGACCGAAGTACCTCTCGATGGCTGAGGTTACCCTCTGAATCTGCTGAGTGGCTAATGTATTGTCGAATCCATTTGAATCCTTAGGTTCTGTTAAATATTCAATAGCCATTTGTGGTTTTGGAATCACTTTCAGTTTTACCATACTCCCACTGATGTTTTCTGAAAAGAATTCGTTTTACTAAAATGTGGCGAGTCAAGAATGATATAACTACTGATCCTACAAATGGTAGAAAGTTAACCCTCGTCTAAGCCCGGGAAAACCCACAAACTGCCATTACTGAAAACGTGCCTTGAGTTTATCAAAATTCTAGTTTTAAGCATAAGCCGAATAATTCCATATACCTTAACAACGTTAAGATATGAATCCTTTCTATATCCAATATAGAAGCAAATGCACTAATTTAATTTGAAACAGATTCAAAAATTATGCAACTGTTTCCAGTGCACAACCAAAGAGGAAATGGTCACATAACATTACTCATCAAGGAGCGCACCCACGGATGAATAACCTGAGAGAAAAGAAAGTTCTCAAACATATTACTTACAATGGAATAACTAGCATAAGTATCTACATATTCGATTACCTCAAAGAATCCTGACACATCCAACGTGTGGTTCTCTACTTTATTCTTATACCAATTGTTGGCTATAGTGCCCTCAAGGAAATTATCATAGTCACAGACAGGTGATTATGATGATTGAAAGAGAACCTATACCGGTAGAATAGTCTTACTCGAGATGATAGTATGCTATCTGGTTTTTCTTTATCATCATGTACAGCATTAGGTGAAATTACAGATCACGATTAAATGTTGATAGAGCCCATAGGATTCTTGCTTGACTGCCAGCAGTATGATGGAGATCATATACATGGGAGCTGGGTAGTCTATAGGCACATCCTTAAATGTCCATAGTCGTGGGAGTTTTAAGACTGGGCATCGATACTCCAGAGTAGACTAGTGTATACTGATCGAGATCCCGACGAGGGGCGGTGGCCGGTCTCACCAGCCATTGGTATTAGTTTGTTCACCTAAGATGTATACAGGTGCTCATTGGGTTATGAGTATACTGGAAGGACTCGCCGGGAATATGCTAGTTAGTATTATACCTATTGTCAGATAGCAGTTCCCAGGTGACATGTGTACAGGTTAGTATATCGACCTAAGATCGTCATTTGTCTCGTATGAGTTCCTACTGTGCTTTGATTACTACCCTACCATGGCTCAAAGGAGTCATGCAAACATGTTTTTGTTGGGTACAGTTCCGAGCCACATGGAGGTAGTGAGTGGATCGTCAGGGGATTCGTCTCTCTCGGTATTGGGGGTTGATTTCGCGTTGTGCATGGGTGGCCATCACCAGAAATCCTTGGCCAAGGTAGTCGAGAATTACTGATCTAAGATCGGTAGTTTCTCAGGCAGTGATGGATTTCATACCAACACTGAATATCAAGTTATTAGAGGTTTGACTTTATCCACCCTCCTAGACTCGATATACGATACTCATAGACGAACGGACCGGACTGTACGGATATTGTCACTGTCAGGCTCAGTAGGGGTTTTGGGATAAGTTTGCTCGTCGGCCTCCCTTTTGCTCAGTACCTGGGTAGCCGTTATGTACAGCTAGTGCCGCTGACGTGCTTATGGTTAAACCCACTTCCAGCGTATTGACGAGTATTTAGAGTCCCATACAGAGGGTTTCCCTACTTCGGACAAAACGATATAGAGGTCATATGGTTTTATGGCAGGGTTCGATCACATACGTGTACTTGTGCACGGATGATGTTCGGATGGATAATACTAGTGGGCTTTGATTTAAGTCGGATCCAAGTATTATATTTGTTGAATTATTTTCATCTCTTTGTATTCGTATTCTTCGGAATACGGATGCGGGTATGTATACACGGTTGATGGGTATTCTTGTAATTTATTACAAGATTACCTTTAGAAGATTACACCTCATCATGGTTTAGACCTTTTTGGATTAAAAGGTTATTGAGGTGTAAGATGAAGTGTTTATTGCATTTTTTTTGGCATGGCTAATTAGTGACCCATGGTTACTATTCTAGCAGGCTTAGGGTTTTTGTTTGTTGTGAGATTATGTTGACTTGAGATATTTTTTGTTGACTAAGATATTTTGGAGACATGGACATTTATGTGATGGCTCTATTATTTCTTATCACACACACACAACAAAAAAAAAACACAAGCCATTATTCATTTCTTTTTCTCCCTATTGAGTTGCTCTCAACACCTCATTCTCAAGGTATCTTTTTCTTCCTCTAGCTCCACCCAAACCCTCTCATGAGTTGAGAAACCTAGGGTGTCTTGAGGCAAATTAATCCTTCATCACTCTCAACTTCATCTACGGTATCTAGAGTAGCGATCTAGGTGCCCTAGTTGCCTCGAATATGAGGTTGGAGCTCGTTACATAGACTCTCGGGTGGATCATCTTTGATGGAGGGAGACTGGAGATCAAGCTTGATCAAAGAAGCTCTTAGGAGCTTGGGATGATGGTTGAAGACCGAAGGACACGAATCTATTCGGTATAACCATTCTAACTCCTTTGCATGTTTTGTTATCTAGGGCTTATGGGTAGATCCGGGTAATTGGCTGTGGTAGCGCCAAGTTTTATAAATTTTTGTTCCGCATTTGGTCACGGATTTATGGCTAGGCGCTGCCGTAACCCAACATGGTATCAGAGCCACTTTATAATGTTGGATATAGTGCCCTCGAAGTCAATTATTAGACCGCAGGTACGTGATTGCAATGATTGAGGCAGGACCTATACCGATATGACAGTCTTGCTCGAGATGATAGTATGCTATCTGGTTTGTCTTTATCATCATATGCATGGTTTAGTTCTCTATTGCATGTTGATAGAGCCCAAAGGATTCTTGCTTGGCTGCCAGCAGTATGATGGCGATGATATACGTGGTAGCTGGGGTTGTAAGCACATCCTTAAAGTGTCCCTAGTCGTGGGAGTTTCGAGACAGGGCATCGATACTCCAGAGTAGACTAGTGTATACAGTCGAGACCCCAACGAGGGGCGGTGGCCGGTCTCAAAAGCTACTGGTGTCAGTTGGATCACCTAAGATGTATACAGGTGCTCATTGGGTTATGAGTACACCGGACAGGACTCGCCGGGAGCATGCTAGTTGGTATTATACATATCATCAGATAGCAGTTCCCTGGTGACATGTGTACAGGTTAGTCTGTCGACCTGAGATCGTCATTTGTCTCGTGTGAGTTCCCACTGTGCTTTGATTTCTACCCTACCATGGCTCAAAGGAGTCGTGCAAACAGGTATTTTTTGGGTACAGTCCCAAGCCACATGGAGGCGGTGAGCGGATCTTCGGGGATTCGTCTCTTCCGGTATTGGGGGTTGATGTCGCACAGTGCACAGGTGGCCATCACTAGAAATCCTCGGCCGGGGTAGTGGAGAATTACTGATTTGGATCAGTAGTTTCTCAGATGGTGATGGGCTTCATACCGACACGAATTATCGCGTTATTAGGGGTCTGACTTTATCCACCCCCTAGACTCGATATGCGATATTCTTTAGACGAACGGACCGGACTGTATATATATTGTTACTGTTAGACTCATTAGGGTTTTCTGGATGAGTTCGCTCGTCAGCTTCCCTTCCAATCAATACATAGGCAACCGTTACGTACAGCTTGTACCTCTGACGTGCTAGTGGTTATACCCAGTGCCAGTGTGTTGATGAGTCATTAGAGTCCCCCACAGACAGTTTCCCAAGTTTGAGCAAAACGTTGTAGAGGCCGTATGGTTTTATGGCAGGGTTCGGAAAATGCACGTGCGTTTTCGTACGTGTCATTTTTCGGGCAAATAATACTGGTCGGTTTTGGTTTAAGCCGGATCCGAGTATTATACTGTGTAGATATAATATCTTTATCTCAGTTGCATTTGTATTCGATCGTAATACAAATGCGGGTATGTTTATACAGATATAGGGTTATCCTGAAATTCGTTTCAGGATCACTTTTGGAAGTTGCAGTTTCCAGTTTTCTATCACCCATTTTTAACATTCGGTTAAAGACGGATTTATCTTTTCTTGATGAGGGTGAGTCGTGGTTCTAGAAGGTTCTAGATTTGGTGACAAGGCTTGATGATTCATTGTTAGCATTAATTGAAATGGTGACTTGGTTAATGACTAGGTTAATGTTCATTAGTTTGCATTTAATGTTATTTGTGATTCATTCTTTTCATTAAGTGAGTTATGATAAGTATCATATCTTATTGTCACCACTTTGCTCCTACCCTCACCTCCCTCTTGCTATATAGTGGCCGGCCCCTCTTGTTGAGGAATAATGATTTTTGGGAAAAAGAAAAGGTTGTTAAAATGAGAAGAAAGAGATCTAGTTCATATATATTTTCATATCTCATTTAAATCCGATCCAAAAGGCAACTTCATTAACCGTTCGTCCATAGTTTTGGACGTAACGAGACAAAGTGTTCTACTCATTCTCTATATCATCTTGGTCATCTCTTTTAGCAAACTTGATGATCGAGTTGCCTCGGTTCAGAGGCGGGAGGCCGTTTAAAGATCTGTCGACGTGGTGCCACCTGGACGAGAAGACTGGAGATTCAGGAAATCGGAGCAGCCGCAACAAAGCGTGGGATGATGGTTGAAGACTGAAAGACTCAGATCGTTCGGTATAACATTTCTACCTACTTTGTAGTTTGTTAGTTTAGCATTAATAGCAGATCCGGGTTATAGTACGCGATAGCGCCAGTCAAAAAGTTTTTGTTCCGCATTTGGCGTCTGTTAGACGGCCGGGGCGCTACCGTGAACCTACAGTGGTATCAGAGCCTCACCATTAAGCTTTACTAACTTGTGCTAACGCGTTTAAAACATCGATCGAACGGAATTTCGAAAACTGCAATTTTCTGGGTTAAAGTTTCTGTCGATTTTTAAAAGGGTCTAAAAATTATTTTGCATATCACAGAAAAGAGAGCAGGCTTTTTTAAGAATTCTGGTGAAATTTTGTCAACTGAAGCTTCCAAAGCGCCGCGGAACCGCCGCGTAAACCCTAGTTTGGCCGCGTTTCCACCGCCGTTTTGGAGCTACAGTAAACCATTTTTCTACAGTAGGTTTTTCTTGTAAAATTGTTGTTTTTGGAATATTTCTTTTGGGCCCATATTTTGTTACTGTACAGCAGATGTATGTGGGGCCCACTTTGGGATATTTTGTCGATCGAAATTTAAACGTGTTAGTTTACAGTAGTTATATTATATCTCCGACCGGGAATGTCATTTGAGCGGTAAACCGCGTCTAATTGCTATAGTTCTTTTAGACGGGTTTGCGAACGTGACATTTGCGTTGATGTTCTGTGTTGTGCTGTGATGTTGCGGATATGTCGTGGTGGATAGCAGTGTGCAATGGTAGTACAGTTTCAATTTATTTGTACATTTGATATTGCGGGGCGAGTGTCCAATATGTGGACTGCCGTCACTGCCTTTTTTTATATTATTCTTTTGGGGCACGACCGGGTTGAGGTCGATGTACCCGTTGTACATATTTTTATTTCTGTACTAGGTTTACCCCGCGATGGAGTACACGGATAGCCGGGTTCTGGAGGGCAACAGGTCCGTATCTCATGGCTTTGAGAGGCAGAGGGGCCTTACTCTAGAATTGGCAGACTATTCGCCGCACTCGTAGAGGGTACAGGTTGACCCAAGGAGAAGTGCTCAAGTTACTAGATTCCGTGAAGTGCCGAGTGGTCCATTCACTTTGCTGTAAGGGACTGCCTCGCTTCAGGTTTTGGTGGGTAACTTGCCGCACCCGTAGGGGTCTAGGTTTCATTGCACAGGCTATCCACACGACCAGGGGAACATCGGGTTTCAGTAGCGACTCTGTGAAATCCGGGGATCCCAGATTATCTGTATTGTTCTGTGATGCTTATTACTTTTCTGTAATGTTGCATATTATCACGCCTGGAGTGATTATTGTATATTGGATTAGATGTTGTATATGTTTTACACCCGCGCTAGTCCAGCCCCCGCTCTGTCGTTAGTTAAGTAACCTAACGGGTGATGACGGGACCCAATGACGAATGCGGATGGCATATACGTACATTTTATTTTCGTTCTTTTCTGGTGTGATTGATTGATGGGACTGCATTGATTCTTATCAATGAAAGGATAAAAAAAACCTATATTTGATGTTATTGGAACAAATTTTAAAAGGTGTTATTACAAAGACGTTTCCTTTTGTTTTGCATAGTGATATTCAGTTAGAATATCCTGCACCTCATTCGACGAGGCAAGGGCCGAGATCCCTTCACTGGGAGTGATCCCTTGGGCAGAAGTTTACGCCAGGGTAATAACTTCACTATAGTCGATTACAAGTTGCTTTGCATTGCGGTATTCAGTTGGAATATCCAGCACCTCATTCCACGAGGAAAGAGCCGAGATCCCTTCATCGGGAGTGACCTCTTTAGCAAATGGTTTTTCGTCACTATATTTTATAAAAAGCTATCAGGTTCCTTCAACGATATCAAGTTTATTACGTTAAAGGTTTTTCGCCAAAAACCAGCCGTAGCCCTCCATCATTTCTTTTGGGTATTCAGTAGTATTCAAGCTATGTATTTTGACCTAACGCCAAGGCATAGTATTTGGTAGCTACTGGGTATTCAATTGTTGCATAGATAGATGAGTTGGTTTGGGACAGTCATTCTGCCATTTTGACCTAACGCCAAGGGCATGTGCGGGTGGGTTCAAATTAACCTGGATAATGACGGCTAGAACTTGACATGTGACTTATGATATTTTGACCTAACGCCAAGGTCATAAGAGCATGGGGCAAAAATCATATCGAGAGTTTCAAACATACAGGAAACTTGCCAGGCATGCGCATACCTTCTGGAGTGTGATAACTTGAGTGGCTTCCATCGAGTTATCATGCGATGAGAGTTGGATCCCGATTCCCACTGATGAGTTGGTTTACTCTTCGGGTGATCCCGATTGATTCTTCTTTTAGGTTTGGAGGAGAATTTGACGGTACAGTGGGAGGTATCCTGATTAGATAAATTGATAACCATTCTGATCTAGGTTAGAATGCACGCAGAGTATTTCTTTTCTCTCTCTCTTTGGCAGCGACCTTTGACCGACCCTAAACTATGACTCAGTGACCAAGTTGACCGAACCTTCTTAAAATACTGGCTTTTGGATTGTCCAAGTTGCATAAGTCATTGCCGCTCCTTCTTTTACCCTTTGTATTTTTCAGAACACCCCGTATTATTACGGACATCCACTTCCATTGGATAGATCCATCGTATGGTTATATACGAACTCAATGGGACTTCTTCGAGGATGGATCCAGGTTCAGGAGAAATAGAATTGGTTTATTCAGTTGTCTTTTATTATCAGCTTCTCTCAGGTTGCGAGGGCTCCTTGGTTTAGGAGGGTACACCTATTACGCTTATTGGATAGTCTTATTCCAAACCATAGGCAGGTGCCGAAAGGTAGGGAATGAAGAAAACAAATTAGCCTAAGTAGGGTGTGCAGAAGGTAATATGTAAAGACAAAAATAAAGGGATTGAAAGAGGGCAAAGTAAATTGCGACTGTTATCATTCACGACCAAACCGCGTACTTCATCGCCACTCCTATTTCACCTTTAATAGAATAAGGTATTATTCAGTTGTCTTTTATCATCACCTTCTCTCAAGTTGCGAGTACTCCTAGGTTTAGGAGGGTACACCTATTATGCTTACTGGATAGTCTTCTTCCAAACCATAGGCTGGAACCAAACGGTAGGGAAGGAAGAAAACCACTTAGCCTAAGGGGTGTACAGAAGGTAATGAATAAAGACAAATAAAGGGATTTGGAGAGGTGGCAAAGAAATATAAGGTTAAAGTCATGAATTAGATTATGGAAGAGGCATTACTAGGAATACCAGGATACCCCTACGAAACATTTTCATGTTTCTGTGCATTATTAAAGGAAAACTGATTTCCCGATTAGATACTTACTCCAGGGTATGTATTTACCAGGTTACATTCTCATATCTGTATGGTTTTACAGATGATGAGTGGGAGTAAGTTATTGGGAATTAGGTGATCATCCTCATTATATCGGAATTCGTTGTAATTGGTGATATTTAAGGAAATCTCCTGGGTATAGTTTTCAACCTACGATGCACAGGTTTAGAGTTATTCAACTCAGCGGACTTATACAGAGTATTGTATATTGTCCAGTGTCCGTCAGGACAATGGGGTAGGTCCTCATACTATGTTCTGTTTACTTATGACTTCTCTAGTTTTTAGACAAGTGTTTCGTAGAAATACAATGTCTAAGTTTTAAGAAGTTGTGGGTATAGAAATAAAGTAGAGAACCAGGTGTCGCAAATATCAGGATTCTTCAAAGAAATCGAAGATGTAGATTCTTGTGATTGGTATTCAGATGATAGTAATGGTTTTGAGAAACTTGTTTCTCTTTCAGGTTACTCATAATTGGATGGATTCCTCAGTTGAGTAATACTGAGTAGCCTCTCTTCATTAAGTTGATATGCACTGGAGACAAGTGCATGATTTGAATCTATTTCCAATTAAATTAGTGCCTCTATTTCTATATTGTATATAGAATGGTTCATATCTTAACGATGTTAAGATATGGAGAGTTGTTCAGCTTATGCTTAAAACCAGACAATGGATAACTCAAGGCACGTTTCTGTAATGGCAGTTTGTGGGTTGACCCTGGCTTTGACGAGGGTTGACATTTCTACCATCTGGAAGATCAATAGTGATATTGTTTTTGACTCAGCACAGTTTTACTAAAATGGATTTTTTCAGAAAACAGTAGTGGGAGTATGGTAGAACTGGAAGTGATTCCAGAACCGCAAACGATTACGGAAAATTTAATAGGACCTATATATTCAATCAGGTTTTGACATTCCAATAGCCACTCCGCAAATATGGTGGGTAACCTCAGACACCCGAGAGGTACTCCGGTAGCCTCAAGGACGGTGACAGGGAGGTTCTTGTTTACCCAGACTTGACACTACTGTTGTTCCCAACTATGAGACCCGGCAGGAGGATAAGTATAGCGTCGTTCTAAACTAGCTATAGAAGTGTACGTATATATTATTCTGCCAGAGGGTTATCGTAGTTAGTGGGAGCAGAGCAGATATAGTGGAGATAGATCATCTATTTTTGATGTGACAGTCATGGGTTTGACTTCATCAGAATAAGGGGTGGATCTGTTAAGAAGGTAGTAGGGTGTCATGTCCTGGTATTTAGATGACATATACAGAGTAGGAAGTAAAATTCCTATACTACGATCGGTTGTACTTTGGTCGTCACACAGTTGTTTCTCCACAAAGGACATAGATATAATATCAGACATTCTGGTTACTAGATCTGTGGTTTTAGATCTAGAATTGGGTAGTTTCCCAATTTGGATACTTTGACAATATTCTAATGGTATTTTAGAATAGATGACTCTTGGCATGGTGGTTTACCTGCAGGTAATGGAGTCACCCTCTCTAAAAGTGTCTTACAGACTAAAGGGAAGAGGGATGTGCATGATTGGCAGATCACTTGCTTAAGCAATTGAGTCAATCGTGAGATGTCAAGTACCACACCAGATGTTATTTTTGCACTAGATGCGATAAGTTTATATTAATCCAATCCTGAAGAAACATAAGGAAGCAGTTTTAGAACATAAGTGCATGTTCTACGGATTTGATGACGGCGGCCTCCTTCGGGAGACGGTTATCGTTCCAGGATTCAGGGGTGACATGAATGACTGAGTGATTGTCAAAGTTATAGTTTTCCCTCTGACGAGGGACAGTATTATGGACAGGTGGTCCAAGTAGATACTGTGGGAGGCATGGTGCTGGATACTGATTAGGTTCAGTGATCACTACAGTCTAAGAAGTTTGGATTTGGAGTTCATTTATGAACTAGGTCCCATCAGATATCCAAACATATTCTAAGACAGGTATTACTCGATTCGGGAGATGGCTTTCTCCGCGAACTTGAGATTAAGAGAGACATAGAAAGAAATATCAGGGCGGATCCACTCACTGAGGCTATTTCTCGAACACAAGAGTTTTACAAACTAGCTTTGTGAAACTGATTAGTAGAGGAGTTGGGTGTTCGGTATCACACGGGCTGTGAGTATGCGACATCGCAATAATTAGCCTTAAGTGCAAGTGGGAGATTGTTGGATATAGTGCCATCAAAGTCAATTATTAGATCGCAGGTACGTGATTGCAATGATTAAGGCAGGACCTATACCGTTATGACAGTCTTGCTCGAGATGATAGTATGCTATCTGGTTTGTCTTTATCATCGTATGCATGCTTTAGTTCTCTATTGCATGTTGATAGAGCCCATAGGATTTTTGCTTGACTGCCAGCAGTATGATGGCGATCATATACTTGGGAGCTGGGGTCTGTAAGCACATCCTTAAAGTGTCCCTAGTCGTGGGAGTTTCGAGACAGGGCATCGATACTCCAGAGTAGACTAGTGTATACAGTCGAGACCCCGACAAGGGGCGGTGGCCGGTCTCACAAGCCACTGGTGTCAGTTGGATCACATAAGATGTATACAGGTGCTCATTGGGTTATGAGTACACCGGACAGGACTCGCCGGGAGCATGCTGGTTCGTATTATACATATCGTCAGATAGCAGTTCCCTGGTGACATGTGTACAGGTTAGTCTGTCGACCTGGGATCGTCATTTGTCTCGTGTGAGTTCCTACTGTGCTTTGATTTCTACCCTACCACGACTCAAAGGAGTCGTGCAAACAGGTAATTTTTGGGTACAGTCCCGAGCCACATGGAGGCAGTGAGCGGATCGTCGGGGATTTGTCTCTCCCGGTATTGGGGGTTGATGTCGCACAGTGCACGGGTGGCCATCACTAGAAATCCTTGGCCGGGGTAGTGGAGAATTATTGATTTGGATCAGTAGTTTCTCAGATGGTGATGGGCTTCATACCGACACGAATTATCGCGTTATTAGGGGTATGACTTTATCCACCCCCCCAGACTCGATATGCGATACTATTTAGACAAACGGACCGGACTGTATATATATTGTCACCGTTAGACTCGGTAGGGTTTTTTGGATGAGTTCGCTCGTCAGCTTCCCTTCCAATCAATACATAGGCAACCGTTATGTACAGCTTGTACCTCTGACGTGCTAGTGGTTATACGCAAGTGCCAGTGTGTTGATGAGTCTTTAGAGTCCCCCATAGACAGTTTCCCAAGTTCGGGCAAAACATTATAGAGGCCGTATGGTTTTATGGCAGGGTTCGGAAAATGCACGTGCGTTTTCGTACGTGTCATTTTTCGGGCAGATAATACTGGTCGGCTTTGGTTTAAGCCGGATCCGAGTATTATACTGTGTAGATATAATATCTTTGTCTCAGTTGCATTTGTATTCGGTCGTAATACAAATGCGGGTATGTTTATACTGATACGGGGTTATCCTGAAATTCGTTTCAGGATCACTTTTGGAAGTTGCCAGTTTCCAGTTTTCTATCGCCCGTCTTTAACATTCGGTTAAAGACGGATTTATCTTTTCTTGATGAGGTTGAGTCGTAGTTCTAGAAGGTTCTAGATTTGGTGACAAGGCTTGATGATTCATTGTTAGCATTAATTGAAATGGTGACTAGGTTAATGACTAGGTTAATGTTCATTGGTTTGCATTTAAAGTTATTTGTGACTCATTCTTTTTATTAAGTGAGTTATGATAAGTATCATATCTTATTGTCACCACTTTGCTCCTACCCTCACCTCCCTCTTACTATATAGTGGCCGGCCCTTCTTGTTGAGGAATAATGATTTTTGGGAAAAAGAAAGGGTTGTTAAAATGAGAAGAGAGAGATCTAGTTCATATATATTTTCATATCTCATTTCAATCCGATCCAAAAGGCAACTTCATTAACCGTTCGTCCATAGCTTTGGACGTAACGAGATAAAGTGTTCTACTCATTCTCTACATCATCTTGGTCATCTCTTTTAGCAAACTTGATGATCGAGTTGCCTCGGTTCAGAGGCGGGAGCCCGTTTAAAGATCCATCGACGTGGTGCCACCTGGACGAGAAGACTGAAGATTCAGGAGATCGGAGCAGCCGCAACAAAGCGTGGGATAATGGTTGAAGACCGAAGGACTCGGATCGTTCGGTATAACATTTCTACCCACTTTGTAGTTTGTTAGTTTAGCTTTAATGGCAGATCCGGGTTATAGTACGCGATAGTGCCAGTCAAAAAGTTTTTGTTCCGCATTTGGCGTCTGTTAGACGGCCGGGGCGCTACCGTGGACCTACACATAAGCCTTAGTTAACTCATTTCGACATTAGAAATCTGCCGTTTTTACCGCGCAAAAATTGCCGACAAGAACAGTTCCGATAACAGAAAGTTTGAGATGTTTGCACACCCCGCGGGCTCACGGTTTGAACTGTGAAGCCGCGGGGAGGTGCATGGGCACCCCGGGGAATCCTCGGAGGGGACCGAATGGCTGGGCCTACTCCCCAAGACCACCACAAAGTGGTATTGGCGGTGGGGACCCGAAACTATCCCACCTTAGGCAGTTTCGGGTCTGCCTCATCCCCTAGCCACCTCGTGGTGGCCTCAGAGGTGGGGTAACCCCTCTAGGCCCTCCAAATCGAAGTTAATTTCATGCTCTAACTCCCTGCGAAGGTTCGGGTGCGTTTCATTTTTATTCGGACTTCCGAATTGGCTTTAAACGGTCGGTTTTTTGGAACTTTAGCTCACTGTTTTTCATGGTTTTGGAAATTGGTTTAGTTTGCTAATTACGTGCAGAATTCTAATATCGTAGTTTTCAGTACATGCATTACTATCTGCGACTATGAATGTCATTAGAGCGATACAACTCGTCTAACTACTATATGCTCTTTTAGACGGGTTTGCGAACGTGACATTCACGTTGATGTTTTGTGTTGTGCTGTGGTTGTGGCGGGATCGTCGTGGTGGATAGCTTGGGTGCAATGGTAGTACAGTTTGGATTTATTTGTACATTTGATATTGCGGGGCGAGCGTCCGACATGTGGAATGTCGTCACTGCCAGTTTGTATATTATTTGTTTGGGGCACGACCGGGTTGAGGTCGATGTCACAGTTGTACATATTTTGTTTTCTGTACTAGGATTACCCCACGGTGGAGTGCACGAATAGCCAGGTTCTAGAGGGCAACGGGTCCGTATCTCATGGCGTTGAGAAGGAGGGAGCCTCACTCTTAAATTGGCGGGCTATTCGCCGTACTCGTAGGTGATACAGGTTGACCTATGGAGGGGTGCTCAAGTTACCGGATTCCTTAAGGTGCTAGGTGGCCCATTCACTTTGATTAAGGGGGTTGCCTCACTTCTAGTTTTGGCGGGTAACTTGCCGCACTTGTATGGGTCTAGGTTTTCATTGCACAGGCTATCCACATGACCAGGAAAACGTCGGGTTTCAGTTGTGGCTCAAAGGAAACCCGCGGCTCCCAGATCATCAGTATGTTCTGTGATGCTTATCGCTTATCTGTGATGTTACATATCATGCCTGGAATGATTATTAAATATTGTTATATATATACTAGTAAATGTTGTATATGTTTTGCACCCGCGCTAGTCCAGCCCCCGCTCTGTCGTTAGTTAAGCAACCTAATGGGTGATGACGGGGCCCAGTGGCGAATGCGGATGGTATATACGTATATCATATTTTCGTTCTTTTCTTGTGTGATTAATTGATTGGATTTTGTTGATTCTGATCAATGCAAGGAAAACAAACCTATTCGATATTGTTGGAACAATATTCAAAAGGTGTTATTACAAGGACGTTTTCTTTTATTTTGCATAGCGGTATTTGGTTATGAATATCCAGCACATCATCCGACAAGGCAAGAGCCGAGATCCCTTCACCGGGAGTGACCTCTTGGGCAGAAGTTTGCGTCAGGGTAATAACTTCACTATAGTTGATTAGTTTTTTTCTTTGCATCGAGGTATTCAGTTGAAATATCCTTCATCTTATTCCACGAGGAAAGAGCTGAGATCCCTTCACTGGGAATGACCTCTTTAGCAAAGGTTTTCGCTACTATATATTTGTAAAAAGCTATCCGGTTCTTTCAACGATATCAAGTTCATTACGTTAAAGGTTTTTCGCCAAAAACCATTTGTAGCCCTCCGTCATTTCAGACGGGTAGCACTTAGTATTCATGCTATGTTTGTTGTCCATTGTCAAGGTATAGTGTATGGTAGCTGTTTATTATCTTTCTGTTGCATAGTTAGATGTGTTGGTTTTGGACAGTCGTACAGACTTGTTGACCTTCGTCAAGGGCGAGTACGGGTGGGTTCAAATTAACCTGGACAATGACGATAGAACTTGACATGTGACTTATGATTTGTTATCCTTCGTCAAAATCATAAGAGCATGGGGTAAAAATCGTATAGGGAGTTTCAAACATATAGGAAACTTGCCAGGCATGCGCATACCTTCTAGAGTGTGATAACTTGAGTGGATTCCATCAGGTTATCATGTGATGATAGTTGGATCCCGATTCCCACTGATGAGTTGGTTTACTCCCCTGGGTGATTTTAGATGATCCCGACTAATTCTTCTTTTGGGTTAGGAGGAGATTTGAGGATACAGTGGGAGACATAAGGATTAAATAAAGTGATTAACTATTCTAATCTAGGTTAGAGTGCACGCTGAGTGTTTCTTTTCTCCCTCTCTTTGGCAGCGAGCATGGCCCAACCCTAGACTAGAACTCATAAACCAAGTTAACCGAACCTTCTTAAAACACACTGGATTTTAGATTGTCAGATTTGCATACTTCATTGCGACTCCTACTTTTACCCTTTACTTTTCTCCGGAACATTCTGTATCACTACGAAGATCCGCATTTATTGGAAATGAATATCGTATAGTTACATACGAACTCGAAGAAACTTGTTTCAGATTCGAGAATTGTTTCCGGTTTTGGAGAAATTGAATAAGACTATTCAGTTGTCTTTTCCTTTTACCTTCTCTCAGGTTGTGAGGGCTCTTAGGATTAGGAGAGGGTACACCTATTAAGCTTATTGGATTGCCTTCTTCCAAACCATAGGCAGGTGCCGAAAGGTGGGGAAGGAAGAAAACCAATTAGCCTAAGTGTGGTGTACAGAAGGTAATAAGTAAAGACAACTAAAGGGATTAGAAAGAGGGCAAAGTAAATTGCAACTGCTATCATTCATGATGAAACTGCGTATATCATCACCACTCCTACTTCACCTTTGAATTTCTCCAGAACACCCCGTATCACTACGAAGATCCGCATTTATTGGATATTCATCGTATAGTTACATACGAACTCGAAGGAACTTGTTCCAGCTCGAGAATGGATTATGGCTCAGGAGAAATAGAATAAGGATTATTCAGTTGTCTTTTATCTTTACCTTCTCTCAGGTTGCGAGAGCTCCTAAGATTAGAAGAGTACACCTGTTACTCTTATTGGATAGTATTCTTCCAAACCATAGGCTGGTGCCGAACGGTAGGGAAGGAAGAAAACCATTTAGCCTAAGGGTGGTGTACAGAAGGTAATGAGTAAAGAGAAATAAAGGGATTGGAGAGATTGCAAGAATATATACAGTTACAGTCATGAATCTGGATAATGGAAGATGCATTACTAGGAATACGCGGCTACCTCTTTGAAACATTTTCATATTTCAGTTTCACTGTGCATTGTTAATTGAAAACTGATTTCCCAATTAGATCCTTACTCCAGGGTATGTATTTACCAGGTTTGATTCTCACATCTGTATGTTTTTACAGATGATGAGTAGGAGTAAGTTATTGGAAATTAGGTGATGATATCCTCATTATATCGAAACTCGTTGCAATTGGTGATATTTGAGAAAATCACCAGGGGTTTTGCTTGACGACAAATATTTGGTTTTGAATATCCGTTTTTATGCACCAATTTCAAAAAGATATATATGTACGTTTATTTTATAAAATGAGATATATCTTTTTGAAATTATGTCCATAACATTTACCTATATCAGTTGATGGTTAGGTAAGGAGCATTCAACAGCGATGCAATTCTTCTTAACCATAATATAATTTTCAACCTATGTCGCACAGGATTTGAGTTATTCAATTCAAGGGACTTATACAAATTATTATATGTTGTCCAGTGTCCATTAGGACAAAGGGGTTGGTACTCATACTATATTCTGTTTACTTGTGACTTCTCCAGTTTTAGACAAGTATTTCGTAGAAATACAAGGTCAGAGTTTTGAGAAGTTATAGGTACAAGAATAAAGTAGAGAACCATGTGTTGCAAGTATCGGGATTCTTCAAGGTGATCGATGATGTAGATACTTGTGTTTGGTATTCAGTTGATAGGAATGGTTTTGAGAACTTTCTTCTCTTTCAGGTTACTCATATCCGGATGCACTGCTAGTTGAGTAATGTTGATCGGCCTCTATTCATTTAGTTGACATGCACTGGAGACAGCTGCATGATTTGAATCTGGTTCCAATTAAATTAGTGCCTCTGTTTCTATATTGTTTATAGAATGGTTCATATCTTAACGATGTTAAGGTATATGGAGTTGTCCGGCTTATGCTTAAAACCAGACTATGAACATACTCAAGGCACGTTTTAGTAATAGAAGTTTGTGGGTTATCCCGGGCAATGACGAGGGGTAACTTTCTACCATCTGGAAGATCAATAGTGATATTGTTCTTGACTCGCCACAGATTTAGCAAAATGGTCTTTTTCAGAAAATAGTAGTGCGAGTATGGTAGAACTAGAAGTGATTCCAGAACCACAAACGATTAGTGAATTTAATAGAACCTAAAGATTCATTCGAGTTTGACATTTCACTAGCCACTCCGCAAATATAGTGGGTAACCTCAGGCACCCGAGGGATACTTCGGTCATCTCAGAAACGGTGACAAGGAGGTTCTTGTTTACCCAGACTTGCCATTACTGCTGTTCTAGACTATAAGACTTTGCAGGAGGATGAGTATAGCGTCGTTCTAAACTAGTTTTTGAAGTGCACATGTATATGACTCTGCCAGAGGGTTGTTATAGTCAGTGGGAGCAATGGAAGCATAGTGGACAAGAAGCTTATGTCTATTTATAGAATAAAGCAGGTATAGCGGAGATAGATCATCTATTTTTGATATGACAGTCATAGATTTTTACTTCATCAGAATAGGAGATGGATCTGTTAAGAAGGTAGTAGGGTGTGTGATTGGTATGAAAAAGTGTTTGTAGAATAACCGCAATCAAGAACGGTGTCACGTGTAGCTAGACCGAGATGAGTACGTATCGTCCTCTGGGAAACGTTGAATCTTTTATTCTTATTTTAGATGTGTTGAAAAAGAGAGGAGGGACAAAGAATATTGAAGAATGGTTGTAGGATCTAGATCTACGTTAAACGCGGATGCAAAATATAGATCTAGATTAACTACGGAGGTAAGTTTGTATGAAAAGGGGGCTTGTAGGGTTCATTAGGATTTAGTAGTTATGGATGATTAATTAAAAATTACTCTTTCTATCCTTTAATAGATTTAAAACTAGAACGACAGTGATGCATGTAGATTAGGGTTTCTGGAGGGAAAAGGAATCCCACTCTTAACCCCTATCTCAACATGGAACTCCGTTCATATCTAGCCTTTACCAAAACAATTATTAATCTAATCTCTAATCGCAGTCAAGACTAAAAATGAATTGGTAGCGCGCCCGATTAGGATGTTAATGATTCTTTTGATAAAATTTATAAACTTTATAGGACGTAAAAAGAGTTTAAGGATTTTCATCATCCATTAACCTACCCTAATCCTACGAACCCTAACAAGCGGAGAATTACTCGCGCATGTTGGGAGAAGAAGAGATGGAGAGAGAATTCATAATGAAAATACAAAGAAATAGAATAAGAAAAAGAACAACCTTTAGTAATCAACAAAACTCATTTACACTTTGTTTCCTTAGAAAATGATTACAAATACTAGTTTACTTCTCGATCTCTTCTAAGGAGGTAGATGAACCGTTGATGATCAGCCTGGATGCGTGAGCCGTCTTGGACTTCGTGATCTCGTCGACTTGATGATTTTTCCAATAGGCTCTCGGTCCTTATCTATACTCCAAAAGTCAGAACCCTAGCTTCCAAAATTTAGAAGCCAGAGGTTAAGATTCTACCAACCAAATAACAGCTCACAAGCCCTCTGGCACGCGGCGGATCTGTGTTCAACAAGTAGGTTTGACCGTGGATCCGCGGCCTTATGTACGGATCAGTGGATTTGGCCTTCTGGGATTCCTCTATTATGACCCGTGGCGATCATTGGAATCTCTGGAAATTGCAAACCTTTTCTTTGTTTCTGCCAGACTTGATTTCTTAAGTTGCTTTCTTAATTAGGCAGGTTTGCTCTTAACAACTTTGATTCCCATGATTTTTAGCCCTGAAAATTCTGCACAATCTCAACAAATAATATTAGTAGAGTTTTGTTTTATTGAGATATTAATTTCACCATTAAGATTTGGTCAATGGTATTTATGCTTATTTTCCTACTAAATGTTAATTATAATACATAAATACATGAAAATAGTCTTTTTACATATAAGCCCTCATATGTATCATATATTATAATAAACACCTTTTCTAATATAGAAATAGTAGAAAAAATATCATAATAAATGTGCAGTTTTATCAACTGAACAAATATCCCCAAACTAATCTTTGATCTTCCCGAGCAAACTAGTTTATTCAAGAGAAGGAGAAAAAGAAAGGAGAAAACTAAGCACACTTTCGTTGGCAACACGATCGCACTGAGCACGTGCAACAAGCCGTTAAACCTCTAGCTGTCCCTAGTAGGAGGAGTGTTGTCTCCTGAGGGTTTTCAGCGGATTGCACACACAAAAACCTATAATAAAAGGAAGACTGTGAAAGTTGCATATAAAGATAAGAATTATAAAAGAAAGACTTTGAAAATTTAGAGTTTCCAACTACACTAGCTTTTCAGTTGTCATGAGCCTTATCTTAATAGTCATGAAAAGATGTTAGAAATCGCATCATCCCTCAATAAAACATCGTCTTTATTCTTCATTCCTACCTTTCATCCAAACATCGATCATATAACCCTAGTTGTGTGTATAGAACATCCCTATACTCGGAGATTTCAATTCAAGCTATCATACTCCTGTCCATCTACCTCAGTACTTTTTTAATTTGATGAATATTTGGTTGGATTTGCTCGCACAATTTTCATGCGACCGTTAATACTTCTTGAGGTACTAACCGACCGATAACTCATGTGCTTGCTGATTAGGTGTAGTATTTTCCTCGTCTTGCACTACCTAAGGCTTAGTAGTGACTCCCAGACCAGTTGGTCTAAGGCACTAGGTGATGAAGAACCCTTGCTATATTTTTTTATTGCTGCCTTGGTGATAACAAAACCAGTGTTCATTTTTCTCCACCATTTTATCTTTTATTCATTTTTTACTTTCTTCATACTTTGGCTTTTAGATAAGAGCATTTCAAGGTATCCTCTACTATCCCGAGTTTCAAGACGTGTGTAAGTGCGTATAGTAGGGTATCAACATTCAAATGTTTGGTTTCCAGAATAGGAACTATTTTTCAGACTTATTTTTATCCTCAGATTAGTGACTTCATTCATCTTACTAACCCTTGGGACAACAGCTCATAACTACTTATTACTAGTCCGTTTAGGAAAACTTCTAATTTTCTTAGTTTTTTTAAACTATTCCTATCTTTTAGATGTAATTTTTCACTTTCTACTCTTTTGTTATAAAAGAAAAAAAAATTTAAATTTTTTTTTTGAAAATGTTGTGCTTATACAAAGTATGACGCAAATTGATGCGTAAATAAGCACAAACCTCCCCCAAACCTGTTTACAGCAGTGTCCTCACTGTTGTTATCCGTTAAGCTCAAAAACTTGTAGACATGGGAGGAGAAAGGGGACAAGAAATAATGAAAGTGAAATCCTCCCCCAAACTTCTTTTTGGCTCACAATTTTGTAAAAATCATTTTCTTTCAAGAGCCAAAATATACCCCCCCAAACTTGAGTTAAACAATGTTAATCTTTTAAAATCACACGAGGGGGTCAAGGTTATTGGTCAATGCCAAGCTTTGCAAAGACTGAAAGTCAACACCAACCATTCAAAAATTTTATCGATGAAGCACCAAGGTTGGTGGAAAAACATGTCACCTTTCGACGTGAAGAAGTGGGAAGGTGATAAGAGGTGTAATGGAAAATGATTGCGTCTCAATTTGGAGAGACGACACAGTGATAGTGATGATAGATTACTCGCATTATCATGATTGTCCAGAAGAAGGGGTGGAGGTTCAATTTCTTTATCTTGGAGTTGATTCATCTCAACACCCGTGTCTTTTAAAAATGCGAGTACATCAACGAAAATTTCCTCAAAGTTTTCATCGACATCCCGAAGAATAATGTCATCAGAAAAAATCGGGTGATCGTCAGATTCTATAAAAAGTTCCTCATCAGCGTTAGATGTTGACCCGGACAACTCGGTGGAAGAGTCCGTGTATATATAATACATGGTAGGGTCAAGCAACAACATATGACAAGAGTCAGTATCATGAGGTTGATCAAATTCGCTGCTGTTGACATCCATTAATTTGACAGAACACACATGAGCATAGGGTTCGGAGGGTTCACTTTCCAACTTGTAAATGTTAAGTTCAATTGACTTCTTTCCAAAGGATAGGGTCATAGAGTCGTTTCTACAATTGATTACTGCGTTTGAAGTTGCTAGGAAGGGTCGACCGAGTATCACCGGGATTTGATTTCGTAAGTTCGCTACAGGTTGTGTATCTATAACGATAAAGTCCACAGGGAATATAAATTCCCCGACTTTGATTAACACATTCTCTAGCTCATCCCTAGGTTGGGTGATAGATCGATCGGCTATCTGAAGAGTGCAATGTGCCGGTTTTAACTCTCCGATCCCTAATTGCTCATAAACGGAATATGGAAGCAAGTTAACACTAGCACCTAAATCGAGTAGAGCACGATTAATATTTTTACCCCCAATAGAAATAGAAATTGTAGGACTTCCGGGGTCCTTTCGTTTCTTGGGTAGTTGTTGTGTAAAAGCAGTGCTCACATTACTCGCAAGGAAAATGGACACGTTCCGTACTTCCGTACAATTCATGATGATAATAATATAATGAAATCATAATTTAGATTTTAACCTCATTTATTTAAGAATTTCCAAAATCTAGTTAGCCAAAAAAAGCATTTTTATTAGTATTTTTCAATTATTAATAGAAACTAGTAACCAATTTAAGTTTTTCATTCCACTAACAAGTTAATATCCTCATTAAAACCACAATCTAGTGTTACAAACATTAATTGGAATTTTATCTCACCAATATATACAATATATAGAAATCTAGTTTGCAAAATAGATTAATTTAAACAATTTTGGATAAACAATTTACAATATATCGTCCATACAAGATTTCCCACTTCTAAAAATGTTAAACTAGTTATTATAACCCTACTTAATTAATAAAAACCATAACTTAATTTTATAAAGCCTAACTTGAATTTTAAAACTTGTAGATAGAAATTATTTATTAAATCTAATTATGCTTAAATGAAACATCAAATAACAATAAATCAAAAGAAGAAGATTTATACCTCCACAACATGAGATCCAAACATGAAAATAAGCCTCTAAAATGAATTATTTCTATCTCCAAAATCCATGTAAAGATGAGCAAAGAATAGAGGGTAGGAATTTATTAGGATTTTGTGGGGTTTTTATTGAATTTTTGATGAATTTTGATGATTTTTAATACAAAAATGATGGGGTGAAAATTTTGGGGCTGCTCATGGTGGTGAGGCCGGCCATGAGGTGAGGAAAAGAGAGGAGAGTGAGAAAAGGTGAAGAAAAGTGTAGAAAGTTTCACAAAAATATCACACAATTAAGTCTTTTCATGAATTTATTTAAAAAATTCTTTATTTTCTTCCCTCCATTTGACCTAGAATGGTCTAGAACCATTGTAAAATTTTGAAAATAAATTTTGCATGAAACACACTTGATTCTAATATGTAATGGTTCACTTTTGCTAATTAAACCCATTCAAATTTGTAATTTACACTAATTTAGTGTAAAAATAAAACTTATGTTAATATTTAAAATAATTAATTTGAAAAATATTTAATTTAACTAAAAATTTATAAGTGGCTAAATAAACACCATTTACTAGTAATAACATAATTAAAATAGGTATTTTTAAATTTATAGTGAAAAATAATTACGGTTTAGTTTTATAAAAACTACGTTTTACTTTACCGAAAATTATAAAATTCACTTAAACGATTTTATTTATTTAATTAATTATTTAATTATTTTTAAAATGTTACAAAAACTTTTTTAGGTACTTGAACTTTTCTCTTCCTAGTGCATAAGTCCTTTAGTATTTTCGCATATGACGGAACATGTTGAATAGCATCTAGGAGAGGAATGTTTATGTTAACTTGCTTTAAAATTTCCATAATTTTCTCCATTTGTGGACTTAGTCTGTTGCCCCTTAACCTGTTTGGATAAGGTGCTTTATCAATAAGGGTTTTGTCCAACATTAGAGAGGATTGTGGGGATGGAGTGGATCCCGGAATTGGAGTGGGGATCGTTTTTGGTAGATTCGAGAAAATGGGCGAAGGGTTCGAGCCTTGGGGAAAACGGAGAATAGGCTCGGAAGTAGGTGGGAGACTAGACGAATTAGGGGAAGAAGTAGAAGCTGGGATATCATTGGTGTCACTAACATCATCACATTGCTCACCCACTCGGTTATTCAGCACTTTTCCCGATCACAATGTAGTAACGGCACTCACATTATAACTTTGTGAGTGGCCAGGATTAGGTATGGGTTGAGATGGGAGTTTCCCTTTCTCTCTCGTACTCATTGCGGCATTCAACTGTGCAATTTGATTTTCTATTTATTTAATACTCTCACCGTAGGAGGCGGAGTCTTTCTTTAGGGTATCAATAGTAGACTTCATATCAACCGACATTTGCATGGAATATTTCATAAACAAATCCAAAGTTTGTGTGAGTGAAGAGTTATCAGCACCGGCCAATTGTGGTACAGAAGTGTTGGCCAGATTTTGAAAATTTTGTGACTGAAAGGGGTGCTGACTTTGTGGTTGTGGTTGCTGTGGAGGAGGTCTTTGATAATTGCTTTGTTGGGTTTGGTTCCAAGCAAACATAGGATGATTCCTCCATCCTTGATTGTACGTGGAAGAATAAGGATCGTTTCTAGGTTGCTGCTGAAAAGCAGCATTAGTTTGCTCGTGACCTTGAAACGATGCATTCACTGGACATTCTTCCGTTAAGTGTGAAGGATCTGAACAGCAACCACACACGGTTTTAGGAAGCGTAACCTGGTTTAGGGAGGCTAATGAAAATTTGTTCTCAATAGTGTCGAGTTTCTTCTGCATCACTGCCATTTTGGCTTTTACTGCGATGGAAACATCGAGCTGATGAATACCTCCCCTAGATGAAGGTGGTCTTACGCTTTCCCACTGTAAAGTGTTTTCAGCGAGATCTTCCAGATATTTCCAAGCTTCACTATCGTCTTTGGACATGAAATTGCATTAACACATTATTTCAAGCATTTTCTTAGTCGCTGGATTAATGCCCTCATATATAATTTGGCACAAATCCGATCTATTGATTCCATGATGAGGACATTGGACAAGCAGATCTTTGAAACGTTCAAAACACTTCCAAAATGGTTCATTGGGAAGCTGGGTGAACTGGTTTATCTCGCTCCTAACACGGGCGGTCTTATGGTTTGGATAAAACTTCTTAAGAAATGCTATTACGAATTCATCCTAATTAAGAGTGTGCGGCAGTATTATAAAGCCATTTTTCTGCTAAGTCGCACAAAGTGAATGGGAGAAGACGCAAGCGCATAGCATCCACAGTCAATTGTGAAGTACCCATCATTGCGCATACGTTTCGAATTTAGTGATGAAAACGTACGCGTCTTCAGATTCAAGCCCATGAAATTTGGGCAACAGATTGATGTAGTAGGGTTTAATTTCAAAATTATCCCCGTTGGCTGGTGGAATGGATAGACAAGTAGGAAGGGGATCACGGATAGGATAGCATCTCTCCTAGAGAGAGATGCGCAGGGGATTCTGCGCACCTACGGGCGGTGGCAGCGTGGTGTTATAATCTGATGGAGTACCGTCCATCTCGGTTGATGTGGTGTGTGGTGGGGGAAAAGAAGATGAAGAAGTACAGCCTTCGGCGTCGATAGCAAGAACGCGGATAAGACGGGCACTAGAATCCCGTGTCCAGCCAAGCATGCACTAAGCGGGTTTAGCGCAAGTAGCAGCGTGTGTGTGATTTAAAATTGGTCTGTTTTGAAAAAAGTGGGACTGAAGACAAATCACACAAAAATGCACAAACAACCCTAAAACTAAGGTTACCAAGGTCAAGTCTCTAGACCGCTCTTAGACTTCCAAAGGACAAGCTGCAGGATCAATCCTCTACCGCCTCTTTACTACTCTTGTGGCCAGATAAGTGCCAGGTAAGTGGTAGGTATCCACTACGTAAGTAGTGGGCCTAATTAAGTAACCACTTGCCTTAGACACACTTTCCTAGACACCACAAAAGTAATGCGGATAAGCGATAGATTATCCACGACCTTCCTCTGTCCTTATTGAGCGCGACAGTCCTTAGAGTCTTGTCTAGATATTTCTTTAAATTAATGTAGGGTTGATGCAGATACTCAGTTTGTTATTTGTGGGGCTTAGGAAAGGTGATGAAATCCCCACCTAATCTGGATTTGGTCTTTGCCCCTTAAAGTCCATTTTAAAATATGAAATAACAAACCAATTACAAAACTTTGCAAAAAGATTTTTGAGCGGCAATATTTTGCAAAGAATCCTGCAGAAAAGAGATTTTATTGGATTTTAGAGGAGAGAGAAAGAGGTTAGAATCTTACCAGAGAAATGTGGAACCCTAGATCCTCTAACTGGCAGCGCTTCCGCCGCCAATGTGTACCTCTTGCCGTGGATCCGCCGCAAGAAGGATGGATCACTTGATGAAATTTGCTACGTGGCCTCCTATACTCCTCTGGATCTCTAAGAATGTCTCTGTCTCCTGTTTCCTTAAGTGTGTGACTCCAGATCTCCTTGCAAAAATTCACACTTCGTTAAATATACGATTTGCAGTTTTGTTTTATTTATGATATTGATCGAATAAGAATTCAATACAAATAGTAAGAAGAAAAAATTACGCACGTATCCCCGGCAATGGCTCCATTTGATTAATCTGTATTTTATGAGTTTGTAGTAGTTAACCACAATCAATAACGGTGTCGTGTGTAGCTAGACCGAGATGAGTATGGGTCGTCCTCTGGGAAATGTTGAATCTTTTATTCTTACTTTAGATATGTTGAAAAAGAGAGGAGGGATAAAGAATATTGAAGAATAGTTGTAGGATCTAGATCTACGTTAAACATTGATGCAAAATATAGATCTAGATTAACTACGGAGGTAAGTTTATATGAAAAGGGGGCTTGTAGGGTTCATTAGAATTTAGTAGTTATGGATGATTAATTAAAGATTACTCTTTCTATCCTTTAATAGATTTAAAACTAGAACGACAGTGATGCATGTAGATTAGGGTTTCTGGAGGAAAAAGGAATCCCACTCTTAACCCCTATCTCGATACGGAACTCTGTTCATATCTAGCCTTTACCAAAACAATCATTAATCTAATCTCTAATCGCGGTCGAGACTAACAATGAATTGGTAGCGCGCCCGATTAGGATGTTAATGATTCTTTTGATAAAGTTTATAAACTTTATAGGACGTAAAAAGAGTTAAAGAATTTTCATCATCCATTAACCGACCCTAATCCTATGAACCCTAACAAGCGGAGAATTACTCGCGCATGTTGGGAGAAGAAGAGATGGAGAGATAATTCATAATGAAACTACAAAGAAATAGAATAAGAAAAAGAACTATATTTTTTAATCAACAAAACTCATTTACACTTTGTTTCCTTAGAAAAAGATTACAAATACTAGTTTGCTTCTCGATCTCTTCTAAGGAGGTAGATGAACAGTTGATGATCAGCCTGGATGCGTGAGCCGTCTTGGACTTCGTGATCTCATCGACTTGATAATTTTTCCAAGAGGCTCTCGGTCCTTATTTATACTCCAAAAGCCAAAACCATAACTTCCAAATTTAGAAGCCAGAGGTTAAGATTCTACCAACCAAATAACAGCTCACAAGTCCTCTGGCACGCGGCGGATCAGCGTTCAACAGGTAGGTTTGACCGCGGATCCGCGGCCTTATGTACGGATCAGTGGATTTGGTCTTCTGGGATTCCTCTATTATGACACATGGCGATCATTGGAATATCTGGAAATTGGAAATCTTTTCTTTGTTTCTGCCAGACTTGATTTCTTAAGTTGCTTTCTTAATTAGGCAGGTTTTCTCTTAACAACTTTGATTCCCTTGATTTTTAGCCCTGAAAATTCTGCACAATCTCAACAAATAATATTAGTAGAGTTTTGTTTTATTGAGATATTAATTTCACCATTAAGATTTGGTCAATGGTATTTATGCTTATTTTCCTACTAAATGTTCATTATAACACATAAATACATGAAAATAGTCTTTTTACAGATAAGCCCTCATATGTATCATATATTATAATAAACACTTTTTCTAATATAGAAATAGTAGGAAAAATATCATAATAAATGTGCAGTTTTATCAACTGAACAGTGTGATGTCTTGGTATTTGGATGACATGCACTTTATAGGAAGTGAAATACCTATACTATGATCGGTTATACTGTGGTTGTCATACAGTGGTTTCTCCACATTTGATATGGATAATATATCAGGAATTCTGGTAACTAGATCTATGGTTTTAGATCTAGATTTTGGTAGTTTCCCAATCTGGGTACTTTGACACTATTCTAAAGGTGTTTTAGAATGGACAACTCCTGGTATGGTGGTTTACCTGCAGGTGATGGAGTCACCCTTTCTAAAGCTGTCTTACAGACTAAAGGGGAGAGGGTTGTGCATGATTGGCATATCACTTGCTTAGGCAATTGAGTCAATCATGAGATGTCAAGTACCATACCAGATGGTTTTTTGCACTAGTTACAATAAGTATATATTAATCCATTCCTGAAGAAACGTTCGGAAGCAGTTTATGAACATAAGTCGATGTTCTAGGGATATGGTAACGGCAGCCTCCTTTGGGAGACGGTTATCATTCCAGTCTTCTTAGGTGACCTGGATGACATAGTGACTGTCAGAGTTATAGTTTTCCCTCTTTTGAGGGGCAGTAGTTTGGACAGGTGGTCCAAGACGATACTGAGGAAGGCATGACGCAATATAATGATTAAATTCAGTGGACGATACCGTCTAAGAAGTTTGCTGGATTTGGAGTTTATTTATGAACTGGGTCCCATCAGATATCCAAACATATTCTAAGACAGGTATTGCTCATTTCGGGAGATGGCTTTCTTCGCGAACTTGAGATAAAGAGAGACATAGAAAGAAACATTGGAGCGGATCCTCTCACTGAGGCTATTTCTCGAACACAATAGTTTCGCAAACGAGCTTTGCAAGACTGATTAGTAGAAGAGTTGGGTGTTCGGTGTCACACGAGCTGTGAGTATACGACATCGGAATAATTATCCTTAAGTGCAAGTGGGAGATTGTTGGCTATAATGCCTTCAAGGCAATTATCATAGTCGCAGGCAGGTGATTATGATGATTGAGGGAGGACCTATACCGGTAGAACAGTCTTACTCGAGATGATAGTATGCTATCTGGTTTGTCTTTATCATCATGTACAGCATTAGGTGGCATTACAAATCACTATTACATGTTGATAGAACCCATAGAATTCTTGCTTGACTGCCAGCAGTATGATGGCGATCATAAACATGGGAGCTGGGTAGTCTATAGGCACATCCTTAAATGTCCCTAGTCGTGGGAGTTTCGAAACTGGGCATCGATACTCCAGAGTAGACTAGTGTATACTGATCGAGACCTCGACGAGGGGCGGTGGCCGGTCTTACAAGCCATTGGTGTTAGTTTGTTCACTTAAGATGTATAAAGGTGCTCATTGGGTTATGAGTACACCGGACGGACTTGCCGAGAACTGTTGGGTTTTGCCGACGCCCCGGCCATCTTTCCGTGGCCAAATGCAGAACAAAAAACTTTAAAAACTTTGACGCAAACAAAACCCGCACAATATCGAACCAAATACCCTATACTAGCAAACATGCAAAGAGGAGTGTATAGATGGTTATACCGATCGATCCGTGTCCTTCGGTCTTTAACCATCATCCCAAGCTTGTGGCGGCTGCCCCGGACGAGTTCGCTCTCCGGTCTCCCTGGTCGAAGAAGCTCCACGTCAAGGATTCTTTATACGGGCTCCCGCTTCTAAGCCGAAGCAACACGAGCAACTAGTTTGCTAGCCTAGGTGCCCAAGATGAATTATAGAGTGTGTGTGATCATTTTTTCTTAATACATCCATGGATTCTCAACACATGAGATGGTATGGATGGAGGTTGAAGAAGAAGCCATTGGAGGAAGAAGTTGTGAGCTTAAGTTTTAGCTAGTGAAGAAAATGGCATAGCTTATTGAGTGAGATATTGTTGGCTATAGTGCTGATCAGTCGAAAATAATGCATTTTTAACACATCAATTTCCCTACTATTTGCAATCAACTAAAGGTGTTCGGTATGAATATAACACATATTAGCAATTTGTCTGTAAAATACCAAATAACATATGTTATACATTATAACCGGCATTTTGTGGGAAATTGTGTGTTTATTATTGCATGCATGATCTTTGTATATCGCAACACTTGTCTCAAGAATGTGTGCAGGAAATTCTAGGTAAAAGAGACGGAATTGCTCAAAGTGCCGACAAAAATACATCAGGTCAAAGAATGAGAATCTGGCAGTAAAACAAGAAAGAATAAAAGATTCCAGACATTCCATGAATACCCAAGTATCAACACATAACAGCCCAGAGAAAACCATGCACTGAGCACCCCACTTAGCCATGGATCCGCGGCCTAGTTGGCCCAATAGCCGCGGATCCGCGGCTATTTGGACACGTCATCAGCCTAGATTCCCCCACTTGCTTTCTTGTAACGGCCTCAGCTTCCAGAAGACTCCTAAAGAGCACGTAGCTTATCCAGAAGGCTCGGCTTAACAACCTTATCCTAGAATATACCTTATTCTAGAATATTCCCACCAACAAACTTCTTCTAGAAGACTCTCCCTAACAACCTAGCTTTGGAGGGAAGATTCAAATGAGGAGATTATAAAATGAGATCCAGATCTAGGGTTTTGTGGTTGTTGAATTTGGAGGGAAAAATTGTAGATCCAAATCAAATCTAAATCAAATTAAGTGACACAATTTTATCTAAATCAAGATCTATCGAGTGCCGAGCCAAAGCAAGCATCCATCGAGCCTTTTTGAAGCAACGCCGATCTTCATCCGAGCAAGTGATCCACGACGATCCGCGACTCACGAAGACGATGCGAAGTTAGTTCGACGATCGAGTTCTCTCCTTAATTCTTGTAGTCTTTGAGTGAATTGTAACGAAACGTTGAATAATAAAACGTGAAAATTCTTAATCTTGCTTTTCTTTACATTTGAGCATTATGATGAGTTTTCAATTCTTGATTGTTTTCTTTGTCATAATGTTTGAGTGAAAACTCCGCTCGTGGAGGAATCGAGAAAATAGATAGATGATGATTAAATTCTTGAACGATTCTTAAGTCTTATGAGTTTTGTATACTCTAGGAAATTGAATCATCGACAACCTAGTTTCGAGCGAGATGCTTTCTTGAACGTTTTCGCTCCTAATTAAAGATCAACGATCGATGATTGAATTTCCTAGAGGCTAGCATTTGAATGATAATCAACGAAAGGACAAGGGATGATGATGAAGAAACCCTAGTTTCTTCGATAGATCCCTAAACCTCGTTGATCGTCATCAATCTAGCAACAAATCATCAATGGATAAGAATACGTAATCATAAGTCTTCATCATCACTATCGATTCGATCGATTCCTACGAGCCTCTTTTCAAATCTTGATAATTCATTCGATTTGGACATCTTCTTGAACTTTATTGATTCTTGATTTTAGATCTAGTTCTTTAAGATTTTTGAAACTAAATTTCACAATTCTTGAATCAATTTTCTTGTAATTTTCTTTTATCTTTTCATTTCGATTCATCTAAAACAAAATCGATCAAAACATACATCTCATTGGAGGATCCGTATTCATTAACGCGCTATATCGACACCGTTAATTGATTGCGGTATAAATTTCTTTGGTTGTGAAACATTTCTAAACACGACACAGAAATGATCAATCAAATGGCGTCGTTGCCGGGGATGTGTGCTATTTTGTTCGTTTTTGTTATTTGAGTTGAAAAATTATTATTCCATCAAATTTTCATCCAAGATTCGCTTCAAGTGCTTAACATTTAGTGTTTGAATTTTTGCGAGGGAATCTGGAATCATTTCAGCAGTGAGATCAAGATTCAAAGAACATCTAAAGAATCCAGAGAAGCACAGGGACCTGCACAAAAATTTCCAAACCCTAATTCCTCCATAGCGCTGCAGATCCGCGGCATAGTGGTGGTGCCGTTTAGGGTTTGTACTGTGCCAAATTTCTCAGGTTTGCTCTCTGTATTCTCCTCTCCTCTCTGATCTTGTCCAATATCAATTTTCTGCAGGATTCTTTGCAAAAATTCAGCGCCGCTAAAAAATAAATTTGTTGCGATTCTTGAAATTGGTTGTTTGCATATTTATACTGAAAATCCTTATTGACCCAAGTCTAGTCTTGAACGAACATTAGAAGAAGGTTTAGTGATGTTGAACCGCATCAGAGAGGAATGGAAGGTAAGCATGGCTAAATATGAAGAAGCAAATTTCAAACCAGCCTAAAATTTTTCAGTATATAATTCGGGCATAGGACAAAATGAGAATTTGGGTAGTGAGAGAGAACTGTACACCTTTCCGAATCAAACATTCCCATTCCAAACTGAAATCCGCAACTCCAGTTTCACATATTCATCGAGTACACCAAAGGATTCACCAATTGACGATAGAATGTATGAGAAGTTGTGTAATAATGCAATGTTTGATTTACCCGACTGCGAAGGGTCCATTTCAAGTGAAACCATACCAAATCCTTGTGATCTCTATAATTCCACTCTTGAACCAAAATTGATTGAAAACCATTCTTTGCATGAGGTGTTTGAGAATTTTAATCTTCACTTGATAAGGTGATTGACGTTGGGAATATATTGATTGATGAACCCGAAATTTTGGATGAGTTTGTCCCACCAATTCATCAGATCCTTTCACTTCCTTGTGGTCATCATCTTGAGCCTTTAATTCTTCCCGAACCCCAAATACGACTTGAAGTTGATGATAATCGTATGACCGAAGATCAGATCGATATTCAGCTTTCTTCTTCCACATCTGGTTTAGCGACACTCGACACATCAATAGGTTTACCCATTTCATCTTCCTCTCTTTCTGGTTCTTCTTCTGTTCCTGAAATGATAGTGAGTGTTGATGAATCACAATCCGTTAATTCAAGTTCGACAATCCCAGAAAGCCAACTTGATTTGGATATTTTTGAAAATGAGGTAGATGAGTTTTTCGAGTCTTCTACCTCAATAATTTTTGATAAATCAAGTATGGTAAAATCTAACACAAAATTTATTGACAGCAAAATGTTTGATCACATCATTGATGAAAGTTTTGAAGAACTTTTTGCTGACGAACTTGCATTTTGATTGATCAACCTCCACCTATAGAAGTTGAACCGCCACCACTTCTTCTTCCTAATCATTCACATTCATCTTCATTCTTTCATTTCTCTAATTTAAAACTCAAACCCTTTCCAGACCACCACTTATCTCTTCCCCACTTTTTCCTTACTCGATACAACATATTCTTCCACTGACCTATACGCTACACTGATAAAATCTTTGAATGGTTGGTATTAACTTTTGGTCTTTGTAAAGTCTTATTTTGACCAAATGACTCACCCCCTCTTAAAATGCTTAATATTGTCTAACTCATGTTTGAGGGAGGGTGTATTTTTGGCTCTTGAAAATAACTGTTGTCTTCAATATTGTGAGCCAAAAATAAGTTTGGGGGAGGATTTTCACTTTAATATATTTTGCCCCCGTTAATAAATGTCCTCCCAAGCTTACAGGTTTTTGAGGTTTAGCAGATAGCAACAGTGAGGACACTGTTGAAAACAAGTTTGGGGGAGGTTTGTGCTTATTTACGTATCATCATACTTTGCATAAGCACAAAACATATCGCAAAACATATACAAAATAAAAATAAAAAATAAAAAAATAATATATATAAAAAAATTGGTACATAAATAAGATAATAAAAGATTAGATAGTGAAAAATTACATCCAAAAGATCGGAAAAATTTAAGAAAACCAAGAAAATTTGAAGTTTTCTTAAACAAACTAGTAATAAGTAGTTATGAGACGTTGTCCCAAGGGTTAGTAAAATGAAGGAAGTCACTAATCTGAGAATAAAAATAATTCTGAAAAATAGTTCCTATTCTGAAAGCCAAACATTTGAATGTTGATACCCTACTATACGCACTTACACACATCATGAAACTCGGGATAGTAGAGGATACCTTGAAATGTTCTTGTCTAAAAGCCAAAGTATGAATGAAATAAAAAATGAATAAAATATAAAATGGTGTAGAAAAATGAACACTGGTTTTGGTATCACCAAGGCAGCATTAAAAAAATATAGCGAGGGTGCTTCATCACTTAGTGCCTTAGACCAACTGGTCTGGGAGTCACTGCTAAGCCTTAGGTGGTGCAAGACGAGAAAAATACTAATACACCTAATAAGCAAGCACATGAGTAATCGGTCTGTTGGTACCTCAAGAAGTATTAACGGTCGTATGAAAAATGTGTGAGCAAATCCATCTAAATATTCATCAAATTAAAAAGTACTGAGGCAGATGGATAAGAGTATGATAGCTTGAATTGAATTCTCCGAGTGTAGGGATGTTCTTTACACACACGTAGGAGTATATGATCGATGTTTGGATGAAAGGTAGAAATGAAGAATAAAGACGATGTTTTATTGATGGATGATGTGATTTCTAACATCTATTCATGACTATTAAGATAAGGCTCATGACAACCGAAAAGCTAATATAGTTGGAAACTCTAATTTTCAAAGTCTTTCTTTTATAATTCTTATCTTTATATGTAACTTTCACGGTCTTCCTTTTATTATGGGATTTTGTGGGTGCAATCCACTGAAAACCCTCAGGAGACAACACTCCTCCTACTAGGGACACCTAGAGTTTTAAGGGCTTGTTGCACGTGCTCAGTGCAATCGTGTTGCCTACAAAGTGTGCTAGTTAGTTTTTCTTTTTCTTATATTTTCTCCTTCTCTTTCTAATAAAACAGTTTGCTCGAGACGACCAAAAATAAGTTTGGGGGAATTTGATCAGTCGAAAATAATGCATTTTTAACACATCAATTTCCCTACTATTTGCAATCATCTAAAAGTGTTCGGTATGAATATAGCACATATTAGCAATTTGTCTGTAAAAAACCAAATAACATGTATTATACATTATAACCGGCATTTTGTGGGTAATTGTGTGTTTATTATTGCACGCATGATCTTTGTATATCGCAACACTTGTCTCGAAATTGTGTGTAGGAAATTCCAGGTAAAAGAGCCAGAATTGCTCAAAGTGCCGACAAAAATACATCAGGTCAAAGAATAAGAATCTGGAAGTAAAACAAGAAAGAATAAAAGATTCCAGACATTCCATGAAGACCCAAATATCAACACATAACAGCCCAGAGAAAACCATGCACCGAGCACCCCACTTAGCTGCGGATCCGCGGCCTAGTTGGCCTATCCGCCGCGGATCCGCGGCTATTTGGACACTTCATCAGCCCAGATTCCCCCACATGCTTTCCTGTAACGGCCTCAGCTTCCAGAAAACTCCTAAAGAGCACGTGGCTTCATCCAGAATGCTCGGCTTAACAACTTTATCCTAGAATATACCTTATTCTAGAATATTCCCTCCAACAAACTTCTTCTAGAAGACTCTCCCTAACAACCTAGCTTTGGAGGGAAGATTCAAATGAGGAGGTTATAAAATGAGATCTAGATCTAGGGTTTTTAGGTTGTTGAATTTCGAGGGAAAAATTGTAGATCCAAATCAAATCTAAATCAAATTGAGTGACACAATTTGATCCAAATCAAGATCTATCGAGTGCCGAGCCAAAGCAAGCATCCATTGAGGCTTTTTGACGTAACGCCGATCTTCATCCGAGCAAGTGATCCACGACGATCTGCGACTCACGAAGACGATGCGAAGCTAGTTCGACGATCGAGTTCTCTCCTCAATTCTTGTAGTCTTTGAGTGAATTGTAACGAAACGTTGAATAATAAAAGGTGAAAATTCTTAATCTTGCTTTTCTTTACATTTGAGCATTATGATGAGTTTTCAATTCTTGATTGTTTTCTTTGTTATAATAATTGAGTGAAAACTCCGCTCGTGGAGGAATCGAGAAAATAGATAGATGATGATGATTAAATTCTTGAACGATTCTTAAGTCTTATAAGTTTTGTAAACTCTAGGAAATTGAATTATCGACAACCTAGTTTCGAGCGAGATGCTTTCTTGAACGTTTTTGCTCCTAATTAGAGATCAACGATCGATAATTGAATTACCAAAAGGCTAGCATTTGAATGATAATCAACGAAAGGACAAGGGATGATGATGAAGAAACCCTAGTTTCTTCGATAGATCCCTAAACCTCATTCATCGTTATCGATCTAGCAACAAATCATCAATGGATAAGAATACGTAATCACAAGTCTTCATCATCACTATTGATTCGATCGATTCCTACGAGTCTCTTTACAAATCTTGATAATTCATTCGATTTGGTCATCTTCTTGAACTTTATTGATTCTTGATTTTAGATCTAGTTCTTTACGATTCTTGAAACTAAATTTCACAATTCTTGAATTAATTTTCTTGCAATTTTCTTTTATCTTTTCATTTCGATTCATCTAAAACAAAATCGATCAAAACACACATCTCAGTGGACGATCCATATTCATTAACGCGCTACATCGACACCGTTAATTGATTGCGGTATAAATTTCTTTGGTTGTAAAACATTTCTAAAAACGACACGGAAACGATCAATCAAGTGCCCTCAAGGCAATTATCATAGTCGCGGTGATTATGATTATTGAGTGAGGACCTATACCGATAAAACAGTCTTACTCAAGATGATAGTATGCTATCTGGTTTGTTTTTATCATCATGTACGTGTTGATAGAGCCCATAGGATTCTTGCTTGACTGCCAGTTTTATGATGGCGATCATATATATGGGAGATAGGGTCTATAAGCACATCTTTAAATGTCCCTAGTCGTAGGAGTATCGAGACTGGGCATCGATACTCCAGTGTAGACTAGTGTATACTGATCGAGACCCCGACGAGGGGCGGTGGCCAGGTCTCACAAGCCATTAGTGTTAGTTTGTTCACCTAAGATAGTATGCAGGTGCTCATTGGGTTATGAGTACTCTGGATGGACACGCCGGGAACCTGCTAGTTGGTATTATACCTATTGTCAGATAGCAGTTCCCAGGTAACATGTATACAGGTTAGTCTGTTGACCTGAGGTCGTCATTTGTCTCGTGTGAGTTCCCACTGTGCTTTGATTACTACCTTACCACGGCTCAAAGGAGTCGTGCAAACAGGTTTTAGTTAGGTACAGTCCCGAGCCACATGGAGACAGTGATCGGATCGTCGGGGATTCGTCTCTCCCGGTATTGGGGGTTGATGTCGCGTTGTGTAAGGATGGCCATCACCAAAAATCCGTGGCCACGGTGGACAAGAATTACCGATCCAGGATCGATAGTTTCTCAGGCGGTGATGGGTTTCATCCCGACACTAAATGTCGTGTTGTTGGGGGTCTGACTTTATCCACCCCCCTAGACTCGATATGCAATACACTTAGACGAACAGACCGGACTGTACGGATATTGTCACTGTCAGGCTCAATAGGGGTTCTGCATGAGTTTGCTCGTCGGCCTCCCTTTCGCTCAATACCTGGGTAGCCGTTATGTACAGCTAGTGCGGCTGACGTTCTTGTGGTTAAACCCACTACCGGCGTATTGACGAGTCTTTAGAGTCCCACACAAAGGGTTTACCTGGTTCTGGCGAAATGATGTAGTAGCTGTATTGGATACGTGCAGGGTTCCGATCGATTGATGTACATTGTACTCGGACTTTCGATTGGACAGTTGATAATACTAGCCGGCTCGGCTTAGAGCCGGATTATTAAATCAGGTATTGATTTAATAATTTACGTATATGTATTTCGGTACGTATATTCTAGTATTATATTCTTTTTGTTATGCTATCTCTTTGGGTATTCGTATTTCAGTACGAATGCAGATAAAATTACAGTAGAATGTAATCCGTATTTTTTTACCGGATAACAATCTAGAAGGTGCCACCTCATTTCTTCATTTGACCATTTTATTAAAATGGTAAATGAGGTGGAAATTAGCTTAAGGAGGTATGGTGACAACCATGCTTGCAATAGTGCACACAAATGAATTATTAATTCATTTGTGTTCATCATTCAAGCATGGTGGGATTTAAAAATTGAAAAAATGATTTTAACAAAACCTAGCATGCTATTTTTCTCTTTCATGGTTAAGTTCATTTTTCAAGCATGGTTGGTTTTTCTTCACTTGTTCTTGAGCTCCTCTCTCACCATGAGCTTCACCTCCTCTAGCTTTCATGAATTGCTTATACCTTCAAGTTTTGAGATAGATAACACTTAGAAATCATACACACTACATCCTAAGCTCTCTAGGGTAGCATCCTAGAGACCCTAGTTGCTCTATTTGCATCATGTTATGGAGCTAGAGCCGGAGTTACATCTCTCGGGTGGATCATCAGAGATGGAGGAAGACCGAAAATCAAACCACATCAAGGAACCATTAGGAGCTTGGAATGAAGACCGAAGGACATGGATCAACTCGGTATAACCATTCTAACCTCTTCTTAGTTTGCTAGTTTAGGGTTTAAGGTCGATCCGGGATTCGGGTAACGGTAGCGCCAGTTTAGAAATTTTTGTTCCGCATTTTGGCCTCGTTTTGATGGCCGGAGCGCTGTCGCAACCCTTCATGGTATTAGAGCCACCCTTTTAACCCTACTAGCAAGTTTACACAAGCTTAAAATCACGATCGACAAATTTTTCCGAATCGTTTTTCTAAATTGATGTGTTTGCTGTCGATTTTTAAAATTGGTCAAAAAATATTTTCAGGCATCTTAAAAATACATGAAGGAAAAACTAAAGCTACAGAAAAAATTTGGTGACCTAACTCCAAAATTTCACCGCGGAACCGCCGCGAAATGTCACATTGGCGGCGCTTCCGCGGCCCTTTTTGGGCTATAGTAACCAAAAAAATTTTCTGGAGCTCTAGTTGGTGGAAAAATGATTTTTGTGATATATGGTTTTGGCCCAGATTCATTTGAGTACTGGTTATGCACTTGGGGCCAATTTGGGAAAGTTTAATCGATCAAAATTTTAAGTGTGTGTGATTTTCAGTACATACATTTATAATCTGCGACCGTGAATATCATTTGATCGGTAAACCCGTCTAACTGCTATATGTTCCTTTAGACGGGTTTGCGAACGTGATATTCACGTTGATGTTCTGTGTTGTGCTGTGATGTTGGTTGGATCGTCGTGGTGGATAGCAATGGTGCAATATTAGTACAGTTTTATTTCATTTGTACATTTGATATTGCGGGGCGAGCGTCCGACATGTGGACCGCCGTCATTTCCAGTTTGTATATTATTCTTTTGCGGCACGACCGGGTTGAGGTCGATGTCACCCTTGTATATTATTTTCTTTTCTGTACTAGGATTACCCCACGGTGGAGTGCACGAATAGCCGGGTTCTAGAGGGCAACTGGTCCGCATCTCATGGCGTTGGGATGGAGGGGACCTTACTCTAGAATTGACGGGCTATTCGCCGCACTCGTAGGGGGTATAGGTGACCCAGGAGGGGTGCTCAAGTTACCGGATTCCGTGAAGTGCTGGGTGGTCCATTCACGTTGCTGAAGGAGGCTGCCTCACTTCTTGTTTTAGCGGGTAACTTGCCATGCTCGTAGGGGTATAGGTTTCATTGCACATGCTATCCACACGACAGGGAACGTTGAGTCTCACTTGCGGCTCAAGTGAAACCCGGGGCTCTAGATTATCCACCATTCTGTATTGCTTCTGTGACATTTCTGTGATGTTGCTTTATATCATGCCTGGGACGTTTTTTTATATATATTTATATATACTAGTAGATGTTGTATATGTTTTGCACCCGCGCTAGCCCAGTCCTCACTCTGTCGTTAGTTAAGTAACCTAACGGGTGATGACGGGACCTAGTGGCGAATGCGGATGGCATATACGTACATTTTATTTTCGTTCTTTTCTGGTGTGATTAATTGATGGGAGTGCATTGATTCTTATCAATACAAGGATAAAACAAACCTATATATGATGTTGTTGGAACCAAGTTTTTAAAAAACTGACATTACAGACGTTCTCTTTTGCTTTGCACAATGGTATTCGATTGGGAATATCCTGCACCTCATTCGACTACGTAAGGGCCGAGATCCCTTCATCGGGAGTGACCCCTTGGGTAAAAATTTGCATCAACGTAATAAATTTACTATAGTCGATTATTTTTGCTTTGCATCGTGGTATTCAGTTTGGAATATCCCGCACCTCATTCTACAAGGAAATAGCCGAGATCCCTTCACCGGGAGTGACCTCTTTAGCAAAAGTTTTCGCCACTATATATTTGTAAAACCACTTGGATTCCTTCAATGATATCAAGTTCATTACGTTAATGGTTTTTCGCCAAAAACCAAACGTAGCCCTCCGTCATTTCGGATAAGTATCGCATAGTATTCGTACGGTGTTTGTTGGCCAAAGTCAAGGCATCGTGTGTGGTAGCTGTGTGTTGCTTGTCCGTTGCATGGATATGCATTGGTTTAGGACAGTCGTACCACTTTGTTGGCCAAAGTCAAGGGTGTGTGCGGGTGGGTCTAAATCAATCAGGACAATGATTGGTAGAACTTGACTCGCGGGTTATGATTTGTTGGCCAAAGTCAAGGTCATAAACCGCTTGGGGTAAAAACACATATCGGGAGTTTCAAACATACAGGAAACTTGTCAGGCATGCGCATACCTTCTGGAGTGTGATAACTTGAGTGGCTTCCATCAAGTTATCATGCAATAGTAATTGGATCCTGATTCCCACTGATGAGTAGGATTACTCCTCGGGTGATTCCGACTAATTCTCCTTTTAGGTTTGGAGGAGAATTTGAGGAAACGGTGGGAGTCATCCTGATTAGATAAAATGATTAACCATTCTACTCTAGGTTAGAGTGCACGCTGAGTGTTTCTTTTCTCTCTCTCTCTCTTTCTCTGGCTGCGACTATGACCCGACCTTTGACTAAAACTCATGAACCAAGTTAACCAAACCTTCTTAAAAACACTTTGGCTTTTGGAATGTCACGGTGTCGCATACATCATTTCCACTTCTATATCACCTTTGCATTTCTCCAGAACACCTCGTATCACTATGAATGTCCACTTCCATTGGATAAATCCATCGTATGGTTATATACGAACTCGAAGGATCTGATTCGAGGATGGATTCTGGTTCTGGAGAGATTGAATAGGATTATTCGGTTGTTTTTTCCCTTTACCTTCTCTCAGGTTGTGAGGGCTCCTAGGATTAGGAGAGTACACCTATTGCGCTTATTGGATAGTTTTCTTCAAAACTTTAGGCTGGTGCCGAACGGTAGGGAAGGAAGAGAACCAATTAAGCTTAAGTGTGGTGTACAGAAGGTAATAAGTAAAGACATATAAAGGGATTAGAATAATGGTAAAGAAAATTGCGACCACCATCATTCACGACAAAAACCGTGTATACCCCTGCCACTCCTACATTGTAGGGTTCCTAGGCACTCTCAAGAGGTCTCACAAGGCATCAACCAAGCCAATTTCAAATTTTACAAGTGCCGAGAAACCCTAATACGGATCGTTAACTAGAAATTTAGGCGACAAAAGAAACTAGTTAACAACTTAACTACAAGAACGGAAATACAACCTTTGTAGATCCGGTTCTCCACCTCCATAGCTCCACAATGAAGTCTCCTCGCTGTCCAAATCGAATCCCGGGCTCTAGCGTCGGCTTCATCGGAGAAATGGGCGGGCAAGGTCGTCGGCTTCGTGCCGAAGATGATCTACGTGATTGATTGTTTTTTTTAGCGTGCTTGCGCTTTCTAAAAGATAGATCAAAAATATTTGTAACCGCAATCAAGAACGGCGTCGCTTTGCAGCTAGCCGGTGAGTACGGGTCGGTCCACAGGGATGTTGTGAATTTCCGATTCGCGCTTACGAGTTAATTCCGAAGGGTGTTCGGTTGATTATTAAATCTAAAACTGAATTAATCTATATCTAAATCTTGCCAGGGTTAGGTCTAGGTTAAATTTGGAAATTCTATAAATCTCACCGCTTTCTATACCCATATGAAGATCTAATTAGGTGTTATGGTAAATATTAATAAAAGGGATTAGGATGATTGGGAAGATTGTTCTTCCTCTAGATCCTTGTCCTTCCTTTCTTAATCTTTACCCTAACCTTCATGGAAAACCTTAAAATCCGGGCCTTTATACTACGATATCACCGCTACCTCGAGGGATAGGGTGCCGTAGGGAGCGGAATAAGAAGGTATGCATGGAGTCCTATAAAAATATATGACGGGCAAGAAAGGGGATGAGAAATCTTCGTCTCTCAAACCTTCCCCAGATCTAACCCTAACAAGTGAGGAGACTACTCACTCATTAGGGAATTGAAGAACATTTATCTAGGGCAGAGAATGAAAATTACCTAGGGCAGGAATTGAAATCTAAACTGGGGCAAGGAATTAAATCTACTTACAGATGCATCTCTCCAATCATCAACGCAGGGTTGTCAGATCTGAATTCATGAATTGAAAAGAAACAACGATGCTCTCCAAAAGAATTCTAAAATTTATTATTAAAAGGAGGCATAGGGAGGCATAGGGTTTACAATGATTAGAGTTCCTATTTATAGAGAATAGGAAACCCTAGGTTACATTTTGATCCGCATGTCTAAAATTACAAATATACCCCTAGAAAAACTACCAAGAGACGCAACAAGATTATGGTAAAATTTTATTCTTCTCTGGGCCCGAGACGGCCGCGGATCCGCGGCTTAAGCATGGGTTGGGTCGCGGATCTGCGGCCCAACAGGAAGATTAGCTACTGAAACTTTGTGGGCTTCTTCTGGTAGCTTTGGGCTACTGTTTTCTTTACTTTATTCTTCATAATAGCTTCTGGTTCTCTTACAGATTTCCCAGTGAATAATTGTAGCTTAGTGGACTTTTAACCGTTCGCTTTGTGTCGACGTCTTGAATCTTGCTTTGTGAACTATTCCTTATGTAGGCTTGATCAAGATCCTTCACTTTGTTGGTCAAAGTCTCACTTTTACATCGTCTTTACATCGTTTTCACTGTTTTCTGTCCAAGAACCTGTAACCTGTAACATGTAGCAGACATGGGTCAAAAGCACCTGTTTTCATTGTAAAATGCATAAGAATAGGGAATATAAAATACAATATTATGGTATGAAAAAATACCCCCAAACTTATCTTTTGCTCGTCCTCGAGCAAACTTATTTTTTTATTTTATCCTCGATAAAAATCTAACCTAACCGCACTTTCGCAGGGAAACGCGATTGCACTGAGCACGTGCAACAAGCCGTTAAACCTCTAGTTGTCCCTAGTAGGAGGAGTGTTGTCTCCTGAGGGTTTTCAGCGGATTACACCCACAAAATCCTATCAATTCGGCTTTTTCGACTTTTGTTTTCCAATTAGGTTTTCTAACAAGGAATTCTATTATCTTCGACCCGCAAATTATCCACCCATATTCTTCACACTTCCTCATTATTTAACTTAAGATTATATATGTCATGTAGACCTACTTAGCTTTCGGCATCTCTTAAGTTTTCCTTCTAGAGTTCCATCTCCACTTAGGAATTTCTATCAACTCTATTAAAGACACAAGTTCTATTCTTCATTCCTTTCTCTTATCTAAACTCCAATCACATATCCTCACGTGTGTGTAAATATCACCCCTACACTTGGAAATTCAAATCAAGCAATCGTACTCCCGTCCATTGTCCAAAGCACTTGTGAACTTTCGCTTTCACATCCTTCATGCGACTGTTAATACTTCTTGAGGTACCAACAACCGATTACAAGATGCGTTAGCGTGTTAAAGCGTACTTCCTAGTCTTGCAACACCCAAGGCTTTAGCGGAGACTCCCAAACCAGTTGGTCTATGGCACTAGGTGATGAAGCACCCTCGCTAAATATTTTTCTATTTTTACAGCCTTAAGTAATCACAAAAACCAGTGTCCATTTTTTTTCTTTATCCACTTTTTTTTTTCATTGTGCGAAAGACTTTAGACAAGAGTATTTCAAGGTCTCTTCTACTAATCCAAGTTTCAAGGTGCGTGTTTGTGCATTGTGTAGGGTATATATTTTCAGAATCTAGACTTAAGCTAGGAACTATTTTTCAAACTTATACTGTAATAAAAGTTTTAATACTTTTCCTTCGTTTCGACTTAGCCCAAGAAGTGAACCCAAAATTTGCCTATTTCTAAATAAACTACAATGCATATACTTTCTACCGTTAAACTTTAAGGAAGGTTATTTTTAGGGTTTTAAATTTACTAAGTCTAAGATCTAGTTGTTCCTAACCAGTTAACCTATTTGTTAAACTCTAGTCAAATAAGCCAAAATTGAATACAATAATTTTTATGGATTTTCAAATAAGCATGCAAATGCAAAAATATGTACAAATGAATGCGAAGGAAGAAGACATACCGAGCATACCCCCAAACTTGAACTTGACAGTGTCCTCACTGTCATGCTAAACCAAGAGGGTCAAAATGTCGGCACTCCCCTGTTTATTTATTTACATTTTTTTTTTGTATTTTTAATGTTTTGAAATTTTTTTGTTCTTTTTTTTTATATAGAAAAAGAAAACAAAAAAAATATACATATATACAAAGATTCCCCCAAACTTAAGCTTGGCCTTGCACAAGCCAAAAGTTAGCACCAACCATTCAAAAATCTTATCGTGGAAATGGTATAGTTGGTGCAAGAAAATGAGAAGCACGCGAGACCGTGTGGAAAGAAGAATGGTAGAATATGGTCTCGGTGAGGGAGAAGAATGGCGGAAAGAAGAAAGAAGTGGAGTGCGGTCTTGAGGGTGTAAATTGAGTGAATAAATTAGCGCAATTTGTGATGACCGATGTGTTAAAAGTGATTGCGCTAACCTACCAACTCGTCGTGCAATGGGGTCAAATCCCTCAAGATTCGCAAGAAAACATGGGTACGCCGAACTTGGTATAGGAGATGAAAGCGTAACGGTCATTTGTTCGGTCGGAACAATAGGAAGGAGGGAGGGTGATATAACAATCAAAGGTTCAGGAGGCTGAATTGGAAAATCCGACACATCAAATAAAAATGGTTCAACCTCGATATTATCCTCAAGACTCTCCTTAGTATTATCCTCAATATGTAATTCATCCATGCCATTATCATCAAAATCAAGACGCATATGAGATTCGGGAGAAACATTTAATAACTCGGGATGATGATTTGAACATAAAATTTCTATTAAATCGACAGGTTCATCATCCGAAATATTCCCGGCGTCTATATCCTCAATCAAGTGAAAGTCAATTTCTTTAGACACCTCCTCAAAAGCATGGATGTTTATCAATGTAGGTTTTAGAGTGGAAGTGTAAAGGTCAAACGGATTAGGTGCTGTTTCACTCGAAGGGGGTTCTTCACAATCTGGCAAATCAAACACTACAAAATCACACAACTCGCTTTTATTTTGAACTTGTGAATCATTTAGGACATTCGATGGAAAACTGGAGTTGTGGGCTTCAATTGGGTAAGGGTAGGTTTGATTTGGAAATCCTCTCTCATTCTCACTCTGTCCAACTGCCGCCTCATACATTGAAAAATTTGAAGCTAGTTGGAAACTAGCTACCGGTTCAGCAGGTTGCATAAGGGTGGCCACGGACGCTTCCACATTCCTAACCATTTTGTTTGTTGCTGCGATATACGCCTCCAACGCCTCTTCCAAACTAGACTTGGGTGGTAAGGGGGTTTCGGTAAAAGATTCGAAATTGTTTGGATATATGAAACTCCCTAATGGCTGTGTAGAAGCAGTGTCTAGTGAAGGTGGAAAGGTCGGGTAGGACGGTAGGAAGTGGGTGATTGGACTGGGGTAGGGTCAACATGTGGATAAAAAGGTGAATAGTCTTGTTGATCCCTAAAACTAGATGAGTGGAGAGGGGTGAAAGATCGACTGCGAGATTGAGCAATATGCTCAGCAATGGACATCGGCCTAGGAGTGACAGAAGGACTCGAAGAAGTGGTATCAACATATGTATGTGGTGAAGGTTGACTCGGTTGATACAAGGTGGATTGAAAAGTCAAATTGTTTCTCCTAGACGCCTCTATTTGATCTTTCAAAGATATTTTAGGCATGGAAGGATCGTCTTTAAATTGATTGAACAAATTGCCGAACGACGCAAAATTAGGTTCGGGATACCAAAGTTCGGCTAGAGATTTATGATGTGGGGTACCCATGTTAGAAGAAGAAAAGTGACAAGAAGGATGGTTGGTGGTGCAAGGATTTATTTGGGGCTAAAAAATTTTGCAAGTTCTATAAAATATTTGTCCTTTTTATTTTCATATTTCATTAATTTTTTCTTTCTCTATATTTGGATGATTGGGAAGATTGGGAAGATTGTTCTTCCCAATCCGGGTAAATATTAATAAAAGGGATTAGGATGATTGGGAAGATTGTTCTTCCTCTAGATCCTTGTCCTTCCTTTCTTAATCTTTACCCTAACCTCCATGGAAAACCTTAAAATCCGGGCCTTTATACTACGATATCACCGCTACCTCGAGGGATAGGGTGCCGTAGGGAGCGGAATAAGAAGGTATGCATGGAGTCCTATAAAAATATATGATGGGCAAGAAAGGGGATGAGAGATCTTCGTCTCTCAAACCTTCCCCAGATCTAACCCTAACAAGCGAGGAGACTACTCACTCATTAGGGAATTGAAGAACATTTATCTAGGGCAGAGAATGAAAATTACCTAGGGAAGGAATTGAAATCTAAACTAGGGCAAGGAATTAAATCTACTTACAGATGCATCTCTCCAATCATCAACGCAGGGTTGTCAGATCTGAATTCATCAATTGAAAAGAAACACCGATGCTCTCGAAAAGAATTCTAAAATTTATTATTAAAAGGAGGCATATGGACGCATAGGGTTTACAATGATTAGAGTTCCTATTTATAGAGAATAGGAAACCCTAGGTTACATTTTGATCCGCATGTCTAAAATTACAAATATACCCCTAGAAAAACTACCAAGAGACGCAACAAGATTATGGTAAAATTTTATTCTTCTCTGGGCCCGAGACGGCCGCGGATCCGCGGCTTAAGCATGGGTTGGGCCGCGGATCCGCGGCCCAACAGGAAGATTAGCTACTGAAACTTTGTGGGCTTCTTCTGGTAGTTTTGGGCTACTGTTTTCTTTACTTTATTCTTCATAATAGCTTCTGGTTCTCTTACAGATTTCCCGGTGAATAATTGTAGCTCAGTGGACTTTTAACCGTTCGCTTTGTGTCGACGTCTTGAATCTTGCTTTGTGAACTATTCCTTATGTAGGCTTGATCAAGATCCTTCACTTTGTTGGTCAAAGTCTCACTTTTACATCGTCTTTACATCGTTTTCACTGTTTTCTGTCCAAGAACCTATAACCTGTAACATGTAGCAGACATGGGTCAAAAGCACCTGTTTTCATTGTAAAATGCATAAGAATGGGGAATATAAAATACAATATTATGGTATGAACAAATACCCCCAAACTTATCTTTTGCTCGTCCTCGAGCAAACTTATTTTTTTATTTTATTCTCGATAAAAATCTAACCTAACCGCACTTTCGCAGGGAAACGCGATTGCACTGAGCACGTGCAACAAGCCGTTAAACCTCTAGGTGTCCCTAGTAGGAGGAGTGTTGTCTCCTGAGGGTTTTCAGCGGATTACACCCACAGAATCCTATCAATTCGGCTTTTTCGACTTTTGTTTTCCAATTAGGTTTTCTAACAAGGAATTCTATTATCTTCGACCCGCAAATTATCCACCCATATTCTTCACACTTCCTCATTATTTAACTTAAGATTATATATGTCATGTAGACCTACTTAGCTTTCGGCATCTCTTAAGTTTTCCTTCTAGAGTTCCATCTCCACTTAGGAATTTCTATCAACTCTATTAAAGACACAAGTTCTATTCTTCATTCCTTTCTCTTATCTAAACTCCAATCACATATCCCCACGTGTGTGTAAATATCACCCCTACACTTGGAAATTCAAATCAAGCAATCGTACTCCCGTCCATTGTCCAAAGCACTTGTGAACTTTCGCTTTCACATCCTTCATGCGACTGTTAATACTTCTTGAGGTACCAACAACCGATTACAAGATGCGTTAGCGTGTTAAAGCGTACTTCCTAGTCTTGCAACACCCAAGGCTTTAGCGGAGACTCCCAAACCAGTTGGTCTATGGCACTAGGTGATGAAGCACCCTCGCTAAATATTTTTCTATTTTTACAGCCTTAAGTAATCACAAAAACCAGTGTCCATTTTTTTTCTTTATCCACTTTTTTTTTTCATTGTGCGAAAGACTTTAGACAAGAGTATTTCAAGGTCTCTTCTACTAATCCAAGTTTCAAGGTGCGTGTTTGTGCATTGTGTAGGGTATACATTTTCAGAATCTAGACTTAAGCTAGGAACTATTTTTCAAACTTATACTGTAATAAAAGTTTTAATACTTTTCCTTCGTTTCGACTTAGCCCAAGAAGTGAACCCAAAATTTGCCTATTTCTAAATAAACTACAATGCATATACTTTCTACCGTTAAACTTTAAGGAAGGTTATTTTTAGGGTTTTAAATTTACTAAGTCTAAGATCTAGTTGTTCCTAACCAGTTAACCTATTTGTCAAACTCTAGTCAAATAAGCCAAAATTGAATACAATAATTTTTATGGATTTTCAAATAAGCATGCAAATGCAAAAATATGTACAAATGAATGCGAAAGAAGAAGACATACCGAGCATACCCCCAAACTTGAACTTGACAGTGTCCTCACTGTCATGCTAAACCAAGAGGGTCAAAATGTCGGCACTCCCCTGTTTATTTATTTACATTTTTTTTTGTATTTTTAATGTTTTGAAATTTTTTTGTTCTTTTTTTTTTATATAGAAAAAGAAAACAAAAAAAATATACATATATACAAAGATCCCCCCAAACTTAAGCTTGGCCTTGCACAAGCCAAAAGTTAGCACCAACCATTCAAAAATCTTATCGTGGAAATGGTATAGTTGGTGCAAGAAAATGAGAAGCACGCGAGACCGTGTGGAAAGAAGAATGGTAGAATATGGTCTCGGTGAGGGAGAAGAATGGCGGAAAGAAGAAAGAAGTGGAGTGCGGTCTTGAGGGTGTAAATTGAGTGAATAAATTAGCGCAATTTGTGATGACCGATGTGTTAAAAGTGATTGCGCTAACCTACCAACTCGTCGTGCAATGGGGTCAAATCCCTCAAGATTTGCAAGAAAACATGGGTACGCCGAACTTGGTATAGGAGATGAAAGCGTAACGGTCATTTGTTCGGTCGGAACAATAGGAAGGAGGGAGGGTGATATAACAATCAAAGGTTCAGGAGGCTGAATTGGAAAATCTGACACATCAAATAAAAATGGTTCAACCTCGATATTATCCTCAAGACTCTCCTTAGTATTATCCTCAATATGTAATTCATCCATGCCATTATCATCAAAATCAAGACGCATATGAGATTCGGGAGAAACATTTAATAACTCGGGATGATGATTTGAACATAAAATTTCTATTAAATCGACAGGTTCATCATCCGAAATATTCCCGGCGTCTATATCCTCAATCAAGTGAAAGTCAATTTCTTTAGACACCTCCTCAAAAGCATGGATGTTTATCAATGTAGGTTTTAGAGTGGAAGTGTAAAGGTCAAACGGATTAGGTGCTGTTTCACTCGAAGGGGGTTCTTCACAATCTGGCAAATCAAACACTACAAAATCACACAACTCGCTTTTATTTTGAACTTGTGAATCATTTAGGACATTCGATGGAAAACTGGAGTTGTGGGCTTCAATTGGGTAAGGGTAGGTTTGATTTGGAAATCCTCTCTCATTCTCACTCTGTCCAACTGCCGCCTCATACATTGAAAAATTTGAAGCTAGTTGGAAACTAGCTACCGGTTCAGCAGGTTGCATAAGGGTGGCCACGGACGCTTCCACATTCCTAACCATTTTGTTTGTTGCTGCGATATACGCCTCCAACGCCTCTTCCAAACTAGACTTGGGTGGTAAGGGGGTTTCGGTAAAAGATTCGAAATTGTTTGGATATATGAAACTCCCTAATGGCTGTGTAGAAGCAGTGTCTAGTGAAGGTGGAAAGGTCGGGTAGGACGGTAGGAAGTGGGTGATTGGACTGGGGTAGGGTCAACATGTGGATAAAAAGGTGAATAGTCTTGTTGATCCCTAAAACTAGATGAGTGGAGAGGGGTGAAAGATCGACTGCGAGATTGAGCAATATGCTCAGCAATGGACATCGGCCTAGGAGTGACAGAAGGACTCGAAGAAGTGGTATCAACATATGTATGTGGTGAAGGTTGACTCGGTTGATACAAGGTGGATTGAAAAGTCAAATTGTTTCTCCTAGACGCCTCTATTTGATCTTTCAAAGATATTTTAGGCATGGAAGGATCGTCTTTAAATTGATTGAACAAATTGCCGAACGACGCAAAATTAGGTTCGGGATACCAAAGTTCGGCTAGAGATTTATGATGTGGGGTACCCATGTTAGAAGAAGAAAAGTGACAAGAAGGATGGTTGGTGGTGCAAGGATTTATTTGGGGCTAAAAAATTTTGCAAGTTCTATAAAATATTTGTCCTTTTTATTTTCATATTTCATTAATTTTTTCTTTCTCTATATTTGGATGATTGGGAAGATTGGGAAGATTGTTCTTCCCAATCCGGGTAAATATTAATAAAAGGGATTAGGATGATTGGGAAGATTGTTCTTCCTCTAGATCCTTGTCCTTCCTTTCTTAATCTTTACCCTAACCTCCATGGAAAACCTTAAAATCCGGGCCTTTATACTACGATATCACCGCTACCTCGAGGGATAGGGTGCCGTAGGGAGCGGAATAAGAAGGTATGCATGGAGTCCTATAAAAATATATGATGGGCAAGAAAGGGGATGAGAGATCTTCGTCTCTCAAACCTTCCCCAGATCTAACCCTAACAAGCGAGGAGACTACTCACTCATTAGGGAATTGAAGAACATTTATCTAGGGCAGAGAATGAAAATTACCTAGGGCAGGAATTGAAATCTAAACTAGGGCAAGGAATTAAATCTACTTACAGATGCATCTCTCCAATCATCAACGCAGGGTTGTCAGATCTGAATTCATGAATTGAAAAGAAACACCGATGCTCTCGAAAAGAATTCTAAAATTTATTATTAAAAGGAGGCATATGGACGCATAGGGTTTACAATGATTAGAGTTCCTATTTATAGAGAATAGGAAACCCTAGGTTACATTTTGATCCGCATGTCTAAAATTACAAATATACCCCTAGAAAAACTACCAAGAGACGCAACAAGATTATGGTAAAATTTTATTCTTCTCTGGGCCCGAGACGGCCGCGGATCCGCGGCTTAAGCATGGGTTGGGCCGCGGATCCGCGGCCCAACAGGAAGATTAGCTACTGAAACTTTGTGGGCTTCTTCTGGTAGTTTTGGGCTACTGTTTTCTTTACTTTATTCTTCATAATAGCTTCTGGTTCTCTTACAGATTTCCCGGTGAATAATTGTAGCTCAGTGGACTTTTAACCGTTCGCTTTGTGTCGACGTCTTGAATCTTGCTTTGTGAACTATTCCTTATGTAGGCTTGATCAAGATCCTTCACTTTGTTGGTCAAAGTCTCACTTTTACATCGTCTTTACATCGTTTTCACTGTTTTCTGTCCAAGAACCTGTAACATGTAGCAGACATGGGTCAAAAGCACCTGTTTTCATTGTAAAATGCATAAGAATGGGGAATATAGAATACAATATTATGGTATGAACACTACGTCGAGGCATCACAAGATCAAGCTCCCACTTCACCAAGTCATGAAAATTGTGAGGAAAACACCCTATACTACTTGGCAAGAGGTAGAGGATGAAGAAATAGGAGGTGGGTTCACTTTAGAATTGGATTTCTCACTTGATTTCTTCACTTGCCATTGATGGAGCAAGGTTTCTTCATGAAGAAGAAGAAGAGGAAGAAGATGATAGAATATGATAAGTATCATTTTAAATGGAAAAGAAAATCAATACTTATCATATTCAAACCATGGTTAAGTGTAGAGACTAAACTAGGGTTAGTGGGAATGGTTAGGGTTAAGCATGAGACAAAATGGTCACTTAGTCAAAGCTTCATGAAGCTTGAATATCAAACAAAGTTAGCCACCATTTTCTCTTTATGCTTATCATTTTCCAAAATGAATAAACAAATAAATAAATGAATAAGAAAATGAAAAACCCTAACCATTACACAACCATGGTTTAATCTTTACACAAACCCAAGTAAGCATGCATCATCAAACATGATACAAACTTGTGCACAAAAATATATCACATATACAATGTGCACAAACAAGTGAGAAAAACCATTTAAAGTGAACCAATACTAGTTAATGCAAAGTAATATATCAAATATATAATTATGCATTAAATCATTAAATCAACACTTGATTTAACGATCCGGTCATATCGCATATAACCGACTAGTATCCAATGTATCGGCTTATCGAATCAACCCTCGATTCGATAACTAGGTTATATCGCATATAACCATTCGATGCATTCATCGTGAGAATAGAATACGGTATCACATACACACATTATTCTCGGTCCCGCACATATCTCATATGCGCTCCTATTTCGTTTCGCTTGAGCCAGGAAACCTCTGTGTAGGACTCTAAAGACTCATCAATACGCCGGCAGCAGGTGATGATCATATCAAACACCCACAAGCCGCAAGCGGTCTGCTAAACGTAACGGCCACCCGGGTATTGAGCGATCAGAAGATCGACGAGCAAGCCCGCTCACACTCCTGTCAATCCAACCAGTAACACTTACCGTACAGTCCGGTCTCGTCGTCTGATATGTCGCATATCTTGCCTAGGGGTGGTAAACGTCAGACCCCAATAGCTCGATAAGTCGTGTTGATATGAGGTCTATAACAGTTCGAGAAACTACTGGTAACACTTACCAGTAAATCTCAGCAACCCTGGCCAGGGATTTCCGGTTATAGCCAATCGAACACAGCGCAACATCAACTCCTTATACCGGGAGAGACAAATCCCCTCCTATCACTCATTGCCTCCATGTGATTCGGGACTGTACCCAAAAACCACCGTTTTGCATGCCCTCTTGGACGTGGTAAGGTGGAAATCAAAGCACAGTGGGAACCACACAAGACTCTATGACGATCTCGGGTCAACAGACTACTCTATACCAGTGTCACCAGAGAACTGTCATCTGACGTAAGGTATAATACCATCTGGGAGTTCTCGGCGAGTCCGTCCAGTGTACCCAGTCTCTACTGAGCACCCGTATATCATCTCTGATGTCAAACACCAATGGATATGGGATCATCCATCGCCTATCTGTATGGGTCGAGAAGGTATACGCTAGTCTACTCTGGTATATCGATGCCCCATCTCGATACACCCACGACTAGGGACTTTCAAGGATGTACTTATGGACTACCATGTCCCCACTAGTATGATCCGCATCATAGTCCAGGTAGTCAAGTACACATCCTATGGGCTTTACCAACATGTAACAGAGAGACAATCATTATACATGTTAAGGTAAAGAGTAACCAGATAGCATACTATCATGTCGAGCAAGAAAGTCCTCCCTATATATGTCCCAGCATCCACTACAATATACATCCTATGTATAGCAATGGCCTCTAGGGCATACATATAACTAACAATCTCCCACTTGCACTAGGGCCATCTGATAGCAGTGGTTGTAGTATCTCATACTCAACCATCCCATAAAAATCTCTCTCTGGGAATAGGCCTTTGTGAGTGGATCCGCTGTGTTGTCCTCTGAGTCTACTCTCCTAACCTTGATCCCCTAGGAGATCAACCATCTCCATGATCAGGTGATACTGCCTTAGAATATGTCTGGATCACTGATGGGACGGACGTTCCTTGGCATAAGCCACAACTCCATTATCTCACAATGGGAGGAACGTAGTTCATCTCATGAACCAATATACACCCAAACAGCCTCTTTGGTAGCATCTTAAGTAGCGATGTATCATGCCTTTATCGTCTAGTATGCCTCGGTATCTTTCTTGGAACTCTTCCAACATACCGCCCCTTTACTGAGGGTAAAGACAATGCCTGTGACTGACATTCAGTCGTCTTTATCACCCTGGAACCCTTCCAGTGATTCTCCTCAGGATCGATTGATACCATCTTACTACTACTGGTGAGATTCCTAGCATCCAATTACATCTATCTCATGGATGATAACTCAGGATTTAGGAGGTATCAATTTGATCCTATATGGAGAATCATTGTGATAACCGGACATTGACCGAGCGTAGCATAGGAAACTCCTTTCTTATCAAGAGTATGACATCCACGTACTCTACGAGGATCATCACCATACTCCCTACTACCTTTTTGTTTATACAAGGTTCATCTACCATTTTGATGATGTCAAACTCTTTAACTACTTCATCAAAACAGACATTCCAACTCCGCGATGCCTGCTTTAAGCTATAAAGCATGTTGTGCACGTTTCCGCTGCTCCCACTGTCTACGAAGCCCTCTGGCTGTGTACTTATAGACGTTCTCTTCTAAAACATCATTTAGAATAGCAGTCATAGCACCCAACCGCCAGATATCGTAGTCATGGTATGTAGCCTGGCAAGTAGGATCTGGATGGACGTAAGCAAAGCCACTTGAAAAAGGTTTCATCATTATCCACGCCTGGTCGATGACGAAAAACTTTAACAAGTCTAGCTTTGAAAGTCTCTACTTTTCCATTTACACCAAGTAATCATCTCAAGATATACTTTCTCCCGATAGGGATTTAACCCTTCAGATATAGCAACCAAAGTCCATACTTTGTTGGTGTACATGGATTCCATCTCAGATCACTAAGCATCCAGCCATTCTTACAGAGTCTTACTCCTGATGGCCAGCTCGAAACTAGTTGGGTCATCATCTCATGATGTAATCCTCGCTCCCACTGTCATAGAGAAACCGAAGTATCTCTCAGGCGGGTGAGGAACCCTACTAGATCGGCGGAGAGGCTGAGGTTCGTTGGAATCTACTGAATCGTTTGGTTCTTTCAAATCATCAGCTGCAGTTTGTATAGCTGGAACCTTTCCAGTTCTACTTAACAGATCTTGCCTCGAGCTTGTCCAGATTATGCTTTTAGACATAGCCCGGACAACCCCAAATCTTAATCATCTTAAGATATGGGCTCTTCCCTTTCCATATCACATATGAAGTGGTAGGCAACTGATTTGATTTGCACCCTATTCAATAGGTATGCAGCTTCTCAAGTGAATAACTCCCAAAAAGGAAACAGGTAACTCAGTACTACTCATCATAGAGCGCACCATATCGAATAGGGTGCAACTGCTCCGCCCCAATATACCATCGTGCTATGGTGTATACGGAGGAGTAATGCTGAGAGAGAATCTCATTCTCCTTTAGAATAGTCCAGGAATTCCGTACTCAAGTATTCTCCTCCTTGATCTTATCAAAGGACATAATACTTATACCCGTGTTTTGGTTCTCTACTTCTAAATCATATTCTGTGAATATCTTAAAAGGTTTGGACTTGTGTTTCAACAGGAACATATGTCTGAATTTTGAGAGATCATCAGAGAATGTAATGAAGTATAAGAACCGGTCTTGGCAAGTGTAGACAGGGGACCTACATACATCAACATGTATCATCCCAAGAGTTCACTAACTCTTTCTCTGTTTCCAGTAAACGGAGCTATGGTCATCTTATCTCTGTGACGTGACTGGCAAGTTTCACAAGATGTAGATTCAAACTGATTTAAATATGCATCTTCATGTAACTTCAGTTAGTCGGGTCGCATTGATATGACCTAGTCTACAATGCCTCAAGAAGGATTCGTTCATTTCTGAACTCTTCCTCTTGTGTGTGTTCAGTATACTAAGAACTGTAGTTTGATTTAGAACATTAATGCTTTTAGATAACGTGCCTGAACCGATCAACTTTTGATATAGGAAATGTTCAAAACATTATCCAACAATACAAAATTATATCCTTTCTTTACTAATAAAGAGACTGATATGATTTTGTATATCAGGTTCGGTATCTAATAACATTCGTCCAGAATCAATGTATTTGGAATACAGGGTGACATTGACCAACAGACTTGGCTGCAACTCTTGCCCCGTTTTCTGCCTCATGAAACTTATCACCCGTTCTCAGTTCTGTACCTTTCTGTAGCCCTATGTAACAGATTACATATCTGGGATCCTGATCTGGTATCACATACCCAGGACGTAAAGGATACTGCGAAACAGTTCTCTGTAATGAACACACCCGAAGATGATGCATCAGCCTGCACTCTCTTCGTTTGGGCGGCATGGGAATTCTGGTAATCCCCAATTTCCTGCTCTGTCTTATAACAATTATAAGTTGGAGCGGGACCAACGTTCCCCAGCTCAGTATAACAAGTGGGTTCGGTCAATAATCCATATTATTATCTTGATTAAGGCGTGATATGGTCTCTACCTAGAGAGAGAGAGAAGAAAACACTCAGCGTGCGCTCTTGCAAGAATAGATTGGTTATTATTTTATCTAATCAGGATGGCTCCCACTGCTTTTTATCAAATCTTCCTTCAAACCCTAAAAGGAAAGACTAGCCGGGATTAATTACACGCTACAAGTTCGCCAATCTTTCAGCCAGGCCAGTGTCGGTACTTTGAGAGAGGTCCCCCGTACTTTCGCATGAGCCTAATTAATGTAAACCTCGTTTTCCCAGAGGCGTAACCCCGTTGACACCTTTCTAGACACCTACTTGATCGGCTAATTGTAATGTGTAAAACTCTCCCAGGAGTAACTCTTACTCGCAGCGGGTATCGGGATCCAACTATCTCATAGAAGGTATGCAATCTCATTGCAAATTTCAACACTTGAAATTCCCGATAATTTTGCCCCTAACCTCCTATGACCTTGACAAAGGCCAACAAACCATAGGATGCTAGTCAAGTTCAACCCGTCATTTCCTGATTGAATTAAACCCACCCGCACGGCCCTTGACAAAGGCCAACAAGGTCGCACGACTACCCTAATCCAATCTGCATCATATGCATAAGCAGATAAGCACCAGTTAGCTACCGCACACTGCGCCTTGACAAAGGCCAACAAACGCAGCACGAATACTAACTGCTACTTATCTGAAATGACGGAGGGCTACGACAGGTTTTTTTTTGAAAACCTATTGCGTAATGAACTTGATATCGTTGTAGGATCGAATGATTTTAAAATGGAGTGTTTTTTAGGCTTTTCTAGTTTTGCTAAAGGAGTCACTCCCGGTGAAGGGATCGTCGGTCCTTTCCTCGTCGAATGAGGTGCGGGATATATCATATATATCACTGTGCAAAGCAAAAACTCTTAAAAGCAATCAAAAGAAAAACCGAGTGTGTAGCATCTGCCAGTTATTGCTAAAGGAGTCACTCCTGGTGAAGGGATCTCGGTCCTTTCCTCATCGAATAAGGTGCAGGATATATCATATATACCGCTGTGCAGTGCAAGAACTGCAGCTACCTGTTTTATTTTGAAATTTGATTCTACAACATCTTAGGTTTCTTTTCTTTCATTAATCATATTAATGAAGTCCCATCATTTAAATACCTAAACATCACAGATAAATACGACGTACACTTATGCCATCCATATTCGCCTCGATGTCCCCTCGTGCACCGTTAGGTTAGGTAACTAACGACAGAGCGGGGCAGGGCTAGCACGGGTGTAAAACATAAGTAACGTCTATATAATATATCATATATACTATATACTGTATTTATCAAAGAACATCACATGATCACATCACAGATATCGCAGCAGAAGAAACATATGAAACATTGGATATACTAGGACGTCCGTGTTTTCAATACGAGCCAGTATAAAACACGGATTCCACGGTCGCGATGAATAGCCAAACCCACACCCCTAGACCCCAACGAGAGCGGCAAGCAACCCTACCAATTCTAGAGTTAGGAGACCCGGACTCGACACTTCGAGTTGGTCTCCCACTGGACTCCAGAACCCGGTTGCTTGTGCTCCCCTCCTTGGGTCTATCCTAGTGCGGAAAAGTAAATAATATACAATGGGTGACATCTTCCGCAACCTGGAAGTGCCCCAATAAAAGAATATTACATACAAGTTTTTACATGAATGAAAATGAAAAACACTCATCTCACATAAAAACCCCCGGCTATTCAAACACGACGATCCAATAAAACATATCCAGCAACACATAACATCACATGTCATCAACGTAAGTAAATATGCGCATCCCAATTGTCGTTGACATATAGCAACGAAACCGGCGATATCACATATTACACTTACGGTCACAGAAAAGAAAGTGTAAAACTACAACCGTTGGAATCCGCAACCTCTTCAGACATCGCATGCCTGACCAAATGAATTCCTTAGACATCGCATGCCTAACAATTATAAACCCCGCATTTTAGTCTCATTATCGAAAACACTTTTCAATATCAAGTCGGGTAATTCAATAAGATTCCCGACGTCCTGATCGAAAGCTCGTCGCAAACTTTAGTAGGCGGCCGCACCCCCGACGCCGTCGACGAAGTGCACCAAGGCGGAACACCGCTACCGCTAGGGGTTCTCCTACAGTCACTTGGTCGGGGCTATGAGGCAAGGCTGTCTATTAAGTTTACCCGGCGAGTATCCGTGTACACTACGTGATTGCGACGGACTTTTGATCGCATCAAAATTCTGTGGAAACCGATCAAGTGAGACTAAACTGCTATGTTTATAACATTCATTCAGTTATCTCATAACTGCTTGTGAATTCCAATTATTGTATCACATTCCGAATAAGATAGAAAATGTTAAACTTTCCGATCGAACATCCAAACACCCAAGTTTTCCCGATCAGCTCAACACATGAAATAAGTCTAACAGCATTCAGTTCGTGCCTCAGTACCAACGGTCCAGCCGTAGAAGGGTCAAGCCAACGCCTCACATGTGGCACGCCGTACTGCCCCAAACCCGAAGGTTCAAAGGGCAGTTCAAGACGGTCACATAATCGAGTTAAGGTTTGTTGTCTTCTAGAGGGACCATTGCGTTACTTGCACTACTTAGAACATCGTTAAACTACGGAAAGATCCAACATTTGGAAATTTCCCGACAGGGGAAAATGTGGGTATTTATATCCGGTCGAACTTTTTTAACATATTCTAAAATTATCCGGAAAGCCACATAGACAAAGTCTGATAATCCGATCGAATCTTTGATTCCCAAAACAACCCAGAATATTCAACTCTTGAATAAATATTAAAAATTCCCAGAAAATCCAGCACCATAAAAGAAGAATTACTGTGCAAAAATGGTTGGCTGATGAGACATATTGGCCGCGGAACCGCCGCAGAAGCCATGCTTCTGCCGCGGTTCCGCCGCGCTTTGGAGGAATCATGAGTACGGGCTCCACAGTAATTCTTCAAATTCCCTGCTGATTTTTCTGCATATTTTTAATCTCGAAAAATCCCCGAAATTGAAAAATGTACAGAGAGCATTATTTGGGTTAGGGTTTCGGTTCGTTCGGATTTCAAACGTCGTCTAGACTTCGCCTAAGGCTTTAGCTAGGCTCTGATACCACTGTAGGGTTCCTAGGCACTCTCAAGATGTCTCACAAGGCATCAACCATGCCAATTTCAAATTTTACAAGTGCCGAGAAACCCTAATACGGATCGTTAACTAGAAATTTAGGCGACAAAAGAAACTAGTTAACAACTTAACTACAAGAACGGAAATACAACCTTTGTAGATCCTGTTCTCCACCTCCATAGCTCCACAATGAAGTCTCTTCGCTGTCCAAATCGAATCCCGGGCTCTAGCATCGGCTTCATCGGAGAAATGGGCGGGCAAGGTTGTCGGCTTCGTGCCGAAGATGATCTACGTCGAGGCATCACAAGATCAAGCTCCCACTTCACCAAGTCATGAAACTTGTGAAGAAAACACCCTATACTACTTGGCAAGAGGTAGAGGATGAAGAAATAGGAGGTGGGTTCACTTTAGAATTGGATTTCTCACTTGATTTCTTCACTTGCTATTGATGGAGCAAGGTTTCTTCATGAAGAAGAAGAAGAGGAAGAAGATGATAGAATATGATAAGTATCATTTTAAATGGAAAAGAAAATCAATACTTATCATATTCAAACCATGGTTAAGTGTGGAGACTAAATTAGGGTTAGTGGGAATGGTTAGGGTTAAGCATGAGACAAAACGGTCACTCAGTCAAAACTTCATGAAGCTTGAATATCAAACGAAGTTAGCCACCATTTTCTCTTTATGCTTATCATTTTCCAAAATGAATAAACAAATAAATAAATGAATAAGAAAATGAAAAACCCTAACCATTACACAACCATGGTTTAATCTTTACACAAACCCAAGTAAGCATGCATCATCAAACATGATACAAACTTGTGCACAAAAATATATCACATATACAATGTGCACAAACAAGTGAGAAAAACCATTTAAAGTGAACCAATACTAGTTAATGCAAAGTAATATATCAAATATATAATTATGCATTAAATCATTAAATCAACACTTGATTTAACGATCCGGTCATATCGCATATAACCGACTAGTATCCAATGTTTCGGCTTATCGAATCAACTCTCGATTCGATAACTAGGTTATATCGCATATAACCATTCGATACATTCATCGCGAGAATAAAATACGGTATCACATACACGCATTATTCTCGGTCCCGCACATATCTCATATGCGCTCCTATTTCGTTTCGCTTGAGCCAGGAAACCTCTATGTAGGACTCTAAAGACTCGTCAATACGCCGGCAGCAGGTGATGATCATATCAAACACCCACAAGCCGCAAGCGGTCTGCTAAACGTAACGGCCACCTGGGTATTGAGCGATCAGAAGATCGACGAGCAAGCCTGCTCACACTCCTGTGAATCCAGCCAGTAACACTTACCGTACAGTCCGGTCTCGTCGTCTGATATGTCGCATATCTTGCCTAGGGGTGGTAAACGTCAGACCCCAATAGATCGATAAGTCGTGTTGATATGAGGTCTATAATAGTTCGAGAAACTACTGGTAACACTTACCAGTGAATCTCAGCAAACCTGGCCAGGGATTTCCGGCTATAACCAATCGAACACAGCGCAACATCAACTCCCTATACCGGGAGAGACGAATCCCCTCCTATCGCTCATTGCCTCCATGTGATTCGGGACTGTACCAAAAACCACCGTTTTGCACGCCCTCTTGGACGTGGTAAGGTGGAAATCAAAGTACAGTGGGAACCACACAAGACTCTATGACGATCTCGGGTCAACAGACTACTCTGTACCAGTGTCACCAGAGAACTGCCATCTGACGTAAGGTATAATGCCATCTGGGAGTTCTCGGTGAGTCCGTCCAGTGTACCCAGTCTCTACTGAGCACCCGTATATCATCTCTGATGTCAAACACCAATGGATATGGGATCATCCATTGCCCATCTGTATGGGTCGAGAAGGTATACGCTAGTCTACTCTGGTATATCGATGCCCCACCTCGATACACCCACGACAAGGGACTTTCAAGGATGTACTTATGGACTACCATGTCCCCACTAGTATGATCCGCATCATAGTCCAGGTAGTCAAGTACACATCCTATGGGCTTTACCAACATGTAACAGAGAGACAATCATTATACACGTTAAGGTAAAGAGTAACCAGATAGCATACTATCATGTCGAGCAAGAAAGTCCTCCCTATATATGTCCCAGCATCCACTACAATATACATCCTATGTATAGCAATGGCCTCTAGGGCATACATATAACTAACATACATCACCTTTGCTTTTCTCCAGAACACCTCGTATCACTATGAACATCCACTTCCATTTGATAAATCTATCGTATAGTTACATAAAAACTCGAAGGAACTTTTCGCGGATGGATTCTGGTTCTGGAGAGATTGGATAGGATTTTTCAGATGTCTTTTCTCTTTACCTTCTCTCAGGTTGCGAGGGCTCCTAAGATTAGGAGAGTACACCTATTACGCTTATTGGATAGTCTTCTTCCAAACCTTAGGCTGGTGCCGAAAGGTAGGGAAGGAAGAAAACCAATTATCCTAAAGAAGGTTTACAAAAGGTAATAAGTAAAGACATAATAAAGGGACTGGAGTGAGGGTAGGTAAGTATATGGTTACTGTCGTGAATCAGGATAGTGGAAGAGGCATTACTAGGAATACCAGTTAACCCTTTTTGAAACATTTTCATGTTTCAGTCTGACTGTGTGATATTAATTGAAAATTGTTTTCCCAATTGGAATCTAACTCCAGGGTATGTATTTACCAGATCAGTTTCTCATATCTATATCTTATTACAGATGGTGAGTGGGAGTAAGATGTTGGGAATTGGGTAATTATATCCTCACTATATCGGAATTCGTTGAAATTAGTGATATTTGAGGAAATCATCTGGTTTTTACCAGACGGCAAATATTTGGTTTTGAATATCTGTTGTTATGTACCAATTTCAAACTGATATATCTGTACGTTTATTTTATAAAGTGAGATATAACTTTTTGATATTATGTCTGTGACATTTACCTATATCAGTTGGTGATTAGGTAAGGTGCATTCAACAGCGGTATAATTCTTCTTAACCATAGTACAGTATTTCAACCCACGACGCATAGAGTCTGAGTTATTGAACTCAGGGGACTCATACAAAGTATTGTATGTTGTCCAATGTCCATTAGGACAATGGAATTGATACTCGCACTGTATTCTGTTTACTCATAACTTCTTTGATTCTAGACATGTATTTCGTTGAAATGCAAGGTTCAGATTTTAAGAAGTTATAGGTATAAGAATAAAGTAGAGAATCATTTATTGTAAGTATCAGAATTCCTCGAGGAAGTCAAAGATGTAGATACTTGTGTTTGGTATTCATTTAATAGTAATAGTTTTGAGAACTTACTTCTCTTTCGGGTTACTCATATATGGATGCACTCCTAGATGAGTAATGCTGATTGTCCTTTTTCCATTTGGTAGGTATGCATTGGAGACAGCTGCATGTTTTTGAATCTGGTTCCAATTAAATTAGTGCTTTTGTTTCTATATCGGATATATATAGAATCAATTTATATCTTGACGATGTTAAGGTATAGGGAGTTGTCAGGCTGATGATTAAAACCAGAATCCGGATAAACTCAAGACACATTTCAGTAATGGCTGTTTGTGGGTTATCCCGGGCTTTGACGTGGGTTAACTTTCTACCATCAGGAAGATCAATATTTTTTTTTGACTCGCCACAGTTTTAGTAAAATAGATTTTTTCAGAAAACAGAAGTGGGAGTATGGTAGAACTGGAAGTGATTCCAGAACCACAAACGATCACTGAAAATTTAATAGAACCTAAGGATTCAATTGGATTTGATGTTCCATTATCCACTCCGCAGATTTGGTGGGTAACCTCAGGCACCCAATAGGTACTTCGGTCTTCTCAGAGACGGTGATAGGGAGGTTCTTGTTTACCTAGACTTGTCATTGCTGCTATTCTAGATTATAAGACCCGGCAGGAGGATGAGTATAGCGTCGTTCTAAACTAGTTTTGGAAGTGTACGTGTATATGACTCTGCCGGAGGGTTGTTGTAGTCAGTGGGAGCAGCGGAAGCATAGTAGGCAAGTAGCTTATGTCTATTTATAGACTAAAGCAGGTATAGCAGAAATAGATCATCTACTTTTGATGTGACAGTCAAAGGTCTTCACCTCATCAGAATAGAAGATGGATTTGGTAAGAAGGTAGTAGAGAGTGATGTCCATGTATTGGGATGACATGCACTTGATAGGAAGAGATATTCCTATACTACGATCAGTTATACTGTGGTTGTCAGAAAGTTGTTTCTCCACATAGGATATGGACATAATATCAGGTTTTCTGGTTACTAGATATATGGTTTTAGATCTAGATTTAGGAAGTATCCTAATCTGGGTACTTTGACATTAAATGGACGACTCCTGGCATGGTGGTGTACCTGCAGGTGATGGAGTCACCTTCTCTAAAGGTGTCTTACAGACTAAAGGAGTGAGGGGTCTGCATGATTAGCACATCACTTGCTTATGCAATTGAGTTAATCATGAAATGTCAAGTACCACACCAGATATTACTTCTGCACTAGATGCAATAAGCAGATATATTAATCCAATCCTGGAGAAACATTGGGAAGCAGTTATTGAACATAAGTGAATGTTCTAGGGAAATGATTAAGGCAGCCTCCTTCGGGAGACGATTATCATTTCGGGCATCCAAGGTGACCTGGATGACAGAATAACTGTCAGAGTTATAGTTTTCCCTCTTTTGAGGGACAGTATGTTGGACAGGTGGTCCATGCGGATACTGAGGAATGGCATGGCGCAGAATACTGATTAAATTCAGTGGACGATACAATCTAAGAAGTTTACTGGATTTAGAGTTCATTTGTGAACTGGGTCCCATCAGATATCCAGACAATTTCTAAGATAGGTATTGCTCATTTCGGGAGATAGCTTTCTCCGCGAAGTTGAGATATAGAGAGATACAGAAAGAAACATTGGAGCGGATCCACTCACTGAGGCTATTTCTCGAACGCAATCATTTTTGCAAACGGGCTTTACGAAACAGATTAGTAAAGAAGTTGGGTGTTCGGCATCACACGGGCTGTGAGTATACGACATCGCAATAATTGGCCTTGAGTGCAAGTGGGAGATTGTTGGCTATAGTGCCCTCAAGACAATTATCATAGTCGCGGACTTGTGATTATGATGATTGAGTGAGAACCTATACGGATAAAACAGTCTTACTCAAGATGATAGTATGCTATCTGGTTTGTCTTTATCATTATGTACGTGTTGATAGAGCCCATGGGATTCTTGCTAGACTGCCAGCATTATGATGGCGATCATATATGTGGGAGCTGGGGTCTATAAGTGATCGGTCGAAAATATTGCATTTTTAACACATCAATTTCCCTACTCTTTGCAACCATCTAAAGGTGTTTGGTATAAATATAGCACATATTAGCAATTCGTCTGTAAAATACCAAATAACATGCGTTATACATTATAACCAGCATTTTGAGGGAAACTGAGTGTTTATTACTACACGCATGATCTTTGGTGAATCAACACTTGTCTCGAGATTGTGTGCAGGAAATTCTCCAGGTAAAAGATCCGGAACGGCTAAAGTGCTGATAAAAAATACACCAAGTCCAAGACTTGTAATCTGGCAATGATTCTAAAAGAATAAAAAGATTCAAAGCATCCCATGAAGTGCCAAAAAGTCAACACATAAACGCCAAGAGAAATGAAGCACTGATTCCACAACATGGCCGCGGATCCGCGGCCAAGGTTGCCTATTTGCCGTGGATCCGCGGCATAGTTAGCTCCTCAGTGGCTCAGATTCCTCCACGTGTCTCTCTGTAATGGCCTAGCTTCTAGAGGACTCCTAAAATAGCACATGGTTTTATCCAGAAGGCTCGGCCTAACAACCTTATCCTAGAATATTCCTCATTCTAGAATATTCCCTCCAACAAACTTTATCTAGAAGACTCTCTCTAACAACCTAGCTTTGGAGGGAAGATTCAAATGAGGTGGTTATAAAAAGAGATCTAGATCTAGGGTTTGGAGGTTGTTGAATTTGGAGGAAAATCATTTGAGTGGTGAAAATTGTAGATCCAAATCATTTCAAAATCAAATTGAGCGACACAATTTGATCCATATCAAGATCCACCGAGTACCGAGCCAAAGCAAGCCTTCAACGAGCCTTTTGAAGCGATGCCGATTTTCATCCGAGCAAGAGATCCACGATGATCCGCGACTCACGGAGACGATGCGAAGCTAGTTTCGACGATTGAGTTCTCTCCTCAAAATCTTGTAATCTTTGAGTGAATTGTAACGAAACGTTGATTTATAAAAGGTGAAAATTCTTGATCTTGCTTCTCTTTAAATTTGAGCATTATGAAGAGTTATCGATTCTTGATTGTTATCTTTTTCATGATGTTTAAGTGAAAACTCCGCTTGTGGAGGAATCGAGAAAATAGGCAGATGATGATGACTAAATTCTTGAACGATTCTTAAGTCTTATGAGTTTTGTAAACTTTAGGAAATTGAATCATCGACAACCTAGTTTTGAGCGAGATGCTTTCTTGAATGTTTTCGCTCTTAATTAGAGATCAACGATCAATGATTGAATTTCCCAGAGGTTAGAATTTGAATGCTAATCCACGAAAGGACAAGGGATAGAAGGAGAAACTCTAGTTTCTTTAATAGATCCCTAATTCTCGTTGATTGTCATCGATCTAGCAACAAATCATCAATAGATAAGAATTTGTAATCATAAGTATTCATCATCACTATCAATTGGATCGATTCCTACAAGCCACTTTACAAATCTTGATAATTCAAACTATTTGGACATTTTCTTGATCTTTATTGGTTCTTGATTCTAGATCTATTTTTCTTTATGTTTCTTGAAATCAAATCTTTCAAATCTTGAATCAATTTTCTTGCAATTTTCTTGCAATTTTCTTTTATCTTTTAAATTTTGACTCATCTAAAACAAAATCGAACAAAACACACATCTCAGTGGACGATCCGTATTCATTAACGCGCTACATCGACACCGTTATTTGATTGCGGTATAAATTTCTTTGGTTGTGAAACATTCTAAACACGACACGGAAACGATCAATCAAATGGCGCCGTTTCCAGGGATGTGTGCTATTTTGTTCGTTTTTGTTATTTGAGTTGAAAATTTATTATTCCATCAGAATTTTTAGATCAAAATCGCATCATGTGCTTAACGATAGTGTTTGAAATTTTTGCGAGGAAATCTGGCATCACTGTAGAAAGGATCTCAAGATTCAGAGAAGTTTTACGAAGTTCAGGGAAGCACAAACAGCTGAGGAAAAATTTGCAAACCCTAATTCCCCCATCAAGCCGCGGAACCGCGGCCATAGAGGCGTTTTTGCGGCGGAACCGCTGCCGTTTAAGGTTTGCACAGTGTGAAATTTCTCAGGTTTGCTCTCTGTACTCTCCTCTCTTCTTTGATCTTCTCCAATAACCATTTTCTGCAGGATTCTTTGCCAAAATTCGCAGCGCCGCTAAAAGAAAAATTGTTGCGTGTTTTGATCTTAGTTGTTTCCATATTTTAATACGGAAATGATGGGGCAAAGACCAAATTCAAATTAGGTGGGGAGTTCATTACCCTTCCTAAGCCCTAAAAATCATAAACTTACATCAGCATTACCCTTCATTAACTAAAAAAGATCTAGACAAGACTCTAAGGACCGCCGCGCTCAATTAGGACAGAAGGAGGTTGTGGGTAATCTATTGCTTATCCGCGTTACTTTTGTGGTGTCTAAGGCAAGTGGTTACTTAACTAGGCCCACTACTTACGTAGTGGAGAACCTCCCACTTACCTGGCACTTACCTGGCCACAGAAGGGATAAAGAGGCAGTAGAGGATTTATCCTGCGATTTGTCTTCTGGAAGTCTAGGAGCGGTCTAGAGACTTGACCTAGGTAACCATTCGATCTAGGGTAGTGTGTGCATTGTTTGTGATTTGATTTTTCAAAACCCGTATTTTTCAAAACAAACACTAACTAACTTTTCCCATAATTATCACCAACGCTGCCACTTGTGCTACAACCATTTAGCACATGTTAAGCTGGACACGGGATTCCATTTCCCGTCTTGTCCGCGTCTCTTTTATCGACCCCAGAGTTGGTAATTCTTCGTCTTCTTTCCCACCACCCACCACGACCGCGTGTTGGAGTTAGTGCCCTCAGAGTCAATTATTGGATCACAGGCACGTGATTGCAATGATTGAGGGAGGACCTATCCCGGTAGGACAGTCTTACTCGAGATGATAGTATGCTATCTAGTTTATCTTTATCATCGTGTACTGCTTTAGGTGACCTGACATGTCGCTATTACACGTTGATAGAGCCCCTAGGATTCTTGCTTGACTGCCAGCAGTATGATGGCGATCATATACGTGGGAGCTGGTGGTCTATAAGCACATCCTTAAAAGGTCCCTAGTCGTAGGAGTTTCGAGACAGGGCATCGATACTCCGTTAGTAGACTAGTGTATAAAGTCGAGACCCCGACGAGGGGCGGTGGCCGGTCTCACAAGCCACTGGTGTCAGTTGGTTCACCTAAGATGTATACAGGTGCTCATTGGGTTATGAGTACACCGGACAGGACTCGCCGGGAACCTACTAGTTGGTCTTATACCAGACGTCAGATAGCAGTTCCCAGGTGACATGTGTACAGGTTAGTTCATCGACCTGAGATCTTCATTTGTCTCGTGTGAGTTCCCACTGTACTTTGATTACTACCCTACCACGGTTCAAAGGAGTCGTGCAAACAGGTTTTAGTTGGGTACAGTCCCGAGCCACATGGAGGCAGTGAGCAGATCTGCAGGGGTTCGTCTCTCCCGGTATTGGGGGTGAGGTCGCGCTGTGTCTAGGAGAGCCATTACACAAAGCCCTCGGCCGAGGCAGGAGATTTACTGGTAGGTATTCCAGTAGTATCTCAGGGCGTTCTGGGCTACGCTCCGACACGACTTGTACCGCTTTTGGGGGTCTGACTTTTACCAACCCCCTAGGCCCGCCATGCGATACTCATAGACGAACGGACCGGACTGTACGGATATTGTCACTGACAGGCTCAGTTGGGTGTCGGGGTGAGCTTCCTCATCGACGTCCCATTTGGTCAATACCTGGTGGCCCGTCACGTATTGGCTTATACCTCTGACGTGCTAGTGGTTAAATCCACAGCCAAGGTATTGACGAGTCTTTAGAGTCCACCACACTCAGTTACTCAAGTTTCGGGCGAAACGCTGTAGAGGCCGTATGGAGATATGGCAGGGTTCGATCAGATACGTGCGGTATTGCACGGATCGTGATCGGACGGTTTTTACTAGCCGGCTTTGGCTTAAGCCGGATTCTAGTATTTGATAGTGTAGTTTTGTCTCTTTGCATTTGTGTTCAGTGGGAATACAAATGCGGGCATGTATTTGCAGCAGTGGGGTTTTCCTGTAATTTATTACGGGATCGGTTTTCTGAAGTTGCCAGTTTGCATTCCGTTCCGGCCGGTTTTCCTTCATTCCTTCTCGGTCGGACTTTCTCGGTGGAGGGTGTTAATTGCAAGTTTGCAATTAACATTTAGTGGAGGGCTTTCTTGCATATATAGCTTTTTGATGAGACTAGCCTCATGATGATATTCTATTTTGGTTATTTCCATTGCTTATCTTATGAGTGGATTTGTGATGAGAGAGATGTGTGACTTTAATCATTATTATTCTTTTCTTTTGAGATATATTTGGAGAAGTATTCTTTTTCTCTCTCCAATCTTCTTCATTCTTGAGAGGGGCCGGCCATTCTTGAGGGAGGGGATGAGAGGATCATTTTTCTAGTGGTGGAAATATATCATCTCATGCTTGCTTGCTTGCAAAATTACACAAATCCCTCCATAGCCTTTTATTCCATTCCTCCACATCAAGGCAACCTCATAACTCCAAGAGACAAGTTCACTACACTATTCTATAGCAAGCCTTGGACGCGTCGGCTAGCCAACTTCGCGCCCGAGTTGCCTCGGTCAAGAGGCGGGAGCCCGTAAAAGATTCCGGCTACGTGGTGCCCTTTCCGACGAGCGAGAAGGTTACGGAGATTCCGCGGGAGATCGGAGTGGAGACGAAGACCGAAGGACACGGATCGCTTGGTATATCTTTCACCCCATCTCTTGTTAGCTAGCGTAGGTTAATGGTTAACGATCCGGGTTTTCTTTGTCCGCGGTAGCGCCGGTTTCCGAGTAAGGAAAATTTTTGATTCCGCATTTTTGCCTCGAGTAAGAGGCCGGGGCGCTGCCGTGGCGCAACACCGCGATGGATGGATATCCATCACACTTTAACACCACTCTGCCACTGCCCGCAGGTGCGCAGAATCCTCCATGAATTTCTCTCCAAGAGAGATGCTATCATACACGTGTTCCCCTTCCCACCTGTCTTTCTATACCACCTGCCAACGGGGACAATTTCGAAATTAAACCCCAATTCATCAAACTTTTACCCAAATTTCACGGGCACGGGTCTGAAGACGCATACGTTTTTATCACCAAATTTGAAAACGTATGTGCTTTGATGGGTAATTCACAACTGTCTTTGGATGCTCTATGTTTACGTCTTCTCCCATTCACTTTGTGCGATTTAGCAGAGAAGTGGCTTTACAACACACCCGCACATTCTATTTCAAAATGGGATGAATTTGTTGTAGCATTCCTTAAAAAATTTTATCCCAATCATAAGACCGCTCGTATTCGGAGCGAAATCTTCAAATTTACCCAACTTCCCAATGAACCATTTTGGAAATGCTTTGAACGGTTCAAGGATCTTCTTTTACAATGCCCTTATCACGGACTCCCTGGATGGGATCTGTGTCGAATTCTTTATGAGGGTAATGATTTCACAACTAAACAGATGCTTGAAACCATGTGTCATTGCCAATTCCTATCTAAAGATGATGGTGAAGCTTGGAAATATCTAGAAGATTTAGCTCAAAACACATTACAATGGGAAAGTGTTAAACCACCATTGTCTGGGGAAGGTAGCAATCAGCTCGATGTTTCCGTCACAATGAGAGCCGAAATGGCTGGAATACAAAGGAAACTCGATGCTCTAGAAAACAAGTTCTCTTCAGCCTCCCTAAGCCAATTCACACTTTCCAAAACCGTGTGTAGCTGCTGTTCAAATCCATCACATTTGACAGAAGAGTGTCCTTTGAATGTACCGTTTCAAGGTCACACTAATGCTGCATTTTAGCAAAGACCTGGAAATGATCCTTCTTCTTCCTTATATAATCAAGACTAGAGGAATCACCCTGATCTTTCTTGGATCCAACAACAAACTCAATACACGAATCCAAACCAGAATAACTTTCAATGGGTCCCTCCACAGCAACAACAACCACCATAAATGAGTCAGCACCCCTTCCAACCACAAAATTTTCAAAACCCGGCCAACAACTTTGATCCTTTTTCTGCCGGAACCAATAACACCTCTTCACTTGCACAAACCATGAATTTGCTTCTGACAAATTTCATGCAAGTTTCGGCTGAGATGAAGTCTTCCGTCGATAAAATCGAGAAAAACTCTGACATCCAAAGTGAGAGTATTAAATCGATGGAAGCACAAATTGCCCGTATAAATGCCGAATTGAGTGCTAGAGAGAAAGGGAATCTTCCATCTCAACCCCTACCTTATCCTGGACCTTCACATTACACTATTGTGGATGCATTTACCACGTTGAGATCTGAAAGAGTGCTAGACAATCATGTGGGTGAACAAATTGATAATGATGAATTGATCATTAACACCCCGGCTTCCACTTCCACTTCCACTCCCACTTCTACTTCTTACCCTATTTCGTCCAATTTACCTTCTTCTTCTTCCGAGCCTATTCTCCATTTTCCCAAAGGCTCGAACCCTCCACCCACTTCATCCTTTCCACCCCCACAAACTTCTCCACAAATATTGGACCCGACACTTATTGATAGAGCTCCATTTCCAAACAGATTGAGGGCCAACAAACCTAATGCCCAAATGGAGAAGCTTGTGGACATGTTTAAGGAATTTAACATCAATATCCTTCTTTTAGATGCTATACAACAAGTTCCGTCCTATTCGAAAATTCTTAAGAACTTGTGCACTAGGAAGAGGAAGACTCAAGTGCCGAAAAAAGTGTTCATGTCGAGTACGGTAGATACAAATTTTCCCCAACAATTACCACGGAAACGTAAGGACCCTGGCTGTCCTACTATTTCTATTTCTATTGGGGATAAACACATTAACCGTTCTTTACTTGACCTTGGCGCTAGTGTTAACTTGCTTCTATATTTAGTCTATGAGCAACTAAGTATCGGAGTGTTAAAGCCCTCGAACATAACTCTCCAGATGGCCGACCGATCAATCACCAAACCTAGGGGTGAACTTGAGGATGTGCTGATAAAAATCGGGGAATTTGTATTCCCTATGGACTTTATTGTTCTTGATACACAGCCTGTAGTGAACCCACGAACCAAATTCCGGTGATTCAAGGTCGTCCCTTTTTGGCTACTTCCAATGCTGTAATCAACTGTAGAAATGGATCTATGAACCTATCTTTCGGGAATAGGTCAATTGAGCTCAACATTTACAGGTTGGGAAGTTAACCCTCCGATCCTCATGCTCGAGTCTGTTCTGTCGAATTAATGGATATCGACAGCAGCGAATTTGATCAGCTTCACGATGCAGATCCAGACTTCCTTTATACGTTCTTGTTTGACCCAGATATGTATCATATACATACGAACCCTTCTTTCGAGTTGTCCGGGTCAACATCTAACGTCGATTATGAACCTTTTCTGGAGTCTGAGTATCATCTTGTTCTTTCAAAATGAGAATATTCTTCAGGATATTGATGAAAGCTTCAAGGAAATGTTCGTTGATAGACTTGCATTTTTGGCAAACACGGGTGTTGAGATGAATCATCTCCACAACGAAGAAATTGAACCTCCACCCCTTCTTCTTGACAATCACGAGAATGCAAGTAATCCATCACTTTCACTGTGTCGTCTCTCCAAATTGAGACGCAAACCATCTCCTTCACACCACTTTCCTTTTCCCCACTTCTTCTTTGCTCTTTTCAACTTGTTCTTCCACCAACCGGTGCACTACATAGATAAAAACTTTGAACGGTTGGTGTTGACTTTCGGTCTTTGCAAAGCTTGGCATTGACCATTAACTTTGACCCCCTCTTGTGATTTTCAAAAGATAAACATTGTCTAACTCAAGTTTGGGGGGGTGTATTTTTGGCTCTTGAAAATAAATGTTGTCCTCAAAATTGTGAGCCAAAAAAGTTTGGGGGAGAACTTTCACTTTAATATGCTATGCCCCCGTTAATAAATGTCCTCCCAAGCTTACAGGTTTTTTGAGATTTAGCAGATGGCAACAGTGAGGACACTGTTCTAAACAAATTTGGGGGCGGTTTGTGCTTATTTGCACATCACTTCGCATACTTTGCATAAGCACAAAATATATAATAAAAAAAATTAATTTTTTTTGTACATAAATAAGATAATAAAAGATTAGATAGTGAAAAATTACATCCAAAAGATTGGAAGAATTTAAGAAAACCAAGAAAATTAGAAGTTTTCTTAAACGAAATTAGTAATAAGTAGTTATGAGCCGTTGTCGCAAGGGTTAGTAAGATAAAGGAAGTCACTAATCTGAGGATAAAAATAAGTCTGAAAAATAGTTCCTATTCTGGAAGCCAAACATTTGAACGTTGATACCCTACTATTCGCACTTACATACGTCTTGAAACTCGGGATAGTAGAGGATACCTTGAAATGCGCTTGTCTAAAAGCCAAAGTATGAAGGAAATTAATAAAATGAAAAATATAAAATGGTGTTAAGGAAAAAATGAACACTGATTTTGTTATCACCAAGGCAGCAATAAAAAAATATAGCGAGGGTGCTTCATCACCTAGTGTCTTAGACCAACTGGTCTGGGAGTCACTGCTAAGCCTTAGGTGGTGTAAGACAAGGAAAATACTGATACACCTAATCAGCAAGCACATGAGTAATCGGTCGGTTAGTACCTCAAGAAATATTAACGGTCGCATGAAAATGTGTGAGCAAATCCATCTAAATATTGATCAAAAAGTACTGAGGCAGATGGACAAGAGTATGATAGCTTGAAATGAGTTCTCCGAGTGTAGGGATGTTTTTTACACACACGTAGTGTTATATGATCGATGTTTGGAAGAAAGATAGGAATGAAGAATAAAGACGATGTTTTATTGAGGGTTGATGTGATTTCTAACATCTTTTCATGACTATTAAGATAGGGCTCATGACAACCAAAAAGCTAGTATTAGTTGGAAACTCTAATTTTCAAAGTTTTTTTTTTACAATTCTTATCTTTACATGTAACTTTCACGGTCTTCCTTTTATTATTGGATTTTGTGGGTGCAATCCGCTGAAAACCCTCAGAAGACAATACTCCTCCTACTAGGGACACCTAGAGGTTTAAAGGCCTGTTGCACGTGCTCAGTGCAATCATGTTGCCTACGATAGCGTGCTAGTTAGTTTTTCTTTTTCTTTATTTTCTCCTTCTGTTAAAAAAATAAAAGAAGTTTGCTCGAGACGACCAAAATTAAGTTTGGGGGAATTTGATCAGTCGAAAATATTGTATTTTTAAAACATCAATTTCCCTACTCTTTGCAACCATCTAAAGGTGTTTGGTATAAATATAGCACATATTAGCAATTCGTCTGTAAAATACCAAATAACATGTGTTATACATTATAACCAGAATTTTGCGGGAAATTGAGTGTTTATTACTACACGCATGATCTTTTATGAATCAACACTTGTCTCGAGATTGTGTATAGGAAATTCTCCTGGTAAAAGAGCCGGAACGGCTAAAGTGCTGATAAAAAATACACCAAGTCCAAGACTTGTAATCTGGCAATGATTCTGCAAGAATAAAAAGATTCAAACCATTCCATGAAGTTCCAAAAAGCTAACACATAACAGCCCAGAGAAATGAACCACTAATTCCACAACATGGCCGCAGATCCGCGGCCAAGTTGGCCTATTTGCCGGGGATCCGCGGCATAGTTAGCTCCTCAGTGGCTCAGATTCCTCCACGTGTCTCTCTGTAACGGCCTAGCTTCTAGAGGACTCCTAAAATAGCACGTGGTTTTATCCAGAAGGCTCGGCCTAACAACCTTATCCCAGAATATTTCTCATTCTAGAATATTCCCTCCAACAAACTTTATGTAGAAGACTCTCTCTAACAACCTAGCTTTGGAGGGAAGATTCAAATGAGGTGGTTATAAAAAGAGATCTAGATCTAGGGTTTGGAGGTTGTTGAATTTGGAGGAACATTTGAGTGGTGAAAATTGTAGATCCAAATCATTTAAAAATCAAATTGAGTGACATAATTTGATCCAAATCACGATCCACCGAGTACTGAGCCAAAGCAAGCCTTCAACGAGCCTTTTGAAGCGTCGCCGATTTTCATCCGAGCATGAGATCCACGACGATCCGCGACTCACGGAGACGATGCGAAGCTAGTTTCGACGATTGAGTTCTCTCCTCAAAATCTTGTAATCTTTGAGTGAATTGTAACGAAACGTTGATTTATAAAAGGTGAAAATTCTTGATCTTGCTTCTCTTTAAATTTGAGCATTATGAAGAGTTATCGATTCTTGATTGTTATCTTTTTCATGATCTTTGAGTGAAAACTCCGCTTGTGGAGGAATCGAGAAAATAGGTAGATGATGATGACTAAATTCTTGAACGATTCTTAAGTCTTATGAGTTTTGTAAACTTTAGAAAATTGAATCATCGACAACCTAGTTTTGAGCCAGATACTTTCTTGAATGTTTTCACTCTTAATTAGACAACAACGATCGATGATTGAATTTCCTAGAGGCTAGAATTTGAATTCTAATCAACGAAAGGACAAGGGATAGAAGGAGAAACCCTAGTTTCTTCAATAGATCCCTAATTCTCGTTGATTGTCATCGATCTAGCAACAAATCATCAATAGATAAGAATTTGTAATCATAAGTATTCATCATCACTATCAATTGGATCGATTCCTACAAATCTCTTTACAAATCTTGATAATTCAAACTATTTGGACATTTTCTTGATCTTTATTAATTCTTGATTCTAGATCTATTTTTCTTTATGTTTCTTGAAATCAAATCTTTCAAATCTTGAATCAATTTTCTTGCAATTTTCTTTTATCTTTTAAATTTTGACTCATCTAAAACAAAATCGCTTAAAACACACATCTCAGTGGACGATCCGTATTCATTAACACGCTACATCGACACCGTTAATTGATTGCGGTATAAATTTCTTTGATTGTGAAACATTCTAAACACGACATGGAAACGATCAATCAATAAGCACATCCTTAAATGTCCCTAGTCATAGGAGTATCGAGACTGGGCATCGATACTCCAGTGTAGACTAGTGTATACTGATTGAGATCCCGACGAGGGGCGGTGGCCAGGTCTCACAAGCCATTGGTGTTAGTTTGTTCACCTAAGATAGTATGCAGGAGCTCATTGGGTTATGAGTACACTGGATGGACTCGCCGGGAACCTTCTAGTTGGTATTATATCTATTATCAGATATCAGTTCCGAGGTGACATGTGTACAGGTTAGTCTGTCGACCTGAGGTCGTCATTTGTCTCGTGCGAGTTCCCACTGTGCTTTGATTACTACCCTACCACTGCTCAAAGGAGTCATGCAAACAGGTTTTAGTTGGGTACAGTCCCGAGCCATATGGAGACAATGATCGGATCATCGGGGATTCGTCTCTCCCGGTATTGGGGGTTGATGTCACGTTGTGTACGGATGGCCATCACCAAAAATCCGTGGACACGGTGGACGAGAATTATCGATCCAGGATCGATATTTTCTCAGGTGGTGATGGGTTTCATACTGACACTAAATATCGCGTTTTTAAGGGTCTGACTTTATCCACCCCCTAGACTCGATATGCGATAATCTTAGACGAACAGACCGGACTGTACGGATATTGTCACTGTCAGGCTCTGTAGGGGTTCGGTATGAGTTTGCTCGTCGGCCTCCCTTTCGCTAAATACTTGGGTAGCCGTTATGTACAGCTAGTGCTGCTGACGTACTTGTAGTTAAACCCACTGCCAGCGTATTAACGAGTCTTTATAGTCCCACACAGAGGGTTTCCCTGGTTCTGGCGAAATGATGTAGTAGCCGTATTGGATACGTGCAGGGTTCCGATCGATTGATGTACATTGTACTCGGACTTTCGATTGGACAGTTGATAATACCAGCCGGCTCGGCTTAGAGCCGGATTATTAAATCTGGTATTGATTTAATAATTTACGTATATGTATTTCGGTACGTATATTCTAGTGTCATATTCTTTGTTTTATGCTATCTCTTTGGGTATTCGTATTTCGGTACGAATGCAGATATAATTACAGTAGAATGTAATCCGTATTTTTTTACCGGATAACATTCTAAAAGGTGACACCTCATTTCTTGATTTGACCATTTTATTAAAACGGTAAATGAGGTGGAAATTAGCTTAAGGAGGTATGGTGACAACCTTGATTGCAATAGTGCACACAAATGAATTATTAATTCATTTGTGTCCACTATTCAAGCATGGAGGGATTTAAAAATTGAAAAATGATTTTAACAAAACCTAGCATGCTATTTTTCTCTTTCATGGTTAAGTTCATTTTTCTAGCATGGTTGGTTTTCTTCACTTGTTCTTGAGCTCCTCTCTCACCATGAGCTTCAACCCCTCTAGCTTTCATGAATTGCTTACTCCTTCAAGTTTTGAGATAGATAACACTTAGAGATCATACACACTACATCCTAGGCTCTCTAGGATAGCATCCTAGAGACCCTAGTTGCTCCATTTGCATCATGTTGTGGAGCTAGAGCCGGAGTTACATCCCTCTGGTGGATCATCGGTGATGGAGGAAGACCGGCAACCAAACCACATCAAGGAACCACTAGGAGCTTGGAATGAAGACCGAAGGATACGGATCAACTCGGTATAACCATTCTAACCTATTCTTAGTTTGCTAGTTTAGGGTTTAAGGTCGATCCGGGATTCGGGTAACGGTAGCGCCAGTTTAGAAATTTTTGTTCCGCATTTTGGCTGCGTTTTGATGGCCGGGGCGCTGCAGCAACCCTTCAGATATATTGTGAGAGCTCTAAAAACAACTCAAGATCAATCCCAAGCCATAAGTGGCTGCCCTCTCTCTCTCTCTCTACAAATTAATCCCACACAATAAATCAATAAAGAAAAAGACATGGCATAAAGAAACACACCATGAGTCACCAAAAATACACATGCCACATTCAATGCCCTAGGTTAAAACTAGCACTCACAATTTCCAAATAATTAAACATTAACCCAAATGTTTAAATTAAAAGAGAATGGCATCTTCTAAAGTAAACTCGTAACGAATTACAAGAATACCCCTCATCTGTATATACATACCTGTATCCGTATTCCGACTGAATACGAATACAACGAGATGAAAACAATCCAACAATCTAATACTAGGATCCGGCTTAAACCAAAGCCCACTAGTATGATCCGTCCGATCATGATCCATGCACGAGTGCATGTATATGATCGAACCCTGCCATAAAACCATAATGCCTCTACAACGTTTCGCCCGAACTTGGAAAACTCTCTGTGTGGGACTCTAAAGACTTGTCAATACGCTGGCAGTGGGTTTAACCACAAGCACGTCAGTGGCACAGCTATACGTAACGGCTGCCTAGGTATTGAGCGAAAGGGAGGCCGACGAGCGAACTCATCCTGAAACCCTACTGAGCCTGACAGTGACAATATCCATACAGTCTGGTCCGTTCGTATATGAGTATCGCATATCGAACCTAGAGGAATAGTAAACGTCAAACCCCTAATAGCGGTATAAGTCATGTCGGAGTGTAGCCCAGAACACCATGAGAAACTACTGGAATACCTACCAGTAAATCTCACTTGCCTTGGCCAAGGACTTTGTATAATGGCTCTCCAAACACAACGCGATATCAACCCCCAATACCGGGAGAGACGAATCCCCTGCCGATCCGCTCACTGCCTCCATGTGGCTCGGGACTGTACCCAACTAAAACCTATTTGCACGACTCCTTTGAGCCGTGGTAGGGTAGTAATCAAAGCATAGTGGGAACTCACATGAGACAAATGACTATCTTAGGTCGATAGACTAACCTGTACACATATCACCAGGGAACTACTATCTGACGATAGGTATAATACCAACTAGCATGTTCCCGGCGAGTCTGTCCGGTGTACTCACAACCCAATGAGCACCTATATACTATCTTAGGTGAACCAACTGACACCAATGGCTTGTGAGACCGGCCATCGCCCCTCGTCGGTGTCTCGATCCGTATACATTAGTCTACTCTCGGAGTATCGATGCCCATTCTTGAAACTCCCACGACTAGGGACACTTTAAGGATGTGCTTATAGACTACCCAACTCTCATGTATAAGATCGCCATCGTACTGCTGGTAGTCAAGCAAGAATCCTATGGGCTCTATGAACATGTAATAGCGATCTGTAATGTCACTTAAAGCATGTACATGATGATAAAGACAAACCAGATAGCATACTATCATCTCGAGTAAGACTGTTCTACCGGTATAAGTCCTCCCTCAATCATTGCAATCACGTGCCTGCGATCCAATAATTGACATGAGGGCACTATAGCCAAAAATCTCCCACTTGCACTTAAGGATAATTATTGCGATGTCGCATACTCACAGTCCGTGTGATACCGAACACCTAACATCTCTACTAATCAGCTTTACAAAGCTCGTTTGTAAAACTATTGCTTTCGAGAAATAGCCTCAGTGAGTGGATCCGCTCTGATGTTTCTTTCTATGTCTCTCTTTATCTCAAGTTCATGGAGAAAGCCATCTCTCGAAATGAGCAATACCTGTCTTAGAATATATCTGGATATCTGATGGGACCTAGTTCACAAATGAACTCCAAATCCAGTAAACTTCTTAGACTGTATCGTCAACTGAATTTAATCAGTATCATGCGCTACGCCTCCCTCGGTATCCGCTTGGACCACCTATCCAAACTACTTCCCCTTATCAGAAGGAAAACTATAACTCCGACAGTCACTCTGTCATCCAGGTCACCTTGAAAGCCTGGAATGATAACCGTCTCCTGAAGGAGGCTACCGTTATCAAATCCCTAGAACATATACTTGTATTCAAAGAATTCTTCCGAATGTTTCTCCAGGATTGGATTAATAAAAACTTCTTGCATCTAGTGCAAAAACAACATCTGGTGAGATACTTGACATCTCATGATTGACTCAATTGCTTAAGTAAATGATATGCCAATCATGCACATCTCTCTCCCCTTTAGTCTATAAGACACCTTTAAAGAGGGTGACTCCATCACCTGCAGGTACACCACCTTTCCAGGAGTCGTCTAGTCTAAAACACCTTTAGAATACTGTCTAAGTACCCGAATTGGGAAACTACCCAAATCTAGATCTAAAACCATAGATCTAGTAACCAGAATTCCTGATATAATATCTAAATCCTATGTGGAGAAACCACTGTGCGACAACCACAGTATTGTAGGGTTCCTAAGCACGACAGCAAGGTTTCGGGTAGTATCATCCATGCAACATAAAAAAAATTTCATGCTTAAACAACCCTAAACAAGATCTTTAACTAAAGATTCATGCGGAAACATCAAGTAAACTACTTTATAACTAAGTGATTAGGGATTACAACCTTTGTAGTCTGCTCCTTCACTTCATAAGCTCCAAGTAGTGGTCCCTTCGCTGCGATCCAAGAACTCTCGGACTCTTGAGAAGCTCCACAAGGTGAATGATGCATGCTTGCTCGTAGTCTTTGAAATCCAAGATGATCTACTTCGAGGAAACACGAACTCAAGCTATGACTTCACTAATATGGAATTAGTGAAGCTAACACCCTAATCTAAATGGTTAGTATAGAAGAGGATTATGAAGTAGGAAATGAGCTCTTTTTAGTTTTCTTTTTCTCACTTTATTTCATCACATGGAAAAGAGCTAGCAAGCTTTTGTGAGGAAGAAGAAGTTGAACAAGTGATGAATGAATTATGAGCTTAGGTTAGAAATGCAACCATGGGGAGTTAGTATATGTCATGGCTAACTCATGTAGAGAATAAACCATGAGTAAGGGTTAAAGGTTAGGATAAGAAATATCTTAAGTAAAAACAAAAGAGGTGGACTTTAGTGAATGTTCTACTAGCTTCCATGAACCTCAACCATGACTAATTCCATATCATTTGTAAATTACTTAAAAAGATAAATAAAACCATAAAAAAAAACCTTGTAGAGAATAGATCATGGTCAAAGTGATTAGGGTTAGGTTAATAAATATCTTAGCCAAAAAAAATTGGTTGACTTAGTCAATGTTCTACAAGCTTCATCCAAGCTCATGACTAATTCTCCAAAATTTTGAATTTGCTAAAATAAATATAAACTCAACATTTATCACAATAGCATGGTGTAATTCTCATATACACGAGTTGCATGTATAACCTAGCATGTCACAATTATACATATCACACACACACACACACACATATAATTTTGTAACAAAAGAAAATAATACATTAAACATATATCACATATATGTTAAATGTATCCATATGTGAGAAAATGAAATACTTAAGTGATTATATATTAGTTAATGTAATTTAATATATCAAATATATAATTATACATTAAATTATTAAATCAATACTTGATTTAATAATCCGGCTATATCTCATATAACCGACTAATACAAAATGTATCATTTCATCGAATCAACACTTGATCCGATGACCCAGTTATATCATATAAAACCGGCCGATATCACATATCACGAGAATAGAATACGGTATCACATAATCGTATCATTCTCGGTCCCGCACATATCACATATGTGCTCTTACTCCGTTTCGCCTGAGCCAAGAAACCTCTGTATAGGACTCTAAAGACTCGTCAATACGCCGGCAGTAGGTGATGATCATATCAAACACCCACAAGCCGCAAGCAGTCAGCTAAACGTAACGGCTACCGAGGTATTGAGCGATCAGAAGATCAACAAGCAAGCCTGTACATACTCCTGTGAATCCAATCAGTAACACTACCGTACAGTCCGGTCGCTTCGTCTAATATGTCGCATATCCAGTTTAGGTTTGGTGAACGTTATACCCCAGTAACCGTTAAGTCGTGTCGATGTGAGTCTCATAACGGGTCGAGAAACTACCGATAACACTTACCAGTAGGTCTCCATTTCAGCCTTGGCCAGGGACTTCCAGTTATAGGCAATCGAACACAGTGCAACATCAACCCCAATACCGGGAGAGACGAAACCCCTCCTATCGCTCATTGCCTCCATGTGATTCAGGACTATACCCAAAAGCCACCGTTTTGCACGTTCTCATGAACATGGTAAGGTGGAAATCAAAGCACGGTGGGAATCACACAAGACTCTTTGACGATCTCGGGTCTACAGACTAACCTGTACCAGTGTCACCAGAGAACTGCTATCTGACGATAGGTATAATACCATCTAGGAGTTCTCGGCGAGTCCGTTCAGTCTACCCAGTCTCCACTGAGCACCCATGTACCATCTTTGATGTCAAACACCAATGGATGTGGGATCATCCATCGCCCATCATATGGGTCAAGAAGCGTATACGCTAGTCTACTCTTGAATATCGATGCCCTGTCTCGATACACCCTCGACTAGGAACAATTATAGGATGTACTTTTGGACTACCTTGGCCCCACTAGTATGATCTTCATCATAGTCCTAGTATTCAAGTACATATCCTAAGGGTTTTATCAACATGTGAGAGCAAGACAGTAAACCAATACAAGTCAACATGTTAAGACAAAGAGCAACTAGATAGCATACTATCATATCAAGCAAGAAAGTCCTCTATATATATCCAAGCATCCACTATAATATACATCATATGTACAATAATGGCCTCTAAGGTATATACATAACTAACAAGTATAACCGATCGTAGCATAGAAATTTCACTTCCTACAACGTGAATGTCATCCAAATACCAGGATATCACGCCCTATTACTTTCTTAACAGATCCATCTCCTATTCTGATGAAGTCAAAGCCTATGACTGTCACATCAAAAATAGATGATCTATTTCCACTATATTTGCTTTAGTCTATAAATAGACACAAGCTACTTGTCCACTACGCTTCTGCTGCTCCCACTGACTACAAAAACCATCTGGAAGAGTCATATATACATGCACTTCTAAAGCTAGTTTAGAACGACGCTATACCCATCCACCTGCCGGGTCTTATAGTCTAGAACAGCAGTAGTGGCAAGTCTGGGTAAACAAGAACCTCCCTGTCACCGTCCGTGAGGATACCGGAGTACCTCTCAGGTGCCTAAGGTTACCCACCATATCTGTGGAGTGGCTAATGGAATGTCAAACCTGATTGAATCTTTAGGTTCTATTAAATTTTCAGAAATCGTCTGTGGTTCTGGAATCACTTCTAGTTCTACCATACTCCTACTACTATTTTCTGAAAAAGTCCATTTTACTAAAATTGTTGCAAGTCAAGAACAATATCACTATTGATCTACCAGATAGTAGAAAGTTAACCCTCGTCATAGCCCAGGTTAACCCACAAACTGCCATTACTGAAACGTGTCTTGAGTTATCCAGAGTCTGGTTTTAAGCATAAGCCGGACAACTCCATATACCTTAACATCGTTAAGATATGAACCATTCTATATTCAATATAGAAACAGATGCACTGATTTAATTGAAACCAGATTCAAATCATACAGCTATCTCCAGGGCATGACATCTAAATGGAGAGAGGCCGATCAACATTACTCAACTAGGAGGGCATCCATATATGAGTAACCTGAAAGTGAAGCAAGTTCTCAAAATTATTACTATCAACTGAATACCAAACACAAGTATCTACATCTTCGGTCACCTTGAAGAATCCCGATACTTGCAACACATGATTCTCTACTTTAACCTTGTACCTATAACTTCCCAAAACTTGGACCTTGTATTTCAACGAAATACTTGTCTAAAACTGGAGATGTTATAAGTAAACAGAATATAGTATGAGGATGAACCCTCTGTCCTAATGGACTCTGGACAACATACAATACTTTGTATAAGTCCCCTGAGTTGAATAACTCAAACCCTGTGCGTCGTAGGTTGAAAACTATACTATGGTTATGAAGAATTACACTGCTGTTTAATACTTCTTGCCTAGCCATCAACTGATATAGGTAAATGTCATGGACATAATTTCAAAAGGTTATATCTCACTTTATGAAATAAACGTACAGATATATCAGTTTGATTTTGGTGCATAATAATGGATATTCAAAACCAAATATTTGTCGTCCGGCAAAACCCCAGACGATTTCCTCAAATATCACCAATTACAACGAATCTTGATATAATGAGGATGATCACCTAATTCCCAATAACTTACTCCTACTCATCATCTGTAAAACCATACAGATGTGAGAATCGGACCTGGTAAATACATATCCTGAAGTAAAGATCTAATTGGAAAATCAGTTTTCAATTAACAACGCATAGTGAAACTGAAATATGAAAATGTTTCAAAGGGGTATCCGGGTATTTCTAGTAATGCCTCTTCCATTATCCATATTCATGACTGTAACCGTATATTTCTTTGCCATCTTTCCAAATCCCTTTATTTTTCTTTACTCGTTACCTTCTGTACACCATCCTTAGGCTAAATGGTTTTCTTCTTCCCTACCGTTCGGCACCAACCTATGATTTGGAAGAAGACTATCCAATAAGCGTAACAAGTGTACTCATTATTCTAATCCTACGAGCCTGTTCAGTCGAAAATACTGCAATCTGTAACATAACAATTTTCTCATCATTCTAATCATCTAAGGGTGTTTATTGTAAATATAACACGGATTACAAATTCATCTGCAAAATGCCAAATACTACGTGTTATAGTTATAATCAATATTCTAGAGGGAAATTGTGTGTTTATTACTTCACGCATGATATTGTATATCTCAACACTTATCATCAAGATTTTGTGCAGAAAATTCTTCAGGTCAAAGAAGCGGAATCACAAAAATTGCCAATAAAATGCAGCAAGTCAAAGAAATAAAATCTAGCAGAGATTCAGAAAAGATAATAAGATTCCAGACATCAGAAGAAGACCATAAAGCCAAAACCAAACAGCCCCAGAAAAATGATACAGAGATCTCGTCAAACGGCCGCGGAACCGCGGCCGATCCAGCCTGATCCACCGCGGATCCGCAGCCGGGTTGGCGCATTGGCGAACGTAACTTTTTCCAGAGGCTCCCTTGTAACCTCCTAGCTTCTTCAAGACGCTTCGAACTCCCTAGCTTTCTCCAGAAGCTTCCCTAAAACAGCCAAGCTTCTTATGCAAGCTTCATAACAACCTAGCTTTTAGTGGAAGATAAACCTAGCTTCTAGTGGAAGATTGGGGGAACTATAAAAAGTGACCTAGGGTTACATTTCAATGGTTGTTCAATAATTTCATATTTTTACACATAAGTTGAGTGACACAACTTATGATCCAAATCCAAATCCAATCAAAATCAAGATCCATTGAGAGCAAAATCAAGCTACAACTTTATCGCAACACTGATCGTCATCAAGAGCAAGAGATCCGCATCCGATCCACGACTCACGGCGATCAAGCCACGCAAAGATCGAAGACAAATTCCCTTTCAAAGGAGCGATCAAGAGCTAGTCTTGTAAACTCGAATTGAGAGGTGTAATTTGAAGGAGATTTAATAAAGGTGATAATTGTAATTCTCGCTTTCTTTACATTCTTGCATTATGAAATTTCTAGTTCTTGATTCTTTTATTTTCATGATACATGAGTGAAATCTCCGCTTGTAAAGGAATCGAGAGATTCGGTAGATCTAATGATGATGAAATCCTAAACTAATCTTAAGTCTTATGAGAATTGTGAAGTTTAGGAAAAAGAATCATCGATGACCTAATTTGGAGCGATATCACATTCTTGATTATTTCGTTGCAAATCAGGGATCAAATGTTTGATGATTTTCTTTGCTAGAAGCTAGATTTGAATGATGATCAATGAAAAGACAAGGGATAGTGTAGGAGAAACCCTAGTTTCTTCAATTGATCCCTAATCTTCATTCATCGTCGTCGATCTAGCTACAACTCATCAATAGATAGGATTCGTAATTATTAGTATTTATCATTGCTACTAATTCGATCGATTCCTACAAGCTATTCTACAAATTCTTGATAACTAAATTGATATTGGATACTTTCTTGAATTCTTGATTCTTGGTATTTTTCTTGATGTTTCTTGAAATTAAATCTCATAAATCTTGAATCATCTTCTTGAATTTTCTTTTATATTTCATTTCAACTCAACTAAAGCATGAACGAATAAGTACTCGCATCTCACTGGACGATCCGTTCTCATTAACGAAACTACTTCGACACAGTTATTGATTGCGGTATAAATTCTTTGGTTGTGAATATATTTTTCAAAACACAATCCATACGATCAATCAAATGGCGTCGTTGCCGGGGATCCGTGCTATTTTGTTCATTCTTGTTATTTGAGTTGAAATTTTATTATTCCATCAGAATTTTAAATCAAAATCGCATCAAGCGCTTAACGATTAGTTGTGAATTTTGCAAGAGAATCTGGAATCATTTGAGTAAGGGGGAAAATATTCTGGAGTATTAAAGAAGGCCAGTGAAGCAATAGGAGCACCAGGAAAACTTTTAGTGCAGAGATCTTGTGAACTGACCGCGGAACTGTGGCCATTAGCAAGGATCCGCCGCGGAACCGCGGCTGTTTAGTCGAATTGGAGCTCCGATTTCCTCTGGTATATTCTTAACTTTCTTATCTCTTCCCTGCTCTTGTCCAATAACCATTTTTTGCGGGATTCTTTGCAAAATTCGCAGCGCCGCTAAAAGAAAAATTTGTTGCGTATTTTGATATTGGTTGTTTGCATGTTTTAATACGGAAATTAAGGGGCAAAGACCAAATTCAGATTAGGTGGGGATTTCATTTCCCTTTCTAAGCCCCGAAAATCACAAAATTAGCATCCGCATCACCCTCATTAACTAAAAAATATCTAGATAAGACTCTAAGGACCGTCGCTCTCAATTAGGACAGAAGGAGGTCGTGGGTAATCTACTGTTTATCCGCATTTCTTTTGTGGTGTCTAAGGCAAGTGTGTCTAAGGTAAGTGGTAACTTAATTAGGCCCGTTACTTACGTAACGGAGAACCTCCCACATACCTGGCATTTACCTGGCCACAGAAAGGATAAAGAGGCAGTAAAGGATTTTTCCTGCGATTTGTCTTTTGGAAGTCTAGGAGCGGCCTAGTGACTTAACCTTGGTGACCATTAGATTTAGGGTTGCTTGTGCATTTTTTGTGTGATTTTTCAAAATCCTTCTTTTTCAAAACAAACCAAACACCAAATCCACTTTTCTCTAATTATCACTTACACTGCCACTTTTGCTAAACTATTTAGTGCATACTCGGCTGGACACGGGATTCTAGTGCCCGTCTTGTCCGTGTTCCTTCTATCGACTCCGAAATCGGTAATTCTATATTTTCTTTCTCCTCACCACACACCACATCCACCACGATGGACGAATCTCCATCGAACTTTCATAACACCACTTTGCCACCGCCCGCAGGTGCGCAAAATCTACCGTGTATGTCTCTCCAAGAGAGATGCTACCCTATTCGAGGTGCTCTTTCTACTTGTCTTTCCATTCCACCAGCCAATGGGGACAATTTCGAAATCAAATCTCAATACATCAATCTTTTACCCAAATTTCACGGTCTCGAGTCTGAAGACACATACGTTTTTATTACCAAATTTGGAAACATATGTGCTATGATGGGTACTTCACAGATTTCTATGGATGCTATGCGTCTACGTCTTCTCCCGTTCACTTTGTGCAATTTAGCTGAGAAGTGTCTTTATAACACAGCTGCACATTCTATTTCAAACTGGGATGAATTCGTCATAGCTTTTCTTAAGAAATTCTACCCCAATCATAAGACAGCCCGAGTTCGTAGCGAAATAAATCAATTTACCCAACTTCCCAATGAACAATTTTCGAAGTGTTTTGAATGCTTCAAGGATCTGTTAGTTCAATGTCCTCATCACGGAATCCATCGATGGGATCTGTGCAGAATCATATATGAGGGCATTAATCCTACAACAAAATAGGTGCTTGAATCCATGTGTCAAGGCAACTTCATGTCTAAAGACGGTGGTGAAGCTTGGAATTTTTAGAAGATTTCGCTGAAAAAACTTTGCAATGGGACAGTGTAAGTCAATCATCGTTTAGGAGTGGTATTCATCAACTGGATGTTTCTATTGGAGTCAAAGATGAAATGGCAGCAATGCAAAAGAAGTTTGAAGCTATGGAACATAAATTTTTATTAGCCTCCCTAAACCAGATGACACTCCCTAAAACTGTCTGTGGATGCTGTTCTGATCCATCACATCTGACGGAAGAATGTCCATTGAATTCTCCGTTTCAAGGTCAAGAGCATACTAATGCTGCTTTCCATCAAAGACCTAGAAACGATCCGTATTCTTCCACTTATAATCAGGGTTGGAGGAATCACCCTAATTTTGCTTGGAACCAACACCAAACTCAAAACACGGTTCCAAACAAAAACAACTTCCAAAGGATCCCTCCACAACAATAGCAACCACTACAACTGAGTCAGCACCCCTATCAATCACAAAATTTTCAAAATCCGGTCAACATTTCTGCACCGTATAATACTTATTTGCAATTGACTGATACTGATAACTCTTCTTCACTCGAACGAACCTTGGAAATGTTTATGAAACAATCCATCCAAGTGTCGGCTGATATAAGGACTTCTATCGATGATAGAAAGAAAAACTCCGCCTCCCAAGGAGAGAGTATTAAATCGATGGAAGCACAAATTGCACGATTGAATGCCGAAATGAGTGCCAGAGAGAAAGGGAAACTTCCACCTCAACCCTTACCGGATCCTGGACATTCACAACACTACAATGTTAATGCCATTACAACGTTGAGATACGGAAGAGTGCTGAATAATCAAGTCGGTGAAGAGATTTATAATCATGATGAATTAATCAATAACACCTCGGCTTTCACTTCCACTTTTCCTTCCACTTCTACTTCCACTTCTGACCCCTGTTCGTCTACACCACCACCTTCTTGCAAGCCTATTCTCCGTTTTCCTCAAGGCTTGAACCCTCAGCCCACTTCTTCTAGTCCACCAAAGACGACCCCCACTCCTATTCTGGGATCTGTTCCACACACCACCTTCTCCAATGTTGGACCCAGCTATTATTGCTAAAGCTCCTTATCCGAATCGGTTAAGGGGAAACAAATCGAGTCCACATATAGAGAAGATTATGGAAATGTTTAAATAGGTTAACATCAATATTCCTCTCGTAGATGCTATACAACAAGTCCCGTCTTATGCGAAAATTTTAAAGGACTTGTGCACTAGGAAGAGGAAGACTCAAGTGCCAAAAAAGGTATTCATGACAAATAATGTTAGCACTGCTTTTATCCCATAATTACCAAATAAATGTAAGGACCCTGGCTGTCCTACAATCTCAGTTTCTATTGGGGGTAAAAACATCAACCGTGTTTTACTTGACCTTGGTGCAAGTGTTAACATGCTTCCATATTCTGTTTACGAGCAGTTAGGGATTGGAGAGTTGAAACCTGCTCATTGTACTCTCCAAACAGCAGACCGATCCATCACCAAACCTAGGGTTGAACTAGAGGATGTGTTGATTAAAGTCGGGGAATTTATATTCCCTGTAGACTTTATTGTTTTGGATACACAGCCTGTAGCAAACCCATGGAACCAAATTCTGGTGATTCTTGGTCGACCTTTCCTAGCCACTTCCAATGCTGACATTAATTGTCGAAACGGCTCTATGACCCTTTCCTTCGGGAAGATGTCAATTGAGTTGAACATTTATAAAATTGGAAGTCAGCCGTCTGAACCTTCTGCTCACATTCTTGATGTATGTTCTGTCCACGAGATAGCTTCCGAAAGCTGCAAGGTTAATGAACTTTGCTTTGATGATCTCGATGACATTAGCACATCAATGTTTGATCTTGCACATCTTAGTGTGGATACTTTTGATGAGTCCATTCCTAAGTCTGAAACTTTTGACTCATCACTTTCCGAGTCTATATCCTTTGCAGGCTATGAGCTTCTTCGTGAATCCGAATGTCATTATCTTACCCCACCTTCTATTATTTCTTCTCCGACATTAGATCTCAAATTGCTACCTTCTCATCTTAAATATGCATATTTATGTGAAATTGAGTCTTTACACGTGATGATATCAGCTTCTCTAGCCTTCGAGCAAGAGAAAGCTCTTTTGATGGTCTTGAGATCTAATAGGCAGGCTTTTGGTTAGACAATGGCTGACATCAAAGGGATTAATCACTTGATTGTTGAACATCATATATATCTGATGGATGAAGCCAAGCCAAGCTAAGAACTACAAAGACGGTTGAATCCCTTCATGAAGGATGCGGTAAAGAAAGAAATCGTCAAATGCCTTGACAGTGATATCATTTACCCAATCTCTGATAACCAATGGGTAAGTCCAATTCATGTAGTCCCTAAGAAATCTTGCATCACGGTCATAACAAATGAGGCAAATGAGTTAATCCAGACACGCGCTCAAACTGGATGGCGTGTATGTATTGATTATAGAAAACTCAATGCTGCAACGAGAAAAGACCACTTTCCTCTACCTTTCATTGACCAGATGTTAGAACGCTTAGCTGGACGTGAATATTATTGTTTCATGGACGGATACTCTGGCTATAACCAGGTCCCTATTGCCGAAAAGGATCAAGATAAAACTATATTTACTTGTCCTTTTAGTACTTTTGCTTATAGACGCATGCCCTTTGGGTTATGCAATGCTCCCGCTACATTTCAGCGGTGTATGATGGGGATATTCTCGGACATGGTCGGGAATTTTCTAGAGATGTTCATGGACGATTTCTCGATATTCGGAGATTCTTTTGATGACTGCCTATCTCATCTTGACGCAGTTCTTACTCGTTGTAAAGATAAGAACTTAACCTTGAATTGGGAAAAATGCTATTTCATGGTCCAAGAGGGAATTGTGCTTGGACATGTCATTTCACGGGAAGGCATTGAGGTTGACAGAGCTAAAATAGATGTCATTCATAACCTTCCTCATCCCAAATGCATCAAAGATATACGATCTTTTCTTGGCCATGTAGGATTTTATCGGAGATTCATTAAGGATTTTAGCAAAATTGCTAGACCCTTAACTCTTCTCTTGGCCAAGGACACAACCTTTCATTTTGACTTGGATTGTGAGGCTGCATTTGACTCACTTAAGAATTCCCTTACTACAGCCCCTGTTCTATCATCTCCTGATTGGAACCACCCGTTTGAGCTAATGTGTGATGCATCAGATTTTGTTGTTGGTGCAGTCTTAGAACAGCACATTGATAAGATGCAACATGTGATTTATTATGCAAGTAAGACCCTGAATGATGCTCAAATTAATTATACAACTACCGAAAAAGAACTTTTGGCAGTTGTATTTGCATTAGAAAAATTCAGGCCTTACTTGATTGGCTCACCAATTGTTGTGTACACTAACCACTCCACCTTAAAATATCTTATTTCGAAGAAAGATGCTAAAGATAGGTTAATACGTTGGATCCTTCTATTACATGAATTTGATCTCGTCATTCGAGATAAGAAAGGATGCAAAAACGTAGTAGCCGACCATCTTTCACGTATCTCTTCTTCACCTGTGACCCTGCCAATTAATGACTCTTTTCCGGACGAACAACTCTTGAATGTATCCACCGAACCTTGGTTCGGAGATATTGTGAATTATCTTGCAATAGGACTTATTCCCCGCTAATGGTCGAAACAGGACAAATATCGATTTCTATCCCAAGTAAAACACTTTTACTGGGATGAACCCTATTTGTTTAAGTATTGTCCTGACCAGATCATTCGCAGATGTGTCCCCAATGATGAATTCAAGAGCGTTCTATCTTTCTGTCATGATCAGGCATGTGGAGGTCACTTTGGTCCTTGAAAGACGGCGAAGAAGGTTTTGCAATGCGGTTTTTACTGGCCGACATTATTCAAAGATGCATTTGATCATTGCAAAATCTGTTCATAGTGTCAACACACGGGTAGGAATTCTCAGAGAAATGAGATGCCACTTCGACCGATCTTGGTGGTTGAAATTTCGACGTTTGGGGTATTGATTTTATGGGTCATTTTCCCAACTCTTTTGGGAATTTGTACATATTGTTTGCGGTTGATTACATCTCGAAATGGGTGGAAGCTATTCCTTATCGCACTAATGACAACAAGGTTGTCATTAAGTTCCTTAAAGAAAATATCTTTTCGCGATTTGGACACGCTCGCGCTATCATTAGCGATAACGGGATGCATTTCTTTAATCGGTCTTTCGAGAATTTGATGCGGAAATATGCAATCAACCATAAAATTTCCACACCCTATCATCCCCAAACGAGCGGGCAAGCTGAGTTTTCCAACAGGCAAATCAAACAAATTTTGGAGAAAACAGTTTCTAAAAACCGGAAAGATTGGTCAACCAAATTGACGGATGCTCTTCGGGCATTTCGTGCTACATATAAAACTGATCTAGGTATGTCTCCTTATCGTCTAGTATCTGGTAAGGCTTTCCACCTTCCGATCAAGATTGAACACAAAGCAATGTGGGCCATTAAAGAACCGAATTTTGACTTAAATCAAGCCTGCAACTTTCAGGAGCTGCAATTAAACGAGCTAAGCGAACTCCGCGATGAAGCTTACGATAATGCTATGATAGTAAAGAATCGGACTAAGGTATTTCACGATAAAAACATTTTGAGAAAAACTTTTACAACAGGTCAACAAGTCCTTCTTTACGATTCACGTCTCCATCTTCATGCGGGTAAGCTACGATCTCGTTGGAAAGGACTATTTGTTGTGCGGTATGTGTACCCGCACGGGGCAGTTGAGGTTGAAAATGTTAAAAACGGTACAATTTTCAAAGTGAATGGGCATAGATTAAAACCGTATTTTTCTACTGACCCCACGGAGGAGCTCCTGTTTTTACAGGAGCCACTTTATAATGACTGATTTTCCTCCACCTCACCTCCATGTCTTGGTAATATTGTTTGATCTTTTAGAATGGAGGTGAGTCAACTTGTACATACATAAAAAAAAATAAATATATTAATAAAAAATAAATATAAATAAAAAAATTGTACATAAATAAAGAATAAGTTTGGAGGAGATTTTCACGATCATATTTCATGTCCCCCGTTAATAAATTTTTCCTCCCAAGTTTACAGGTTTCTGAGATTTAACAGATGACAATAGTGAGGACACTGTTGTAAACAAGTTTGGGGAGGTTTGTGCTTATTTACGCATCACTTGGCATCATACTTTGCATAAGCACAAAATATATAATAAAAAAAATGTGTACATAAATAAGATAATAAAAGATTAGAAAGTGAAAAATTACACCTAAAAGATTGGAAAAATTTAAGAAAACCATGAAAATTAGAAGTTTTCTTAAACGGAACTAGTAATAAGTTTATGAGCCGTTGTCCCAAGGGTTAGTAAGATAGAAGAAGTCACAAATCTGAGGATAAAAATAAGTCTGAAAAATAGTTCCTATTCTGCAAGCCAAACATTTGAATGTTGATACCCTACTATATGCACTTACACACGTCTTGAAACTCGGGATAGTAGAAGATACCTTGAAATGCTCTTGTCTAAAAGCCAAATTATGAAGGAAATTATAAATGAAGAAAATATACAAAATGGTGAAGAAAAATGAACACTGGTTTTGTAATCACCAAGGCAGCATAAAAAAATATAGCGAGGGTGCTTCATCCCCTAATGCCTTAGACCAACTGGTTTGGTAGTCACTGCTAAGCCTTAGGTGTTGCAAGACGAGGAAATTGCTACTTCCGCCTAATCATGCAAGCACATGAGTAATCGGTCAGTTGGTACCTCAAGAAATATTAATGGTCATATAAAGAATGTGTGAGCAATTCCATCTAAAATATTCACCGACTAAAATGTACCGAGGTAGATGGACAAGAGTAGATAGCGTGAATTGAATTCTCCGAGTGTAGGGATGTCTTTTACACACACGTAGGGGTATATGATCGATATTTGAAAGAAAGATAGGAATGAAGAATAAAGACGATATTTTATTGAGAGATAATGTGATTTTTAACATCTTTTTATAACTATTAAGATATGGCTCATAGCAACCGAAAAGCTAGTGTAGATGAATACTCTTATTTTCAAAGTCTTTCTTTTATAATTCTTATCTTTATATGTAACTTTAACAGTCTTCCTTTTATTATAGGATTTTGTGGGTGCAATCCGCTGAAAACGCTCAGGAGACAACACTCCTCCTACTAGGGACACCTAGAAGTTTAAAGGCTTGTTGCACGTGCTTAGTGCAATCGTGTTTGCCTACGAAAGTGTGCTAGTCAGTTTTTCTTTTTCTTATATTTTCTCCTTCTCTTGAATATAAGATGTTTGCTTGAGAAGATCAAAATTAAGTTTGGGGGAATTTGTTCATTCGAAAATATTGCATTCTGTAACATAACAATTTCCTTATTATTCTAATCATCTAAGGGTGTTTATTGTAAATATAACACGGATTACAAATTCATCTGCAAAATACCAAATACCACGTGTTATAGTTATAATCAACATTCTGGAGGGAAATTGTGTGTTAATTACTTCACGCATGATATTGTATATCTCAACACTTTTCATCAAGATTTTGTGCAGAAAATTCTTCAGGTCAAAGAACCAGAATCACAAAAATCGCCAATAAAATGCAGCAAGTCAAAGAAATAAAATCTAGCAGAGATTCAGAAAAGATAATAAGATTCCAGACATCAGAAGAAGACCATAAAGGCAAAACCAAACAGCCCCAGAAAAATGATACAGAGATCTCCTCAAACGGCCGCGGAACCGCGGCCGATCCAGCCCGATCTGCCGTGGATCCGCAGCCGTGTTAGCTCGTTGGCGAATGTAACTTTTTCTAGAGGCTCCCTTGTAACCTCCTAGCTTCTTCAAGATGCTTCGAACTCCCTAGCTTTCTCCAGAAGCTTCCCTAAAACAGCCAAGCTTCTTATGCAAGCTTCATAACAACCTAGCTTCTAGTGGAAGATAAACCTATTTTCTAGTGGAAGATTGGGTGAACTATAAAAGGAGACCTAGGTTACATTTCAAAAGTTGTTCAATAATTTCACATTTTTAAACAAAAGTTGAGTGACACAACTTGTGATCCAAATCCAATAAAAATCAAGATCCATTGAGAGTAAAATCAAGCGACAATCAAAGAGCCTTTATCACAATGCCGATCTTCATCATGAGCAAGAGATCCGCATCCGATCCACGACTCACGGCGATCGAGCCACGCAAAGATCGAAGACAAATTCCCTTTTAAAGGAGCGATCAAGAGCTATTCTTGTAAACTCGAATTGAGAGATGTAATTTGAAAGAGATTTAATAAAGGTGATAATTGTAATTCTCGCTTTCTTTACATTCTTGCATTATGAAATTTCTAGTTCTTGATTCTTTTATTTTCATGATGCGTGAGTGAAATCTCCGCTTGTAAAAGAATCGTGAGATCCGGTAGATCTAATGATGATGAAATCCTAAACTAATCTTAAGTCTTATGAGGATTATGAAGTTTAGGAAAAAGAATCATCGATGGCCTAATTTGGAGCGATATCACGTTCTTGATTATTTCGTTGCAAATTAGAAATCAAATGTTTGATGATTTTATTTGCTAGAGGCTAGATTTGAATGATGATCAATGAAAAGATAAGGGATAGTGTAGGAGAAACCCTAGTTTCTTTAATTGATCCCTAATCTTCATTCATCGTCGTCGATCTAGCTACAATTCATCAATAGATAAGATTCGTAATTATTAGTATTCATCATTGCTACTAATTTGATCGATTCCTACAAGCTATTCTACAAATTCTTGATAACTAAATTGATATTGGATACTTTCTTGAATTCTTGATTCTTGGTATTTTTTTTGATGTTTCTTGAAATTAAATCTCATAAATCTTGAATCATCTTCTTGAATTTTCTTTTATATTTCCTTTTGACTCAACTAAAGCCTGAACGAATAAGTACTCGCATCCCAGTGGACGATCCGTTCTCATTAACGAAACCACTTCGACACCGTTATTTATTGCTGTATAAATTCTTTGGTTGTGAATATATTTTTCAAAACACAATCCATACGATCAATCAGAGCCCTCGCAATCTGAGAGAAGGTAAAGATAAAAGACAACTGAATAAACGTTATTCTATTTCTCCTGAACCAAAATCCAACCTCGAACTGGAACGAGTTCCTTCGAGTTCGTATATAACCATACGATGGATTATCCAATAACTGTGGATCTTCATTGTCACGACCCGAAGGTACGGAACATGACCGGCACTTAAATTATGAAACGTCTAGAGGCATAATGTAATCTAAGCAAGCCGAAGCCCAGAAATCTAAACCATTTAAAAGAAGAAGTGTAGGAAAAACAAGTTTAAAAGCAACATCAAATTTTCTCAAAAATTTCGGCAGAGTCTCCTTTGTAAAAACTGGCCCCAAACGTGTACAAACAAGAAATAATAAAGTCATCCCCAAGTGGGAGCTAGCTCATTGCCAATTGGCGGTCACAACTACGCAAGCAATATAATATACAACGCTGAAAGGCGAGGATCAAAACTCAAAAGAAAACTATCAAAAAACCCCAGAAAACCATAATAATACAAGTACGGCTCTATGGTCGAAAGAATAAACAACTGGTCTTCTAAAACTATCAAATAATATAAATCTGGTTGATGGAGCTTACTAGATACAACTGGAATAAATAAATGTACAACGGCGATCACGATACAAGTGAACCAACCTACCAAGCAATCACCCTGAGTGAAATGGTGTGCCAGCAAGCCGCCAAGGAAACATGTACATCTGAACCTGTAAGAAAATTTTGCACAATGGGGGTGAGTTGCCAACTCATGAGTAGAAGACATCTGCGAGTAGAAATCGCATGCACGACGATCTCCTAGGTCATAATAATATGCATAAGTGCAATACTCCGTGTATCGTGTCAGTGTCACTAAACAGTAATGTGTCACATATCTGATGTATGAATGCATCATGAATGAGAAAATCAACCACGAAATCTGAAAAATCTGATATAAGAAAACATCAACGAATCTCGTATAATAAAACTAAAACATCATCAATGAAATTGACAGAAATCTGTGCCAAGCATCGACACAATATCTCAATATCTCAAGTCTCAATATCTCAATGTCTCAGTATCTTAATGTCTCAATATCTCGGGCTTCGTCCGTCCGGATCGGCCCAAATCATCAAATCTCACGACAACGGTCGGTATCCTCCAGATATCCGCCGTGCCAGACATCACCGGTAGGTAGTCTTTCCCTACCAAGCTTATCGTCTACAACTCAAGCTTCTTGCCCCGGGGTACCTTACCGGGCCTACCATGTACCTGAAATGGTTCATCCTACTCCTTGAATCGGGTCTTGAAATCCAACAGTAATCATGAAAACTCATGGTGGATGACACATCCATGTAGCGACTTGAAAAGACGTTTTGGTGTTTTCCTGAAATTCGGTGAAAATTCGGTATTTTTCCGAAAACCGTCTTTCTTGTTATTTTGCAGTTTAGGGCTAATTATACCTAAAATGGATAGATAATTGCTTGTTTTTAGTAGCTAATGAGTTAATTACGAAATTCTGGTCGTTTAAAAAATTTTCCTAATTTTTCAATTTTTTAATATTATTTTAAGCCGGTAAGAAAATACATTAAATTAGCGATAAATACAAATTTTTCCGGGCTAATTTTAATCTCTAAAATTATAATAATTAAAATCTAGTGATAACATAAATTTTTAGTAATTTATTTTGATTTTTAACAAATTTTTGTGATATGAAACGAATTTATTGAATTTTAAGCTAAAACTTGCAATTTTGGACTTGTGGGGGGTCTTTTTGCATAAATTTTTTTTTTTTTGCAAACACTCACACTCCCTCACCCCTCATCCCAGGCCGAGCCCACCTCAAGAAAATACCCACTCCAATTATTCCTTTCAACTCATTTGAATTAAAACTTTATAAAGGGAATATAATATATTAATTGAGGCATGGATGGTTTTGACTTTAAAAAAATCCACAACACCCACTCCATTCCTCCCCATTTCCCTCCCTGCAGGAACAGACCAGCAGCAGCCCCCTTTTCTTTTTCCCCAAATTCTTCATCTCCTTTTTGCTTCAATTTCATCCAAAAATCCACCGAAATCCCTAATTTTCTTCACAAATTCAACACAAAACCTTATTCTATCTCTTTTCAAGCCCAAATTGGTTTAAATCTTGGAGAAAGGAGGTGTCTTGGGAGGCTTGGGATTGAACTTTGGAGGTATAACTTCTAATCATATGGTTAAATTGTAGTTAAAGTATGCTAATTAGGACTTGCATGTTATGTTAATATTAAAATTTTAGCTAAATCCTAATCTAGTTTTTTTTTTAGTTCATGGCTTGACTTTTAATTAGGGTTTAAAAAAAACCATTAATTATTTATTTAAGTTATTTTGTTATCTAGTTTTATGAAAACTTAATTTAAGAGATTACTTTGCTTAAGTGGACATCGATATGTGTTAAATTATGTTGTTCAAGTGTGAAATTGGATTTAATTGATGGTTATAAAAATCAAGAGAGGGTTGTTTATGGAAAAATATGATTTGAAGCATTGTAATGTGTTATAATTAATGTGATTGTGGTTAACTAGTTATGCGGTTACATGTTATACTAGGTTGTAATCCTTTTTGTCGCAAAACGGCGATGTTGCGCCGATTTTTGGAATGTTTGTGCTTACTAGTTTTGTTATAAAATTATATGATGAATTAGTTTTGATATCTTGATGATTGTGTTGGCTTATCCTATGACGTTTAGGATGCGTGTGTGCGGATTTTTGGGTAGTCGGGTTTTAGTTTTGCCGGGCGACCAAATCGGCGTTTTTTGGCAGTTTTTGCGATTTTCGCGTGTGTTCCGCGCACTTTGTGCACGTTGTACCTAGCTAGCGAACTTTAGTAGTTTCGTTGGGGTTTTGCGTCGTTCTTGATATGTAATCTTATGTTTGGTATTGATGTAAATTCCAGGTTCGGTCGCGGAGACGTCAGACGCGGCGCGAAAGGGAAAGGCGGTGATTGGACACAGCTAGCCAGGGATCCCGGTGAGTAGATGTAACATCTACGGGGGACTATCGTTGGATGGCGCAAGCCGCCCGATAGTTTTAGTAACTTACAAGACCCTTAGTGATGTTAGTAATTAGGGATGAAATACTTAGTTGACTATTTGCTGCATCCATGCATTACATTGACATACCTATACGAAACCATTTCATAGGACACCTGCACCATTACCAGGGTTTTTATATGCAGCACGAGCACTATTCATGTTTACACACACACCCTGGTAATTGCCATGCCACCACACTAGATAACATTTAAATTAAACCTTTTACTAATTGATACTTAAACTGCTGCTTTTGCCTTTAATTCCTTGAAATGAAACCGTAGTATTGCTATTCATGTGCATGTACTTCATCATATTAATTGTTCATGCTTAATCCATTGATCACACATCGCAACTTGATTATTGATATCATACGCATTCATTATCATTGATATATGCACTTATGAGGATTTCTTGAGATTTTATGATATTGCTGGATTTCGGGGGAAAACCGCAAAATTTCTAAACTTATTATATTTTAAAATATGTAAAAATTGCGGTTTTCTAGTGAAGTAAGTGTCGTCCACCATGAGTTTGCTGTGGATTTGGAAATCCGTGTCGAGGAGTGGAGGAACCGGCACGGGTACATGGTGGGCCCGGTAAGGTACCCCGGGGCAAGAGGAATGTGGTGATGACGTTGAGCCTGGCAGGGGACGGATTACCTACCGGTGACTGTTTGGGACGGCGGATATCCAGAGGATACCGACCGTGACCGCTAGATGATGAGATATTGATATTTGAGATGGGTCAGCCGGACGGCTGAGGCCAGAGATACCTTTATGAGATTTGAGACAGCTTTTGGGTGTCGTTGCTGGACACCGATTTTCATCGATTCATTGACATTATGCTGGCATTCTAAAAGAGTTTCAAAAACAAAAAGAGATAAAATATTTCTTATATATACCTATTGAGACCTCAGATATTCATGTTGCATACATATTAGTACACTGATGTTATATACACACCTGCTAGTGCATCCAGTCATACCTGTATTATAGATGCTTGTGTGCATGCATACGATAGCCTTTGTAGATGTTATTTATTACTCACGAGTTGGCAACTCACCCCCGTTGTGCCACAGTCCTTTGCAGGTCCGCTCCGTCAGTTCAGTAGCGGAGGGCGCACTTGTTCTTTTGCCTCTTTTGCCTGAGCTCGAGATTAGCTCATAGGTGGGTTATGTTATTATTTTTGTACCACCTTGTATATCCTTTGTATCTAGTGTACTCCATCTACTGTTTCTACCAGATTATTGTATATTGACCTAGAGATGAGACTGTGAGGTTTGTGGATTTTATGCTGTATTTTGGGGTCGAGCTCACTTGAGTCGACATGCTACTTTTTTCATGCTTCCTTATGATTTTTATGCTTGTTGTCATTTATATTGCGTGGGATTTGTGACCGCCTTATGGCGAAGAGCTAGCTCCCGCTTGGGGATGCCCTATTTTGTTGGATTCAGGTTTATTCTTGTTGTACCCATTTTGGGGGCCAGTATTTACAAAGGAGACTCTGCCGAAATTTTCGGAAAAATTGGTATTGTTTTTAAAAAGGGTTGTACATGACTTATTTGATAACTCGCTTTCAATTGATTGGGTTTTCTTCACTCTTTTGCTTAATTGGTTTTGTTTTCTGGGCTTTGGCTTACTTATTTTACGGACGCCTTTAGACGTTTCGTAAACTTAAGTGCCAGTCACGTTCCGTACCCTGCGGGTCGTGACAAAGTTGGTATCAGAGAGATAGGTTTTACCTTTGTGAGTGTAGGATGACCCTTGGTAGATGGAGTAAGTGACTTAAGCAGGGTAACGTAGCGTGCGTATGTCCGCGGCATACTTACGATACGGTACTCCGCCTAAGTGACTTTAGGATATACTTGCTTGAAAAATTCCTTCTTCAATTCCGTGTATCCTATGATCCTATTGCACCGTCCTTACTATCCGTTTTCCTGTAACAGCCACTATGCCGCCGAAGGCTACGAGGGCACAGAGGGCTGCCGCCAGAGACGAGATTCGAGCTGGCTCGTCCGAGACTAGGACTGAGCAGGGTGGTATGCCTACGCCACAGGGACAGACCGATCCACCTTCCCCAGGCCGTATGGATAGGCTCGAGACCGGTATAGAGGAGTTGCGACAGATGATGGGAGGCATGCAAGAGCTACGTCAGATGGTAGGATCCCTAGTTGCAGCCAGTTATACACCGAGGCCGGATGACGTACCTACTACATCACAGACGACCATGATACCTGCTCCTACTACTACCACCGTAGCCATTCCGGTTTCACTACAGGATTTCATGAGGCTGAGACTTCCAGTATTCACCGGCACCGAGGCAGCGGAGGACCCACAGACGTTCCTTGACAGTTTAGCCAGGATCTGCCGTTCGCTGAGATGTTCGGATGATCGATGGGTAGAGCTTGCGAGTTTCCGACTAGAGGGTCTCGCACAGACATGGTGGGAGTCAGTCTTGAGAGGTCGAGCTGCAGATCTACCGCCTATGACTTGGGTCGAGTTTACAGCGGTCTTTCTAGCCCGTTTCCTTCCAGAGAGCGTTCGTGACGCCAGAGCTCGCAGCTTCGAGGCCTTAGTCAAGACACCTGGGATGACGGTGTCTGAGTATGACATCCAGTTTACACAGTTATTCCGATATGATCAGTATTTGGTGGATACCGAGGAGAAGATGGTGAAGAGGTTCGTACAGGGACTTGATGCCCAGCTATATCTTGCCATTGGCGCCCAGCACTACGACACTTATTCAGCTGCTATGGATACGGCATTGCGGATGGAGGCACGCATATCACGGACTTCGGCCGTTTCCGGGCCGAAGAGGATGCGCACCGATGTACCGTCTCAGAGGCAGCGCGCCAGATTCTTTCCGAGAGATAGGCCTGGCAGAGGATTTGGGCGGGGACAGTTATATGGTTCTTATCCCCAGGGGCAGCAGTCGTCGCCAGGATGTTTTGGGTGCGGGAGTCTGCATCATCTTGTCAGAGACTGTCCAGTGAGACGACAGGAAGCAGCGACAGTTCCGCATATGACCCTACCACCATCACCACCCCCTCCTCAGAGAGCCCTACTTCCTACCCCAGGCGATGCTACACGCCAGTTAGGTGCACCGAGAGGCCGTGGACGCGGCGGTCCTGTTCAGAGAGGACGAGGAGGCAGAGGCCGAGGTCGAGGTCAGCCAGCTATCGGTGGAGGACATGCCCGAGTTTTTGCTTTGACACCGCAGGATGCGCAGGCATCCAATGCCGTTGTGACAGGTACCTTGCCAGTTTGTTCTTTCGACGCACGGGTATTATTCGACCCAGGTTCCACACATTCGTACGTATCTACACACTTTGCACCGATGTTGGGCCGTGAGTCGTCGTCGTTAGATCAGCCGCTTGTTGTTGTTACTCCGGTAGGCGAGTCGTTTGTCGCTCGGTTTGTATTTCGTCTGTGTTCCGTTCGTATCGGGGAGAGGGATTCATCAGTTGATTTGATACTCCTCGATATGTTGGACTTTGATGTGCTTCTGGGCATGGATTGGCTAGCCACTTGTTATGCTTCGGTGGACTGCCGTGAGAAGGCAGTCAGATTTAGCTTTCCGGGAGAGCCAGTCCTTGTTACTCAGGGAGACCGCAGTGTCGCCCTTCCCAGCTTAATTTCGTCTCTTCGCGCTGGTCAGCTCTTGCGGAAGGGATGTCAGGGATTCTTAGCGTGTATTTGTGATACTCGAGCTGCAGAGGTTCTGTTAGACCGGGTCCCGGTAGTTTGTGAGTTCCCTGATGTTTTCCCTGATGAGCTACCTGGGCTACCGCCTGAGCGCGATGTTGAGTTCTGCATTGATTTGATTCCCGGTTCGGGGCCTATTTCTATACCGCCTTATCGGATAGCCCCGGCAGAGCTTCGAGAGCTGAAGGATCAGTTGCAGGATTTGTTGGATAAGGGGCTTTTTCGACCGAGTGTTTCTCCGTGGGGTGCTCCGGTCCTGTTTGTCAAGAAGAAGGATGGAAGTTTGCGCTTATGTATCGACTACCGCCAGCTGAACAAAGTTACCGTTCGGAACAGATATCCGTTGCCGCGCATTGATGATTTGTTCGACCAGCTTCAGGGTGCGGGGTATTTTTCGAGGATCGACTTGCGATCAGGATACCATCAGCTGCGAGTTCGACAGGAGGATATACCGAGGACAGCTTTCCGCACGTGCTACGGCCATTACGAGTTTTGGTGATGTCGTTCGGACTCACCAACGCCCCAGCAGCATTTATGGATTTGATGAACCGTACATTCAGGCCGTATCTTGACTTGTTCATCATCGTGTTTATCGACGATATCTTAGTGTACTCCCGGAGCAGAGAGGAGCACGAGCAGCACTTGCGGATTACGTTACAGACTCTGAGGGAGCACCAGCTATTCGCGAAGTTCTCCAAGTGTGCATTCTGGCTGGACAGCTTCGGATTCTTAGGTCACGTGGTTACGAGAGACGGCATTTGTGTGGACCCGAAGAAGATTGAGGCTGTTCAGCAGTGGCCCCGACCTACATCGGTTACTGAGATCCGTAGTTTTCTAGGCCTGGCGGGCTACTACAGGCGTTTTGTTCAGGACTTCTCCCGTATAGCTGCACCGTTGACCGGTTTGACCCGGAAGGGAGTTCCTTTCGTCTGGACGGAGGAGTGCGAGCGCAGTTTTCAGCAGCTGCGGACATGTTTGACTACGGCGCCGGTATTATCTTTGCCTTCGGGATCAGGCGGATTTGTTGTCTACTGTGATGCTTCGCGAGTGGGATTAGGATGCGTTTTGATGCAGCATGGCCGGGTGATCGCTTATGCTTCTCGGCAGTTGAAGAAGCATGAACAGAACTACCCCACTCATGATTTGGAGATGGCTGCAGTGGTCTTTGCACTGATGATTTGGCGACATTAACTGTATGGCGAGTCGTGTCAGATATTCACCGATCACAAGAGCTTAAAGTACATATTTCAGCAGCGAGACCTGAACCTCAGACAGCGTCGTTGGATGGAGTTGGTGAAAGACTACGACTGCGAGATCTTATATCACCCCGGCAAGGCGAATGTGGTGGCAGATGCGTTGAGTAGGAGGCCCGGGGGTAGTCTATCCTTTTTGCACGCAGTGCAGAGGCAGTCGTCAGCAGATTGGCAGATGTTATGCGACAGCCGAGTTGAGTTCGAGTTCACTCAGACAGGGGGACAGCTCGCGCATGTTCGTGCACGCCCACAGTTGCTTGACCGTATATATGAGGCACAGCGCAGTGACGACCGTTGCTCAAAGATCATGGCACAGATGGGACAGGGCAGATTTTCCGAGTTCGTGGTTGACGATCATGGGATTTTACGATATGGATCTAGACTGTGCGTACCAGATGCTGATGGATTGCGGCGCGACATTCTTGAGGAGGCACACCGATCAGTGTATAGTGTCCACCCCGGTTCCACCAAGATGTACCATGATATGAGAGAGACCTACTGGTGGGACGGGATGAAGAGGGACATTGCGGAGTTCGTTTCGAGATGCCTGACTTGTCAGCAAGTCAAGGCCGAGCACCAGAGGCCCGCAGGAGAGCTACAGCCGTTACCCATTCCAGAGTGGAAATGGGAGCAGATTTCGATGGATTTCGTTATGGGTCTACCCAGGACCAGTAGGGGGTACGACTCCATCTGGGTGATCGTGGATAGATTGATGAAAGCGGCTCACTTCCTGCCAGTGAAGACGACTTTCAGCTTCGCTCAGTATGCTCAGCTCTATATTGACGAGATCGTGCGACTACATGGCGTACCGACTTGTATCGTGTCAGATCGAGGCACTCAGTTCACCAGCCGACTTTGGCAGAGACTTCAGGAGGCTTTGGGCACTCGTTTGAGCTTCAGCACAGCGTTTCATCCGCAGACAGACGGACAGTCAGAGCGGACCATTCAGACTCTCGAGGACATGCTCAGAGCGTGCGTTTTAGACTTTGGTGGTAGCTGGGATCGTCATTTACCTCTAGTGGAGTTCTCCTACAACAACAGCTTCCAGGATACTATTCAGATGGCACCTTTCGAGGCATTGTATGGGAGGAGATGCAGATCTCCCGTTTGTTGGACAGAGCTCAGCGAGAGCAGCATTTTGGGGCCGCAGCTTGTTGAGGAGACGACATCGAAGATCCAGTTGATCCGAGACCGGATGAGAGCGGCTCAGAGCAGGCAGAAATCCTATGCAGACAGGCGCCGTCGCAGATTAGAGTTCGCAGTTGGCGACCATGTTTTTCTGAAAGTCTCTCCGATGAAGGGCGTGATGCGTTTTGGGCAAAAGGGAAAGCTTAGCCCTAGATTCATAGGTCCCTTCGAGATCCTCGAGCGTGTCGGCGCTGTTGCATATCGTTTGGCTCTTCCTCCCAGCTTTCCCGATGTTCACCCCGTCTTTCATGTTTCGATGCTCCGCAAGTACCTTCACGACCCTTCGCATGCGATTCAGCACCCGACAGTCCATCTAGAGCGCGAACTTTCTTTTGCAGAGCAGCCGGTGGCCATCCTGGATCGGCAGGTGAAGAAGTTGAGGTCGAAGATTATACCTACCGTCAAGGTTCTTTGGCGTAGCCCGAGCAGCGAGGAGGTTACCTGGGAGACCGAGGGCGAGATGAGGAAGAAATATCCCCATCTCTTTGAAGGTACGCGTAGCTATATTATTTTTAAATTCGGGGACCGAATTTCTTTAAGGGGGGAAGATTGTAGCGACTTGAAAAGACGTTTTGGTGTTTTCCTGAAATTCGGTGAAAATTCGGTATTTTTCCGAAAACCGTCTTTCTTGTTATTTTGCAGTTTAGGGCTAATTATACCTAAAATGGATAGATAATTGCTTGTTTTTAGTAGCTAATGAGTTAATTACGAAATTCTGGTCGTTTAAAAAATTTTCCTAATTTTTCAATTTTTTAATATTATTTTAAGCCGGTAAGAAAATACATTAAATTAGCGATAAATACAAATTTTTCCGGGCTAATTTTAATCTCTAAAATTATAATAATTAAAATCTAGTGATAACATAAATTTTTAGTAATTTATTTTGATTTTTAACAAATTTTTGTGATATGAAACGAATTTATTGAATTTTAAGCTAAAACTTGCAATTTTGGACTTGTGGGGGGTCTTTTTGCATAAATTTTTTTTTTTTTGCAAACACTCACACTCCCTCACCCCTCATCCCAGGCCGAGCCCACCTCAAGAAAATACCCACTCCAATTATTCCTTTCAACTCATTTGAATTAAAACTTTATAAAGGGAATATAATATATTAATTGAGGCATGGATGGTTTTGACTTTAAAAAAATCCACAACACCCACTCCATTCCTCCCCATTTCCCTCCCTGCAGGAACAGACCAGCAGCAGCCCCCTTTTCTTTTTCCCCAAATTCTTCATCTCCTTTTTGCTTCAATTTCATCCAAAAATCCACCGAAATCCCTAATTTTCTTCACAAATTCAACACAAAACCTTATTCTATCTCTTTTCAAGCCCAAATTGGTTTAAATCTTGGAGAAAGGAGGTGTCTTGGGAGGCTTGGGATTGAACTTTGGAGGTATAACTTCTAATCATATGGTTAAATTGTAGTTAAAGTATGCTAATTAGGACTTGCATGTTATGTTAATATTAAAATTTTAGCTAAATCCTAATCTAGTTTTTTTTTTAGTTCATGGCTTGACTTTTAATTAGGGTTTAAAAAAAACCATTAATTATTTATTTAAGTTATTTTGTTATCTAGTTTTATGAAAACTTAATTTAAGAGATTACTTTGCTTAAGTGGACATCGATATGTGTTAAATTATGTTGTTCAAGTGTGAAATTGGATTTAATTGATGGTTATAAAAATCAAGAGAGGGTTGTTTATGGAAAAATATGATTTGAAGCATTGTAATGTGTTATAATTAATGTGATTGTGGTTAACTAGTTATGCGGTTACATGTTATACTAGGTTGTAATCCTTTTTGTCGCAAAACGGCGATGTTGCGCCGATTTTTGGAATGTTTGTGCTTACTAGTTTTGTTATAAAATTATATGATGAATTAGTTTTGATATCTTGATGATTGTGTTGGCTTATCCTATGACGTTTAGGATGCGTGTGTGCGGATTTTTGGGTAGTCGGGTTTTAGTTTTGCCGGGCGACCAAATCGGCGTTTTTTGGCAGTTTTTGCGATTTTCGCGTGTGTTCCGCGCACTTTGTGCACGTTGTACCTAGCTAGCGAACTTTAGTAGTTTCGTTGGGGTTTTGCGTCGTTCTTGATATGTAATCTTATGTTTGGTATTGATGTAAATTCCAGGTTCGGTCGCGGAGACGTCAGACGCGGCGCGAAAGGGAAAGGCGGTGATTGGACACAGCTAGCCAGGGATCCCGGTGAGTAGATGTAACATCTACGGGGGACTATCGTTGGATGGCGCAAGCCGCCCGATAGTTTTAGTAACTTACAAGACCCTTAGTGATGTTAGTAATTAGGGATGAAATACTTAGTTGACTATTTGCTGCATCCATGCATTACATTGACATACCTATACGAAACCATTTCATAGGACACCTGCACCATTACCAGGGTTTTTATATGCAGCACGAGCACTATTCATGTTTACACACACACCCTGGTAATTGCCATGCCACCACACTAGATAACATTTAAATTAAACCTTTTACTAATTGATACTTAAACTGCTGCTTTTGCCTTTAATTCCTTGAAATGAAACCGTAGTATTGCTATTCATGTGCATGTACTTCATCATATTAATTGTTCATGCTTAATCCATTGATCACACATCGCAACTTGATTATTGATATCATACGCATTCATTATCATTGATATATGCACTTATGAGGATTTCTTGAGATTTTATGATATTGCTGGATTTCGGGGGAAAACCGCAAAATTTCTAAACTTATTATATTTTAAAATATGTAAAAATTGCGGTTTTCTAGTGAAGTAAGTGTCGTCCACCATGAGTTTGCTGTGGATTTGGAAATCCGTGTCGAGGAGTGGAGGAACCGGCACGGGTACATGGTGGGCCCGGTAAGGTACCCCGGGGCAAGAGGAATGTGGTGATGACGTTGAGCCTGGCAGGGGACGGATTACCTACCGGTGACTGTTTGGGACGGCGGATATCCAGAGGATACCGACCGTGACCGCTAGATGATGAGATATTGATATTTGAGATGGGTCAGCCGGACGGCTGAGGCCAGAGATACCTTTATGAGATTTGAGACAGCTTTTGGGTGTCGTTGCTGGACACCGATTTTCATCGATTCATTGACATTATGCTGGCATTCTAAAAGAGTTTCAAAAACAAAAAGAGATAAAATATTTCTTATATATACCTATTGAGACCTCAGATATTCATGTTGCATACATATTAGTACACTGATGTTATATACACACCTGCTAGTGCATCCAGTCATACCTGTATTATAGATGCTTGTGTGCATGCATACGATAGCCTTTGTAGATGTTATTTATTACTCACGAGTTGGCAACTCACCCCCGTTGTGCCACAGTCCTTTGCAGGTCCGCTCCGTCAGTTCAGTAGCGGAGGGCGCACTTGTTCTTTTGCCTCTTTTGCCTGAGCTCGAGATTAGCTCATAGGTGGGTTATGTTATTATTTTTGTACCACCTTGTATATCCTTTGTATCTAGTGTACTCCATCTACTGTTTCTACCAGATTATTGTATATTGACCTAGAGATGAGACTGTGAGGTTTGTGGATTTTATGCTGTATTTTGGGGTCGAGCTCACTTGAGTCGACATGCTACTTTTTTCATGCTTCCTTATGATTTTTATGCTTGTTGTCATTTATATTGCGTGGGATTTGTGACCGCCTTATGGCGAAGAGCTAGCTCCCGCTTGGGGATGCCCTATTTTGTTGGATTCAGGTTTATTCTTGTTGTACCCATTTTGGGGGCCAGTATTTACAAAGGAGACTCTGCCGAAATTTTCGGAAAAATTGGTATTGTTTTTAAAAAGGGTTGTACATGACTTATTTGATAACTCGCTTTCAATTGATTGGGTTTTCTTCACTCTTTTGCTTAATTGGTTTTGTTTTCTGGGCTTTGGCTTACTTATTTTACGGACGCCTTTAGACGTTTCGTAAACTTAAGTGCCAGTCACGTTCCGTACCCTGCGGGTCGTGACAATCCATCACGAGAAAACCGCAACTGGTATTTTTAAATATGAGAAAGGGTTTATAAAATCTTGCAGTTTTCCCCCAAATCCCTAAATCTCATGGAAATCCGAAATCCAAGAATCTAGAGTAAGTAAACAGTGAATATTGGTATAAAGCCCCAGAATAGTACATAACCGAATGCATATATGAATGCATGAAGTATCTAATAAGAATGCAATCTCTAAACTAACACATGAGAGCAATCATACCAATATTATGTTGGAACTAGAATTTAACTGATTATATCAATGAGATAATATGTTATAAAGTGTACGTGACATGGCAATTACCGATGATGATGTGTGTGAGCCGGCAAATAAGTGTACGTGGAACATGCGTATCATCGGTAATGGTGCTGGTGTCCTAACAGGCAGGATTTCATATTAGCTAAAGAAACATATGTATGAACATGCAATGCGATGAATACAACATGAATATAAATGTGAATGTGTATTAACCGCACATTTATGTAAGTCCGTGTTGCCCACCCCGGTGCTTACGGGGAGGCGGAAAACATAATAAAAAAACGGATTTTTAATGACTTAGGCAACATGGACTAAGCTTGTGAGGATCTTTGCTAAACATAAACTAGCTAACCCTAACTACAAGTAGCTAAGTGATGAAAGGTTATACCTTTGGTCTTTAGTCCTTCTCTCCTTGCTCCTAGGTATGGTAGAAAAGGATCACCTTGCTTGGCTTCTCCCGTCAAAGAAGGATCCACCCGAAAGCCACCACCTTTAGCTTCAACTCCAAGCTAGGAGTAACTAGAGTGCAAGAAATGCTAAGACTTGAACCCTAGAAGTGAGTAGAGAAGATCAAGTGAAGGTTTTTCTCAAGCTTTTTGTTTCTCAACACATGAGAGGGAGAGAGCTTGAGGGAGAGGATGAGCAAGAGAGAGAAAGGATATGATAGAATGAAATATTAGTGAGCCATTCTCACTAATATGTGTGAGTTATTTTAATTAATTAATTAGCAAGAAAATTGTCATGGTTTAATCAAGAGGTGACCATTATCATTTCATTATTAATGCAAATTGCAAGAATCAAAGAGCATCTTCCAAATGAAATGATCATGGTCAAATTGTCAACTTGGTCAACAAGTCAACAAAGTCAAAGTGTCAACAACAACAACCATGCACAATAATTAAGCTAATTATTAATTAACAATAATACACACAAAAACAATAGGGTTAATAAAATGACAATAGTCATTAACCCTAAACAAGGTCCTCTCCCTCAATCTCAAGCAACCGTGCATACGCACCCGCATTCGTGATCCGAGGAACACGAACACAATGAGAAAAACCAATCACAAATCATATACTAGGATCCGGCTTAAACCAAAGCCCGCTAGTATAAACTGTCCGGACAGCAAACGTGCACAAGTGCGCGGATGCGAACGAACCCTGTCGCAAAACCATGCGACCTCTACTCATTTTGCCTAAAGGCGAATAGCTCTCTGTGTGGGACTCTAAAGACTCGACACTACGCTGGCAGTGGGTTTAACCACAGACCGCAAGCGGCACTAGCTGTACGTAACGGTCCCCAGGTAGATGTCGATAAGAAGACTGACGAGGTGAACCCCATCTGCACTCCTACTGAGCCTGTATGTGACAGTCTCCGTACAGTCCGGTCTGTTCGTCTGATACATCGCATGGCGGGCCTAGGGGGGCGGTGAACGTCAGTCCCCTAATAGCGGTACAAGTCGTGTCGGAGTGAAGCCCAGAACACCCTGAGATAACACTGGAAGCCTACCAGTATATCTCGCTTGCCCTGGCCAGGGACTACTCGTGTAATGGCTCTCCTGGACACAGCGCGATGTCAACCCCCAATACCGGGAGAGACGAATCCTGTCTAACCGTCACTGCCTCCAAGTGCTTCGGGACTGCACCCAAAAACTACCTGTTTGCACGACTCCTCTGAGCCGTGGTAGGGTAGTAATCAAAGTGCAGTGGGAACACACTCGAGGCGAAGTGACAGTGTCAAGTCAGCGGACTAAGCTGTACTCATGTCACCTGGGAACTGATAACTGACGATAGGTATATTACCAACCAACAGTTCCCGACGAGTCCTGTCCAGTGTACTCGTAACCTAACGAGCACCCGCATACTATCCCAAGTACGACGTACTAACGGCTGTGGGACAGACCGTCTCCCACACTGGGATGAGAAGCGCATACGCTAGTCTACTCCGGAGTATCGATGCCCTGTCTCGATAGTCCAACGACCAGGGACCTGTATAAGGATGTGCTTATAGATTACCCAGCTCCCACGAGTGCGAGCGCCATCACAACGCTGGTAATCAAGCAAAGATCCTAAGGGCTCTACTAATATGTATACCAGCAATATGCTAAAAGAAACACATGCACATATTAAAGCAGAGACAAACCAAGTAGCATACTACCATTTCGAGCAAGATTGTATATACAACTGTGAATATCCCAAGCTTCCATTAAGTAATATACAAGCTAGTATGATACAGTAATGGCCTCTAGGGCATATACACTAACAATCTCCCACTTGCACTAAGGCCATGTACTGGCGTATCGAAGACCTATCATCTCGATCAGCCGCTCGAACTGAGTCTGGGGCAAGGCCTTGGTGAATGGATCTGCTGTGTTATCCTCTGATGCAACTCTCCGGACCTCGATCTCCTGGCGATCCACGATCTCCCTGATCAGGTGATACCGCCTTAAGATGTGTCTGGATTTCTGATGGGACCTGGGTTCCTTCGCTAAAGCTGTAGCCCCGTTGTTGTCGCAATACAGAGGTATTGGGTCAACAATGGACGGAACCACCTGAAGTTCTTTCAAGAACTTCCTCATCCAGACAGCTTCTTTTGCGGCATCAGATGCAGCGATGTATTCCGCTTCCATAGTCGAGTCAGCAACGGTTTCCTGTTTGGAGCTCTTCCAACACACCGCCCCTCCATTGAGGGTAAAGACAAAACCCGACATGGACTTGGAATCATCCTTGTCACTCTGGAAGCTGGAGTCAGCAAAGGCCTCAATCTGCAGGTCTTTTCCGCCATACACCAAGAACATCTCCTTAGTCCTTCTCAGGTACTTGAGAATGTTCTTTACTGCTATCCAATGTTTCTCCCCAGGGTTTGACTGATACCTGCTTACCACACTCAGTGCATAAGCCACATCCGGTCTGGTACACAACATCGCATACATTATAGAGCCTACCGCAGAAGCGTAGGGTATAATAGACATGCGATCCCTCTCCAAATCAGTCTTGGGAGACATCTCTTTGGAGAGGGTGATCCCGTGACAAGCCGGTAGATTACCGCGCTTGGAATCTTCCATACTGAATCTCTTCAGTATGGTGTCGATGTACCTGGACTGCGAGAGTCCTAATATCCTCTTGGATCTGTCACGGTAGATCCGGATACCCAGAATGTAGGAGGCATCACCCAGGTCTTTCATGGAGAACATGTGTGACAAGAACCCCTTGACAGATTGTAGCATAGGAATGTCATTTCCTATTAAGAGAATGTCATCCACGTATAAAACGAGGAATACTACAGTTCTCGCTACAAATCTACAATAGATGCATGGTTCATCTGGATTTTTGATAAAGCCAAATTCTTTGACCGTCTCATCAAAACAGATGTTCCAGCTCCGCGATGCCTGCTTGAGTCCATAAATGGACTTGAGCAACTTGCACACCTTTCCGCTGCTCCCACCCTGAATGAAACCCTCTGGCTGGTCCATATAGACACACTCCTCTAAATGACCATTTAGAAAAGCTGTCTTTACGTCCATCTGCCAAATCTCATAATCGTGGAAAGCAGCGATGGCAAGAAGGATCCGAATGGATTTCAGCATAGCTACTGGAGAAAAGGTTTCGTCATAGTCCAAACCAGGTCGCTGACGAAAACCCTTTGCTACCAGTCTAGCTTTATAGGTCTCAACCTGTCCATCTACACCAATCTTCCTTTTGAAGATCCACTTGCATCCTACGGGTTTTACCCCGTCTGGAGCAATGTCCAACGTCCATACTTTGTTGGTGTACATGGACTCCATCTCGGTCCGCATTGCATCCAGCCATTTTACCGAGTCGACGCTCTGAATGGCTTGCTGGAAGCTAGTAGGCTCATCACAATCTAGGATGCAGTCTTCTCTATCCCCGTCAATGAGAAAACCGTAGTACCTCTCGGGCGGATGAGACTGCCTACTACTCCTGCGGAGTGGCATGGGAATGTCTTGTTCTTTCGAACCCTCTGGTTCTACTAAGCTTTCAGTAATAGCTTGCGGTTCTGGAATTTCTTCCAGTTCTATTGCGCTCCCACTTAATTCTTTTTCTATGAACTGATGTTCTAGAAAGTGGGCATGGCGAGAAACAAGGACTTTTTGTTCCTCTTCGTAATAGAAGTAATATCCCTTGGAGTTCTTTGGATATCCCACAAACTTGCACTGTACTGAGCGTGCCTCGAGCTTGTCCGCATGCTGCTTTTTTACAAAAGCTGGACATCCCCATGTCTTAATGTGATTAAGATAGGGTTTCTTCCCACTCCATAACTCATATGGTGTGGTAGGCACAGTCTTAGTGGGAACACGGTTCAAAAGATATGCAGCTGTTTCTAGCGCATACCCCCAGAACGATCGCGGTAACTCAGCGTTACTCATCATGGACCGTACCATATCCAATAGGGTTCGGTTCCGTCTCTCCGATACACCGTTATGTTGCGGAGTGTATGGAGGAGTAAGCTGAGAGAGAATTCCATTCTCTTTTAAGTAGTTCAGGAATTCGGCACTTAAGTATTCTCCTCCTCGATCCGATCTTAGGATCTTGATACTTTTGCCGGTCTGTTTTTCTACTTCACTCTTATATTCCTGGAATTTTTCAAAAGCCTCGGATTTATGTTTCATTAAGAAGACATAACCGTACCTTGAAAAATCATCCGTAAAAGTTATGAAGTAAGAAAAACCGCTTCGCGCATGTGTAGACATTGGACCGCACACGTCGCTATGTACGAGTCCCAAGAGCTCGCTCGCTCTTTCTCCGTGTCCAGAAAACGGAGCCTTTGTCATCTTTCCTTTGAGACAGGATTGACAAGTTGCATACGATTGATATTCGAACGAATCTAAATATCCTTCAGTATGTAACTTAGTCAATCTTCTCTCGTTGATGTGACCCAGTCTACAATGCCATAAGAAAGTTTTATTAATTTCTGGAGACTTTCTTTTGTGTGTATTCTGGATATTGAAAACCTGTGGTTGGTTTAAAACGTATATACCGTTGTTCAATGTACCTGACCCAATCAACACTTGATTAAGGTGAATGTTCACTACATTACTTACAAATGCAAATTCATAACCTTCTTTAGATAATAAAGATACCGAAATGATATTACAGGTTGCATTTGGTACATAATAACAACTACGCAAAACCAAAAAGTGTCCATCTGATAATCCCAGGTGATAGTCCCCCACGGCCTCTGCATCCATGCTAGCACCGTTCGCAACTCTGAGGGTCATGTCACCTGCCTTCAAAACTCTACGCTTTCTCAACGCCTGCAAAGAATTACAGATATGAGATCCTGATCCGGTATCCAATACCCAGGATGTAGAGTTTATTGATAGACAGTTTTCAATAACATACACACCTGAAGCTGAAGCTGCAACTCGCTTCAAATCCTGTGTTCTGGCTTTCCAAGCCTTGCAATCTTGTTTCCAGTGGCCACTTTTGTGACAATAGAAGCATTCTTCCTTCCCCACCAGCTTCCCCGCTACCTTTGTTGCTTTACCCTTTCCCTTCGTATCCACTTTACCGACACCGCCTCTTGGTTTGGCGGGGGCTTTCTTCTTCTTGCCCTTGGCTTTCGCCCTGGACCTAGAAGAGGAAGATCCTCCTACAAACAAAGTGGATGTCTCCCTACCCTTCTGTAGGGTGCCCTCAGCAGTCCTCAACATGTTCAGAAGCTCGGCAAGTTCAACCTCCTTTCCTTGCATGTTGAAGTTAAGAATGAACTGGGCGTAAGTGGAAGGAAGGGACTGGAGAATCAGATCAGTATAGAGTTCATTCTCCAACGTGGTCCCAAGGTCCGCGAGCTCCTCTATGTAGCCGATCATCTTAAGCACGTGGTCCGCTACCGATGATCCGACGGCCAACCTTGCCGAAAAGAGCTTCTTCGACACTTCGTATCTTGCGATACGAGACTGCTCTCCATACAGTTCTTTTGTATGGAGAAATATGGACTCTAGGTCCATATTCTCATGCCTCCTCTGATGTTCATTGTCCATCGAGGCTAGTACGAGGCATTTGGCCCTCGCGCAATCTATCTCCCATGTCTTACGGATTTCTACATCCGCGACGCTGGAGGTGGGACCTGGGACAGGGGGAGCTTTGGTGGTAAGTATATACCCCAGCTTGTCATAAGTGATAGCCATCTTGACATTCCTGAGCCAATCTTTGTAGTTTGGCCCTGTCAATATGTTTTTATCTAATAGTAACTTAAGTCCGGTCATCTTGAATGGTCGCTGCAATTAGGAGAGAGAAAAGAAACACTTTAGCATGATGCTCTTGCAAGTTTAGAGTGGTTTTTAGTTTGTCTAAACTGGATGGCTCCCACTGTCTCTCGAATCCCTTCTCAAACCATAAAGAAAAGGATTAGCCGGGATCATTCTCACCGTACAATACTTGCTTAACCGTTCAGCCAGGCCAGTGTCGGTACTTCGAGGGAGGTTTTCCAACGCTTTCGCGAAGTTCCTTAATTAAGTAACCTCTTTTCCCTGTGGGCGTAGCCCCGCTAACACCTTTCTAGGCACCTACTAGGTTTATAGCATTGATCGTTAAGTGAGAGTTTTCCCGAGGAGTAGCATATACTCACAGTAGGATCGGGATCCAAATATCATCGCGTGATAAAACCGAAGGAATCCTACCAGAATTATCACACTCCAAATGGTATGCAACGCTAGCAAGTTTCAGTACTTATGAAACTCCCGATGTGGATTTTTGCCCCATGCTCTTATGACCTTGACTTTGGCCAAAATATCATAAGTCACATGTCAAGTTCTACCCGTCATTCTCCTGGTTAATTTGGACCCACCCGTACCTACCCTTGGCTTTGGCCAAAATGGCAGCACGACTGTCCCAAACCAACGCATCTATCTATGCTGCACATGAATACCCAAACGCTACCAATCACTATGCCTTGACTTTGGCCAAAATACATAGCTTGAATACTTTTGACCATTCATGTGGAATGACGGAGGGCTACGGATGGTTTTGGCGAAACCGTGAACGTAGTGAACTTGATATAATCAATGGAACGAGATAGCTTTTAAAAGGAGTGGTTCAAGCTCCGCGTTTAAAAGTTTTAGTTTTGAAAAGAACCGAGTGGTTTTCAAAGTGTTCCAATCGACTTTTACTTGGTTTATTTCTTGCATTAGTTCTTTTAATGCGTCCCATCATTTAATCCTACCATTGCAGAAAACAACCAAAATATGACGTACGCTTATGCCATTCGCATTCGCCACGGGGCCCCGTCATCACCCGTTAGGTTACTTAACTAACGACAGAGCGGGGGCTGGGCTAGCGCGGCTGTAAAACATAAGCAACGCCTAAATAGTTATTATATATAAATATATAGCAATGATAGACATTACAGATCACAGATGAATACATTGGATATACTAGGAATCCGCAATGCGTTCGAGCCTGCAACGCAAAACGGATTACACGGTCGCGGTGAATAGCCAATACCCCACCCAAGACCCCTACGGGTGCGGCAAACTACCCGCCAAGCACCCGAAGCGAAGCAACCTCCCTCACCACCGTGAGTAGGCCACTCGGCACTTCGAGATACCCGGTAGTTTGTGCACCCCCTCCATGGGTCTATCCTAGGAGCAAAAACAGTAAAAAGAATTATACAATGGCGGCTACAACCCCGACCCGGTTGTGCGGCCATACAAAGAATATTATTACATCAATTTACATGTTACAAATGAATGAAAGAAAAACAACGCTCATCTCACATCCACCCCGGCCATTCACCCGCGACAATCCAATCCATTCACATCCACAAACCAATAACAATCACAGATCATGTATAACCCCGACTAATCGTCTTATAGCGATTAGCCGACGTTCAATACATGCAAGCATTACAGATATAACCGATGTAGTTAAAGTGTAGTGAAGTTCCGAAAAATACGGATTTATAGGCCCCCAAAAGTAAATTTTAGTTCTGGAAAATCTGGGCATATATTATATATCCTAAAAATCCCAAAATCAACACATACAGACACTGCACGAAAAACGATGCAGAGAGGACATCAAACCGCGGCGGTTCCGCGGCACGAGCCTTACTCGTGCGGCGGAAGAGCGGCGGTTTGAACGAATCTCTGTGTCGTTTTTCATGGGTGTTCATAAAAAACCCTGAGATGAATTTACAAATATAAAGTTTTCTATTTTGAGCAGAAAAAATTTCAACAGAAACTAGGGTTTTTCAAAAGTTCGGTTTTTGGATTTTCGGTTTCGAAACTTCGTTACACTTCACTACCTAGCTAGTTTGAGTTTAGTTAGGCTCTGATACCACTGTAAGTCCGTGTTGCCCACCCCGGTGCTTACGGGGAGGCGGAAAACATAATAAAAAACGGATTTTTAATGACTTAGGCAACATGGACTAAGCTTGTGAGGATCTTTGCTAAACATAAACTAGCTAACCCTAACTACAAGTAGCTAAGTGATGAAAGGTTATACCTTTGGTCTTTAGTCCTTCTCTCCTTGCTCCTAGGTATGGTAGAAAAGGATCACCTTGCTTGTCTTCTCCCGTCAAAGAAGGATCCACCCGAAAGCCACCACCTTTAGCTTCAACTCCAAGCTAGGAGTAACTAGAGTGCAAGAAATGCTAAGACTTGAACCCTAGAAGTGAGTAGAGAAGATCAAGTGAAGGTTTTTCTCAAGCTTTTTGTTTCTCAACACATGAGAGGGAGAGAGCTTGAGGGAGAGGATGAGCAAGAGAGAGAAAGGATATGATAGAATGAAATATTAGTGAGCCATTCTCACTAATATGTGTGAGTTATTTTAATTAATTAATTAGCAAGAAAATTGTCATGGTTTAATCAAGAGGTGACCATTATCATTTCATTATTAATGCAAATTGCAAGAATCAAAGAGCATCTTCCAAATGAAATGATCATGGTCAAATTGTCAACTTGGTCAACAAGTCAACAAAGTCAAAGTGTCAACAACAACAACCATGCACAATAATTAAGCTAATTATTAATTAACAATAATACACACAAAAACAATAGGGTTAATAAAATGACAATAGTCATTAACCCTAAACAAGGTCCTCTCCCTCAATCTCAAGCAACCGTGCATACGCACCCGCATTCGTGATCCGAGGAACACGAACACAATGAGAAAAACCAATCACAAATCATATACTAGGATCCGGCTTAAACCAAAGCCCGCTAGTATAAACTGTCCGGACAGCAAACGTGCACAAGTGCGCGGATGCGAACGAACCCTGTCGCAAAACCATGCGACCTCTACTCATTTTGCCTAAAGGCGAATAGCTCTCTGTGTGGGACTCTAAAGACTCGACACTACGCTGGCAGTGGGTTTAAACACAGACCGCAAGCGGCACTAGCTGTACGTAACGGTCCCCAGGTAGATGTCGATAAGAAGACTGACGAGGTGAACCCCATCTGCACTCCTACTGAGCCTGTATGTGACAGTCTCCGTACAGTCCGGTCTGTTCGTCTGATACATCGCATGGCGGGCCTAGGGGGGCGGTGAACGTCAGTCCCCTAATAGCGGTACAAGTCGTGTCGGAGTGAAGCCCAGAACACCCTGAGATAACACTGGAAGCCTACCAGTATATCTCGCTTGCCCTGGCCAGGGACTACTCGTGTAATGGCTCTCCTGGATACAGCGCGATGTCAACCCCCAATACCGGGAGAGACGAATCCTGTCTAACCGTCACTGCCTCCAAGTGCTTCGGGACTGCACCCAAAAACTACCTGTTTGCACGACTCCTCTGAGCCGTGGTAGGGTAGTAATCAAAGTGCAGTGGGAACACACTCGAGGCGAAGTGACAGTGTCAAGTCAGCGGACTATGCTGTACTCATGTCACCTGGGAACTGATAACTGACGATAGGTATATTACCAACCAACAGTTCCCGACGAGTCCTGTCCAGTGTACTCGTAACCTAACGAGCACCCGCATACTATCCCAAGTACGACGTACTAACGGCTGTGGGACAGACCGTCTCCCACACTGGGATGAGAAGCGCATACGCTAGTCTACTCCGGAGTATCGATGCCCTGTCTCGATAGTCCAACGACCAGGGACCTGTATAAGGATGTGCTTATAGATTACCCAGCTCCCACGAGTGCGAGCGCCATCACAACGCTGGTAATCAAGCAAAGATCCTAAGGGCTCTACTAATATGTATACCAGCAATATGCTAAAAGAAACACATGCACATATTAAAGCAGAGACAAACCAAGTAGCATACTACCATTTCGAGCAAGATTGTATATACAACTGTGAATATCCCAAGCTTCCATTAAGTAATATACAAGCTAGTATGATACAGTAATGGCCTCTAGGGCATATACACTAACAATTTAGAATATACATATCTAAATACGAGTCATATAGTCTGTTTTTTGAAAAAGCACGAATCATGGTTTTTAGAAAAGTAGGGGCTACGGGGTTTTATAGAAAAGATATGTCCTTTGAAAAATCCGTAGTATCCCTCAGGCTGTCTTTTAAAATGTACATGATTCGTTAGTTTTGAAAATAAATATGACTCGAGCCTAAACTAACATTTACCTAACCAACTAAGGGACTAAGCTAAAGAACTGGTCGAAAGATAAGAAAAATCCACCTAAAGTCCGACTCAATATCTCCAGTAGTCGGCGATCCAGCCTCAATAGCATCACGTACAAAGTACGACTTCCTCAAGTTAAGAGTGCAGATCAATCATCACATATATACCTCATACGGTAAAATCCATCGTACGACATCCCAAAATCGGGTATGGGTCAACTATCAAATATATATCATCATTCATATGGTATCATTATCAAACAATATCATGATCTGGTTACTGATCTAAAGTCTCGTGCAATCCGATGTCATCAACACATATCATCATATATCAGTATACATCACACAAGTGATCCATTATAAATATCATAACATATATCATATCATAACTCGATCATATGTCAACTATCATATATATATCATCAATCACATGGTATCATCGTCCAACTATCCGCTATAATATCATAACATATCTCATATTATAACTCGGTCATATGTCAACTATCATATATATCATCAATCACATGGTATTATCGTCCAAAAATCTGCTATAATATCATAACATATATCATATTATAACTCGGTCATATGTCAACTATCATATAAATCATCAATTACATGGTATCATCGTCCAACGATCCAATATAATATCATAGCATATTTCATATCATAACTCGGTCACATATTAAATATCATACGGCATCATTCCCGATCATATCGACTCATCTCCAAGTATTATATACACCCTCATATCACGTTTTATGTGGTGGGTGGGGGGGTGTGTGTGTGTGTATAAGCCTACACACACACACACACACACACACACACACACACATATACCTCTAAGTCAAGTGTATGTGTGTGCGTCTGTATGTGTGTGTGTTAACCTATACTCCAGGGTCTCGTGACTAAGAATTAGACTAAAAGCACTATCATCCAACTTACACAAATTCTGATCTGTGGTCTCATAAATCATTTCTTGCTCCATATTCTTATCTCACAATAGCATATCTATATATAACTATCTCAATACCATGGCATATCCTACGAAGTTATGGGGGTGCTATACGCCATCCACCCGACTTCCCCCCGTAGATATACATCTACTCACCTGGTCCTTATCTGTCGAAGTCGATACCGCCATTCTCTTCTTCATCGTCCGAAGTCTACGTGAGAGGTACCTATCTGCAAACATATATCATATCGTAAACCGAAATCACAGATAAAAACCAAAACGACATACGAAATGCGCATAGGTTAATACCTATGACCCGCTCATACAAAAGAACCAAATAACCCTCAACATCGGCGTACAAACGCCGATTGATCGAGAAAAACACAAACGCACAAATCATGGTTTTACAACTCACTAAATATAATATGAAATAAGCTATAACTCATCAAAATCTCAAAATAAATCAAACCGATTTATTTCCGAAAACCTAGAAAGTATCAAACAACCGTTTAAGTACAAAACTTGATGTTTTAACAAAACTAGTGGCCATAATATTCACTAAATATCATAAATAAGTCATACAAACCATTACTAAAATTTTATATCGCCAATATAATTAAATCCTAAAAATCTAGTTCGCAAACTTTCCTAATTTTAACAATTTCAAAGTAACAATGCACAAAACAACAACTAACTAGGTTTTGCATTATCTAAGGTGCTAAACTACAAATTATAATTTTAACGATGTGACGAAAATCCTATCTATATTTTAATCTCAATTATATTCATAATTTCTAAAACCTAGTTTGCAAAATTATGCCATTTGGACAAATTAATTGTAACAATTTACAAATTAGCATCTAGATTAGGTTTTGTATTACCTAACATGTTAAACTACACATTAAGACCATAATCTAATGACAAAAACCCTTACTTGAATTTTATCTCACCTATTTATAGGATTTATAAAAATCTAGTTTGCAAAAATATATGATTTAGACAGTTTAAAAGTATCAATTTGCAAACTAGCAACTAGTTTAGATTTTTCATTTCCTTAAAATGAAAATCTATACTTTGTAACCATTATTACATGATAAGAAGCCTAATTTGCATTCAAAACTCTTTCTTGAAAGTTTAATTTAGCAATTAGATTCATAATTAAACACCGAAATTCACTAAATTAAAGTAATTAACCTACAATTAACACTAGGGTTAGAATTATACCTCAATAAACATGAGATCAAATATTCAACTTGATCTCCAAAATGCAAATTTTGCTCCAAGATCTAAGCTTGTTTGGCCAAAGAATATTGGATGAAGGTTAAAGGATGACTTTGTGCTAATTTGTCTTGATTTTTGATGATTTTTTTGAAGAGTTTTGAGTGGAAATTGAGTGGAGAAAATTTGTGAGCAGCCAAGGGGAGTTTCGGCCATGTGAGGGGAAGTAGAGAGAGGGAGATAAATGAGTGTAGAAACATGTAGCCACTTCCCCCATTTATTACACCTTTTTAGTCTTTTCACTAATTATTTTAATTTAGTTATTTTCTTAATTCTATAACCCTAGAATTCTCTAGAAATTTGAAGACAAAACGAGAAGAGAAGATCATGCTAAAAACTAAATTCTAATATGTCATGGTTCACATTTGTCAAATTAACCCATTCCAATTTGTAATTTACACTAATTTAATGTATATTTAAAAGCTTATAATAATATTTGAAATAATTAATTTAGAAAAAATATTTAATTAAACTAACAAATTATAAGTCACTAAATAATATTAATTACTAGCAATTACATAGTTAAAATAGGCGTATTTAAGTCTATTTTGAAAAATAATTATAGTTGAGTTTTACGGAAAATACGGTTTATTTTACCGATTATCAGAAAATTCACCTAAAAGATTTTAATTATCTAATTATATATATATATATATATATATATATATTTTAAAACGTTACAATCTTCCCCACTTAAAGAAATTCGGTCCCCGAATTTAAATTAAAACTCCCCCAAATACTAAAATATTTAGCAAAACACTCAAATCGTCAGGGCTCCGAAATCATCAATACATAAAACACATCTTAGCGCAATGCACGCGCATGAAAAACAAGTACATAACTCAAAATCAAAACTCCGTCAAGCATAACGCAATCATCGGAGTTATGGTGAAAATACAATGTCAAAGTCCAATATGAAAACCAACATGATATACATCAAAACTATAACTTGTATATAATACGCATCGTAGTAAAATCGTCCAAACATCTGAATAGAGAAGCATGCAAAAACACCTAGGTACTGGTCTCAGAATAGTCCAGCTCGATTAATAAACCAAATAGTAACTATCATAAAAACCTACTGCTCAAAATGAAATCAATCCCAATTACAGTATAAAAAAATACCATGTGCGTCCGGTGCGCACTGAAATGGAAACTAAATACAGATGCCACGAATATGCATAGAAACAAAACTGAGTGCAACGGGTGTGCACCAAAAATATCTGTCAAGTGCAACAGGCGTGCACGACAACAATATCAGGTGCATCTAATCTGCACAAATCCCGATTTAGTGCATCTGGTGTGCACAAAATCGCATCGAGTGCGCCAAGTGTGCGCAAAAATTTCAATCAAGTGCACATGGTGCACAAAAACATATATCGAACATCGAAATCAAAATCAGTGGTATACGACATACACTGAATCAAAATCAAGTATACCGCGATAGATAAACTTATAACCACTTACATCAGTGTGCACAAAACCAAATAAAAGTACGAAAAGTGCATGAAAACTATACTGAAAGCAGAAGTCCAAAATCATGTGCAACCCATATACACAAAATCAAATCAGTATCTCAGAATATATAAAATCAAATCAATTGCAATGGGTATGCACAAAACGAACTTCAATACAACTGATACAAGGAACACCAATCGAGTGCAATGAATGTGCACGTAGGAAATACCAATCATAAAACGAAATCCTCAAAATACCAAAATCCAAACAACGGAAATGTGAAATTCAAATCCCCAAATCACAAATCGTAACACTGACGTCGATGTGCTCCTTCTCCAATGTCGAAGGGTGTCGATGCATCCAAAACTAGAAGAGCAAGATATCTCCTTGCATCCTGTTCATAGTCTGGCGCCTGGTGTTCTTTAGCTCTCGTCTCCTCGTAGCTGTATGAACGGCGCTACAAACGGCTATACTCATATCTAGAGTTTCCTAAGTAATGTATCTAATCACATGATATCCGGACTACGTTAAACTTTTCGATCGATTCATCAAAGTCCCAAAATCCCCCGAGAGCTCAACACTCGAGTACAGTTCAAAAATATCCAATACATGCCACAGCACCTACGGACCAGCCGTAGAAGGGCAAACCCAAGCCTCACTAATGGCACCGCGGAACTGCCGCAAACCTTAAAGTTCAAAGACGTTCTCATGGTCATTATGTCGAGTTAGGGTTTCATTCTTCTAGAGGGTCCATAGAATTACCTGCATGTTCTTCCGAATACCTTAAACATGCGAAAAATGGGTTTCTGACAATCGTTCGAACCTTTTAACTTCGCTTAGACGACATGTGAATACCCTTCGTTCGCATGCTAAACAGTGCCTCGATCATCAAGAATAGACGATACACTAACGGTCATCACATTCTTGCCGGTCTCTAGCAGCGGCACGATCATCTGGTGCAGATATCAAAGGCTCGCGTCCACAAGAAAACATAGTAAACGACATATCAAAACGCTAATGCTGACCACAAATCTAGCCGCAGATCTCTTTGCCCGTACGACCGTGGTAACAGAAACCACCATCCGACATCGAGGAAGATAGATCAAAAGAACGAATAGAAATACGGTGCAAAGAAATGTACATCCTAAGGCTTCTTAAGCGGAGTAGCGTAACGTAAGTATGCCGCGGAACATACCCACGGTACGTTACTCTACTTTAGTCACCTACTCCATCAACCAAGGGACATCCTACACGTGGAAGGTAAAACCTAACACTCTGATACCAACTTTGTCACGACCCGAAGGTACGAAACGTGACCGGCACTTAAATTACGAAACGTCTAGAGACGTAACGTAATCTAAGCAAGCCAAAGCCCAGAAATCTAAACCATTTAAAAGAAGAAGTGTAGGAAAAACAAGTTTAAAAGCAACATCAAATTTTCTCAAAAATTTCGGCAGAGTCTCCTTTGTTTAAACTGGCCCCAAACGGGTACAAACAAAAAATATATACACAAGCAATAATAAAGGCATCCCCAAGCGGGAGCTAGCTCATCGCCAATTGGCAGTCACAACCACTCAAGCAATATAATATACAACGCCGAAGGGCGAGGATCAAAACTCAAAAGAAAACCATCAAAAACTACCAGAAAACCATAATAATACAAGCGCGACTCTAAGGTCGAAAGAATAAACAACTGGTCTTCTAAAACTATCAAATAATACAGGTCTGGTTGATGGAGCTTACTAGATACAATTGGAATAAATAAAAGTACAACGGCGGTCACGATACAAGTGAACCAACCTATCAAGCAATCACCCTGAGTGAAATAGTGTGCCAGCAAGCCGCCAAGGAAACTTGTACATCTGAACCTGTAAGAAAATTTGGTACAACGGGGGTGAGTTGCCAACTCGTGAGTAGAAGACAACTGCGGGTAGAAATCGCATGCACAATGATCTCCTAGGTCATAATAATATGCATAAGTGCAATACTCAGTGTATCGTGTCAGTGTCACTAAACAGTAATGTTTCACATATCAGATGTATGAATGCATCATGAATGAGAAAATCAACCACAAAATCTGAAAAATCTGATATAAGAAAACATCAATGAATCTCGTATAATAAAACTGACACATCATCAATGAAATCGACAGAAATCCGTGTCAAGCATCGACACGATATCTTAATATCTCAAGTCTCAATATCTGAATATCTCAGTATCTCAATATCTCAATATCTTGGGCTCCGTCAGTCCGGATCGGGCCAAATCATCAAATCTCACGACAACGGTCGGTATCCTCCTGATATCCGCCGCGCCAGACATCACCGGTAGGTAGTCTTCCCCTGCCAGGCTCATCGTCTACAACTCGAGCTTCTTGCCGTGGGGTACCATACCGGGACCACCATGTACCCGAAATGGTTCATCCTACTTCTCGAATCGGGTCTCGAAATCCAACAGTAATCATGAAAACTCATTGTGGACGACACATCCATCACGAGAAAACCGCAACTGGTATTTTTAAATATGAGAAAGGGTTTATAAAATCTTGCGGTTTTCCCCCAAATCCCGAAATCTCATGGAAATCCGAAATCCAAGAATCAAGAGTAAGTAAACAGTGAATATTGGTATAAAGCCCCAGAATAGTACATAACCGAATGCATATATGAATGCATGAAGTATCTAATAAGAATGCAATCTCTAAGCTAACACATGAGAGCAATCATACCAATATTATGTTGGAACTAGAATTTAACTGATTATATCAATGAGATAATATGTTATAAAGTGTACGTGACATGGCAATTACCGATGATGATGTGTGTGAGCCGGCAAATAAGTGTACGTGGAACATGCGCATCATCGGTAATGGTGCAGGTGTCCTGACAGGCAGGGTTTCATATTAGCTAAAGAAACATATGTATGAACATGCAATGCGATGAATACAACATGAATATAACGGTGAATGTGTATTAACCACACATTTAGAATATACATATCTAACTACAAGTCATATAGTTTGTTTTTTGAAATAGCACGAATCGTGGTTTTTAGAAAAGTAAGGGCTACGGGGTTTTATAGAAAAGATATGTCCTTTGAAAAATCCGTAGTATCTCTCAGGCTTTCTATAAAAATGCGCACGATTCGTTAGTTTTGAAAATAAATATGACTCGAGCCTAAACTAATATCTACTTAACCAACTAAGGGAATAAGCTAAAGAACTGGTCGAAAGATAAGAAAAATCCACCTAAAGTCCGAGTCGATAACTCTAGTAGTCAGCGGTCCAGCCTCAATAGCATCACATACAAAGTATGACTTTCTCAAGTCAAGAGTGCGGATCAATCATCACATATATATCTCGTACGGTAAAATCTATCGTACGATATCCCAAAATCGAGGTACGGGTCAACTATCAAATATATATCATCATTTATATGGTATCATCGTCAAATAATATCATGATCTGGTTACTGATCTAAAGTCTCGTGCAATCCGATGTCATCAACACATATGATTATATATTAGTATACATCACACAAGCGATCCATTATAAATATCATAACATATCTCATATCATAACTCGATCATATGTCAACTATCATATATACATCATCAATGACATGGTACATTGTCCAACTATCCGCTATAATATCATAACATATCTCATATTATAACTCAGTCATATGTCAACTATCATATATATCATCAATCACATGGTATCATCGTCCAACGATCCGCTATAATATCATAACATATATCATATTATAACTCGGTCATATGTCAACTATCATATATATCATCAATCACATGGTATCATCGTCCAACGATCTACTATAATATCATAACATATTTCATATCATAACTCGGTCACATATTAAATATCTTACGGCATCATGCCCGATCATATCGACTCATCTCCAAGTATCATATACATCCTCATATCATGCGTATATGTGGTGTGTGTGTGTGTGTGTATATATATATGTATATATATATATATAAAAGCCTACACACATTCATACACACACACACACACACACATATATACCTCCAAGTCAAGTGTATGTGTATGCGTGTGTATATGTGTGTTAAGCTATACTCTAGGGTCTCGCGACTAAGAACTAGACTAAAAGCACTATCATCGAACTTACACAAATTCTGATCCGTGGTCTCATAATACCTTTCTTTCTCCGTATTCGTATCTCCCAATAGCACATCTATATATAACTATCTCAATACCACGTCATATCCTACGAAGTTACGGGGGTGCTATACGCCATCCACCCGACTTCCTCCCGTAGATATACATCTACTCGCCTGGTCCTTGTCTGTCGAAGTTGATACCGCCATCCACTTCTTCATCGTCCGAAGTCTACGTGATAGGTACCTATAAGCAAACATATATCATATCGTAAACCGAAATCACGGATAAAAACCAAAACGACATACGAAACGCGCATAGGTTAATAGCTATGAACCGCTCATGCAAAAGAACCAAATAACCCTCGACATCGGCGTAAAAACGCCGATTGATCGAGAAAAACCCAAACGCACAAATCATGGTTTTACAACTCTCTAAATATAATATGAAATAAGCTATAACTCATCAAAATCTCAAAATAAATCAAACCGATTTATTTCCGAAAACCTATAAAGTATCAAACAACCGTTTAGGTACAAAACTTAATGTTTTAATAAAATTAGTGGCCATAATATTCACTAAATATCATAACTATGTCATACAAACCATTACTAAAATTTTATATCACCAATCTAATGAAATCCTAAAAATCTAGTTTGCAAACTTTCCTAATTTTAACAATTTCAAAGTAATAATGCACAAAATAACAACTAAACTAGGTTTTGCATTATCTAAGGTGCTAAACTACAAATTATAATGTTAATGATGTGACGAAAACCCTATCTATATTTTAATCTCAATTATATTCATAATTTCTAAAACCTAGTTTGCAAAATTATGCAATTTGGACAAATTAATTGTAACAATTTACAAATTAGCATCTAGATTAGGTTTAGCATTACCTAACATGTTAAACTACATATTAATACCATAATCTAATGATGAAAACCCTTACTTGAATTTTATCTCATCTATTTATATGATTTATAAAAATCTAGTTTGCAAAAATATATGATTTAGACAGTTTAAAAGTATCAATTTGCAAACTAGCAACTAGTTTAGATTTTTCATTTCCTTAAAATGAAAATCTACACTTTGTAACCATGATTACATGATAAGAACCCTAATTTGCATTCAAAAGTCTTTCTTGAAAGTTTAATTTAGCAATTAGATTCATAATTAAACACTGAAATTCACTAAATTAAAGTAATTAACCTACAATTAACACTAGGGTTAGAATTATACCTCAATAAACATGAGATCAAACATGCAACTTGATCTCCAAAATGCTAACTTTGCTCCAATATCCAAGCTTTTTTGGCCAAAAAATATTGGATGAAGTTTAAAGGATGACTTTGTGCTAATTTGTATTGATTTTTGATGATTTTTTTTGAAGAGTTTTGAGTGGAAATTGAGTGGAGAAAATTTGTGGGCAGCCAAGGGGAGTTTCGGCCATGTGAGGGGAAGTAGAGAGAGAGAGAGAGAGAAATGAGTGTAGAAACATGTAGACACTTCCCCCATTTATTACACATTTTTAGTCTTTTCACTAATTATTTTATTTTAGTTATTTTCTTAATTCTATAACCCTAGAATTCTCTAGAAATTTGATGACAAAACAAGAAGAGAAGATCATGTTACAAACTAAATTCTAATATGTCATGGTTACATTTGTCAAATTAACCCATTCCAATTTGCAATTTACACTAATTTACTGTATATTTAAAAGCTTATAATAATATTTGAAATAATTAATTTAGGAAAAATATTTAATTAAACTAAAATTTTATAAGTCAGTAAATTATATTAATTACTAGCAATTACATAGTTAAAATATGCATATTTAAGTCTATTTTGAAAAATAATTATAGTTGAGCTTTAAGGAAAATACGGATTATTTTACCGATTATCAGAAAATTCACCTAAAGGATTTTAATTATCTAATTTTATATATATATATATATATATATATATATATATTTTAAAACATTACATTCATAGTGATACGGGGTGTTCTGGAGAAATACAAAGGTGAAGTAGGAGTGGCGATGAAATACGTGGTTTGGTCGTGAATGATAGCAGTCACATTTTACTTTGCCCTATTTCTAATCCTTTTATTTGTCTTTACTTATTATCTTCTGTACACTACACTTAGGCTAATTGATTTTCTTCATTCCCTACCTTTTAGCACCTGCCTATGGATTGGAAGAAGACTATCCAATAAGCGCAATAGGTGTACACTCTCCTAATCGTAGGAGCCCTCACATCCTGAGAGAAATTAAAAGGAAAAAGACAACTGAATCAACCTATTCAATTTCTTCAGAACCGGAAACCATTCTCGAATCTGAAACAAGTTTCTTCGAGTTCGTATGTAACTATATGATAGTCATATCTAATAAGTGTAGATTTTCGTAGTGATACGGAATGTTCCGGAGAAAAGCAAAGGGTAAAAGAAGGAATGACAATGATGTATGCAACTCAGATAATTCAAAAGCCAGTGTTTTAAGAAAGTTCAGTTGACTTGGTTACTGAGTTATAGTCTAGGGTCGGGACATGGTCGCTGCCAAAGAGAGAGAGAGAAAAGAAACAATCAGCGTGCACTCTAACCTAGATCAGAATGGTTAATCACTTTATCTAATTAGGATGTCTCCCACCGTATTCTCAAATTCTCCTCCAAACCTAAAAGAAAAATTAGTCGGGATCATCTAAAATCACCCGAGGAGTAAACCAACACATCAGTGGGTATCGGGATTCAACTATCATCGCATGATAACCGGATGGAATCCACTTATGTTATCACACTCCAGAAGGTATGCGCATGCCTGGCAAGTTTCCTGTATGTTTGAAACTCCCGATGTGATTTTTACCCCATGCTCTTATGACCTTGACGAAGGTCAACAAATCATAAGTCACATATCAAGTTCTATCCGTCATTGTCTAGGTTAATTTGAACCCATCCATACTCGCCCTTGACAAAGGTCAACAAGGCTGTACGACTGTCCCAAACCAACGCATCTATCTATTCAACAGAATAGTAAAAAACAGCTACCATACATTATGCCTTGACGAAGGTCAACAAACATAGCATGAATACTAAGTGCTACCGGTCTGAAATTGTTGGATATGTATGCCCTAGAGGCCATTATTGTATGGTACTAGTTTGTATAATACATTTTGGAAGCTTGGGATATATATATACGGGTTTACGACAGTCTTGCTCAATATAGAAGTATGCTACTTCGTTTGTTTCTATCTTAATATGTGTATATGTTTCTTTTAACATATCGCTAATACATATTGATGGAGCCCTTAGGATGTTTGCTTGACTACCGGCGTTGTGATGGCGATCACACTAGTGGGGGCTGGGTAGTCTATAAGCACATCCTTATACAGTTCTCTGGTCGTAGGATTATCGAGACAGGGCAACGATACTCCAGAGTAGACTAGTGTATACGCTTCTCGTCCCTGCAGGGGAGATGGTCTGTTCCACATCCATCAGTACGTCGTACTGGAGATAGTATGCAGGTGCTTGTTAGGTTACGAGTACACTGGATAGGACTCATCGGGAATTATTGGTTGGTATTATACCTATCGTCAGTTAACAGTTCTCAGGTGACATGAGTACAGCTTAGTCCGTTGACTTGACACTGTCACTTCGCCTCGAGTGTGTTCCCACTGTTCTTAGATTACTACCTTACCACGGCTCTATTGAGTCGTGCAAGCAGGTAGTAGTTGGGTGCAGTCCCAAAGCACTTGGAGGTAGTGATGGTTAGATAGGATTCGTCTCTACCGGTATTAGGGGTTGATATCGCGCTGTGTCTAGGAGAGCCATTATACAAAGTCCCTGGCCAGTGCAAGAGAGATTTACTGGTAGTGTTTCCAGTAGTTTCTCAGGGTGCTCTGGGCTATACTCCGACATGACTTGTACCGCTATTAGGGTTCTGACGTTTACCTCCCCCTAGGCCCGACATGCGATACTCTTAGACAAACAGACCGGACTGTACGAATATTGTCACATTCAGGCTCAGTAGGAGTTCGGATGGGTTCACCTCATCGATCTTCTTATCGGCATCTACCTGCGAACCGTTACGTATAGTTAGTACCGCTTGCGGACTGTAGTTAAACCCACTGCCAGCGTAGTGTCGAGTCTTTAGAGTCCCACACAGAAGGTTGTTCACCTTTGGGCGAAACGAGATAGAGGTCGTATGGTTTTACGACAGGGTTTGTTCATATATGCGTACTTGTGCGTGTTCGGTGTTCGGGCAGTTGATACTAGTGGGCTTTGGTTTAAGCCAGATCCTAGTATTTGGTTTTGGGTTTGTTCGGCCTCATTGTATTCGTGTTCCTCGGAACACGGATGCGGGTGTGTATACACAGTTGACAGAGCCAGAGGAACCTCATTACGGTTTTGACCACTGACTTGATTAAAACCATAATGAGATGGAGGAAATTGATTAATGAGTTTAAATTAGAGATAATTGTATCATGGTTAATTGGTTTGACCATTTGACTAAGTTGACCCATGTTGACTTAGATATTTTTGTGAGCATCCTTAGCATTAATTGTGACATGATAATGGTCAAATCAACATCAACCATTACAATTTATCCTATTTAAAATTATCATTATTCTTTTTGTTGGTATGAGAGCTATCTCCTCATTTTTATAATGACACATTCTCTCTCTTGAAAGCTCTCTCCTCTTCCTCTCTCAAAGCTCTCTTATTTCATGAGTTGAAAACCATGAGCTTTGTGAGATCAAACCACAAAACCACCTCTCTACTCACTCTAGGGTTCTTAGTCTAGCAAGCCAAGCACTCTAGTTACTTCATTATTGAGCTAGGAGCTCAAGGTAGAGGCCTTCGGGTGGATCTTTTTTTGGCTAAGAGAAGACGGTGAGAAGAAGCCATCTACACCACTCCAAGGAGCTCACAAGAAGAGGAAGCAATACAAGAAGACAAGGAGTTCAAGACCAAGGTATAATCATCTAACCTAGTAGTTAAAAACTCTAAGTTAGTTTGTTAGTTTTTGTTTAGCAAAGATCCTTCATGGTTGGTCTATGTTTCCTTGTGAGAAAAATTCGATTTTTACCTATTCCGCCTCCCCGAAAGTACCGGGGTGGGTTACATAGACCTTTCAGTGGTATCAGAGACTAGCTAAACAACAAATAACATGTTAGCAAAGTCGTTAGAACTTCGATCACGGAAAAAATCCCGAAAACACACCAAAACTTGTATTTTCTGTCGTTTTTTAAAACACGCCTAAAAATATTTTCAGAGACCTGAAAAATACAAGTCGGCTTTTTAGAGAAAACTGTAGAATTTTGGGCGCTTGAATCGCTCATAAGACCGCGGATCCGCTGCCGTCCAAGCGATACGCCGCGGATCCGCGGCCGAGTCAACTCGGCGGCGTACCAAAATTCTTCTGGGGTTCTCTGTGTTGGTTTTGTGTATTCTGGGATGTTTTGTTTCTGCCCAGATTTGTCAGAGTACTGGATTTTACTTAGGGTAGATTCAAATACAGTTTTTGATCGAAGTTCTATAAACTTTAGCTAATTGGATTATATATGTAATGTGATATATGTACTGAACGTCTACTAATCGCTATACGTCGATTAGTGGGGGTTGTACATATCTGTGATCTGTGATGTTGGATTGTGTATATGAACTTGTTGGATCGTCGTGGATGAATAGCCGGGGATGTGAGATGGGTGTTTATTTATCTTTCATTTGTTGTAAATTGTAAATTGATGTAATATTATTTCATGGTCGCACATCCGGGTTGAGGTTGTAGCCACCATTGTATATTATTTCTTTTACTATTTTTGTTCCTAGGATAGACCCAAGATGGGGTGCACAAACTACCGGGTACTTTGAAGTGCTGGGTGGCCTACTCACATTGTTGAGGGAGGCTTCTTCACTTCGGGTATTTGGCGGGTAGTTTGCCGCACCCATAGGTGTCTAGGGTGGTGTTTGGCTATTCATCACGACCGTGTAATCCGTCTTTCGTTGAAGGCTTGAACGAAACGCGGATTCCTAGCATATCCAATGTGTTCATCTGTGATCTGGAATGACTATCATTGCGTCTGACGATTGTATATATCTATATATGATATCTAGTAGACGTTGCTTATGTTTTGCATCCACGCTAGTCCAGCCCCCGATCTGTCGTTAGTTAAGTAACCTAGCGGGTGATGACGGGGCCCTGTGGCGAATGCGGATGGCATAAGCGTACGTTATATTTTTGTTGTTTTCTGCAATGGTAGGATTAATTGATGGGACACATTATATTAATGCAAAGAAAAACAAACCTAAAAGATGTTGTTGGAACAATTTTCAAAAAAAGCTATTATTGCAAGGACGTTCTCTTTTGTTTTGCACAGAGGTATTCGGTTATGAATATCCAGCACCTCATTCGACGAGGCAAGGGCCGAGATCCCTTCATCGGGAGTGACCCCTTGGACAGAGGTTTGCGTCAGGATAATAACTTCACTATAGTCGATTACTTTAGTTTTGCATCGTGGTATTCAGTTTGGAATATCCTGCACCTCATTCGACGAGGAAAGAGCTGAGATCCCTTCAAAGGGAGTGACCTCTTTAGCAAAAGTTTTCGCCACTATATATTTTAAAAAGGTTATCAGGTTCCTTCAACGATATCAAGTTCATTACGTTAACGGGTTTTCGCCAGAACCCAGCCGTAGCCCTCCGTCATTTCGGATTGGTATGGCTTAGTATTCGTGCTACGTATTTCGTGCTCAGCCGAGGCATAGTGTACGGTAGCTATGTAATATTTTTCTATAGCATTTAATGCGATAGGTTGGGACAGTCGTGCGGTCATTTTGGCTTAGTCAAGGACTCGTACGGGTGGGTCTAATGCAATCAAGATAATGACGGGTTGAACTTGACTAGGATCCTTTGATATATTGGCTCAGTCAAAGTCACTTGGGTCCTAGGGGTAAAAACCACATTGGGAGTTTCAAACATATAGGAAACTTGCAGATTTAGCATACCTTCTGGAGTGTGGTGACTAGAGTGGATTTCATCTATGTCATCACATAATGATAGTTGGATCCCGATCCCACTGATGAGTTGGATTACTCTGGGAAGATTATTTCACTTAACAATCAATGCTATAAACCAAGTAAGTGTCTAGAACGGTGTTAGCGGGGCTACGCCTCCAAGGAAAAGAGGTTATGTAATTAAAGAACTTCGCGAAAGTATTGGAAAACCTCCCTCGAAGTACCAATACTAGCCTGGCTGAAAGGTTAAGAAAGTATTGTGACGTGCGATTAATCCTGACTAGTTCTTCTTTTAAGGTTTGAAGAAGAATTTGAAAAAACAGTGGGAGCCATCCTGATTAGATAAATTAATAAACCAATCTAATCTTGCAAGAGCGCACGCTGAGTGTTTCTTTTCTCTCTCTCCAGGTAGCAACTATTTCACGCCCTAATCAAGATAATAACATGTATCGCTTGACCGATCCGAATTCTTATTCGGGGCTGGGGAACGTCAGTTCGGCTCTAACTTACGACAACAGTCATAAGTATGAACAAGGGAAAGAGGATTGTAAGGATTCCAAGGAGACCCAGTTGAAGAAGAAGCATAGTATTGCATCTACTTCAGGGGTTCTTGTAATTGAGAACTGCTTTTCGGTCAGCCCTACCTCCTGGATACTTGATACCGGATCACGATCTCATATCTTTAATTTATTGTAGGGATTGAGAAAAAGTAGGAAAGTTGCACCTAGTGATATGTCGCTCAGGGTAGGGTAAGGAACGGAGCACAAGTTAATGCTGCAGCCGTCGGTGAATATCACCTAGTGTTGCCAAATGGCAATACTATGATTTTGAACAATTGCTACTATGTACCTTCCATGGTTTACAATATAATATCAGTGTTTTTACTCGATAAAGATGGATATAACTTTGTTCTTGATAGAAATATCATGAACATTTACCTTGATAAGGTACTGGTTGCAGAAGGCACACTGTGTAATGGTATTTATGTTCTAAATCAGAATACGGTTCTCAATATACAAAACACACGCAAGAGGAAGAGTTCAGATACGAATGAATCCTACTTATGGCATTGTAGACTTGGTCATATCGGAGAGAAAAGACAAAGCAAGTTACATAAAGATGGACTCTTGAATGCATTCGAATTTTTATCTTATGGAACTTGTCAGTCTTGTCTCAAAGGAAAGATGACCAAATCTCCATTCATCGGACATAGAGAAAGAGCAGCAGAGCTCTTGGGACTCATACACAGTGATGTGTGTGGTCCAATGTCTATACATGCAAGGGGTGGGTTCTCGTACTTCATCACATTCACTGACGATCTCTCTAGATTCGGATATATGTATCTTATGAAACACAAATCCGAAGCTTTTGAGAAATTCAAAGAATTCCGAAACGAAGTAGAGAACCAGATTGGCAAAAGTATCAAGATCCTCCGATCGGATAGAGGAGGGGAGTACTTAAGCATGGAATTCCTAGATTACTTAAAAGAGAATGGAATTCTCTCTCATCTTACTCCTCTGTATACACCACAGTACAACGGTGTATCGGAGCGGAGGAATCGTACCCTATTGGATATGGTTCTCTCCATGATGAGTAGTGCTGAGTTGCCTCTTTCATTCTGGGGACATGCGCTTCAGACAGCGGCATACTTTTTGAATCAAGTTCCGTCCAAATCTGTGCCTAAAACTCCGTATGAAATATGGAGTATTAAGAAACCATGTCTTAAATATATTAAGATATGGGGTTGTCCGGCCTATATGAAAACACAGAAACTGGACAAAACTTCAGGCACGTTCAGTTCTATGTAAATTTATGGGATATCCTAAGGATTCACTAGGATATCTGTTCTACCACACTGAGGAACAGAAGGTGTTTGTATCTCTTCATGCTACCTTTTTGTTTCTTGCAAAAGAAACTAGTGGGAGTACGGTAGAACTTGGAGAAATCCATGAACCACAAAATGTAACTGAAGATTTGGAGGAACCACTAGATTCAGTAATCCCAGACAAACCTCAGCCACTCCTCAAATCTGGTAGGATTTCTCATCCGCCCGAGAGATACTACAGTTTTCTCATAGATGGGGATCGAGAGGATTGCATCTTGGAAGAAGATGATCCTACCAGTTTTAGGCAGGCCATTATCAGTAGGGACTCTGAAAAATGGCTGGATGCTATGCGATCCGAAATGGAGTCCATGTACACCAATAAAGTATGGACCTTGGATATTGCTCCACCTGGGGTAAAACCCGTTGGATGCAAATAGATCTACAAAAGAAAACTTGGTGTAGATAGGCAGGTGGAAACCTATAAGGCTAGACTCGTTGCAAAAGGGTTTCGTCAAAGACCTGTTGTGGACTATGACGAAACCTTTTCTCCAGTGGCTATGCTCAAATCCATCCGGATCCTACCTGCCATTGCTGCCTTTCATGACTATGAAATCTCGTAGATGGACGTAAAAACGTCTTTTCTAAACGGCAGTTTGGAAGAATGCATTTATATGGATCAGCCAGAAGATTTTTTAGACAGTGGGAGCAGCGGGAAGGTATGCAAGTTGGTTAAATCCATTTATGGATTAAAGCGGGCATCACGGAGTTGGAACATCTGTTTTGATGAAGCAATCAAGGAATTTGATTTCATCAAGAACGAAGATGAACCTTGTATCTATAAGAAGATTGTAGGATGAACTGTCGTGTTCCTAGTCTTGTACGTGGACGACATTCTTTTGATAGGAAATGATGTTCCAATGCTACAATCAGTCAAGCTATTCTTATCACAACAGTTCTCCATGAAGGACCTGGGTGATGGCATATGCATACTGGGGATCAGGATCTACAGAGATAGATCCAAGAGATTACTGGGACTTTCGCAGTCCAGGTACATAGAGACCATACTAAAGAGATTTAGTATGGAAGATTCCAAACACGGTAATATACCAGCATTGCACGGAATCACCCTCTCTAAGAAGATGTTTCCCAAGATTGACGAGGAGAGGGTTCGCATGAGCATTATACCCTACGCTTCGGCGGTAGGATCTATAATGTATGCGATGCTATGTACAAGGCCAGATGTAGCTTACGCACTAAGCGTGGTGAGCCGGTATCAGTCAGACCCAGGTGAGAACCACTGGATGACAGTGAAGAACATTCTCAAGTACCTGAGAAGGACTAAGGAGATGTTCCTGGTTTACGGTAATGTAGAACTCAGGGTCGAGTCCTATACCGATTCAAGCTTCCAGAGTGACAAGGACGACAGCAAGTCTGTCTCGGGTTTTGTGTTTACCCTCAATGGAGATGCGGTATGTTGGAGGAGCTCCAAACAGGATACCGTCGCAGACTCGACGATGGAGGCTGAATACATTACTGCAAGCGATACCGTAAAAGAGGCGGTCTGGATGAAGAAGTTCATTAGTGAACTTCAGGTGGTTTTGTCTATTGTTGACCCAATACCTTTGTATTGCGACAACAATGGGGCTATAGTTTTAGCGAAGGAACCAAGGTCCCATCAGAAGTCCAGATACATCTTAAGATGGTATCACCTGATCAGGGAGATCATTGATCGCTAAGATATCAAGGTACGTAGAGTGGACACAAAAGAAAACACGGCGGATCCATTCACAAAGGCCCTCCCTCAAACACAATTCGAGCGACTTTTTGAGCTATTGGGTATGCGGTACACCAGCAGCTGGCCATAGAGCAGACGTTGGGTATGCGGTACACTAATTACTGGCCTTTAGTGCGAGTGTGAGATTGTTGGATATGTATGCCCTAGAGGCCATTATTGTATAGTACTAGTTTGTATAATACATTTTCGAAGCTTGGGATATATATATATATATATATGGGTTTACGATAGTCTTGCTCAATATAGTAGTATGCTACTTGATTTGTTTCTATCTTAATATGTGTATATGTTTCTTTTAACATATCGCTAATACATATTGATGGAGCCCTTAGGATCTTTGCTTGACTATCGGCGTTGTGATGGCGATCACACTAGTGAGGGCTGGGTAGTCTATAAGTACATCCTTATACAGGTCCCTGGTCGTAGGATTATCGAGACATGGCATCGATACTCCAGAGTAGACTGGTGCATACGCTTCTCATCCCAGCAGGGGAGATGGTCTGTCCCACAGCCATCAGTACGTCGTACTGGAGATAGTATGCAGGTGCTAATTAGGTTACGAGTACACTGGACAGGACTCATCGGGAACTGTTGGTTGGTATTATACCTATCGTAAGTTAACAGTTCCCAGGTGACATGAGTACAGCTTAGTCCGTTGACTTGACATTATCACTTTGCCTCGAGTGTATTCCCACTGTTATTAGATTACTACCCTACCACGGCTCTATTGATTCGTGCAAGCAGGTAGTAGTTGGGTGCAGTCCCGAAGCACTTGGAGATAGTGACGGTTAGACAGGATTCGTCTCTCCCGGTATTGGGGGTTGATATCACGCTGTGTCTAGGAGAGCCATTACACAAAGTCCCTGGCCAGGGCAAGTGAGATTTACTGGTAGTGTTTCCAGTAGTTTCTCAGGGTGTTCTGGGCAATACTCCGACATGACTTGTACCGCTATTAGGGTTCTGACGTATACCGCCCCCTAGACCCGACATACGATACTCTTAGACGAACAGACCGGACTGTACGTAGATTGTCACATTCAGGCTCAGTAGGAGTTCAGATGGGTTCACCTCATCGGTATTCTTATCGACATCTACCTAGGGACCGTTACGTACAGCTAGTACCGCTTGCGGCCTGTGGTTAAACCCACTACCAGCGTAGTATCGAGTCTTTAGAGTCCCATACAGAGGGTTGTTCACCTTTGGGCAAAACGAGATAGAGGTCGTATGGTTTTACGACAGGGTTTGTTCACATATGCGTACTTGTTTGTGTTCGGTGTTCGGGCAGTTGATACTAGTGGGCTTTGGTTTAAGCCAGATCCTAGTATTTGGTTTTGTGTTGGTTCGGTCTCATTGTATTCGTGTTCCTCGGAACACGGATCCGAGTGTGTATACACAGTTGACAAAGGCAGAGGAACCTCATTATGGTTTTGACCATTGACTTGATTAAAACCATAATGAGATGGAGAAAATTGATTAATGAGTTTTAATTAGAGATAATTGTATCATGGTTAATTGGTTTGACCATTTGACTAAGTTGACCCATGTTGACCTAGATATTTTTGTGAGCATCCTTAACATTAATTGTGACATGATAATGGTCAAATCAACATCAACCATGAGAATTTATCCTAATTAAAATTATCATTATTCTTTTTGTTGATATGAGAGCTATCTCCTCATTTTTATGATGACACATTCTCTCTCTCAAAAGCTCTCTCCTCTTCCTCTCTCAAAGCTATCTTGTTTCATGAGTTGAAAACCATGAGCTTTGTGAGATCAAACCACAAAACCACCTCTCTACTCACTCTAGGGTTCTTAGTCTAGAAAGCCAAGCACTCTAGTTACTTCATTGTTGAGGTAGGAGCTCAAGGTAGAGGCCTTCGGGTGGATCTTTCTTTGGCAAAGAGAAGACGGTGAGAAGGAGCCATCTACACCACTCCAAGGAGCTCACTAGAAGAGGAAGCAACACAAGAAGAGAAGGAGTTCAAGACCGAGGTATAATCATCTAACCTAGTAGTTAAAAACTCTAAGTTAGTTTGTTAGTTTTGTTTAGCAAAGATCCTTCATGGTTGGTCTATGTTTCCTTGTGAGAAAAATTCGATTTTTACCTATTCCGCCTCCCCGAAAGTACCGTGGTGGGTTACATAGACCTTTCAGAAATGATGGAGGGCTCTGAATGGTCGCCTCATGTCATTGCTTATTACCATGCTTCTTCCTTAATTAACGCACGCACGTGCGAGAGGGGTTGAGAATGTTAGGTCGAGCACCTCCCTTGAGTTGGCAAGCGAGGAAGACCGCTTTTTCCATCATCCAGAAGTCACATTTACTGGTGGCCCATCCTATTTGTATACTTGCGTCTTTTTGGCGAAAAATCTTTAACGTAATGTACTTGATATCGTTGAAAGAACCGGATAGCTTTATACAAATATATAGTGGTGAAAACCTTTGCTAAAGAGGTCACTCCCGTGAAGGGATCTCGTCTCTTTCCCCGTAGAATGAGGTGCAAGATATTCTAAACTGAATACCACGATGCAAGGCAAAAAGTAATCAACTATAGTGAAGTTATTACCCTGTTGCAAACTTCTGCCCAAGGGGTCACTCCCGATGAAGGGCTCTCGGTCCTTGCCTCATCGAATGAGGTGCTGGATATTCATAACCGAATACTACTATGCAAAACAAAAGAGAACGTCCTTGTAATAACAACTTTTGAAAATTTATTCCAACAACATCGAATAGGTCTGTTTTCCTTGCATTGATCTGAATCAACACAGTCCCATCAATTAATCACACCACAAAAGAACGAAAATATAAGGTACGTATATGTCATCCGCATTCGCCATTGTGTCCCGTCATCACCCGTTATGTTACATAACTAACGACAGAGCAGGGACTGGACTAGCGCGGGTGTAAAACATATATAACATCTACTAGTATATATATATAGCAATATACAATAATAGCTCAAGGTGTGATAAATGCAACATCATAGATAAGTAATTAGCATCATTGAGCAATACAGATAATCTGGGAGCCCCGGGTTTCTCTTAAGCCACAAGTGAAACCCGACTTTTCCCTGGTCATGTGGATAGCCTGTGCAATGAAAACTTAGACCCCTACGAGCGTGGAAAATTACCTGCCAAAACCAGAAGCGAGGCAGCCCCCTTCAGCAAAGTGAATGGGTCACCTGGCACTTCACGGAATCCGGTAACTTGAGCACTCCTCCCTGGGTCAACCTGTACGCCCTACGAGTGCGGCGAATAGCCCACCAATTCTAGAGTGAGGCCCCCTCTTTCTCAACGCCATGAGATGCGGACCCGTTGCCCTCCAAAACCCGGCTATCCGTGCACTCCATCGCGGGGTAATTCTAGTATAGAAAATAAAATATGTACAACGATGACATCGACCTCAACCCGGTCGTGCCCCAAACAAATAATATAAAAACAGGCAGTGACGGCAGTCCACATGTCGGACGCTTGTCCCGCGATATCAAATGTACAAATAAAACTAAACTGTACTAGCATTGCACCCAAGTTATCCACCATGACGAATCCGCACAAAACATAACCAGATTTATCTACAGAAAAAAGTAACTGAATCAAGTGTGTAACCCCGTCTAATTGAGCATATAGCAATTAGACAACGTTACCAACACATCCACGCATGCAAACAAAGTCACGACATTAGAATTCCAAAACACAATTAGCGCACATCCCAAATATATTAATGTAACATTTTGAAAATTTGGAAATAAATAAAATTAAATAATTAAATAATAAAATGTTAAATTAAAAAGTTGTTAAAACAAATTAGGACATTTTCATAAGGAGCATGTGAAACTAATTAAATTAAAATTTTAGTTTGTAATATTAATAAATTACAAGGGTCTTAGTGTGAAATTTAGCTTCATTTTAATAAAAATGGCATTATATAATAACATATGTAGTGAAGGGTCTTTGTGTAAAATTTAGGAAATTGTGCAAACTAGGAAATGTTGAGGGTGTAAGTGAAAAAGGGGTTAGATAATGTTTTGCTCAGAAATTATCACAGGTCAACACAATTTTGGAGTGATAAGGCATGGACACATCCTACTTGCATGCACACTCTATGCACAACATCTCTACCTTGCATGAAACAACCACCCCTCTCTTGGTGACACCTCCTCCTACCATCCTCACCTATTCACCTAATATGGTTCAGTTCATATACCTTAGGAATTTAGGGATCAACTGAAATAGAAAAGAGAAAGAGAAAAAAGCATTAGAAAACACAAAGAGAAAAAGAAAAGAAAAGTGAAGAGAAGAGCCAAGTTCTAGGATTTTCCTCAACCTCAAGCTAGGAACTATGAGCTTATGCATCTTGGAGGGAGATCTTCCAGCAATCCTCAGTAGGTATAATTCTTAACTCAGTAGGTTTTAGTTCGGTAATTTGTAAAATTTTAGAAATCAAATATCATATTTTAGGCAAAACTTAGCTCTGTGTTAATCTGCTATAGTTTAGATAACTAATTTGATCAAACAGTACCTAAATATTATAAACTAGACCTAGGATTAACCATAGGAAAACGAACCAGGATGCTCAGATATTGGCTAGCGACCAACACTAAAATTCCGGCGTCGCCGGATTTTTGGAGGATTTGGGTGTTTTGGGTTTTAGGGTAGGTCTCTGTATAGGTGTTGGGGTATTTGGTATTTTTTTTAAGTTAAATTTTCAGTATTGGAAATCTGGGAGTTAATATCTGAAATGAGGTTAAAACGTTTTAAATACGACACGGGTAATACGTAACGCGTTAAGTTTTCTATTACGAAACAGCGTTTGGTTAAATTCCAGTTAAAATAAGTGTTAGATAGTTTGCAATAGTCGTACGTAGTATAGTTAGTACGTACAACTTGTAAATTCATAATTTCGCCGTATCGAAGTTAGCCATTTTCTTATACAAGTTAATTTCGATGTTAGATTCAAATACGGGAACTTCGGAGGCCGGAAGGAAAGGAAATGGATTGGCGATTTCTGAGTAGTATAACGTATTCTGATGAGTAGACTAAAAATCTACCGGGAAATTTTGTGTGGATGGCGTGATACGCCCGTAATTTAAGTTAATGAAATATGCTTTTACATATAACTTGAACATATGCATTCATATATATATATATATATATATATATATATATATCCATTGTCATGTTAATAATTGTTAGAACACTGCACAATTATCGACGATTCATGCTGCACATGCACATACCTACATGTTACACTACACCTCGTCGATATTACATGTCACTTTCACACTTAGTATTATTCCTGTTAAATATGATTTCTATCATACCTTAAACATCAAAATTATTAATACTTTGCACAAATGACATCATATTTCATATTCAAGTGTTAGAAGTTGATATAAGTGGCATTTGTATTTTCGAGGATTTGTGGTTTTAAGTTTTCATATACTATTGCGTAAAATCAGTGATTTTCATGATTATGTGCCACGTCCACCATGAGATGTCGTTTTTATGATTTGGTTTTATTCTGAACCGAGTTGGGGGTCATACGGTTGCGGATTTACAATTTTAAGCATACTGAGTCGGGGGGCATACAGTTGGATACATGGTGGACCCGGTCGAGACCGAGGGGCAGGATAGCCGCACTTTAGGCGGGGAGCCTAACGAGGATACTCGATACCGGAGACAGTTGTGAACACGGCGGATATCTAGACGATACCGACCGGTGTTATTGAGAAACAGGATCGTTCGGGGAACGATGCCTTATGAAATACCGAAGATTTGTGTCGATGTTAGACAAAGAAATATGAACCTGATTTGGAAAATAATTGATGAGATTTCAATTTTTGATTTATACATTGAGTAGTATATATTCATTCTTCCACCTGTTATCAAGCATCACCTTCATTACTATTGATAGTAGTTCTAGTTCGTCATACTTACATTATCAGCCGATATATGTTAGTCTTATTCACTGAGTTGGCAACTCACCCCCGTTGTGCCACAGTTCCTTGCAGGAGTCGGGTTGACGGTTAGCAGCAGTGCATATCCACTTATCAGATTTTATCGCATCTTTTGCTAGATGAGTTATATATATAGTAACCTCCTCTTTTGGTATTGTATATTGAATCTAAAATATCCCCATCAGACCCTGTATTATGACTTAGAACGAGAGGTGGTTGTATGTATATTATTTGACAGAAGAGATCTTTTAGTTATATTAAATGATATTTCTTTTACTTATGTCTGAGATTCTTATTGATGTCGTATAAAGTTGTATATTTATTTCCGCTGTTGACATTGTTGATCCTAACTAGGAATGCAACCAAATTAAACACTTTATAACTGTTTTTATTATGAATTCAATAGGGAGTTATTGTTAAGATCTTAATTACTTAAAACTGTGATTTTTACTTAAAACCTACATTTTTCTAAAATTCCGCAAAAAAGGGTTTTGATCTTGGTTTTTGGCTTATTCGGGTTATGTAGATATCTATTATACAATCTAGGTGCCGGTCACATCCAAATTTTGGGTCGTGACAACTAAGGATAAAAAACTAAGTGCACTAAACATCCAAAAAAGTCGAGTTTTGAGCCAATTCAGAGGTCCGAATCAAAACAAAACACGCCCAAACCTTCACGGGGAGTTAGAGCACGAAATTAACTTCGAGTCGGGGGGCTTAGAGGGGGTACCCTACCACCGAGGCCACCATGAGGTGGCCAGAGGGTGAGGCAGACCCGAAACTGCCCATGCAGGGGCAGTTTCGGGTCCCCACCTCTAAGACCACCTTGTGGTGGTCTTGGGGAGTAGGTCCAGGCATTCAGTCCCCTCCGGGGTCTCCCCGAGATGCCCACGCAGCACCCCGCAGCTTCTCGATTCAAACCGAGAGCCCGCGGGGTGTGCAAACATCTCAAAACTCAAATATTCGGGACTGTTTTTTCGACAGTTTTCGATGCCCGAAAAAACGTGAATTCTAATGTCGCAACTAGCTAGTTTAAGGTGTTTGGGTGGATCTAATACCATGTTGGGTTTTACCGGCGCCCCGGCTATCTTTCCGTGGCTAAATATGGAAGAAAAAACTTTAAAAACTTTGGCGCAAACAAAACCCACACAAGATCGAACCAAATACCCTATACTAGCAAACATGCAAAGAGGAGTTTAGAGATGGTTATACCGATCGATCCGTGTCCTTCGGTCTTTAACCATCATCCCAAGCTTGTCGCGGCTGCCACGGACGAGTTCGCTCTCCGGTCTCCCTCGTCGAAGAGGCTCCACGTCGAGGATTCTTTATACGAGCTCCCGCTTCTAAACCGAAGCAACTCGAGCAACTAGTTTGCTAGCCTAGGTGCCCAAGATGAAGTAGAGCGTGTGTGTAATTATTTTGTCTCAATACATCCATGGATTCTCAACACATGAGATGGTATGGATGGAGGTTGAAGAAGAAGCCATTGGAGGAAGACGTTGTGAGCTTAAGTTTTAGCTAGTGAAGAAAATGGCATAGCTTATTGTGTGAGATATATTATGAGAGCTCTAAAAACAACTCAAGGTCAATCCCAAGCCATAAGTGGCTGCCCTCTACATTCAATGCCCTAGGTTAAAACTTGTACTCACAATTTCCACATAATTAAACATTAACCCAAATGTTTAAACTAAAATAGAATGGCATCTTCTAAAGTAACTCGTAACGAATTACAAGAATACCCCTCATCTGTATATACATACATGTATCTGTATTCCGACTGAATACGTATACAACGAGACAAAAACAATCCAACAATCTAATACTAGGATATGGTTTAAACCAAAGCCCACTAGAATGATCCGTCCGATCATGATCCGTGCACGAGTGCACGTATATGATCGAACCCTACCATAAAACCATACAGCATCTACAACGTTTTGCTCAAACTTGGGAAACTCTCTGTGTGGGACTCTAAAGACTCGTCAATACGTTGGCAGTAGGTTTAACTGTAGGGTTCCTAGGCACACTCAAGAGGTTCCACAAGGCATCAACCATGCCAAATTCAAAAATTTATGTGCCGAGAAACCCTAATGAAGATCGTTAACTAGAGGATAGGCGAAACAAAATGCAAGCAAACAACTTTGCTACTAAGTGAATCGAAATACAACCTTTGTAGATCCGGTCCTCCACTTCTAAAGCTCCGTGTTGACGTCCCTCCGCTACGATCATCGGATCCTGGACTCTAGCGATGGTTTCGTCGGAGAAATGATCGGGCTAGGTCGTTGACTTCGATGCCAAAGATGATCTACGTCGAGGTGACTCTAACTCGAGCTCCATCTTCACTAGGTCATGAAACTTGTGAAGAAAACACCCTATACAACATTGCAAGTGGTAGAGGATGAAGAAATAGGAAGTGGGTTCACTTTGGATTTGGATTTCTCACTTGGAATCATCACTTGGAATTTTCATGAAAGGTTTTCTTTTCTTCATCAAGAAGAAGAAAGAAAAGAATAAAAATGAAATTCTCTAATTAGAAAATTCAAGTGATGATTATCATTTAGCAACCATGGGTGAGTTAACATGTGTAGAGAATAAACTAGGGTTTACGTAAATGGTTAGGGTTAAGGAATAAAACAAAATGGTAAGACTTTTTCAAAGATGCTTAAAAAGCTTCATGAAGCTTCAAGCATAAAACAAGAAAAACCACCATTTTGTTTAATCAAAATAAATAAAGAAAATAAAACCCTAAACCATTTTGCTAAACATGGTTAAAATCAATCACACACCCAAGTTTGCATGTATCATCAAACATGATACAAACAAGTGCACAAACATATATCAAATATACAATGTGCACAATCTAGTGAGAAAAATAATCTTAAGTGAACCAATATTAGTTGATGTAAAGTAATATATCAAATATATAATTATACATTAAATCATTAAATTACCACTTGATTTAATGATCCGGTCATACTGCATATAACCGACTAATATCAATAGTAACAACTTATCGAATCAACACTTGATCCGATAACCCGGCTATATCGCATATAACCGATCAATGTCACAAATCGTGAGAATCGAATACAGTATCACATACTGGTATTATTCTCGGTCCCGCACATATCTCATATGCGCTCCTATTTCGTTTCGCTTGAGCCAGGAAACCGCTGTGTAGGACTCTAAAGACTCATCAATACGCCGGCAGCAGGTGATGATCATATCAAACACCCACAAGCCGCAAGCGGTCTGCTAAACGTAACGGCCACCCGGGTATTGAGCGATCAGAAGATCAATAAGCAAGCCCGCTCATACTCCAGTGAATCCAACCAGTAACACTTACCGTACAGTCCGGTCTCGTCGTCTGATATGTCGCATATCTCGCCTTGGGGTGGTAAACGTCAGACCCAAGTAGCTCGATAAGTTGTGTCGATATGAGGTCTATAACAGTTCGAGAAACTACTGGTAACACTTACCAGTAAATCTCAACAACCCTGGCCAGGGATTTCCGGTTATAGCCAATCGAATACAGCACAACATCAACTCCCTATACCGGGAGAGACGAATCCCCTCCTATCGCTCATTGCCTCCATATGATTCGGGACTGTACCCAAAAACCACCGTTTTGCACGCCCTCTTGGACGTGGTAAGGTGGAAATCAAAGCACAGTGGGAATCACACAAGACTCTATGGCGATCTCTGGTCTACAGACTAACCTGTACCAGTGTCACCAGAGAACTGTTATCTGACGTAAGGTATAATACCATCTGGGAGTTCTCGGCGAGTCCGTCCAGTGTACCCAGTCTCCACTGAGCACCCGTATATCATCTCTGATGTCAAACAACAATGGATATGGGATTATCCATCGCCCATCTTTATGGGTCGAGAAGGTATACGCTAGTCTACCCTGGTATATCGATGCCCCGTCTCGATACACCCACGACTAGGGACCTTGAAGGATGTACTTATGGACTACCATGCCCCCATTAGTATGATCCGCATCATAGTCCAGGTAGTCAAGTACGCATCCTAAGGGCTTTACCAACATGTAACAGAGAGACAATCAGTGTACACGTTAAGGTAAAGAGAAACCAGATAGCATACTATTATGTCGAGCGAGAAAGTCCTCCCTATATATGTCCAAGCATCCATTACAATATACATCCTATGTATAGTAATGGCCTCTAGGGCATACATATAACTAACAATCTCCCACTTGCACTAGGGCCATCTGTCGCAGTGGTTGCAGTATCTAATACTCAACCATCCCATATAAGTCTCTCTTTGGGAAAAAGCCTTTGTGAGTGGATCCGCCGTGTTATCCTCTGAGTCTACTCTCCTAACCTCGATCACCCTGGAGATCAACTATCTCCATGATCAGGTGATGCTGCCTCAGAATATGTCTGGATCACTGATGGGACCGGCGTTCCTAGGCATAAGCCACAACACCATTGTCTCACAATGGTAGGAACGAAGTTCATCTCATGAACTAATAAGCACCCAGACTTCCTCTTTGGTAGCGATGTATCTAGCCTTTATCGTCTAGTATGCCACGGTATTCAGCTTGGAACTCTTCCAACATACCGTCCCTTTACTGAGGGTAAAGACAATGCCTGCGACTGACATTCAGTCGTCCTTATCATCCTGGAACCTTTCCAGTGATTCTCCCCAGGATCAATTGATACCATCTCACTACATCTAGTGAGTATCCTAATATCCAATTAGATCAATCTCATAGATCCAAATCCCAGGATTTAGGAGGTATCACCTTTATCCTATTTGGAGAATCATTGTGATAAGCGGAGATTGACCGAACGTAGCATAGGAAACTCCTTTCCTATCAAGAGTATGTCATCCACGTACTCTATGAGGATCACCACCATACTCCCTACTACCTTTTTGTTTATACAAGGTTCATCTACCATTTTGATGATGTCAAACTCTTTGACTACCACATCAAAACAGATGTTCCAACTCCGCGATGCCTGCTTTATACTATAAAACATCTTGCACACGTTTCCGCTACTCCCACTGTCTACGAAGCCTTCTGGCTGTGTACTTATAGACACTCTCTTCTAAAACATCATTTAGAAAAGCAGTCATAACACCCAACTACCAGATATCGTAGTCATGGTATGTAGTCGTGGCAAGTAGGATCTGGATGGACTTAAGCATAGCTCCTTAGAAAGGGTTTCATCATAATCCATACCTGGTCAATGATGCAAACCTTTAACAAGTCTAGCTTTGAAAGTCTCAACTTTTCCATGTGCACCAAGTAATCTTCTCAAGATATACTTGCTCATGATGGGAATTTAACCCTTCAGATAAAGCAACCAAAGTCCATACTTTGTTGGTGTACATGGATTCCATCTCAGATCGCTAAGCATCCAGCCATTTTTACAGAGTCCCTAATCTCGATGGCCAGCTCGAAACTAGTTAGGTCATCATCTCATGATGCAATCCTCGCTCCCACTGTCATCGAGAAACCGAAGTATCTCTCGGGCGGATGAGGAACCCTACCAGATCGGCGGAGAGGCTGAGGTTCGTCGGGGACTATTGAATCCTTTGGTTCTGTCAAATCATCAGCTGCAGTTTGTATAGCTGGAACCTTTCCAGTTGTATAGAACTGAAATTACCTCGATCTTGTCCGGATTTTGCTTTTAGACATAGGCCAGACAACCCCAAATCTTAACTGACTTAAGAGATGGGCTCTTCCCTTACCATATCTCATATGGAGTGGTAGGCACCTGATTTGGTTGGAACGCCATTCAATAGGTATGCAACTTCATAAGTGCATAACTCCCAAAAGGAAACAGGAAACTCAGTAGTACTCATCATAGAGCACACCTTATCATATAGGGTGTGATTGCTCTGCCCCGATATACCAACGTGCTGTGGTGTATACGGAGGAGTAATGCTGAGAGAGAATCTCGTTCTCCTTTAGAAAAATCCAGGAATTCCGTGCTCAAGTATTCTCCTCCCTGATCACATCAAGGGACATAATACTTATACCCGTTTTGATTCTCTACTTCAAACTTATATTCTGTGAATAACTCAAAAGCTTCAGACTTATGTTTCAACAGAAACATATGTTTGAATCTTGAGAGATCACCAGAGAATGTAATGAAGTACAAAGAACCGGTCTTGGTATGTATAGACAGGGGACCTCCATACATCAACATGTATTATCCCAAAAGTTCACTAACTCTTTCTCTGTTTCCAATAAACAGAGCTATGGTCATCTAATCTTTGTGACTTGACTGGCAAGTTTCACAAAATGTAAATTCAAACTGATTTAACTTTGCATCTAAAATGTAACTTAAGCTAGTCGGGTCACATTGATATGACCTAGTCTACAATACCTCAAGAAGGAATCGTTCATTTCTGAACTCTTCCTCTTCTGTGTATTCTGTATACTAAGAACTGTAGTTTGATTTAGAACGTCAATGCTTTTAGATAACGTGCCTGAATCGATCAACTCTTGATATAGGAAATGTTCTAAACATTATCCACCAATACAAAATTATATCCTTCTTTAATAAATAAAGAGATCGATATGATTTTGTATATCAGGTCCGGTATCTAATAGCATTTGTTCAGAATCAATGTATTTGGAAATACAGGGTGACAGTGGCCAACAGACTTGGCTGCAACACTTGCACCGTTTTCTGTCTCATGAAACTTATCACCCGTCCTCAGTTCTCTTCCTTTCTGTAGCCCATGTAACGGATTACATTTGTGGGATCCTGATCCGGTATCAAATACCTAGGACGTAGAGGACACTGAGAAACAGTTCTTTATAATTAACACACCCGAAAGAGATGCATCGTATGCACTTTCTTCGTTTGGGCGGCATAGGAATTCTGGTATTCCTCTATTTCCTGCTCTGTCTTATAACAATTATAAGTTGGAGCGGGACCAACGTTCCCCAGCTCAATATAACAAGCAGGTTCGGTCAATACATCCGTATTATTATCTTGATTAAGGTATAATATGGTCGCTACCTGGAGAGAGAGAGAAGAAAACACTCAGCACGCGCTCTTGTAAGAATAGATTGGTTATTATTTTATCTAATCAGGATGGCTCCCACTGTTTTTATCAAATCTTCCTTCAAACCCTAAAAGGAAAGACTAGCCGGGATTAATTACACACTACAAGTTCGCCAATCTTTCAGCCAGGCCAGTGTCGGTACTTTGAGGGAGGTCCCCTGTGCTTTCGCACGAACCTAATTAATGTAAACCTCGTTTTTCCAGAGGCGTAACCTCGTTAACACCTTTCTAGACACCTACTTGATCGGCTAATTGTAATGTGTAAAACTCTCCCAGGAGTAACTCTTACTCGCAGCGAGTATCGGGATCCAACTATCTCATAGAAGGTATGCAATCTCATTGCAAATTTCAACACTTGAAATTCCCGATAATATTTTACCCCTAGCGTCCTATGACCTTGACGGAGGCCAAACTACCCATAGTCTGCTAGTCAAGTTCAACGCGTCATTTCCTGATTGAATTAAACCCACCCGCACGACCCTTGACGGAGGCCAAACAACGCCGTACGAATACCCTAATCCAATCGCATCATATGCTAGCAGATAAGCACTAGTTAGCTACCGTACACTACGCCTTGACGGAGGCCAAACTACCGCAGCACGAATACTAACTAGTACTTATCTAAAATGACGGAGGGCTACGATAGGTTTTTCTGAAAACCCATTGTGTAATGAACTTGATATCGTTGTAGAATCAAATGATTTTAAAATGGAGTGTTTTTTAGGCTTTTCTAGTTTTGCTAAAGGGGTCACTCCCGGTGAAGGGATCGTCGGCCCTTTCCTCGTCGAATGAAGTACGGGATATATCATATATATCACTATGCAAAGCAAGAACTATAGAAGCAATCAAAATACAAACCGAGGGTTGTCGCATCTGCCAGTTATTGCTAAAGGGGTCACTCCCGGTGAAGGGATCTCGGCCCTTTCCTCATCGAATAAGGTGCAGGATGTTCTACAAGGAACACCGCGATGCAAAGCAAGAACTGTAGCTACCAATTTTTGAAAATTCGATTCCATAATATCTTTTAGGTTTCTTTTTCTTTCATTAATCATATTAATGAAGTCCCATCATTTAAGTACCTAAACATCACAGATAAATACGACGTACACTTATGCCATCCGCATTCGCCTCGATGTCCCCTCGTGCACCGTTAGGTTAGGTAACTAACGGCAGAGCGGGGCAGGGCTAGTGCTGGTGTAAAAAATAAGTAACGTCTATATAATATATCATATATACTATATAAAATATCTATCTGAACAAATCACATGATCACATCACAGATAACGTAGCAGAAGAATCATATATGAAATATTGGATATACTAGGACATCCGTGTTTTCAATACGAGCCAGTATAAAACACGGATTCCACGGTCACGATGAATAGCCAAACTCACACCCCTAGACCCCTACGAGAGCGGCAAGCAACCCTACCAATTCTAGAGTTAGGAGCCCCAGACTCGACTCCTTGAGATGGTCTCCCACTGGACCCTAGAACCCGGTTACTTGTGCTCCCCTCCTTGGGTCTATCCTAGTGCGGAAAAGTAAATAATATACATCAACGGTGACATCTTCCACAACCTGGAAGTGCTCCAATAAAAGAATATTACATACAAGATTTTTTACATGAATGAAAATGAAAAACACCCATCTCACATAAAAAACCCCCGGTTATTCAAACACGACGATCCAATATAACATATCCAGCAACACATAACATCACATGTCATCAACGTAAGTAAATATACGCATCCCAATTGTCGTTGGCATATAGCAACGAAACCGGCGATATCGCATATTACACTTACGGTCCCAGAAAAAAAAGTGTAAAACTACAATAGTTGGAATCCGCAACCTGCTTAGACATCGCATGCCTAACCAAATGAATTCCTTAGACATCGCATGCCTAACAATTATAAACCCCGTATTTTAGTCTCATTATCGAAAACACTTTTCAATATCAAGTCGGGCAATTCAACAAGATTCCCGGCATCCTGACCGAATGCTCGTCGCAAACTTTAGTAGACGGCCGCACCCCCGATACCGTCGACGAAGTGCACTAAGGCGGAACACCGCTGCCGCGAGCACCCGAACGGATGCTTTCGGCGATGAGGTTCTCCTACAGTCACTTGGTCGGGGCTATGGGGTGTAGTTGTCTATTAAGTTTACCCGGCGAGCATCCGCGTACGCTACGCGATTGCGACGGACTTTTGATAGCATCAATATTCCGTGGCAATCGATCAAGTGAGACTAAATTGCTATGTTTATAACATTCATATTAGTTATCTGATAACTACTTGTGAATTCCAAATATTGTATCACATTCCAGATAAATAGAAAATGTTAAACTTTTCGATCGAACAATCAAACACCCAAGTTTTCCCGAAACAGCTCAACACATGAAATAAGTTTTAAAACATTCACTTCATGCCACAGTACCAACGGTCTAGCCGTAGAAGGGTCAAGCCAACGCCTCACATGTGGCACGTCGTACTGCGCCGAACCCTAAGATTCAAAGGGCAGTTCAAGACGGTCACATAATCGAGTTAAGGTTTGTTGTCTTCTAGAGGGTCGATCGCGTTACTTGCACTACTTAGAACGTTCTTAAACCACGGAAAAATCCAACACTTAGAAATTTCTCGGCAGGGGAAAAAGTGGGTATTTATATCCGGTCGAACTTTTCAACATGTTCTAAAATTATCCGGAAAAACACAGACGAAGTTAAACTTTCCGACCGAAACATCGAGTCCCCAATACAACCCAGAAAACTCAACTCTTGAGTAAAATTTAAAAATTCCCAGAAAACACAGCACTTGCAGAAAGACATTACTGTGCAAATCACGTGCTATGAATCATCATTATGGCCGCGGAACCGCCGCGCAACTCAGGGTGGGGCCACGGTTCCGCGGCGCTTTAAACGATCTGGGGGCACGTGAAGCACAGTAATTCTTAGAACAGCCTGCTGAATTTTTTGGATATTTTTAATTCACAAAAAACCACATTTACAGAAAATGTACAGAAAGGGGTATCGATTAGGGTTTCGGGGTTCGATCGGGTTTCTAACATCGTCTACATTTCGCCTAAGGCTCTAGCTAAGCTCTGATACCACTGTAGGGTTCCTAAGCACACTCAAGAGGTTCCACATGGCATCAACCATGCCAAATTCAAAAATTTATGTGCCGAGAAACCCTAATGAAGATCATTAACTAGAGGATAGGCGAAACAAAATGCAAGCAAACAACTTTGCTACTAAGTGAATGGAAATACAACCTTTGTAGATCCGGTCCTCCACTTCTAAAGCTCCGTGTTAACGTCCCTCCGCTGCGATCATCGGATCCCGGACTCCAGCGATGGTTTCGTCGGAGAAATGATCGGGCTAGGTCGTTGACTTCGATGCCGAAGATGATCTACGTCGAGGCGACTCTAACTCGAGCTCCATCTTCACTAGGTCATGAAACTTATGAAGAAAACACCCTATACAACATGGCAAGTGGTAGAGGATGAAGAAATAGGAAGTGGGTTCATTTTGGATTTGGATTTCTCACTTGGAATCATCACTTGGAATTTTCAAGAAAGGTTTTCTTTTCTTCATCAAGAAGAAGAAGAAGAAAGAAAAGAATAAAAATGAAATTCTCTAATTAGAAAATTCATGTGATGCTTATCGTTTAGCAACCATGAGTGAGTTAACATGTGTAGAGAATAAACTAGGGTTTAGATAAATGGTTAAGGTTAAGGAATAAAACAAAATGGTAAGACTTTTTCAAAGATGCTTAAAAAGCTTCATGAAACTTCAAGCATAAAATAAGAAAAACCACCATTTTGTTTAATCAAAATAAATAAAGAAAATAAAACCCTAACCATTTTCCTAAACATGGTTTAAATCATACACACACCCAAGTTTGCATATATCATCAAACACGATACAAACAAGTGCACAAACATATATCAAATATACAATGTGCACAATCTAGTGAGAAAAATAATCTTAAGTGAACCAATATTAGTTAATGTAAAGTAATATATCAAATATATAATTATACATTAAATCGTTAAATCAACATTTGATTTAATGATCCGGCCATACTGCATATAACCGACTAATATCAATAGTAACAACTTATCGAATTAACACTTGATCCGATAACCCGGCTATATCGCATATAACCGATCAATGTCACAAATCGTGAGAATCGAATACAGTATCACATACTGGTATTATTCTCGGTCCCGCACATATCTCATATGCGCTCCTATTTCGTTTCGCTTGAGCCAGGAAACCCCTGTGTAGGACTCTAAAGACTCGTCAATACACCGGCAGCAGGTGATGATCATATCAAACACCCACAAGCCGCAAGCGGTCTGCTAAACGTAACGGCCACCCAGGTATTGAGCGATCAGAAGATCAACGAGCAAGCCCGCTCACACTCCTGTGAATCCAACCAGTAACACTTACCGTACAGTCCGGTCTCGTCGTCTGATATGTCGCATATCTCGCCTAGGGTTGGTAAACGTCAGACCCCAGTAGCTCGATAAGTCGTGTCGATATGAGGTCTATAACAGTTCGAGAAACTACTGGTAATACTTATCAGTAATCTCAACAACCCTGGCCAGGGATTTTCGGTTATAGCCAATCAAATACAGCACAACATCAACTCCCTATACCGGGAGAGACAAACCCCCTCCTATCGCTCATTGACTCCATATGATTCGGGACTGTACCCAAAAACCACCGTATTGCACGCCCACTTGGACGTGGTAAGGTGGAAATCAAAGCACAGTGGGAATCACATAAGACTCTATGACGATCTCGGGTCTACAGACTAACCTGTACCAGAGTCACCAGAGAACTGCCATCTGACTTAAGGTATAATACCATCTGGGAGTTCTCGGCGAGTCCGTCCAGTGTACCCAGTCTCCACTGAGCACCCGTATATCATCCCTGATGTCAAACACAAATGGATATGGGATCATTCCTCGCCCATCTGTATGGGTCAAGAAGGTATAAGCTAGTCTACCCTGGTATATCGATGCCCCGTCTCGATACTCGCATGACTAGGGACCTTGAAGGATGTACTTATGGACTACCATATCCCCACTAGTATGATCCGCATCATATTCCAGGTAGTCAAGTATGCATCCTAAGGGCTTTACCAACATGTAACAGAGAGACAATCAGTGTACACGTTAAGGAAAAGAGCAACCAGATAGCATACTATCATGTCGAGCGAGAAAGTCCTCCCTATATATGTCCAAGCATCCACTACAATATACATCCTATGTATAGTAATGGCCTCTAGGGAATACATATAACTAACATTAACCACAAGCACGTCAGTGGTACTAGCTGTACGTAACGGCTGCCCAGGTATTGAGCGAAAGGGAGGCCGGCGAGCGAACTCATCCTGAAACCTTACTGAGCATAACAGTGACAATATCCATACAGTCCAGTCCGTTCGTCTATAAGTATCGCATATTAGGCTTAGGAGGATTGTAAACGTAAGACCCCTAATAGCGGTATAAGTCGTGTCGGATTGTAGCCTAGAACACCCTGAGAAAGTACTGGAATACCTACCAGTAAATCTCACTTGCCTTAGCCAAGGAATTTGTGTAATGGCTCACCAAACAAGCGTGATATCAACCACCAATATCGGGAGAGACAAATCCCCTGCCGGTCCGCTCACTGCCTCCATATGGCTCGGGACTGTACCCAACTAAAACCTGTTTGCACGACTTCTTTGAGCCATGGTAGGGTAGTTATCAAAGAACAGTAGGAACTCACACGAGATAAATGATGATCTCAGGTCGATAGACTAACCTGTACACATGTCACCAGGGAACTGCTGTCTGACGATAGGTATAATACCAACTAGCATGTTCCCGGCGAGTCCATCCGGTGTACTCATAACCCAATGAGCACATGTATACCATCTTAAGTGAACCAACCGACATCAATGGCTTGTGAGACCGGCCATCGCCCTTCGTCGCGGTCTTGATCCGTATACACTAGTCTACTCTCGGAGTATCGATGCCCAGTCTCGAAACTCCCATGACTAAGGACACTTGAAGGATGTGCTTATAGACTACCCAACTCTCATGTATATGATCACCATCATACTAGTTGTAGTCAAGCAAGAATCCTATGGGCTCTATCAACATGTAATAGTGATCTGTAATGTCACCTGAAGCATGTACATGATTATAAGGACAAAGCAGATAGCATACTATCATCTCGAGTAAGACTGTTCTACCGGTATAGGTCCTCCCTCAATCATTGCAATCACGTGCCTGCGATCCAATAATTGATTTGAAGGCACTATAGCCAATAGGAACATGCTAGTTAGTATTATACTTATTGTCAGATAGCAGTTCCCAGGTAACATGTGCACAGGTTAGTCTATCGACCTGAGATCGTCATTTGTCTCGTGTGATTTCCCACTGTGCTTTGATTACTATCCTACCACGGCTCAAAGGAGTCGTGCTAACAGGTTTTTATTGGGTACAATCCCGAGCCACATGGAGGCAGTGAGCGGATCATCAGGGGATTCGTCTTTCCAGATATTGGGGGTTGATGTCGCGTTGTGCATGGGTGGCCATCACCAGAAATCCTTAGCCAAGGTAGTCGAGAATTACTGATCTAAGTTCGGTAGTTTCTTAGGCAGTGATGGATTTCATACCGACACTGAATGTCAAGTTATTAGGGGTCTGATTTTATCCACCCCCCTAGACTCGATATGCGATACTCATAGACGAACGAACCGGACTTTATGGATATTGTCACTGTCAGGCTCAGTAGGGGTTTCAGGATGAGTTTGCTCGTCGGCCTCCCTTTCGCTCAATACCTGGGTAGACGTTACATATAGCTAGTGCTGCTGACATGCTTGTGGTTAAACCCACTGCCAGTGTATTGACGAGTTTTTAGAGTCTCACACAGAGGGTTTCCCTGCTTCGGGCGAAATGATGTAGAGGCTGTATGGTTTTATGGCAGGGTTCGATCACATACGTGGACTTGTGCACGGATGATATTCGGACGGATAATACTAATGGGCTTTGGTTTAAGCCGGATCCTAGTATTATATTTGTTGGATTATTTTCGTCTCTTTGTATTTGTATTCTTCGGAATACTGATGCGGGTATGTATATACGGTTGAGGTGTATTCTTGTAATTTATTACAAGATTACCTTTAGAATATTACACCTCATCATGGTTTAGACCTTTTTGGATTAAAAGGTTATTAAGGTGTAGGATGAGGAGTTTATTGCATTTTTGTGGCATGGCTAATTAGTGACCCATGGTTACTATTCTAGCATGCTTAGGGTTTTTGTTTGTTGTGAGATTATGTTGACTTGAGATTTTTTTTGTTGACTAAGATATTTTGGAGACATGGACATTTATGTGATGGCTCCATTATTTCTTATCACACACACACAACAAACAAAAACACAAGCCATTATTCATTTCTTTTTCTCTCTCTCTTGAGTTGCTCTCAACACCTCATTCTCATGGCATCTTCTTCTTCCTCTAGCTCTACCCAAACCCTCTCATGAGTTGAGAAACCTAGGGTGTATTGAGATAAATTAATCCTTCATCACTCTCAACTTCATCTACGATATCTAGAGTAGCGATCTATGTGCCTTAGTTGCCTTGGATATGAGGTTGGAGCTCTTCGCATAGACTCTCGGGTGGATCATCTTCGATGGAGGGAGACTGGAGATTAAGCTTGATCAAGGAAGCCCTTAGGAGCTTGGGATGATGGTTGAAGACCGAAGGACACGGATCTATTCAGTATAACCATTCTAACTCCTTTGCATGTTTTTTTTATCTAGGGCTTATTGGTAGATCCGGGTAATTGGTTATAGTAGCGCCAAGTTTTATAAATTTTTGTTCCGCATTTGGTCACGGATTGATGGCCAGGGCGCTACCGTAACCCAACACTAATAACTTCTCAAAATTTGGACCTTGTATTTCAACGAAATGCGTGTCTAAAACCAGAGAAGTTATAAGTAAACTGAATATAGTACGAGTACCAACCCCTTGTCCTAATGATCACTGGACAACAAACAATACATTGTATAACTCCCTTGAGTTTAATAACTCAACCATGTGGGTTGTAGGTTGAAAACTGTATTATGGTTAAAAAGAATTACACCGTTATTGAATGCACATTACCTAATCTTCAACTGATAAAGGCAAATGTTATAAACATAATTTCAAAAAGTTATATATCACTTTATAAAATAATCATATAAATATATCATTTTGAAATTGGTTCATAACAACGGATATTCAAAACCAAATATTTGACGTTAGGCAAAACCCAGGTGGTTTCCTCAAATATCATCAATTACAAAGAATTCTGATTTTTTAGGATATAATCATCCAATTTGTAGGATATATATTTGCCCTAGAGGCCATTATTTATAATGGTTACTATGGATAAGTATATATTAGGATATATATGTGCCTTAGAGGCCATTATTTGTAATGGATACTATGGATATGTATATTTACATAGGACAATCTTGCTCAAAATGATAGTATACTATCTGGTTTGACTTTATCTCAACATGTGCGTATGTTCTACTTGTTATTGCGTACTACTTATACATATTGATAAAGCCTATAGAATGTGCTTGACTACCAGCGTTGTGATGACGGTCATACTTATGAGGGCTGGGTAGTCTATGAGCATATCCTTAAAAGTGTCCCCAGTCGTAGGATTATCGAGACAGGGCATCAATATTCCAGAGTAGACTGGTGTATACGTTTCTAGACCTCGATAAGGTCTATGGTTAGTTTCATAGCCATTGGTGTGTTTCACCTAAGATTGTATACAGGTGCTCACTGTGGGTGGGTTCACTTGACGGACTCGCCAAGAACTCTGGATGGTATTATACCTAGTATCAGAATGCAGCTCTTGTGTGGCATGTGTACATGTAGTCTGTAGACCTAAGATCATCATTTGTCTCATGTGAGTTCACACTGTGCTTTAATTACTACCCAACCACGGCTCAAAGAAGTCGTGCAAACAGGTTTTAATTGGATACAGTCCCGAGCCACAAGGAGGCAGTGAGTGATTGTTAGGGATTCGTCTCTCCCGGTATTGGGAGTCGATGTCGTACTGTGTTTGGTTGGCCAACGCCATAACCCCCTGGCCAGGGCAGTTGAGAATTACTGGTACTTAGATCAGTAATTTCTCGGATGGCCTTGAGCAACACCAGCACGACTTATCAGGGTTAGTAGGGGTCTGACGTTAACCGCCCCCTAGACCTGGTATGCGATACTCTTAGATGAACAGACCGGACTGTATGGATATTGTCACGAGTAGGCTCAATAAGGGTTCAGATGAGTTTGCTCGTCGGCCTTTTTTCGACGGGTACCTGGGTAGCCGTTACGTACAGCTAGTACCGCTATCGCGTTTGTGGTTAAACCCACAGCCAGCATACTGTCGAGTCATTAGAGTCCCACAAAGAAGGTTTCTCTGGTTCAAGAGAAACGATGTGGAGGCTCTATGTTTATACGTGCAGGGTTCCGATTGACTGCTTGTACTAGTTGTGCGGAATTTAATCGAACGGTTTTAATACTGGCAGGCTTAGAATTAAGCTGATTTATTAAATCAGATATTGATTTAATGCTAGTATTATTTTTAGTAGTATTATTCTATCTCTTAGGTATTCATATTTTGATACAAATACGTGTACGTATATACGGTACAAAGTATTTTGTATTTAGACAAAATACCTTCTAGAAGGGGACACCTCATAATGTGTATTTTTCTATTTATTGATAAATAGAAAATGAGGTGTAAAGAAGGCATGGCATGAAGCATGGTTTGGACATTTATTGCAAATACTATTGGAGTATGGCTTGTTTTTTAAAGAAAAGAAAAATGCTTTATATTATCTTATGAAGCCATTCTTCATGGTTGAAGTTTTTTTTTTAGCTTATTCTTGAGTTGTCATTCTCTTTCTCTTTTGCCTTCTCCTCTTTCTCAAAACCCTACCATTCTCATGAGTTGAGAAACAAGGGTCTTGATATAGAAAACTCACCACTAATCTTCTCCACTCAATCTTGACTAGCTAGATTAGCAAACTAGCTAGTTAAGTCACTTTCTTTTGAAAGTTGAAGCTTGAATCTAGGACCTTCGGGTAGATCTCTAGGATCTAGGAGACCGGTAACCAAGCTACACCGAAGATCCCAAAAGGAGCTTAAAAAGAATAATCAAGACCTGAAGGACACGAACCGATAGGTATAACATTCTAAGGAGATAGAATATTACCTATGTAGAGTTGCTAGTTAGGGTTTGTGGTAGATTTTTGGATTATGTATTTGTTGCATGTTTTTAAATTCGATTTTTTTTTAAATTCCTCTTCTCTACAAACCTTGTAGAGCATGCAACTTTGACTTTCATGGTATCAGAGCCGGTCCATAAACCATAACTAGCTAGTTTCCACTAATTTAGAGTTTCGATCGACAGAATTATCCGAATCGCATTTCTAAAAACTAAATTGGTGTTCGAATTTTAAAGTTGTTCAAAAAATATTTTAAGTCACATTAAAATTATGTGCAGGCGATATTATAGCCAAGAAACAATTTCAGGCACCTGATCACAAAATTAGACCGCTAATCCACCGCCAAATATGTCATTTGGCCGTGGATCCGCAGCCTAATTACGGCTACGGCGCCCCAAATTTTTTCTGGGGTTCTAGTTTAAGGAAATGTGATTTTTGGTATATTTGGTTTTTGCCCAGATTGTTTGTGTACTGGTTTGTACATGGGGGTAAATGCGAAAAGTTTTAATCGATCGAAATTCTAAATTCTTGTTTTTCTGTGTATTTGTTTCTGCGACCATGAATATCATAACGCGGTATAATTCAACTGATTGCTATATGTAAAATCAGACGGGTTTACGAATATGATACTCGCGTTGATGTTCTATGTTGCACTAATGTTATGGATAGATTGCCATGGTGAATAGCCTATAGTGCGATGGTTATAGTACAGTGTTGATTCTTTTGTATGTTCATTATTGCGGGGCGAGCGTCCGACATATGGACTGTCGTTTCCACCCGTTTGTATAATCTTTTATTAGGGCACGGCCGGGTTGAGGTCGATGTCACCGTTGTATAAATATTTTTTTCTTTTTCTGTACTAGGATTACCCCGCGGAGGAGTGCTCGAGTAGCCGAGTTCTAGAGGGCAACGGGGCCTCATCTCATGGCATTGAGAACGAAGTGCCTTACTCTAGAATTGGTGGGCTACTCACCGCACTCGTAGGGGGTATAGGATGACCCATGGTAGGGTGCTCAAGTTACCAGATTCCGTGAAGCACTGGGTGGCCCATTCACTTTGTTGATTGGGGTTGCCTCGCTTCCGGAATTGGCGGGTAACTTGCCGCGCTCATAGGGGTCTAGGTTCTTCATTGCACAGGCTATCCAAAACACCGGGAACCTCGAGTTTCATTTATGGCTCAAATGAAACTCGGGGCTCCTAAATTATCCGCTATTCCATTTTGCTTATTAGTTTTCTATGATGCCGCTTATATCATGCATGGGACAAATGGTTATATATATATACACTATGTTGTATATGTTTTACATTCGCGCTAGTCCTGTCCCTGCTCTGACGTTAGTTAAGTAACTTAACGGTGCATGATGGGGCCCCGTGGCGAATACGGATAGCATATACGTACATTTTATTTTTGTTCTTTTCTGGTGTGATAGGAATTAATTGATGGGACTGCATTAATCCTCAATCGTGCAAGATAAGAAACCTAAAAAGATGTTTTTGGAACATTGTTCGACACGATTTATTACATTTTAGTACCGCTCAATTCCTATCATTTTGTCAATAAATAGTGCTATTTTATCTCTATCTGCTCATTAGTACAGAATACAAGTACACAAGCAAAAACACTGGAGATGGTATCCAACACGAACAGAAACGACGGTTTTTAGCCGGAACTGCAAACGGGACAGATAACAGATCATGACATTATGTTTTGCAAAGAAAATAATGTTGTATACAAATAAATATTTAGTTTTGGTCCAACATGATACAATATCAAAACTCATGTTTGAACCATCATAGATCAAGTGGGCATGAGCTATCATGAGGCATCAAGTTGCAAACACCATCATGGTGTCTTGTAAGTGGTGCAAGCAAGTGGGTATAGTTCAATGTATTTGGAAAAGTTGTGATTTGAAGTGTGAACACACATACACCCACTTGATCCTTCTCTGTGATTTAGCTCCAGATTGCACATATGTGTTAATTAAAAAGAATTGCAATTACAGAGAGATGCCCAAGTGACCAGAAGACTACTGAAGAAAAATGGGCCCCACTCTCCATTTCTTGGCCGTAGATTTATTCATCTTGGCCGCAATTTGCAGCCAAGTTGGGGCCAAATGGGCTCGTTCTCTTTGTGTGGGTCCCTGGTGGTCATATAAGTCTAGTGTCATATGCAACTTTTGATTTTTGGTTGCCTATAAATAGCAGATCACTGATATAGTTCTTGGAGGCTTTTGAAGTGAGAAAACAGTTTGTAAACGTTTGATAGCTTCTTCTTTATCCCTCTTTGAGCTCTCACTTGAGTGCTCCATTAAGAAGGTTGAAGTTGCTATCTACCTTGTAGCTCAAGCCCTCCATTTTGTTAATAAAGAACTTGCACTTTCTTTTGCTTTGGCTTTTTGTTCTTGCGTTTTCTTATATGTTCTTTCTTTTGTTTTTCATTTTCTTTTTATAATGGTTGAACAATCCATGGTTATGGTGATGGTGAGGATGTGAGATGAAAAGCTTTGCCTTCCTCTTCATCTTCCTCTTGTTATTGTTTAAAGTGTTTAATTTTGATTGTAAGTTTAAGATTGCTAAATGGAAGTGTTTGATATGATATGATGATTTTGATGGTTATTTGTAACCTTTATGTCATATCCTATTTCTTCATGTTCACAATTTGCAAGATTAAGCTTAGAATCATTTGTGTTAAACTTACTAGGTAGTTGAGATATGGTATCTTGCTTATGTTTCTTGACAACTCTCATTCAAGCATATACCATATACTCTCACCCACCTACTTAGCAAGAATAATACAAACTTTTACTTCTTATTTGCAAGTTGATGTGTACTGATGCTGTATGCTTGCTAACCCTTGTGCTTAGTATTGATACATCATGCATGGACATAAGAATGGTAAGTAAGAACGTAACAGATTCGTTTCGTGTTTTGTGACGAAATCCGATAACATGATGATTTGTGCTTTGCAACCGCATTGACAATTCATGCTTCACGCCGGGATCGACAGAAGGACGATGTCACGACCCGAAGGTACGGAACGTGACCAGCACTTAAATTACGAAACGACTAGAGGAATAACGTAATCTAAGCAAGCCGAAGCCCAGATATCTACACCATTTAAGAGAAGAAGTGTAGGAAAATATGTTTAAAAGCAACATCAAATTTTCTTAAAAATTTCGGCAGAGTCTCCTTTGTAAAAACTGGCCCCAAACGGGTACAAATAAGATTATATACATAAGCAACAATAAAAAGGCATCCCAAAACGGGAGCTAGCTCTATGCCAAAAGGCGGAAACAACCACACAATGCACTAAAATATACAACGCCGAAGGGCGAGGCTCAAAATTCAAAAGAAAACCAAATCCACCAAAAACCATAATAATACAAGCGCGACTCTAAGGTCGAAAGAATAAGCAACTGGCCTTCTAAATTTATCAAGTAATACAAGTCTGGTTGATGGAGCTTACTAGATACAAATAAAATAATAAAAGTACAACGGCGGTCCTGATACAAGTGAACCAACTTACCCAGCAAATCACCCTGAATGAAATGATGTGCCAGCAAGCTACCAAAGAAACCTGTACATTGAAACCTGTAAGAAAATTTAGCACAACGGGGGTGAATTGCCAACTCATGAGTAGAAGACATCTGCGAGTAGAAATTGCATGTACGACGCTTTCCTAGGTCATAATAATATACCTAATATAACACTAGTCATTTAGTGTGGCAGGGTAATAATCTATGTGTCAGTGCAATGCTCAATGCTCGTGTCAGTGCCTTATGTAGTAACATGTCATGTGTATGAGTATGCATGCACCATGAATGTAAAACAATTAACCATGAAATCTGGATATATCTGTATAAGAAATCTTTAATTTGTATCATAGTAAAATTTGTACGGTAATCTGAAACATTATCAATGAAATCCATGGAAATCCGTGTCAAGCATCGACACAAAACATGTAAATCTCAAAGTCTCAATATCTTATAGTCTCAATATCTCATAGTCTCAATATCTCGGGCTCTGTCAAACTGGATCGGCCCATATCATAAAATCTCACGACAACGGTCGGTATCCTCCGGATATCCACCACGTTAGACATCACTGGTAGGTAGTCTTTCCCTGCCAAGCTCATCGTCTACAACTCGAGCTTCTTGCCACGGGGTACCATACCGGGCCCACCATGTACCCGAGATAGTTCATCTACTCCTTGAATTGGGTCTCGAAATCCAACAGAAAACATGAAATCTCATGGTGGATGACCCATACATCACGAGAAACCCGCAACTTGTATTTTAAAATGAGAGGGAGAGAGAGGGAGAAGTTTTTATATATATATATATATTCTTGCGGTTTTCCCCAAAATCCAGAAATCTCATAGAAATCCAAAATCCCAAAATCATGAGTAAGTAAATAATGAGTATCGGCCTAAGCCCCACAATACTGCATGATAATATGAAAATGTGAATGCATGAAGTATCTATGTAATAAATACAATGTCTAACTAGCATATGAGAGTAACCACACAATATTATATCGGACTAGCATTTAGCTAATTATATCAATAAAAAAATAATATGCTCTAAAATGTACGTGACATGGAAATTCCCGATGATGATGTGTGTGAGCCGGTAAATAAGTGTACGTGGTACATGCGCATCATCGGTAATGGTGCTGGTGCCCTAACAGGCAGAGTTTCATATTAGCTAAAGAAACGTTTGTGTGAACATGCAATGTGATGAGTATAACATGAATATACAGTGAAGGTGTAGTAAACGCATAACTAGAAAATACCTACTAATTACGAGTCATACCGTTTGTTATTTTGAAAAAGCATGAATCGTGGTCTTGAAAATAAGTACGACTCGAGCCTAAACTAATATCTAACTAAAAATCTAAGTGATTAACTAAAGAAACAAGTCGAAAGGTACGAAGAATTCTCCTAAAGTCTGAGTCGATATCTCTAGTAGTCAGCGATCCAGCCTCAATAGCGCCACGTACATAGTACTACTTTCTCGAGTCAAGAGTGCGGATCAATCATCATTTCTATGCCTCGTATGGTAAAATCCATAGTACGGCATCCTAAAATCGGGGTACGGGTCAACTATCACATGCATACATCATCGTTCGGATAATATCATCATCAAACAATATCATGATCAAGGGTACTGTACTATAATCACATACATCTCAATATCATCAATCATATATCATCGTCTGCATAAATATACATCATCAAATAATCCACTAAAATATCATGTCATATATCAGTTCGTGATTAAGTCACATATTACAATCCGAGTTCTATTCTAGAGTCTCGTTCATTTCAAATGTCATCAACACGTATTATCGTTTATATAAATATATTTTATATAATCTCATTGCCCAACGATCCGCTACTATCATAACACATCTCATATCACAACTCGATCGTATATCCAATAGATCACGGCATCATTCCCAGTCATATCGACTCATCCACATGTATCATATAACCTCCTCATATCACATTTATATGTTGTGTGTGTGTGTATACCTACACACATTCCTATGTGTGTGTGTGTGTGTGTGTGTATACATATATACATATACACCAAGTTAAGTTTATGTGTGTGTGTGTCTACATGAAACCTACGAATTCCTTCCAAGGAAGTCATCCTCATATTTAAGTCTTTCTAAATCAGTCTAGTCCAACCTAAAGTCTTCAATAGGACCCTACTCGCCAAGAATCTAAGGTCGCATCCGACTTCCTAATAACAGTAAGTAATATCCCTATTCTACGTTTGCGGGGGGCAATATGCCATCCACCCGACTTCCCCCGTAGATATACATCTACTCACCTGGTCCTTGTCTGCCGAAGTCGATGTCGCCCTCCTCTTCTTCCTCGTCTGAAGTCCACATGAGGGGTACCTATACGCAAACGTATATAATATCGTAAACCGAATCGCGGACAAAACCAAAACAGCGCACGAAACGCGCATAGGTTAAAACCATGGCCCGCTCATGCAAAAGAACCAAATGTCCCTCGATATCGGCGTACAAACGCCGATTGATCGAGATGAAACACAAACGTACAAATCGTTATTCCAAAACTCACTAATTATAATATAAATAGGGTTTAAATCATCAAAACCTTAAAATTAATCAAATCCTTCTATTTCGCAAAAACCTAGATAGCGTCAATTAACCGTTTTACTTCAAAACCTGATGTTTAAGAAAAACTAGTGGCCACAATATACTCTAAATATTATAACTAAGTCATATAAACCATTCTATAATTTAATCCCATCAATTTGTATTAAACCAAAATTTCTAGTTTGCAATTTTATCAAATTTTAATACTTTTTAAAGCAAAATTCACAATTCCACAACTAAACTTGGTTTTGCATGAACTAAATTATTAAGCTACAATTTAAAATGTTAATAATGTCATCAAAACCCTAATTGGATTTTAATCTCAATTACTTAGTCAATTTCCAAAAACCTAGTTTGCAAAAACTAGCATAATTAGCATATTTATCACATTTTTTTAACTAACAATTTGAAACTAGTAACTAGATTAGGATTTTGATGGAGCTCCTTTTCGGGCTTCCGTCAGATGTTGTCTTCCGTTCATCACGCGGTGAACTTAGCTGATTATCCTTCATTGCGTGTGGGTCTCAATGGGTTTTTGGAGGACGAGGTGAGGTGAGGAAGTTGTTGATGAGTACCTGCAAAGAAGTCCCGGGGCGGTTTGGTACCACTAAGGAACCTCCGAAGCTCAAGTTAGTGATCAGATCCGAGTAGAGTAACGGCGTAAAAGTGTAAAAAATGGCTTACTTGACCCTTCTGTGATGGGGTTTTATATGGCGGTGGTGGCATGCAGCAGCAAGCGCGAGAATCTCGCCAGCAGTTACACTCCCGACGTCATGCCCGCGTAAAGAGCGGATCGCCCGTTAATGGGGATCGTGATGGCATGGAACGTGGGATGTTGCCGGCGGAGAATCTGCGCATGGCGAGATTTGCAGAGCAGCGGTTATGCCTGTGAGTGGTGGAGTTGGTCGATCGGAGGGACCGAGGAAGATGGTCTCGGCGGGAGAGCTCGGGAACGAGCGAGAGGGCCAAGGTATCTTGGTCCTGCGGTAGCTCGGAGGCGAGCTGAGAGACCGAGGAGGCCAATTTGCAAAGGCCCTGAGGTGAGCCAGCATTATGCTTGTAGGTCGGGCCTGATCGGCCCCTGTGGGCCCTCTCTTCTGAGTTCTGGGACACGTCATCTGCCACGTGTCCTGATCTGAAAGGTCGCCAATATTGAGCATCATCATTAGCCCCCCACACTTGTCCCGACCATCTAGTGGGTCAGGTCAAGAGTGGATTGCCGGGCCGTCTGGGGTAAGCTCCCTCCTAAGGTTTCATCGGGACGCGTCCCCGGGCTGTCAGCTGTCTATTCTGCCAGCTTATTGGGATGAGATCTCTGCATTTAGGGAAGGTGCTCCAATTCGAGCGTCCTGCCACTGAAGTGACGGTCCACGTGTCGAGCGCCGGTTGGCCGACACGACGTGTGCAGACCTGTGGACTGATGGGGCGTAGCCCAGTGTGGAGCGATCAATCGTCGAGTTGATTTCGATCACTTGCTGAGTGTGCCAAGCGCTGCTGAGAAGGAGGCATCTCCATGGCCCCGAAGTCGAGGGGGGATTACTCAGACTTGGATAGACCTGATGTCTCTTGTTGGGGCTTTGGATCCGCTGCATGTGATGGGCTCAGTGGCCTCGTTATGAGGGTTACAAACCCACAGCGTCTGTTGGGCAGGAGGATGCCTGCTGGGGATGACCGAGTAGGGAAGCTGCTCGGTTGATCTTGACGAGGGTCTTAACCCCTGGCGTTGCGAGTAGGGAAGCTACCGGCCAGGGATAGTCGAGTCTGGAAGGACATTGATCCTTGTCTTTGTTGGGTAGGAAGTTACGCGCCGGGATATGCCGAGTAGGAAGGGGCTTGGCGGCCTCGCGAAGAGGGCTTCAAATTCTCAGCGTTTGATGGGCAGGAGGACGCCTGCTGGGGATGCGCTGAGTAGGAAGGAACTCGGTGGCCTCGCGATGAGGGCTTCAGACCATCAGCGTCTGATGGGCAGGAGGATGCCTGCTGGAATGCGCCGAGCTGGAAGGAACTCGGCGGCGTCATGATGAGGGCTTGAGATCCTCAGCATCTGATGGGCAGGAGGATGCCCGCTGCGGATGCGCCGAGCAAGAAGGAACTCGGCGGCCTCATGATGAGGGCTTGAGATCTTCAGCATCTGATGGGCAGAAGGATGCCCGCTTGGGATGCGCCGAGCAGGAAGGAACTCGGCGGCCTCGCGATGAGGGCTTCAGACCATCAACGTCTTTTGGGCAGGAGGATGGCCGCTGGGGATGCGCTGAGCAGGAAGGAACTCGACGGCCTCACGATGAAGGATTCAAACAATCAGCGTCTGATGGGCAGGAGGATGCCCGCTGGGGATGCGCCGAGCAGGAAGGAACTCGGCGGCCTCACGATGAGGGCTTGACATCCTCAGCATCTGATGGGCAGGAGGATGCCTGCTGGGGATGCGCTGAGCAGGAAGGAACTCGGCGGCCTCACGATGCGGGCTTCAGACCATTAGCGTCTGTTGGGCAGGAGGATGCCCGCTGGGGATGCACCGAGCAGGAAGGAACTCGACGGCCTCGCGATGAGGGCTTTAGACCATCAGCGTTTGATGGGCAGGAGGATGCCCGCTGGGGATGCGCCGAGCAGGAAGGAACTCGGCGGCCTCACGATGAGAGCTTCAGACCATCAGTGTCTGTTGGGCAGGAGGATGCCCGCTGGGGATGCACCGAGCAGGAAGGAACTCGGCGGCCTCACGATGAGGGCTTGAGATCCTCAGCGTCTGATGGGAAGGAGGATGCCCGCTGGGGATGCGCCGAGCAAGAAGGAACTCGGCGGCCTCACGATGAGGGCTTGAGATCCTCAGCATCTGATGGGTAGGAGGATGCCCGCTGGGGATGCGCCGAGCAGAAAGAACTCGGCGGCCTCGCGGTGAGGGCTTGAGATCCTCAGCGTCTGATTGGCAGGGGGATGCCCGCTGGGGATGTGTCGAGCAGAAGAAACTCAGCGGCCTTGCGGTGAGGGCTTGAGATCCTCAGCCCCACGGTGAGCGTCGGAGGGGACGTGGGAGGCCTGCTGAGGATGGCCGAGCAGGGTAGCTGCTCGGTGCCTCTTTCTGAGGGCTTTGACCTTTAGCGAGGGCTTGAGATCCTCAGCATCTGATGGGTAGGAAGATGCCCGTTGGGGATGCGCAGAGCAGGAAGGAACTCGGCGGCCTCGCGATGAGGGCTTCAGACCATCAGCATCTGTTGGGCAGGAGGATGCCCGCTGGGGATGCGCCGAGCAGGAAGGAACTCGACGGCCTCGCGATGAGGGCTTCAGACCATCAGTGTCTGATGGGCAAGAGGATGCCCGCTGGGGATGCGCCGAGCAGGAAGGAACTCGGCGGCTTCGCGATGAGGGCTTCAGACCATCAACGTCTGTTGGGCAGGAGGATGCCTGCTGGGGATGCGCCGAGCAGGAAGGAACTCGACGGCCTTGCGATGAGGGCTTCAGACCATCAGCATCTGATGGGCAGGAGGATGCCCGCTGGGATGCGCCGAGCAGGAAGGAACTCGGCGGCCTCACGATGAGGGCTTGAGATCCTCGGCATCTGATGGGCAGGAGGATGCCCGCTGGGGATGCACCGAGTAGTAAGGAACTCGGCGGCCTCACGATGAGGGCTTGAGATCCTCAGCATCTGATGGGCAGGAGGATGCCCGCTGGGGATGCGCCGAGCAGAAGGAACTCGGCTGCCTCACGGTGAAGGCTTGAGATCCTCAGTGTCTGATGGGAAGGAGGATGCCCGCTGGGGATGCGCCGAGCAGAAGGAACTCGGCGACCTCGCGGTGAGAGCTTAAGATCCTCAGCGCCACAGTGAGCGTTGGAGGGGACGTGGGAGGCCTGCTAAGGATGGCCGAGCAGGGTATCTGCTCGGTGCCTCTTTCCGAGGGCTTTGACCTTTAGTGCCGGAAGGGCCGTGAGAGGCCTGCTAAGGATGGCCGGACAGTGAAGCTGCGCAGTTGTCTCTTAGCGAGGGCTTTGATCTCTGGCGTCATGGGTAGGCAACTACCAGCCTGGGATGACCGGGTGGGGTAGCTACTCGGATGCCTCTTACGAAGGCTTCGATCCCTGTCATCATGGGCAGAGAGCTACCAGCCGGAGATGACCGAGCAGGGTAGCTACTCGGTTGCTTCTTGCGAGGGCTTTTGATCCTTCAGGACGGGGACCAAACAGGGTTGCTGCCCAATTCCTCTTGGCGAGGACTTATATCCTTGATGCTGGAGGGGCCGTGAAAGGCCTGTGAAGGATGGCCTAGCAGGGTAGCTGCTCGGCGCCTCTTGGCAAGGGCTTTCTGATCCCTGGCGTTGCGGTAGGGAAGCTACCCACCAGGGATAGCTGAGCGAGGGATCCTCGGGCTCAACTGCCTCTGGGAAGACTTTCTGATCTCTGGCATTGCGTTAGGGAAGCTACCAGCCGGAGATGACCGAGTAGGGTAGCTGCTCGGTTGCCTCTAGCGAGGGCTTTTGATCCTTCAGGACGGGGACCGAGCAGGGTTGCTGCCCAGTACCTCTTGGCGAGGACTTTGATCCCTGTCGGTTGTGGTAGGAAGCTACCAGCCGGGGATAGCTGAGCAAGGACCCTAATGCCTCTAGGAGGACTTTGGTTCTTGGCGCGGGAAGAGCTATAGGGCTATAAGAAGCCTACCAAGGACCTTTAGCCGGGTAGGGTTACTGCCCGGTGCCTCTTGGCAAGGGCTTTTGTCCTAAAGGATAGCCGAGCGAGGGATCCTAGGGCTCGAATGCCTCTGGGAGGGCTTTCTGATCCCTGGCGTTGCGGAAAGGAAGTTACCCGCCAGGGATAGCCGAGCGAGGGATCTTCGGGCTCGACTGCCTCTGGGAGGACTTTCTGATCCCCGGCGTTGCGGTAGGGAAGCTACCCTCCAAGGATAGCCGAGCGAGGGATCCTCTGGCTTGACCGCCTCTGGGAGGACTTTCTGATCCCTGGCGTTACGGTAGGGAAGCTACCCTCCAGGGATAGCCGAACGAGGGATCCTCGGGCTCGACTGCCTCTTGGAGGACTTTCTGATCCCTGGCGTTGCGGTAGGGAAGCTACCCGCCAAGGATAGCCGAGCAGGGTAGCTGCTAGGCCGCCTCTTAATGAGGGCTTAGATCCTTTGGCGAGGTAGCCCTCGAGCTGCCGTGGCGAGCCCCCTCTGTGCGACCCCGTCAAGTGAGGGGGTGTCGGTCAATTCGGCCGGCGAGGGCATTGATGACGGTCGCCGGAGGAGGTTCACCCGCACCTCCGGTGAGGGGGAGGCGGTGGCTGGTATCTAGATCTTTAGGGCGATCACTTGCCATGGGGATGGAGATCGGAAGGCCAACTTTGTTTTTTGTGGAGTATCGTTTCCCACAGACGGCGCCACTGATGGAGCTCTTTTTCGGGCCTCTATCAGATGTTGTCTTCCGTTGATCTCGCAATGAACCTAGTTGATTATCCTTCGTTGCGTGTGGGTCTCAATGGGTTTTTGTAGGACAAGGTGAGGTGAGGAAGTTGTTGCCGAGTACTCGGTCATCCCCAGCAGGCACCCTCCTGCCCAACAGACGCTGCAGGTAATTTTGGCCATGAGGGAGGTAGTGAGGGGAGAGAGAGAAAGAGTGTAGAAATGTGTAGAAAAGTTCTCAAATTATTACCTCACTTAAGTCTTTTCATGATTTAATTAATTTTATTCATTTTCTTAAATCATTTTACCCTAGAATTCTCTAGAGTTTTGAAGACAATTGAAGAAGATAAGAACATGATACAAACTTAATTCTAGTATGTCATGGCTCACATTTGTTAAATTAACCCATTGCAATTTATAATTTGTACCTATTTAATGTACAATTAAAAGCTTATGTAAATATTTGAATTTAATTAATTTAGGAAAAATATTTTAGTAAACTAGAAATTTACAAGTGACCAAATAAATACCAAATACTAGCAATTACATAATTAAAATAGGTGTATTTAAGTTTATATTGAAAAAAATTGTAGTTGAGTTTTACGGAAAATACGGTTCATTTTACCGATTATCAGAAAATTCACCTAAAGGATTTTATTTATTTAATTATTTATTTATTTATTTTTAAAATGTTACAATCTTCCCCCCTTAAAGAAATTCGTTCCCCGAATTTAAATTAAAACTCCCCCCAATACTAAAACATTTGGCAAAACACTCAAATCGTCGGGGCTCCGAAATCATCAATACATAAAAAATATCTTAGCGTAATGCATGCGCATGAAAAACAAGTACATAGCTCAAAATCAAAACTTCGTCAAGCATAACGCAATCATCGGAGTTATGGTGTGAATATAATGTCAAAGCCCAATACGAAAACCAACATGATATACATCAAAACTATAACTTATATAGTGCGCATCGTAGTAAACTTGTCTAAACATCTGAATAAAGAAGCATGCAAAACCCCCATTTTAAAATCGCCGTGCGATATGCGTGTCACGGCATAAATAGCGGACGTTCATTTTAAAAAAGAATAGCTATACATATATATCTTTTATTTAACATACACGTCCCACCTGGTTACTAAACCAAATAGTAATTATTATAAAAAAATACTGCTTAAAATAAAATCAATCCCAATCACAGTATACGAGGTACCACGTGCGTCCAGTGCGCACGAAAATCAAAATCAAATACAGATGCCATGAATACGTACAGAAAAAAAACTGAGTGCAACGGGTGTGCACTAAAAACATCTGTCAAGTACAACGGGCATGCACGACAATAATATCAGGTGCATCTAATCTGCACAAAACCTCGATTTAGTGCATCTGGTGTGCACAAAATCGCATCAAGTGCGCCAAGTGTGCGCAAGAATCTCAATCAAGTGCATATGGTGCATGAAAACATATACCGAATATCAAAATCGAAATCATAGTACGAAAAGTGCATGAAAACTATGTCAAAGCATACGTCAAAATCATGTGCAACCCATATGCACGATATCAAATCAATATCTCAAAATGTATAAAACCAAATCGAGTGCTCTGGGTATGCACAAAACAACATCAATACCACTAATATATGAAACACGAATAGAGTGTAATGAATGTACACATAGGAATAACCAATCATAGAACAAAATCCTGAAAATACCAAAATCCAAACAACGGAAATATGAAATTCAAATCACCAAATCGCAATCGTAAACACTAACATCAATGTGCGCCTCTTTCCTCTAGTGTCGACTGATTCGAACTCGTCTCTTCGTAGCTGTGCTGACTGCGCTGCAAATGGCTATACTCATATCGAGAGTCTCCTACGTAATCTATCCCTTCACCTGATATCCGGACTATGTTAAACTTTTCGATCGATTCATCAAAGTCCCATAATTCCCTGAGAGCTCAACACTCAAACACAGTTTAAAAATATCCAGTACATGCCCTAGCATCTGCGGACCAACCATAGAAGGGCAAACCCAAGCCTCACTAATGGCACCGCGGAACTGCCGCAAACCCTAAGGTTCACCAGCGTTCTCATGGTCATTATGTCGAGTTAGGGTTTCATTCTTCTAGAGGGTCCATAGAAATACCTGCATGTTCTTCCGAATACTTTAAACTTGGGAAAATGGGTTTCTGACATTCGTTCGAACCTTTTAACTTTGTCTGGACGACATGTGAATACCCTTCGTCCGCATGGTAGACAATGCTTCAATTCTCCAGAATAGACAATACCCTAATGGTCATCGCATTCAAGCCGCAGCTCCCTCTACCCATGCGACCGTGGTAACAGAAACCACCATCCAACATTGATGAAGATGGATCATAGGAACGAATAGAATACGGTGCAAGAAACGTACATCCTAAGGTTTCTTAAGAAGAGTAGCGTATCGTAAGTATGTCGCGGATCATACCCACGGTACTTCACTCTACCTAAGTCACCTACTCCATCAACCAAGGTCAATCTAGACTCAGACAAAGGTTAAACCTAGCGCTCTGATACCAACTTTGTCACGACCCGAAGGTACGGAACATGACTGGCACTTAAATTATGAAACGTCTAGAGGAGTAACGTAATCTAAGTAAGCCGAAGCCCAGATATCTAAACCATTTAAAAGAAGAAGTGTAGGAAAATATGTTTAAAAGCAACATCAAATTTTCTCAAAAATTTCGGCAGAATCTCTTTTGTAAAAACTGGCCCCAAACGGGTACAAATAAGAATATATACATAAGCAACAATAAAAAGACATCCCCAAACGGGAGCTAGCTCTACTCCAAAAGGCGGAAACAACAACACAATGCACTAAAATATACAGCGCCGAAGGGCGGGGCTCAAAACTCAAAAGAAAACCAAATCCATCAAAAACCATAATAATACAAGAGCGACTCAAAGGTCGAAGGAATAAGCAACTGGCCTTCTAAATTTATCAAGTAATACAAGTCTGGTTGATGGAGCTTACTAGATATAAATGAAATAATAAAAGTACAACGGCGGTCCTGATACAAGTGAACCAACCTACCCAGCAAATCACCCTGAATGAAATGATGTGCCGGCAAACTACCAAGGAAACCTGTACATCGAAACCTGTAAGAAAATTTGGCACAGCGGGAGAGAGTTGTCAACTCGTGAGCAGAATACATCTGCGAGTAGAAATCGCATGCACGACGCTTTCTTAAGTCATAATAATATACCTAATATAACACTAGTCATCTAGTAGTGGCAGGGTAATAATCTATGCGTAAGTGCAATACTCTATGCGAAAGTGTCAGTGCCTCAAGTAGTAATATGTCATGTGTATGAGTATGCATACACCATGAATGTAAAACAATCAACCATAAAATCTGGATATATCTGTATAAGAAATCTTTAACTTGTATCATAGTAAAATTTGTACGGTAATCTGAAACATCATCAATGAAATCCATGGAAATTCGTGTCAAGCATCGACACAAAACATGTAAATCTCAAAGTCTCAATACCTCATAGTCTCAATATCTCGGGCTCCGTCAGTCCGGATTTGCCCATATCATCAAATCTCATGACAACGGTCGGTATCCTCCGGATATCCGCCGTGCCAGACATCACCGGTAGGTAGTCTTCCCCTGCCAGGCTCATCATCTACAACTCGAGCTTCTTACCCCGGGGTACCATACCTTCCCACCATGTACCCGAGACGGTTCATCCACTCCTCGAATCCGGTCTCGAAATCCAACAAAAAATATGAAATCTCATGGTGGACGACCCATACATCACGAGAAAACCATAACTTGTATTTTAAAATGAGAGGGAGAAGGAGGGAGAGAAGTTTATATATATATATATATATATATATATATATATATATATATTCTTGCGGTTTCCCCAAAATCCAGAAATCTCATAGAAATCCAAAATCATGAGTAAGTAAATAATGAGTATCGGCATATGTCCCACAATACTGCATGATAATATGAAAATGTGAATGCATGAAGTGTCTATGTAATAAATACAATGTCTAACTAGCATATGAGAGTAATCACACAATATTATATCGGACTAGCATTTAGCTAAATATATCAATAAAAAAAATAATATGATCTAAAGTGTACGTGACATGGCAATTCCCGATGATGATGTGTGTGAGCCGACAAATAAGTGTATGTTGTACATGCGCATCATCGGTAATGGTACTGGTATCCTAACAGGCAGAGTTTCATATTAGCTAAAGAAACATATGTGTGAACATGCAATGTGATGAATATAACATGAATATAACAGTGAAGGTGTAGTAAACGCATAACTAGAAAATACCAATTAATTACGAGTCATACCGTTTGTTGTTTTGAAAAAGAACGAATCGTGGTCTTGAAAATAAGTACAACTCGAGCCTAAACTAATATCTACCAAACCAGCTAAGTGACTAACTAAAGAAACCTGTCGAAAGGTATGAAGAATTCTCCTAAAGTCTGAGTCGATATCTCTAGTAGTCGGCGATCCAGCCTCAACAGCGTCACGTACATAGTACTACTTCCTCGAGTCAAGAGTGCGGATCAATCATCACATCTATGCCTCGTACGGTAAAATCCATCGTACGGCATCCCAAAATCGGGGTATGGGTCAACCATCACATGTATACATCATCGTTCGTATAGTATCATCATCAAACAATATCATGATCAAGGGTACTGTACTATAATCGCATACATCCCAATATCATCAATCATATACCATCGTCTGTATAAATATACATCGTCAAATGATCCACTAAAATATCATGTCATATATCAGTTCGTGATTAAGTCACATATTACAATCCGGTTTTATTCTAGAGTCTCGTTCATTTCAAATGTCATCAACACGTATTATCGTTTATATAAATATATTTTATATAATCTCATTTCCCAACGATCCGCTACTATCATAACACATCTCATACCACAACTCGATCGTATATCCAATAGATCACGGTATCAAGCCCAGTCATATCGACTCGTCCCCATGTATCATATAACCTCCTCATATCACATGTATATGTTGTGTGTGTGTGTGTATACCTACACACATTCCTATATGTGTATATATATACACACACATATACACCAAGTTAAGTTTATGTGTGTGTGTGTGTCTACATGAAACCTACGAATTCCCTCCAAGGCAGTCATCCTCATAGTTAAGTCTTTCTAAATCAGTCTAGTCCAATCTAAAGTCTTCAATAGGACCCTACTCGCTAAGAATCTAAGGTCACCTCTGACTTCCTAATAACAGTAGGTAATATCCCTATTCTACGTTTGCGGGGGTGCTATATGCCATCCGCCCGACTTCCCACGTAGATATACATCTACTCACCTGGTCCTTATCTGCCGAAATCAATGTCGCCCTCCTCTTCTTCCTCATCCAAAGTCCATATGAGGGGTACCTATACGCAAACATATATAATATCGTAAACCGAATCGTGGACAAAACCAAAACAGCGTACGAAACGCGCATAGGTTAAAACCATGACCCGCTCATGCAAAAAAACCAAATATCCCTCGATATCGGCGTACAAATGCCGATTGATCGAGATGAAACACAAACGTACAAATCGTTGTTCCAAAACTCACTAATTATAATATAAATAGGGTTTAAATCATCAAAACCTTAAAATTAATCAAATCGTTCTATTTCGAAAAAACCTAGAAAGCGTCAATTAACCGTTTTACTTCAAAACCTGATGTTTAAGAAAACCTAGTGGCCACAATATACTCTAAATATCATAACTAAGTCATACAAACCATTTCTATAATTTAATCCCATCAATTTGTATTAAACCAAAATTTCTAGTTTGCAATTTTATCAAATTTGAACACTTTTTAAACCAAAATTCACAATTCCACAAGTAAACTTGGTTTTGCAATAACTAAATTATTAATCTACAATTTAAAATGTTAATAATGTCATTAAACCCTAATTGGATTTTAATCTCAATTACTTAGTCAATTTCCAAAAACCTAGTTTGCAAAAACTAGCATAATTAGCATATTTATCACATTTTTTTAACTAACAATTTGAAACTAGTAACTAGATTAGGATTTTCATTCCATTAACATGTTAATCTCCTCATTAAAACCATAATCTAATGATAGAAACCCTAATTAGAATTTTATTTCACCAATATATATATATTATAAAAAATCTAGTTTACAAATAGCTTAATTTGAACAATTAAAATGTAACAATTAGTAATTTTGTAGGGTTCCTAGGCACTCTAGTGAGGTCTCCCAAGCCATCAACCATGGCAATTTCAAAAATATGGTGCCTACAAACCCTAGTGTATGGATCGATAACTAGATGTCTAGGCGAAAAGAAAGCTAGCTAACAACTTAGCTAATGAGAATACGGAAATACAACCTTTGTAGATCCGGTGCTCCACCTCCATGGCTCCGCAACGAGGTCCTCTCCGCTGTCCAAGTCAAATCCAGGCTCTAGGATCGGCTTCGTCGGAGAATGGGCAAGCTAGGTCGTCGATGTCCATGCCGAAGATGATCTACGTCGAGGCATCGCTAGATCAAGCTCACAACTTCACCAAGTCAATAAACTTATGAAGTAAACACACTCTACAACTTGGCAAGAGGTAGAGGATGAAGAAATAGGAAGTGGGTAGACTTTAGATTTGGATTTCTCACTCATTTTCTTCACTTGCCATTGGAGTAGCAAGCTTTCTTCATGGAGTTCAAGGAAGAAGAAGAAGAAAATAGTTATGATAAGATAATTCTAAAATGAAAAGAATAATACATTCTTATCATCTTAGAACCATGGTTTAGTGTAGAGAATTAATCATGGTTGAGTGGTATGGTTAGGGTTAAGGATGAGATAAGAATAGTGGACTAAGTCAAAGCTTCAAGAAGCTTTAACTAAACAACAAAGGAAGCCACCATCCTTTTCTCATTCTTTTATTCATTTATCAAAAATAAATGAATAACTAAATAAGATAAATGAATAACTAAATGATAAACCCTAACCATTTCATTAACCAAGGTTTAATACTTTACACTTAACCAAAAAGCATGCATCATCAAACATGATACAAGCAAGTGCACAAAATCATATCGCATATGTAATGCGCACTTCCGAGTGAGAAAATCCATCTTAAGTGAACCGATACTAGTTAACGCAAAGTAATATATCAAATATATAATCATGCATTAAATCATTAAATCAACACTTGATTTAACGATCCGGTCATGTCGCACATAACCGACTGGTATCATCAGTAACAACCTATCGAATCAACACTTGATCCGATAACCCGGCTATATCGAATATAACCGATCAATGTCATATCGCGAGAATCGAATAAAGTATCACATACCGTATTATTCTCGGTCCCGCACATATCTCATATGCGCTCCTATTTCGTTTCGCTTGAGCCAGGAAACCTCTGTGTAGGACTCTAAAGACTCGTCAATACGCCGGCAGCAGGTGATGATCATATCAAACACCCACAAGCCGCAAGCGGTCTGCTAAACGTAACGGCCACCCGGGTATTGAGCGATCTGAAGATCGACGAGCAAGCCCGCTCACACTCCAGTGAATCCGACCAGTAACACTACCGTACAGTCCGGTCTGATCGTCTGATATGTTGCATATCTCGCCTAGGGGTGGTAAACGTCAGACCCCAGTAGCTCGATAAGTCGTGTCGATATGAGGTCTATAACTGTTCGAGAAACTACTGGTAACACTTACCAGTAAATCTCAGCAACCCTGGCCAGGGATTTCCTGTTATAGCCAATCGAACACAGCGCAACATCAACCCCCTATACCGGGAGAGACGAATCCCCTCCTATCGCTCATTGCCTCCATGTGACTCGGGACTGTACCCAAAAACCACCGTTTTACACGCCCTCTTGGACGTGGTAAGATGGAAATCAAATTACAGTGGGAACCACACAAGACTCTATGGCGATCTCGGGTCAACAGACTACTCTGTACCAGTGTCACCAGAGAACTGCCATCTGACGTGAGGTATAATACCATCTGGGAGTTCTCGGCGAGTCCGTCCAGTGTACCCAGTCTCTACTGAGCACCCGTATATCTCCTCTGATGTCAAACACCGATGGATATGGGATCATCCATCGCCCATCTGTATGGGTCGAGAAGGTACACGCTAGTCTACTCTGGTATATCGATGCCCCGTCTCGATACACCCACGACTAGGGAGTTTGAAGGATGTACTTATGGACTACCATGTCCCCACTAGTATGATCCGCATCATAGTCCAGGTAGTCAAGTACAGATCCTAAGGGCTTTACCAACATGTAACAGAGAGACAATCAGCATACACGTTAAGGTAAAGGGTAACTAGATAGCATACTATCATGTCGAGCAAGAAAGTCCTCCCTATATATGTCCCAGCATCCACTACAATATACATCCTATGTACAGTAATGGCCTCTAGGGCATACATATAACTAACAATCTCCCACTTGCACTAGGGCCATCTGTAGCAGTGGTTGCAGTATCTCATACTCAACCATCCCATAAAAGTCTCTCTCTGGGAACAGGCCTTTGTGAGTGGATCCGCTGTGTTGTCCTCTGAGTCTACTCTCCTTACCTCGATCTCCCTGGAGATCAACCATCTCCATGATCAAGTGACACTGCCTTAGAATATGTCTGGATCACTGATGGGACCGGCGTTCCTTGGCATAAGCCACAACTCCATTGTCTCACAATGGTAGGAACATAGTTCATCTCATGAACCTATATACACCCAAACAGCCTCTTTGGTAGCATCTTAAGTAGCGATGTATCCTGCCTTTATCGTCTAGTATGCCACGGTATCTAGCTTGGAACTCTTCCAACATACCGTCCCTTTACTGAGGGTAAAGACAATGCCTGCAACTGACATTCAGTCGTCTTTATCACCCTGGAACACTTCCAGTGATTCTCCAGGATCGGTTGATACCATCTCACTACAACTAGTGAGAATCCTAACATCCAATTAAATCTGTCTCATAGATCCAAAACCCAGGATTTAGGAGGTATCATTTTGATCCTACGTGGAGAATCCTAGTGATAAGCGAAGATTGATCGAGCGTAGCATAGGAAACTCCTTCCCTATCAAGAGTATGTCATCCACGTACTCTACGAGGATCGTCACCATACTCCCTACTACCTTTTTGTTTATACAAGGTTCATCTACCATTTTGATGATGTCAAACTATTTGACTGATTCATCAAAACAGATGTTCCAACTCCGCGATACCTGCTTTATCCTATAAAGCATCTTGCACACGTTTCCGCTACTCCCACTGTCTACGAAGCCCTCTGGCTGTGTACTTATAGACGCTCTCTTCTAAATCATCATTTAGAAAAGATGTCATGGCACCCAACCGCCAGATATCGTAGTCATGGTATGTAGCCGTGGTAAGTAAGATCTGGATGGACTTAAGCATAGATCCTTAGAAAAGGTTTCAACATAATCCTTACCTGATCAATGATGCAAACCTTTAACAAGTCTAGCTTTGAAAGTCTCAACTTTTCCATGTACACCAAGTAATCTTCTCAAGATATACTTGCTCCTGATGGGGATTTAACCCTTCAGATATAGCAGCTAAAGTCCATACTTTGCTGGTGTATAAGGATTCCATCTCAGATCGCTAAACATCCAGCTATTCTTACAGAGTCTTACCCCAGATGGCCAGCTCGAAACTAGTTGGGTCATCATCTCATGATGCAATTCTCGCTCCCACTGTCATAGAGAAACCAAAGTATCTCTCAGGTGGGTGAGGAACCCTACTAGATCGGCGGAGAGGCTGAGGTTCGTTGGAATCTACTGAATCTTTTGGTTCTATCAAATCATGTGCTGTAGTTTGTATAGCTGGAACATTTCCAGTTCTACATAACTGACCTTGCCTCGAGCTTGTCCGGATTTTGCTTTTCAGACATAGGCCGGACAACCCCAAATCTTAACTAGCTTAAGACATAGGCTCTTCCCTTTCCATATCACATATGAAATGGTAGGCAACTTATGTGATTCGAACCCTATTCAATAGGTATGCAGCTTCTCAAGCGCATAACCCCTAAAAGGAAATAGGTAACTCAGTAATACTCATCATAGAGCACACCATATCATATAGGGTGTGATTGCTCCGCCCCGATATACCATCGTGCTATGGTGTATGCGGAGGAGTAATGCTGAGAGAGAATCTCATTCTCCTTTAGAAAAGTCCAGGATTTCCGTGCTCAAGTATTCTCCTCCTAGATCACATCAAAGGACATAATACTTATACCCGTATTTTGGTTCTCTACTTCTAACTTATATTCTGTGAATATCTCAAAAGGTTCGGACTTGTGTTTCAACAAGAACATATGTCTGAATCTAAAGAGATCATCAGAGAACGTAATGAAGTATAAAGAACCAGTCCTGGCATGTGTAGACAGGGGACCTTACATACATCAACATGTATCATATCCCAAGAGTTCGCTAACTCTTTCTCTGTTTCCAATAAACAGAGCTATGGTCATCTTATCTTTGTGACATGACTGGCGAGTTTCACAAGATGTAAATTCAAACTAATTTAAACATGCATCTTTATGTAACTCTAGTTAGTCGGGTCACATTGATTTGACCTAGTCTACAATACCTCAAGAAGAATTCGTTCATTTCTGAACTATTCCACTCGTGTGTGTTCCGTATACTAAGAACTGTAGTTTGATTTAGAACATTAATGCTTTTAGATAACGTGCCTGATCCGATCAACTTTTGATATAGGAAATGTTCAAAACATTATCCAACAATACAAAATTTTATCATTTCTTTACTAATAAAGAGATTGATATGATTTTGTATATCAGGTTCGGTATCTAATAACATTCGTTCAGAATCAATGTATTACAATACAGGGTGACAGTGACCAACAGACTTGGCTGCAACACTTGCCCCGTTTTCTGCCTCATGAAACTTATCACCCGTTCTCAGTTCTCTACCTTTCTGTAGCCCTATGTAACAGATTACATATCTGGGATCCTGATCCGGTATCATATACCCAGGACGTAAAGGATACAGAGAAACAGTTCTGTATAATGAACACACCCGAAGATGATGCATCAGCATGCACTCTCTTCGTTTGGGCGGCACGGGAATTCTGGTAATCCCCAATTTCCTGCTCTGTCTTATAACAATTATAAGTTGGAGCGGGACCAACGTTCCCAGCTCAGTATAACAAGCGGGTTCGGTCAATAATCCGTATTATTATCTTGATTAAGGCGTGATATGGTCGCTACCAGGAGAGAGAGAGAAGAAAACACTCAGCGTGCGCTCTGTCAAGAATAGATTGGTTATTATTTTTTTTTTTATCTAATCAGGATGGCTCCCACTGCTTTTTATCAAATCTTCCTTCAAACCCTAAAAGGAAAGACTAGCCGGGATTAATTACACACTACAAGTTCGCCAATCTTTCAGCCAGGCCAGTGTCGGTACTTTGAGGGAGGTCCCCCGTGCTTTCGCACGAACCTAATTAATGTAAACCTCATTTTCCCAGAGGCGTAACCCCGTTGACACCTTTCTAGACACCTACTTGATCGGCTAATTGTAATGTATAAAACTCTCCCAGGAGTAACTCTTACTCGCAGCGGGTATCGGGATCCAACTATCTCATAGAAGGTATGCAATCTCATTGTAAATTTCAACACTTGAAATTCCCGATAATATTTTGCCCCTAGCTCGCTATGACCTTGACGAATGCCAAACAACCCATAGTCCACTAGTCAAGTTCAACCCGTACATTACTTGATCGAATTAAACCCACCCGCACGACCCTTGACGAATGCCAAACAACGCCGTACGAATACCCTAATCCAATCTGCATCATATGCATAAGCAGATAAATACTAGTTAGCTACCGCACACTACGCCTTGACGAATGCCAAACTACCGTAGCAGGAATACTAACTAGTACTTATCTGTAATGACGGAGGGCTACGACAGGTTTTTCTGAAAACCTATTGCGTAATGAACTTGATATCGTTGTAGGATCGAATGAATTTTAAAATGGAGTACTTTTGAGGCTTTTCTAGTTTTGCTAAAGGAGTCACTCCCGGTGAAGGGATCGTCGGTCCTTTCCTCGTCGAATGAGGTGCGGGATATATCACATATATCGCTGTGCAAAGCAAAAACTCTTAAAAGCAATCAAAAAACAAACCTAGTGTGTAGCATCTGCCAGTTATTGCTAAAGGAGTCACTCCCGGTGAAGGGATCTCGGTCCTTTCCTCATCGAATAAGGTGCAGGATATATCACATATACCGCTGTGCAAAGCAAGAACTGTAGCTACCTGTTTTATTTTGAAATTCGATTCTACAACATCTTAGGTTTCTTTTATATTCATTAATCACATTAATGAAGTCCCATCATTTAATTACCTAAACATCACAGATAAATACGACGTACACTTATGCCATCCGCATTCGCCTCGATGTCCCCTCGTGCACCGTTAGGTTAGGTAACTAACGGCAGAGCGGGGCAGGGCTAGCACGGGTGTAAAACATAAGTAACGTCTATATAATATATCATATATACTATATATGTATCTATCACAGAACATCACATGATCACATCACAGATATCGCAGCAGAAGAATCATATGAAATATTGGATATACTAGGACGTCCGTGTTTTCAATACGAGCCAGTATAAAACACGGATTCCATGGTCGTGATGAATAGCCAAACCCACACCCCTAGACCCCTACGAGAGCGGCAAGCAACCCTACCAATTCTAGAGTTAGGAGACCCGGACTCGACTCCTCGAGTTGGTCTCCCACTGGACTCCAGAACCTGGTTACTTGTGCTCCCCTCCTTGGGTCTATCCTAGTGCGGAAAAGTAAATAATATACAAACGGTGACAACTTCCGCAACCTGGAAGCGCCCCAATAAAAGAATATTACATACAAGTTTTTACATGAATGAAAATGAAAAACACTCATCTCACATAAAAACCCCCGGCTATTCAAAACACGACGATCCAATATAACATATCCAGCAACACATAACATCACATGTCATCAACGTAAGTAAATATGTCCATCCCAATTGTCGTTGACATATAGCAACGAAACCGGCGATATCACATATTACACTTACGGTCACAGAAAATAAAGTGTAAAACTACAACAATTGGAATCCGCAACAACCTCAGACATCACATGCCTGACCAAATGAATTACTTAGACATCGCATGCCTAACAATTATAAACCCCGCATTTTAGTCTCAAAATCGAAAACTCTTTTCAATACCAAGTCGGGCAATTCAACAAGATTCCCGACATCCTGATCGAATGCTCGTCGCAAACTTCAGTAGACGGCCGCACCCCCGATACCGTCGACGAAGTGCACCAAGGCGGAACACCGCCACCGCGAGCACCCGGACGGATGCTTTCGGCGACGGGGTTCTCCTACAGTCACTTGGTCGGGGCTATGGGGTGTAGCTGTCTATTAAGTTTACCCGGCGAGTATCCGCGTACGCTACGTGATTGCGACGGACTTTTGATCATATCAAAATTCCGTGGCAACCTATCAAGTGAGACTAAATTGCTGTGTTTATAACATTCATTTAGTTATCTCATAACTACTTGTGAATTCCAATTATTGTATCCCATTCCAGATAAACAGAAAATGTCAAACTTTTCGATCGAACAATCGAACACCCAAGTTTTCCCGAAACTGATCAACACATGAAGCAAGTCTAACAACATTCCGTTCGTACCTCAGTACCAACGATCTAGCCGTAGAAGGGTCAAGCCAACGCCTCACATGTGGCACGCCGTACTGCCCCAAACCCGAAGGTTCAAAGGGCAGTTCAAGACGTTCACATAATCGAGTTAAGGTTTGTGTCTTCTAGAGGGACCATCGCATTACTTGCACTACTTAGAACGTCGTTAAACTACGGAAAAATCCAACTCTTGGAAATTTCCCGACAGGGGAAAAATTGGGTATTTATATCCGGTCGAACTTTTTAACATATTCTAATATTTATCCGGAAAGCCACACAGACAAAATTTGATACCCCGATCGAAACACCGAATCCCCAAAACAACTGCAGAAAATTCAACTCTTGAAAAACAATTAAAAATTCCCAGGAAAACCAGCATAGCAGAAGAGGAATTACTGTACAGAATTAGTAGCGCAAAACGACAAATCGGCCGCGCTTCCGCCGCACGAGCCATGCTCGTGCCGCGGAAGCGCGGCGCTCTAATGGAATTAGGGCTACGAATTTTTCAGTTTTCCTTATAATCTCCTGCTGATTTTACTGAATATTTTTAATATAGAAAAATCCCTGTTTTTGGAAAAAGGACAGAGAGCAATATTGGTTCGGGGTTTCGGGTTCGTTCGGACTTCAATTTCCGTCTGGACTTCGCCTAAGGCTCTAGCTAGGCTCTGATACCACTGTAGGGTTCCTAGGCACTCTAGTGAGGTCTCCCAAGCCATCAACCATGGCAATTTCAAAAATATGGTGCCTACAAACCCTAGTGTACGGATCGATAACTAGATGTCTAGGCGAAAAGAAAGCTAGCTAACAACTTAGCTAATGAGAATACGGAAATACAACCTTTGTAGATCCTGTGCTCCACCTCCATGGCTCCGCAACGAGGTCCTCTCCACTGTCCAAGTCAAATCCGGGCTCTAGGATCGGCTTCGTCGGAGAATGGGCAAGCTAGGTCGTCGATGTCCATGCCGAAGATGATCTACGTCGAGGCATCGCTAGATCAAGCTCACAACTTCACCAAGTCAATAAACTTGTGAAGTAAACACACTCTACTGCTTGGCAAGAGGTAGAGGATGAAGAAATAGGAAGTGGGTAGACTTTAGATTTGGATTTCTCACTCATTTTCTTCACTTGCCATTGGAGTAGCAAGCTTTCTTCATGGAGTTCAAGGAAGAAGAAGAAGAAAATAGTTATGATAAGATAATTCTAAAATGAAAAGAATAATACATTCTTATCATCTTAGAACCATGGTTTAGTGTAGAGAATTAATCATGGTTGAGTGGTATGGTTAGGGTTAAGGATGAGATAAGAATAGTGGACTAAGTCAAAGCTTCAAGAAGCTTTAACTAAACAACAAAGGAAGCCACCATCCTTTTCTCATTCTTTTATTCATTTATCAAAAATAAATGAATAACTAAATAAGATAAATGAATAACTAAATGATAAACCCTAACCATTTCATTAACCAAGGTTTAATACTTTACACTTAACCAAAAAGCATGCATCATCAAACATGATACAAGCAAGTGCACAAAATCATATCGCATATGTAATGCGCACTTCCGAGTGAGAAAATCCATCTTAAGTGAACCGATACTAGTTAACGCAAAGTAATATATCAAATATATAATCATGCATTAAATCATTAAATCAACACTTGATTTAACGATCCGGTCATGTCGCACATAACCGACTGGTATCATCAGTAACAACCTATCGAATCAACACTTGATCCGATAACCCGGCTATATCGAATATAACCGATCAATGTCACATCGCGAGAATCGAATACAGTATCACATACCGTATTATTCTCGGTCCCGCACATATCTCATATGCGCTCCTATTTCGTTTCGCTTGAGCCAGGAAACCTCTGTGTAGGACTCTAAAGACTCGTCAATACGCCGGCAGCAGGTGATGATCATATCAAACACCCACAAGCCGCAAGCGGTCTGCTAAACGTAACGGCCACCCGGGTATTGAGCGATCTGAAGATCGACGAGCAAGCCCGCTCACACTCCAGTGAATCCGACCAGTAACACTACCGTACAGTCCGGTCTGATCGTCTGATATGTTGCATATCTCGCCTAGGGGTGGTAAACGTCAGACCCCAGTAGCTCGATAAGTCGTGTCGATATGAGGTCTATAACTGTTCGAGAAACTACTGGTAACACTTACCAGTAAATCTCAGCAACCCTGGTCAGGGATTTCCTGTTATAGCCAATCGAACACAGCGCAACATCAACCCCCTATACCGGGAGAGACGAATCCCCTCCTATCGCTCATTGCCTCCATGTGACTCGGGACTGTACCCAAAAACCACCGTTTTGCACGCCCTCTTGGACGTGGTAAGATGGAAATCAAAGTACAGTGGGAACCACACAAGACTCTATGGCGATCTCGGGTCAACAGACTACTCTGTACCAGTGTCACCAGAGAACTGCCATCTGACGTGAGGTATAATACCATCTGGGAGTTCTCGGCGAGTCCGTCCAGTATACCCAGTCTCTACCGAGCACCCGTATATCTCCTCTGATGTCAAACACCGATGGATATGGGATCATCCATCGCCCATCTGTATGGGTCGAGAAGGTACACGCTAGTCTACTCTGGTATGTCGATGCCCCGTCTCGATACACCCACGACTAGGGAGTTTGAAGGATGTACTTATGGACTACCATGTCCCCACTAGTATGATCCGCATCATAGTCCAGGTAGTCAAGTACAGATCCTAAGGGCTTTACCAACATGTAACAGAGAGACAATCAGCATACACGTTAAGGTAAAGGGTAACCAGATAGCATACTATCATGTCGAGCAAGAAAGTCCTCCCTATAGATGTCCCAGCATCCACTACAATATACATCCTATGTACAGTAATGGCCTCTAGGGCATACATATAACTAACAAATTTAACAATCTAGATTAGATTTTACATGTCTTTATGTGTTAATCCACTCATTAAAACCATGAACAATTTATAAAGACCCTAGCTTGATCACAACCCTTTCTTGAATTTCACAAATTAAAAATAAAAGCCAATTTATTAGATGAAAAGCTTAAATTAAAATAGTTAAACAACTAATTAGCCATTAGGTTGGAATTTATACCTTACTAACATGATATCAAAAATGAGAATCATAGCCTCCAAAGTGCTAACTTTTCTCCAAGATCCTTGCTTGTTTGGCCAAATAATAAAGGGTAATGATTTAATTATGAATTTGTGATGTTTTATTTTGATTTTCATGAATTTTTGATGAATTTTTGAAGTGAGAAGGAGTTGGAGAAATGAGGGGCTACCATGGGGGTAATTTTGGCCATGAGGGAGGTAGTGAGGGGAGAGAGAGAAAGAGTATAGAAATGTGCAGAAGAGTTCTCAAATTATTACCTCACTTAAGTCTTTTCATGATTTAATTAATTTTATTCATTTTCTTAAATCATTTTACCCTAGAATTCTCTAGAGTTTGGAAGAAAAATCAAGAAGAGTAGAACATGATACAAACATAATTCTTGTATGTCATGGCTCACATTTGTCAAATTAACCCATTGCAATTTATAATTTGCACCCATTTAATATACAATTAAAAGCTTATGTAAATATTTGAATTTAATTAATTTAGGAAAAATATTTTAGTAAAATAGAAATTTACAAGTGACCAAATAAATACCAAATACTAGCAATTACATAATTAAAATAGACGTATTTAAGTTTATATTGAAAAAAATTTGTAGTTGAGTTTTACGGAAAATACGGTTCATTTTACCGATTATCAGAAAATTCAACTAAAGGGTTTTATTTATTTAATTATTTATTTATTTATTTTTAAAACGTTACAGACGAAAAACTCATGATCAAGGGACTGTCAAAGGAATCGCCGCGATTCAACCATCCGAGCCAAAGCCACGGCCACCTTTCTTCTAAACCTGTTTCTATAATATCGTATTTTTAGTTTTAGTGACAACAAAACCAAATTCTTTTGTTTCTCGAACCTTAAGCGACACTACCTAATCTCCAATTCCCTGCAGATCGACCCGTAGTTACCGGCTAGATACAACGTACCGTGCACTTGCGGTTTATAAATTTTAAAACGAGACCGAGCTCACGTGCGCATTATTTCCAAAACTGATTCTATTTCCAAAACATACGCGTTTGCGCGCGGGTGAAATCCCTACAAGTTTTTGGCGCCGTTGCTGGGGATTTGTAGTGATTAGGTATTGTAATTTCTGGTTCTTTCTAACAATACTAACTTTTAACATAATTTTTTCAAAACTAACATAACACAAATTCTCTTCTTTTTGTTCTCTGTCTTTTTTATCTGCTGTCCCACTGAATTTAATTATAGAATTTTGCATATAAAATTGGGACATTCTAAGGATAGTAAGCACACGGTAGAAAGTAGGAGCATCCATTCAAAAATCTGGCCGCAAATAAATTCTCTTTGGTCGCAAATTGTGGCCTATCTGCCTCCATTTGCCCCATATTTTTGTTGTTTGCTTCTTTGTCCTATTTGTGATCTATTGGTACATGCAAAATTTCACAATTATGTGTGTGCAGCTAATTGGCCATATATATCGCTTTTTGCACTAAATATCGTATTTTCCGACATTTTCAGATTTCAACGGGATTACGAAAAGCGATCGTGCGGAGCAAGATTAAAATTTAATTGCTAAACATTATTGAAGTATAGTGCCAAAGATCCGGGTAGTTTGACCTGCGCAAGCGAACATTCAACGATTCGGATCACTTTCAAAGTGGTTTTTTAAAACCAAATCATATCGGTACGTATTTCCTAACACCATCGCTCGAATCCGATGCAATCCAATTTTCTATCTTTTGCAGGATTCTTCGCAAATTTTGCCGCCAATAGAACTAGAGAACTAACCGTATTTCTTGCAGTGCATAATACTTAACTGAAAAAGAATTGCTTTAAAGTGATTGATTTCTTGAAATTCTTTTAAATTGATTGCGCATTGCATTTTAAATACGAAATTAAAGGCATAAAGACCAAAACAAGATACGGTAAAGGATTTCTTCACCTTTTCTCCGTAGGCCACAAATCACAAAACTGCATTCTTGCATACCTCCAGTAATTTAAAATCAATTAGAACTCTGATCTTAAGGACTTCGCGCTTATTAGGAGAACTTAACTGTGTTTAGAACTTTGCTTAACGGTATATCGTTCACGGGGTGTCTAGGCAAGTGTTTAAGAGAAAGGGTTATTTAATTAAGGACCTTCACGAATGCGTTGGAAAACCTCCTCTTATCTCTTGCACTTACCTGGTTTTGTGATCAGTATATCTTGAGCTTATTTCTCGATACACTTTTACTTCGGCAATCAGGTTCTTGAGCAGGTCTTGTTGACTTAGCATAACATAGACTGCTAAGGGTGTGATATTCTTTATTTTTGTGATATTTGTGAATTCTTGTTAATATGGGTGATACACAATACAATTCTATTTTTCACTATTCTTATTCTTTTGTTTATACTCAATCCCAATTGATTTGTACAAATTGCCAAAATTCTTCCCATATTCATGATAATTGTCCTTTTCTAGGGGGTGACCAACCGTCCCAAATTTTTGATAACGGTCACCCACCTAACACTCCTGAACCCAGTCCCGCTTCAACCATTGACCAAATGATTGAAAATTTAGAGAAAGAGGTCGACAGAATGACTGCTTTAGCATCACTACCATCATAATCCCTCCAACCTGAAACAATTAAACCATCATTAGGGAGTGACGGTGAGATAGATGCTAGGTTGACCACTTTTGAAAACGGTATTGAAGTAATGACTGCGGTTGAGAACCAATCAGCAGCGACGCTATCTCTGTTTTTACTGCAATCTGAGCAATTATTTGTTGCTCAAGCTCAATCTTTGGTTAGAATTGAGGAACAAACGAAACATTTAGCTGAGAGGATTCTAGGGTATGGACATAGTCAATCGAAACCCCATAGTGTCAACATCTGTCAGCTAGGGAATCACCCGAGTGAAATAAATGATCAGATCAATTTGGATGATTTTTTAGATGATGATACCGCTGAATTGACTAGGTGTTCACAAGACATACAAGCAAACCCTCTAAGTCAGTCCACCATTAGCCTTCAAGTATCCACTGACCCTCTTATCACTTGTGATCTAGAGATTGATTTAACTGAAATAATACTTGATGAGGGAATTCTTGAACCGACTGATTTTTGCTTTCCAATTTTAGATGAGGGAGCTTATGAATTTAACGGGTATGGTTGGGATAGATTAAAAGAAATCAATGATCAGGAACCCACAATTTTTGTATCACCTTTTGATATTGTTTCGGAAGAAACGTTAGTGTGGGAACCTACTTTTTTAAATGATATGAACCTACCCCTTTGTGAATGTTGTGATGAGGAAATCTTTTTGGGAGAGAATGTAAATAATGAGAGTAGGATTGTGAAAAATAATAGGGAGGAAGACAGTGTTGAAAATTATTCTTTTATACAGAGTTTTGAGGAAATTTTTGCTGATGAACTTGATATTCTTGGTGAGTTTGGGTCAAGATCATTTTGGGATCATCCTTTGAACCTTTCTTTATCAGAACTTTTTGCGGATGAACTCCAGTTCTTACACGAACCTGACTTCGAAACTCAACACATACTTATTGAAAATTCAATTCAGTCAGAAAACAATACTTTGACCGCTTCAAAACTTCATTTTCACCTTCAACATTTTTTGCTCCCTACTTTTACACGTCCATGCCCTTCACTAACATCTAACTTATACATATTCTTTTTCTTTTTCTTTTGTATATACATATTCTTTTGCCAGCCATGGCACTATATCAACAAAAATTTTGAATGGCTGATATTAATTTCTGCACTAACCCAATCGTTTAACTTGTACATGTTGTAATTAATCTTGGATTTTTCTTTTTTTTTGAATAAAATTCTCATCCTGATGTATAAGTCTAGCTACCGGAGACGGGGGCACCAATGAGGACATCGTAAAACTCAGGTTTGGGGATGGGCATTGCATCATATGTATATTCTGCATTGCATATATATTAAAAAAAACCAGAAAAATTGAAAATTTTTATGAAAAATATAAAAACTTTGTCGTTAAGTTAGCGAATAGATTAAATTAGATTTTATTCCGAAAGTTTAGTTGATACGTTAGAAGTAACTAAATCCTAGACTTAGGAATTGAAAACCCTAAAAATAACCCTCTTTTTGTTAAAACTTGGTAATTATACGTCCTTACAGTTTTTTTTTTGAGAAATAGGTAATCTTGAGTTCAGTTCTTTAGTTAAGTCAAGATGAAGGGAAAGTATTGAAACTTTACTGAAAGATAAGTCTGAAAAATAGTTTCTGTTCTTGAGTCCAAATTTAGAAAGTATATACCCTACAAACTGCACATACACGCACCTTGAAATTTGGGATAGTAGAGCATACCTAGAAATACTCTTGCCTGAAAGCCTAGTATGAAAGAAAAATCGGTATTTAAAGCTAAACACTATAAGAGTATCATTGAAAAATATATCCGATCTTGAAAAAGAAAAGAAAAATGAAAGAAAAATGAATAAATAAATAAAGTCAAGACCTGGAAACTGCTATTTACGCTTTAAGTTTATACATTCAGTAAACGGCTGTTAATGCCTCAAGAAGCATTAATAGTCGCATGAAAGGTGTATGAGCAGCACCGTCCATCCATTAATGAAAAGAAATACTATTAGGTATTAAGGCAAGAGTACTATAGCTTGAATTGAATTCTCAAGTGTAGGGGTGAAAATACACACACACGTAGGGGTATACGATCGATGTTTGGAGGAAAGATAAAAATGAAGAATAAGACTTATATTTTCTGTAAAGTTGATAAAAATTCCTGATTTGAGACCGCACTTTAGAAGGAAAACTCAGAAATACCAATATCTTTCTAAATTGTAAATACGCATATGATCTAAGATTAAATAGATAGAGTTGTGAAACATACGGGTTGGATATTTCTAACTTAGGATAATATAATTTATAACTTAGATACTAAACTCTAGGAGTAGAATCAACGTTAACTTATGAAACTAGCTTGACGGGATTTTGTGGGTGCAAGCCACTGAAAACCCTCAGTAGACAAAACTCCTCCTACTAGGGACACCTAGAGATTTAACGGCTTATTGCACGGGCTCAGTGCAATCGCGTTCTATGCGAAAGTGAGGTTAGGATTTAGTTTTGCTCGGGACGAGCAAAAGATAGGTTTGTTGGTATTTGTTCATCACGATTTATTATATTTTAGTACCGCTCAATTCCTATCATTTTGTCAATAAATAGTGCTATTTTATCTATGTCTGCTCATTAGTACAGAATACAGGTACACAGGCAAAAACACTGGAGATGGTACACAACACGAACAGAAACGGCGGTTTTTAGCGGGAACTGCAAACGGGACAGCTAACAGATCATGACATTAAGTTTTGCAAACAAAATAATGTTGTGTACAAATAAATATTTAGTTTTGGTCCAACATGATACAATATCAAAACTCATGTTTGAACCATCATGGATCAAGTGGGCTTGAGCTATCATGAGGCATCAAGTTGCAAACACCATCATGGTGTCTTGCAAGTGGTGCAAGCAAGTGGGTATGGTTCAATATATTTAGAAAAATTGTGATTTGAAGTGTGAACACACATACACCCACTTGATCCTTCTCTGTGATTTAGCTCCAGATTGTACATATGTGTTAATTAAAAAGAATTGCAATTACAGAGAGATGCCCAAGTGAACAGAAGACTACTGAAGAAAGATGGGCCCCACTCTCCATTTCTTTCCCACAGATTTAATCATCTTGGCCGCAATTTGCGGCCAAGTTGGGGTCAAATGGGCTCGTTCTCTTTGTGTGGGTCCTTGGTGGTCATATAAGTCCAGTGTCATATGCAACTTTTGATTTTTGGTTGCCTATAAATAGCAGATCATAGATATAGTTCTTGGAGGCTTTTGGAGTGAGAAAATAGTTTGTAAACATTTGATAGCTTCTTCTTCTTCCCTCTTTGAGCTCTCACTTGAATGCTTCATTAAGGAGGTTGAAATTGCTATCTACCTTATAGCTCAAGCCCTCCATTTTGTTAATAAAGAATTTGCACTTTCTTTTGCTTTGGCTTTTTGTTCTTATGTTTTCTTATGTGTTCTTTCTTTTGTTTTTCATTTTCTTTTTATAATGCTCGAATAATCCATGGTTGTGGTGATGGTGAGGATGTGAGATGAAAGGCTTTGCCTTCCTCTTCCTCTTGTTATTGTTTAAAGTGCTTAATTGTGATTGTAAGCTTAAGATTGCTAAATGGAAGTGTTTGATATGATATGATGATTTTGATGGTTATTTGTAACCTTTATCTCATATCCTATTTCTTCATGTTCACTAGTTGCAAGGTTAAGCTTAGAATCATTTATATTAAACTTACTAGGTAGTTGAGATATGGTATCTTGCTTATGTTTCTTGACAACTCTCATTCAAGCATATACCATATACTCTCACCCACCTACTTAGCAAGAATAATACAAACTTTTACTTCTTATTTGCAAGTTGATGTGTATTGATGCTCTATGCTTGCTAACCCTTGTGCTTAGTATTGATACATCATGCATGGACATAAGAATGGTAAGTAAGAACGTAACGGATTCATTTCGTGTTTTGTGACGAAATCCAATAACATGATGATTTTTTCTTTGCAACCGCATTGGCAATTCATGCTTCGCGTCGGGATCGACAGAAGGAACGAAAACCCATGATCAAGGGATCGTCGAAGGAATCGCCGCAATTCAACCATCTGAGCCAAAGCCACGACCACCTTTCTTCTAAACTTGTTTCTATAATATCGTATTTTTAGTTTTAGTGAAAACCAATCCAAATTCTTTTGTTTCTCGAACCTTAAGCGACACTACTTAATCTCCAATTCCCTGCGGATCGATCCGTACTTGCCGGCTGGCTACAACGCGCCATGCACTTGCGGTTTATAAATTTTAAAATGAGACCGAGCTCGCGTGCGCATTATTTCCAAAAATGATTCTATTTCCAAAACATATGCGTTTGCGCGCGCGGGTGAAGTCCCTACAAACATTTTGAAAACACACTCGGTTCTTTTCAAAACACTCGTTTAAAAGGCGGAGCTTAAACCACTCCGTTTCAAAGCTATTGTTCCTTCAATGATATCAAGTTCATTATGTTCAAGGTTTTCGCCAAAAACCAGCCGTAGCCCTCCGTCATTTCAAATGAGTAGCACATCATATTCATTCTATATTTGTTGGCCTTCGTCAAGGAATAGTGAATGGTAGTGGTGTTGCAAGTTTGTAGCATAGATAGATGCATTGGTTTATGACAGTCATACATCCTTGTTTGCCTTCGTCAAGGTCATAAAAGCTTGAAGCAAAAACCATATCGGGAATTTCAAACACAAAGGAAACTTGCAGATTTAGCATGCCTTCTGAAGTGTGGTAACTAGAGTGGCTTCCATCTAGGTCATCACACAATGATAGTTGGATCCCGATCCCACTGATGAGTAGGATTACTCTTGGGAGATACTTTTCACTTCACAATTAGCTAACCTATTAGGTGTCTAGAAAGTGTTAACGGGGCTACGCCTCTATGGAAACGAGGTTTATTTTAATTAGGTCCGTGCGAGAGCACGGGATCGGAGTACCAACACCCACCTGGCTGAACAGTTAGCGAACTTGTAAAGCGTAAATGATCCTGACTAGTTCTCCTATTAAGGTTTGATGGAGAATTCGAGGAAACAGTGGGAGCCATCCTGGTTAGATAAGATAATAAACCAATCTACTCTTGCAAGAGCATACGCTGAGTGTTTCTTTTCTCTCTCTGTGTGAAAGCAATCATGACGGGACTTAAACTACTACTCAAAAAAAATACACTGACTGGGCGAAACTATAAAGATTAGCTGAGGAACGTCAATATTGCACTTACTTATGACAAAGTGGCATACGTCCTCACCAGTACTGCTCCCTCTATCCTAAGACCAGACTCCTCGGTTGTGGACATCGAAGTCCGAAAAAAGTTGGACTTGGATTGCGAGAAAGCTAAGTGCATCGTACTGGCTTCCATGAATAATGAACTCCAGAAGCAGCATGAGAATATGGACATCAAATTCATTTTTCTCCATTGCAAGGATTTGTATAGAGAGCACTCTCGTATCGCAAGGTAAAAGACCTCAAGGAAATTATTCCAGATGAGGTTAGCTCTTGGATCACCTGTAGGAGAGAGCGCCCTAAAGATGATCAATCTCATTGAGAAACTCGCAAATCTGGGATGCATGTTAGAGAATGATTTATACATTGACTTGATTCTACAGTCCCTTCCTCACACCTTCTCTCAATTCTTGCTGAACTTTAATATGCACGGAATGGAAGGTGATCTTCCAAACCTCCTCAACATGTTGAGGATAGTGGAGAGCTCCTTGAAGAAAGAGAAGACACATGTTCTTATTCTTGGGGAATTTTTTTCTTCTAATCCAAAGAGAAAGCTAAGGGGAAGAAGAAGAAGTCAACCACCAAGCCGAAAGGAGATGTCAAAAAGGTGCAAGGAATGAACAAATTGTGGAGAGTAAAACAGGAAAAGGATGAGTGCTACTACTGTCACAAGAAGGAGCACTGGAAGAAGGATTGTAAGGATTTCAAAGCCAAGGGCAAGGACACGAAGCAAGCTGATGCTTCTGCTTTAGGTGTGTTATGTAAGCCTATAAGAAGGTAAAAGGAAAAGACAACTGAATAGTCTTATTTAATTTCTCCAGAACCGGAAACCATTCTCAAATATGAAACAAGTTTCTTCGAGTTCATATGTAACTATACGATGGTCTTATCCAATAAATGTAAATCCTCGTAGTGATACGGAATGTTCCGGACAAAAGAAAGGGTAAAAGTAGGAGTGGCAATGAAGTATGCAACTCTGACAATCTAAAATCCAGTGTGTTTTAAGAAGGTTCGGTTAACTTGGTTAATGTGTTTTAGTCTAGGGTCGGGCCATGGTCGCTGCCAAAGAGAGAGAGGAAAGAAACACTCAGCGTGCACACTAATCTAGATCAGAATGGTTAATCACTTTATCTAATCAGGATGTCTCCCCACTATATCCTCAAATTCTCCTCCAAACCCTATAAGAAGAATTAGTCGGGATCATCTAAAATCACCCAAGGAGTAAACCAACTCATCAGTGGGAATCGGGATCCAACAATTATGGAATGATAACTTGATGGAATCCACTCATGTTATCATATTCTAGAAGGTATGTGCATGCTTGGCAAGTTTCCTGTATGTTTGAAACTCCCAATGTGATTTTTACCCCATGTTCTTATGACCTTGACGAAGGTCAACAAATCATAAGTCACATGTCAAGTTTTACCCATCATTGTCCAGGTTAATTTGAACCTACCCATACTCCCTCTTGACGAAGGTCAACAAGGCTGTACGACTGTCCCAAACCGACACATCTATCTATGCAACAGAAAGGTAACAAACAACTAACATACACTATGCCTTGACGAAGGTCAACAAACATTGCATGAAAACTAAGTGCTACCCGTCTGAAATGATGGAGGGCTACGAATGGTTTTTGGCAAAAAACATTTAACGTAATGAACTTGATATCGTTGAAGGAACCGGATAGCTTTACAAATATATAGTAGCAAAAACTTTTGCTAAAAAGGTCACTCCCGGTGAAGAGATCTCGGCTCTTTCCTCGTGGAATGACGTGCAGGATATTCCAACTGAATACCTCGATGCAAAGCAAAAAAGTAATCGACTATAGTGAAGTTATTACCCTGACGCAAACTTCTGTCCAAGAGGTCACTCCCGGTGAAGGGATCTCGGCTCTTACGTCGTCGAATGAGGTGCTGGATATTCATAACCGAATACCGTTGTCCAAAACAAAAGAAAACGCCCTTGTAATAACAGCTTTTGAAAATTTTTCCAACAACATCATATATAGGTTTGTTTTATCTTTGCATTGATCAGAATCAACGCAGTCCCATCAATTAATCACACCAGAAAAGAACGAAAATATGATGTACGTATATGCCATCTGCATTCGCCACTGGGCCCAGTCATCACCCGTTAGTATACTTAACTTACGACAGAACGGGGGTTGGACTAGCGCGGGTGCAAAACATATACAACATCTATTAGTATATATATAACAATATTTAATAATCTCTCCTGGCATGATAAATGCAACATCACAGATAAGCGATAAGTATCATAGAACAATATAGATAATGTAGGAGCCCCGGGTTTCCTTTGAGCCGCAGGTGAAACCCGACGTTCTCTTGGTCGTGTGGATAGCCTGTGAAATGAAAACCTAGACCCCTATGAGCGCAGCAAGTTATCCGCCAAAACCAGATCATCAAAGTGAATGGGCCACCTGACACTTCACGGAATCCGGTAACTTGACCACTCCTCCTTGGGTCAACTTGTACCCCCTACGAGTGCGGCGAATAGCCCGCCGATTCTAGAGTGAGGACCTATCCGTCTCACCACCATGAGATGCGGGCCCATTTCTCTATAGAACCCGGTTAACTATGCAGTCCACCGAGGGGTAATCCTATAATAGAAAAGAAAAGAATATGTACAACAATGACATCGACCTCAACCCGGTCGTGCCCCAAACAAATAATATACAAACTGGCAATGACGGCAGTCCACATGTCGGACACTCGCCCCGCAATATCAAATGTACAAATAAATCCAAACTATACTACCATTGCACTCAAGTTATCCACCACGACGATCCCGCCACAACCACAGCACAACACAAAACATCAACGTGAATGTCACGTTCGCAAAGCCGTCTAAAAGAGCATATAGCAGTTAGATGAGTTGTACCGCTCTAATGACATTCATGGTCGCAGATTGTAATGTATGTATTGAAACCACGACATTAGAATTCCACACGTAATTAGCAAACTAAACAATTTCCAAAACCATGAAAAAATAGTGAGCTAAAGTTCCAAAAACCGACCGTTTAAAGCCAATTCGGAAGCCCGAATCAAAACGAAACGCGCCCGAATCTTCACAGGGAGTTAGAGCATGAAATTAAATTCGATTAAATGGGCATAGAAGGGGTACCCCACCCTCGAGGCCACCACGAGGTGTCCAGGGGGTGAGGCAGACCCGAAACTGCCCAAGGTGGGGCAGTTTCTGGTCCCCACTACCAAGACCACCTTTTGGTGGTCTTCGGGAGTAGGCCCATCCATTAGGTCTCCCCCCCGGGGGTTTCCCGGGGTGCCCATGCACTACCCCGTGGCTTCTCAGTTCAAACCGTGAGCCCGCGGGTTGTGAAAATATCTCAAACTTTTAATTTTTGGAATTGTTTTTGTCGGCAGTTTTTGCATGACAAAAACGGCGGATTTCTAATGTCGCAAAGAGTTAACTAAGGCTTATAGAGTGTCTCTGATACCATGTTAGGTTACGGCAGCGCTCCGGCCATCAATCTGTGACCAAATGCGGAACAAAAATTTATAAAACTTGGCGCTACCACAACCAATTACCCGGATCTACCCATAAGCCCTAGATAACAAAACATGCAAATGAGTTAGAATGGTTATACCAAATAGATCCATGTCCATCAGTCTTCAACCATCATCCCAAGCTCCTAGAGGCTTCCTTGATCAAGCTTGATCTCCGATCTCCTTCCATTGAAGATGATCCGCCCGAGAGTCCTTGCAACGAGCTCCAACCATATATCTGAGGCAACTAGGGCACCTAGATCGTTACTTTAGATACCGTAGATGAAGTAGAGAGTAGTGAAAGATTAATTTGTCTCAAGACACAAAAAGATTATCAACTCATGAGAGGGTTTGGGTGGAGCTAGAGGAAGAAGAAGATGCCGTGAGAATGAGGTGTTGAGAGCAACTCAAGAGAGAGAAAAAGAAATGAAAAATTGCTTGGTTTTTTTTTGTTGTGTGAGCGTGATAAAAAATAATGGATCCATCACATAAATGTCCATGTCTCCAAATATCTTAGTCAACAAAAAATATCTCAAGTCAACATAATCTAACAGCAAACAAAAACCCTAAGCATGCTAGAATAGTAACTATGGGTCATTAATTAGCCATGCCAAAAAAATGCAATAAACACCTCATCCTACACCTCAATTACCTTTTAATTCAAAAAGGTCTAAACCATGATGAGGTGTAATCTTCTAAAAGTAATCTTGTAATAAATTACAAGAATACCTCTCAACCGGATATACATACCCGCATCCGTATTCCGAAGAGTACGAATACAATGAGACGAAAATAATCCAACAATATAATACTAGGATCCGGCTTAAACCAAAGCCCTCTAGTATTATCCGTCCGAACATCATGCGTGCACAAGTACACCTATGTGATCGAACCCTGCCGTAAAACCATACGGCCTCTGCATCGTTTCGCCCGAAGTAGGGAAACCCTCTGTGTGGGACTCTAAAGACTCATCAATATGCTGGCAGTGGATTTAACCACAAGCACGTCAGCGGTACTACCTTTACATAAGGGCTACCTAGGTATTGAGCTAAAGGGAGGTCGACGAGCAAACTCATCCTGAAACCCTTACTGAGCCTGACAGTGACAATATCCATACAGTCTGGTTCGTTCGTCTATGAGTATCGCATTTCGGGTCTAAGGGGGTGGATAAAGTCAGACCCCTAATAACGCGACATTTAGTGTCGGTATGAAGACCATCACAACCTGAGAAACTACTGATCCGAATCAGTAATTCTCGACTATCCTGGCCAAGGATTTCTGGTGATGGCCACCCGTGCACAACCGCAATATCAACCCCCAATACCGGGAGAGACGAATCCCGCGACGATCCGTTCATTGCCTCCATGTGGCTCGAGACTGTACCTAACTAAAACCTGTTTGCACGACTCCTTTGAGCCGTCGTAGGGTAGTAATCAAAGCATGGTGGGAACTCACACGAGACAAATGACGATCTTAGGTCGATAGACTAACCTGTACACATGTCACCAGGGAACTGCTATCTGACAATAGGTATAATACCAACCAGAATGTTCCCGGCGAGTCCGTCCGGTGTACTCATAACCCAATGAGCATCTGTATACATTTTAGGTGAACCAACTGACACCAATGGCTTGTGAGACCGACCACCGCCCCTCGTCGGGGTCTCGATTAGTATACACTGGTCTGCTCTTGGAGTATCGATACCCAGTCTCGAAACTCCCACGACTAGAGACATTTTAAGGATAAGCTTATAGACCACCCAACTCTTACGTATATGATCGCCATCATACTGCTGGTAGTCAAGAAAGAATCCTATGGGCTCTATCAACATGTAATAGTGATCTGTAATGTCACCTGAAGCATGTACATGATAATAAAGACAAACCAGATAGCATACTATCATCTCGAGTAAGACTGTTCTATCGGTGTAGGTCCTCCCTCAATCATTGCAATCACGTGCATGCGATCCAATAATTGACTTAAGGGCACTATAGCCAGCAATCTCCCACTTGCACTTAAGGCTAATTATTACGGTGTCGCATACTCACAGCCCGTGTGATACCGAACACCCAACTTCTCTACTAATCAGTTTCACAAAGCTTGTTTGTAAAACTATTGCGTTCGAGAAATAGCCTCAGTGAGTGGATCCGCTCCAATGTTTCTTTCTATGTCTCTCTTTATCTCAAGTTCGCGGAGAAAACCATCTCCCAAAATGAGCAATACTTGTCTTAGAATATATCTAGATATCTGATGAGACCCAGTTCACAAATGAACTCCAAATCCAGCAAACTTTCTAGACTGTATCGTCTACTGAATTTAATCAGTATCCTGCACCATGCCTTCCTCAGTATCCGCTTGGACCACCTGTTCAAACCACTGCCCCTCAAAAGAGGAAAAACTATAACTCTGACAGTCACTCTGTCATCGAGGTCACCTTGGAAGCCTGGAATGATAACCATCTCCTGAAGGAGGCTGCCGTTGCTAAATCCCTAGAACATCCACTTATGTTCATAAACTGCTTACAAACGTTTCTCCAAGATTGGATTAATATATAAACTTATTGCATATAGTGCAAAAACAACATCTGGTGTGGTACTTGACATCTCATGATTGACTTAATTGCCTAAGCAAGTGATATGCTAATCAAGCACATCCGTCTCCCCTTTAGTCTGCAAGACACCTTTAGAGAGGGTGACTCCATCACCTGCAGGTACACCACTATGCCTGGAGTCGTCCATTCTAAAAACATCATTAGAATACTGTCTAAGTACCCAGATTGGGAAACTACCCAAATCTAGATCTAAAATCATAGATCTAGTATCCAGAATGCTTGATATAATATCCATATCCTATGTGGATAAACCATTGTATGACAACCACAGTATAACCGATCGTAGTGTAGGAATTTCACTTCCTATAAAGTGTATGTCATCCAAATACCAGGACATTACACCCTACTACCTTCTTAACAGATCCATCTCCTATTCAGATGAAGTCAAAGCCTTTGATTGTCACATCAAAAATAGAGGATCTATCTCCGCTATACCTGCTTTAGTCTATAAATAGACACAAGCTGCTTGTCCACTATGCTTCCGATGCTCCCATTGACTACAACAACCCTCTGGCAGAGTCATATACACGTGCACTTCTAAAGCTAGTTTAGAACGATGCTATACTCATCCTTCTGCCGGGTCTCGTAGTCTAGAACAACAGTAATGGCAAGTCTGGGTAAATAAGAACTTCCCTGTCACCGTCTTTGAGGATACCGAAGTATCTCTCGGATGCCTGAGGTTACCCACCATATCTGCGGAGTGGCTAATGGAATGTCAAACCCGATTGAATTTTTAGGTTCTATTAAATTTTAAGTAATCATTTGTGGTTCTAGAATCACTTCCAGTTCTACCATACTCCCACTACTGTTTTCTAAAAAAGTCTATTTTACTAAAACTGTGGAGAGTCAAGAACAATATCACTATTGATCTTTCAGATGGTAGAAAGTTAACCCTCGTCATAGCCCGGGATAACCCACAAACTGCCATTACAGAAACGTGCCTTGAGTTATCCAGAGTCTGGTTTTAAGCATAAGCTGGACAACTCTATATACCTTAACATCGTTAAGATATGAACCATTCTATAAACAATATAGAAACAGAGGCACTAATTTAACTGGAACTAGATTCAAATCATGCAGCTGTCTCCAGTGCATGTCAACTAAATGTAGAGAGGCCGATTAGCATTACTCAACTTAGGAGTGCATCCAGATATGAGTAACCTGAAAGAGAAACAACTTCTCAAAACCATTACTATCAACTGAATACCAAACACAAGTATCTACATCTTCGATCACCTCGAAGAATCCTGATACTTGCAACACATAGTTCTCTACTTTATTCGTGTACCTATAACTTCTCAAAACTTGGACCTTGTATTTCTACAAAACACTTGTCTAAAACTGGAGAAGTCACAAGTAAACAGAATATAGTACGGGCACCAACCCCTTTGTCCTAATAGACACTGGACAACATACAATACTTTGTATAAATCTCCTGAGTTGAATAACTCAAATCCTGTGCGTCGTAAGTTGAAAACTGTACTATGGTTAAGAAGAATTACGCCGCTGTTTAATTCTCCTTACCCAATCATCAACTGATATAGGTAAATGTCATAGACATAATTTCAAAAAGTTATATCTCACTTTATAAAATAAACGTACAGATATATCAGTTTGAAATCGGTGCATAACAACGGATATTCAAAACCAAATATTTGCCATTAGGCAAAACCCCAGGTGATTTCCTCAAATATCACCAATTACAACGAATTCCTATATAATGAGGATATAATCACCTAATTCCTAATAACTTACTCCCTCTCATCAGTTGTAAAACCATACAGATGTGAGAATCAAACTTGGTAAATATATACCCTTGAGTAAGGATATAATTAGGAAATTATTTTTTAATTAACAACGCATAGTGAAACTGAAACATGAAAATATTTCGAAGGGGTAGCCTGATATTCCTAGTATTGCCTTTACCATTATCCAGATTCATGACTGTGACCGTATATTTCCTTGCCATCTCTCCAAATACATTTATTTGTCTTTATTCATTACCTTCCATACACCACCCTTAGGCTAAATGGTTTTCTTCCATCCTTACCGTTCGGCACCAGCCTATGGTTTGGAAGAAGACTATCCAATAAGCGTAATAGGTGTACTCTCCTAATCGCAGGAGCCCTCGCAACATGAGAGAAGGTAAAGATAAAAGACAACTGAATATTCCTTATTCTATTTCTCCTAAAACAGAATCCATCCTCGAACTAGAACAAATTCCTTCGAGTACGTATATAAGTATATGATGGATTATCCAATAAATGCGGATCTTCGTAGTGATATGGGGTGTTCTGGAGAAATTCAAAGATGAAGTAGGAGCGGCGATGATATATGTGGTTTTGCCATGAATGATTGCAGTTGCAATTTACTTTTCCCTCTTTCTAATCCCTTAATTTGTCTTTACTTATTATTTTCTGTACACCACACTTAGGCTAAATGGTTTTCTTCCTTCCCCATCTTTCGGCACCTGCCTATGGTTTGGAAAAAGACTATCCAATAAGCGCAAAAGATATACCCTCTCCTAATCCTAGGAGCCCTCACAACCTGAGAGAAGTTAAAAGGAAAAGACAACTGAATAGTCCTATTCAATTCCTCCAGAAACGGAAACCATTCTCGAATCCGAAACAAGTTTCTTCGAGTTCGTATGTAACTATATGATGGTCTTATCCAATAAATATGGATCCTCGTAGTGATACGGAATGTTCCGGAGAAAAACAAAGGGTAAAAGTAGGAGTGGCAATGAAATATACAACTCTAACGATCCAAAAGCCAGTGTGTTTTAAGAATGTTCGGTTAACTTGGTTTATGAGTTTTTAGTCTAGGGTCGGGCCATGGTCGCCGCCAAAGAGAAAGAGAAAAGAAATACTCAGCATGCACACTAATCTAGATCAGAATGGTTAATCACTTTATCTAATCAGGATGTCTCCCACTGTATCCTCAAATTCTCCTCCAAACCCTAAAAGAAGTATTAGTCGGGATAATCTAAAATCACCCGAGGAGTAAACCAACTCATCAGTGGGAATCGGGATACAGCTATCATCGCATGATAACTTGATGGGATCCACTCAAGTTATCACACTCCATAAGGCATGCGCATGCCTGGCAAGTTTCCTGTTTGTTTGAAACTCCCGATATGATTTTTACGCCATGCTCTTATAACCTTAACGAAGGTAAAAAAAATCATAGGTCACATGTCAAGTTCTATCCGTCATTGTCCAGGTTAATTTGAACCCACCCGTACTCTCCCTTGACGAAGGTCAACAAGGCTGTATGACTGTCCCAAACCAACACATCTATCTATACAACAGAAAGGTAACAAACAGCTAACATACACTATGCCTTGACGAAGGTCAACAAACATAGCATGAATACTAAGTGCTACCCGTCTGAAATGACGGAGAGCTACGAATGGTTTTTGGCGAAAAACCTTTAACGTAATGAATTTGATCTCGTTGAAGGAACCGGATAACTTTACAAATATATAGTGGCGAAAACTTTTGCTAAAGAGGCCACTCCCGGTGAAGGGATCTCGGCTATTTCCTCGTGGAATGAGGTGCAGGATATTCCAACTGAATACCTCAATACAAAGCAAAAAAGTAATCGACTATAGTGAAGTTATTACTCTGACGCAAACTTCTGCCCAAGAGGTCACTCCCGGTGAAAGGATCTTGGCTCTTGCCTCGTCGAATGAGGTGTTGGATATTCATAACCGAATACTACTGTGCAAAACAAAAGAAAACGTCCTTGTAATAACGGCTTTTGAAAATTGTTCCAACAACATCATATATAGGTTTGTTTCATCTTTGCATTGATCAGAATCAACACAGTCCCATCAATTAATCACACCAGAAAAGAACGAAAATATGATGTACGTATATGCCATCCGCATTCGCCACTAGACCCCGTCATCACCTGTTAGGTTACTTAACTAACGACAGAGCGGGAGCAGGACTAGCGCGGGTGCAAAACATATACAACATATATTAGTATATATATAACAATATATAATAATCATTCCAGGTATGATAAATGAAACATCACAGATAAGCGATAAGTATCACAGAACAATACAGATAATCTGGAAGCCCCGGGTTTCTTTTGAGCCGCAAGTGAAACCCGACGTTCTCCTGGTCGTGTGGATAGCATCTGCAATGAAAACCTAAACCCTATGAGCGCGGCAAGTTACCCACCAAAACCAGAAGTGTGGCAACCCCTTCATCAAAGTGAATGGGCCACCCGGCACTTCATGGAATCCGGTAACTTGAGCACCCCTCCTTTGGTTAACCTGTACCCCCTACGAGTGCGGCGAATATCCCACCAATTCTAGAGTGAGGCCCCATCTGTCTCACCGCCATGAGATGCGGGCCTGTTGCTCTCTAGAACCTGGCTAACTGTGCACTCCACCATGGGGAAATCCTAGTACAGAAAAGAAAAGAATATGTATAACGGTGACATCGACCTCAACCCGGTCGTACCCCAAACAAATAATATACAAACTGGCAGTGACAGCAGTCCACATGTCGGACGCTCATCCCGCAATATCAAATGTATAAATAAATCCAAACAGTACTACCATTGCACCCAATCTATCCACCACGACGATCCTGCCATAACCACAGCACAACCCAAAACATCAACGTGAATGTCACGTTCGCAAACCCGTCTAAAAGAGCATATAGCAGTTAGACGAGTTGTACCGCTATAATGACATTCACGGTTGTAGCTAGTAATGTATGTATTGAAAACCACGACATTAGAATTCTGCATGCAATCAGCAAACTAAACCAATTTCTAAAACTATGTAAAAACAATGAGCTAAAGTTCTAAAAATTGACTGTTTAAAGCCAATTCGGAAGTCCGAATCAAAACGAAATGCGCCCGAATCGTCATGGGGAGTTAGAGAACGAAATTAACTTTGAATCGGGGGGCCTAGATGGGGTACCCCACCCTCGAGGCCACCACGAGATGTCCAAGGGGTGAGGCAGACCCGAAACTGCCCAAGGTGGGGCAGTTTCGGGTCCCCACTGCCAAGACCACCTTTTGGTGGTTTTAGAGAGTGGGCCCAGCCATTCGGTCCCCCCAGAGTTCCCCAGGATGCCCATGCACCACCGCGCGGCTTCTCAGTTCAAACCGTGAGCTCGCGGGGTATGCAAACATCTCAAACTTTTAGTTTTAGGAACTATTTCTGTCGGCAGTTTTTGCACGACAAAAATGGCGGATTTCTAATGTCGCAATGAGTTAACTAAGGCTTATAGAGTGGCTCTGATACCATGTTGGGTTACGGCAGTGCCCCGGCCATCAATCCATGACCAAATGCGGAACAAAAATTTATAAAACTTAGCACTACCATAACAAATTACCCGGATCTACCCATAAGACCTAGATAACAAAACATGCAAAGGAAATAGAATGGTTATACTGAATAGATCTATGTCCTTCGGTCTTCAACCATCATCCCAAGCTCCTAGGGGCTTCCTTGATCAAACTTGATCTCCGTTCTCCCTCCATCGAAGATGATCCACCCGAGAGTCTATGCAACGAGCACCGACCTCATATCCGAGGCAACTAAGGCATCTAGATCGCTACTATGGATACCGTAGATGAAGTAGAGAGTGGTGAAAGATTAATTTGTCTCAAGAAACCTAAGGATTCTCAATTCACGAGAGGGTTTGGGTGGAGCTAAAGAAAGAAGAAGATTCCGTGAGAATGAAGTGTTGAAAGCAACTCAAGAGAGAGAAAAAGAAATGAATAATGGCTTGATTTTTTTTGTTTGTTGTGTGAGTGTGATAAGAAATAATGGAGCCATCACATAAATGTCCATGTTTCCAAAATATCTTAGTCAACAAAATATATCTCAAGTCAACATAATCTCACAATAAACAAAAATCCTAAGCATGCTAGAATAGTAACCATGGGTCACTAATTAGCCATGTTACAAAAATGCAATAAACAGCGCATCTTACACCTTAATAACCTTTTAATCCAAAAAGGTCTAAACCATGATGAGGTGTAATCTTCTAAAAGTAATCTTGTAATAAATTATAAGAATACTCCTCAACCGTATATACATACCCGCATCCGTATTCCGAAGAATACAAATACAATGAGACGAAAATAATCCAACAATATAATATTAGGATCCGGCTTAAACCAAAGTCCACTAGTATTATCCGTCCGAATATCATGCGTGCATAAGTACACGTATATGATCGAACCCTGCCGTAAAACCATACGGCGTCTACATCGTTTCATCCGGAGCAAGGAAACCCTCTGTGTGGGACTCTAAAGACTCGTCAATACGCTGGCAGTGGGTTTAACCACAAGCACGTCAGCGGCACTAGCTGTACGTAACGGCTACCCAAGTATTGAGCGAAAGGGAGACCGACGAGCAAACTCATCCTGAAACCCCTACTGAGCCTGATAGTGACAATATCAGTACAGTCCGGTCTGTTCGTCTATGAGTATCGCATATCGATTCTAAGGGGGGTGGATAAAGTCAGACCCCTAATAACGCGACATTTAGTGTCACTATTAAGCCCATCACTACCTAAGAAACTACTGATCCGAATCAGTAATTCTCGACTACCTTGGCCAAGGATTTTTGGTGATGGCCACCCGTACACAACCGCGACATCAACCCCCAATACTGGGAGAAACGAATCCCCTGACGATCCGCTCACTGCCTGCATATGGCTTGAGACTGTACCGAACTAAAACCTGTTTGCACGACTCTTTTGAGCCGTCATAAGGTAGTAATCAAAGCACAGTGGGAACTCACACGAGACAAATGACGATCTCAGGTCGATAAACTAATCTATACACATGTCACCAGGGAACTGCTATCAGACAATAGGTATAATACTAACTAGCATGTTCCCGGCGAGTCCGTCCGTGTAGGGTTATTTAGCGCGGCAGCAAGGTTTCGGGAGGCATCGTCCATGCCGTTTTCAAAAATTTGTCGTTCTAAAGTACCCTAACCCTAGAATCTTAACTAGATATTTAGACGATATGATATGTAAACAACTTTACAACTAAGTGAATGCGGAATACAACCTTTGTAGACCGGTCCTTCACTTCAAATGCTCCATGTTGAAGTCCCTTCGCTGTGAGTAATGATCTCCCGAACTCTTGAGAGGCTCCACAAGGTGAAAGATGCAAACTTGCTTGAAATCTTCAAAGCCGAAGATGATCTACGTCGAGGAGACTCAAGCTCATGCTACCTCTTCACTAATGGTAGATTAGTGAAGCAAACACCCTAAACTAAATGGCTAATATAGTAGAGCATGATGAAGTAGGAAATGAGCTCACTTTAGATTTATTTTTCTTACAATGTTTCATCACTTTGTCAAAAGCAAGAGAGCTTCAAGAGGAAGAAGAAGATGAAGTGATGAACCAAAAAATTAGATTAGAAATGCAACCATGGTGAGTATATGACATACACTAACCTTTGTAGAGACTAAACCATGGTGTAGGGTAATGGTTAGGTTAATAAATATCTTAAGCATGACAAAACAAGTGGACTAAGTCAATGTTCTACAAGTTTCCACTAATCAACCATGACAAATTCCATTTGTTTTGAATTACTTAAAAATAAATAAAACCTCACCTTAACCCTATAGATGGTGTGAGTTTCATACATCCATGTTGCATGTGTAACCTAGTATGACACACTAATATATATCACATATATATTTTTTGTGCTAAGAAAGATAACAATACAATTAACATATATCACATATTTATTAATGTATCGTAAGTGAGAAAGAGAAATGCTTAAGTGAGCTAATATTAGTTAATGTAATTTAATATAACAAATATATAATTCTACATTAAATTATTAAATCAATACTTGATTTAATAATCCGGCTATATCACATATAACCGACTAATATCAAATGTAACAACTTATCGAATCAACACTTGATCCGATAATCCGACTATATCACATATAACCGACCAATGTCACATATCATGAGAATAGAATGCGGTATCACATACACGCATTAATCTCAGTCCCGCACATATCACATATGTGCTCCTACTTCGTTTTGCATGAACCAGGAACCTCTGTGTAGGACTCTAAAGACTCGTCAATACGCCGGCAGTAGCTGATAATCATATCAAACACCTACAAGCCGCAAGCGTTCTGCTAAGCGTAACGGCCACCCGGGTATTAAGTGATCAGAAGATCAACAAGCAAGCCTGCTCATACTCCTGCAAATCCAATTAGTAACACAACCATACAGTCCGGTCTCTTCATCTAATATGTCGGATATTCAGTCTAAGGGTGGTAAACGTTAGACCCCAGAAACCGATAAGTCGTGCCAATGTGAGGCACATAATGGGTCGAGAAACTACTGATAACACTTACCAGTAGATCTCCATATCAGCCCTGGCCAGGGACTTCCTGTTATAACCAATTGAGCACAACGCAATATCAACCCCCAATACCGGGAGAGACGAAACCCCTCCTATCACTCATTGCATCCATGTGATTCGGGAATGTACCCAAAAGCCACCGTTTTGCACTTTCTCTTGAACGTGGTAAGGTGGAAATCAAAGTACAGTGGGAATCACACAAGACTCTATGACGATCTCGGGTCTACAGACTAACCTGTACCATTGTCACCAGAGAACTGCTATCTGACTATAGGAATAATACCAACTAGGAATTCACGGCAAGTCCGTTCAGTGTACCCAGTCTAAACAGAGCACCCGTATAACATCTTTGATATCAAACACCAATGGATGTAGGATCATCCATCTCCCATCTTATAGGTCAAGAAGCGTATACGCTAGTCTACTCTGGAATATCGATGCCCTGTCTCGATACACCCTCGACTAGGAACAATTATAGGATGTACTTGTGGACTACCCTGGCCCCACCAGTATGATCTCCATCATAGTCCTAGTAGTCAAGTACTATATTAAGGGCTTTATCAACATGTGAGAGCAAGACAGTATAACAATACAAATCTATATGTTAAGACAAAGTGCAACCAGATAGCATACTATCATGTTGAGCAAGAAAGTCCTCTATCTATATATCCAAGCATCCACTATAATATACATCATATGTACAATAATGGACTCTAGGGCATATACATAACTAACAATCTTCCACTTGCACTAAGGCCATTTGTTGTAGTATCTCATACCTAACATCCCGAAGAGTCTCTTAAATTGTATCTGGGGTATGGCCTTCGTGAGTGGATCCGCCGTGTTGTTCTTTATGTCAACTCTCCTGACCTCGATCTCCCGGCGATCAACTATCTCCCGGATCAGCTGATTGTTCATATCATAATTTTCCATTATTATATTCCGCATTCTTAGTCATTTTAAAAATAAACAGGTGCTTTTGACCCATATCTGCTATATAGTTGCAGGTTATAGGTTCTCAGAACAAAAACGGTGAAATTGATGAAAAGATGATACAAAAGTGAGACTACGACCGATAACTGGTGGAATCTTGATCATGCCTACATTTTGAGGGACAATGAAGATCAATGAACAAGTTCATAAAGCACAAAGGCAGCGCAAGGTTCGATACTTCAATATGAAGCGAACGGTAAAGTCCACTACATTTATTCACTGTGGAGATCTGGAAGAGAACTAGAAGACATTCTGAAGAACCAACTGAAGAAACAAGAAGACAAATACAACCAGAAGAAGCACAGCAAAAAGCAGACAACAAGCCTCCTTTTTGGCAGCGGATCCACGGCCAAACATGGCACTTGGCCGCGGTTCCGCGGCCGTGTTGAGCCCGGGTCGGTGGAAACTTCTGTAGCGGCTGGCGGCGCGTTGACTAATCTTCCTAAGGGTATATTTGTAAAAGCAGATGTGTGTCGATTGTAACCCTATGGTTTCTATGCTCTATAAATAGAAACCCTAAAACTTGTTTTAGGTTATGCCTCTTTTCATTGAATAAAAATTCAGAAATCTTTTGTAAAGTTTAGAGAGCATCAATAAAGTAAGTAGGTTCTTTTATTTTGCCCTAGTTCTTAATTTTTATTTCTGCCATAGTTTAAATTTATTCTCTACCCTAGTTTAAATTAGATTAGAACTTTTTATTAATCTGCCGTAGTTTAGATAGTTAATCTCTTAAATTGAAAACTCATAAAAATCATGTCTTTTATCGATTCCCTAATGAGCGAGTAGTTCCTCGCTTGTTATGGTTAGGAATAGGGAAGGTTTGAGAGATGCAAATCTCTCACCCCTTTCTTGCCCATCACATATTAATTATTAGGACTCCATTCATACATACACATACCGCTCCCTACGGCACCCTACCCACGAGGTAACGGTGATACCGTAGTATAAAAGACCGGTTGTGCATGTTTTCCATGGAGTTTAGGGTAAGGATTAAGAAAGGACGGATAAGGACCTAGAGGAAGAAACATCGTTTCTTCCCGATCGTCCTAATCCCCTTTATTAATAATTACCATAACACCTAAAGAGATCTAATTTAGGGCATTGAAAGCGGTGGGAAATCTTTAATTTTCCAAACTTAACCTAAACCTAACCCTAGCTTGATTGTAAATCCTAGTCTAAATTAACTTAGCTTTCAGTGATAAACATCCTACATCGTTTAGAATTAACTCGTTAGAATAATTAGGAAATACACAACATCCCTGTGGACCGACCCGTATTCACCGGCTAGCTAATAAGCGACACCGTTCTTGATTGCGGTAAAAATATTTTTGATCACAAAACATCGTACAAATCAAATAGCGCCGTTGCCGGGGATAGTGTAGTATTTTCTTTTTGCAATTTCCGGTTAATATAAAATTAAAAAATCATAAAAACTGAAAAATTAAAAAATATAAAAATTTTATCATCTTTTTATTATTTGAAGGGTGTTTCGTGTGAATTTAGCGGGATCAACGAACGAGTTCAGATCTGGAAAAATCCAGAGAGCAAAATAGTAAACGGCAAATCTAAACAACAGAGGAAAATAAGAACAGAGGAGCAGAAAAATTTTCGGGAACTAAGCCGCAGAGACGACCGCGATTCCGCCGTGCAAGACCCCTTTTTGCCGCGCATCCGCGGTTCTGTGGGTGACGTCATCATCTGCAAAAGCGCTGTAAGCCTTCTCTCTCCTTCTTCTGAACCCCTGATATCTCCTTTGTAAAATTTCCTACAGGATTCTTTGCGCTAAAATTCTCTCCCCCTTCCAATAATTGATCTTGTGCAGGATTCTTTGCGCCGCGCTAAAAAATTGTTTGCAAGTGATTGTTTACTGCTTTGCATATTTTAAATCGACTTTAAGGGGCTTGAACACCAATCCAGATTGGGTGGGGATTTCATCACCCTTTCCAGGACCCTAGAAATCACATAAGGCATATTGCATTGACTATCATTTAATTAAAAAAATATTAGACTCAGCCCTAAGGACTTCGCGCTCAATAGGACAAAGGAATAGTTGTAGGCATCGACCGTTGATCCTAACCTGACTTTGTGGTGTCTAGGCAAGTGTGTCTAAGGCGAGTGGTTACTTAATTAGGCCCACTACTTACGTAGTGGAGAACCTCCCACTTACCTGGCACATACCTGGCTATAATTGGCGGTGAAGAGGCGGTTTGAGGTCCTACTTCTTGCCCTTTGGAACAGTTAGGAGCTGTCTAGCTGACCTAGGTGACCCTAGATCATGGCCTGATTGTGCATTTGTGGTTGATTGAATGTGTGTCTAAGCCTTTTATCGAAAATCTTTTTGCAAAAAGCACCACATAAAAAATACACAAAAAGAAAAAAGGAAATTTTTTTACAAAACTTGCAACTTGTCGCTAAGAAATCCGTGCACCCCACATACACCCACATTCTTCTCATTGACGTTTTCTTACCCTCACATTCTGTTTTTCACTTTTTGACTACACTACATCTTTAGTCTATGTCCGGTTGGACTAGGGACACTAGTGCCCGATTAGTCTGTGTCTCGTTGGTACCGACCGACGAAGCTTTCGACTCCAAAGTCGAAATTCCTTCCACTTCCTTACCTTCACCTTCACATTCTTCCTCCGAAGGGATGTCGGGATATAATCCTAACAACACCTTACCCACGGGACTGATTCCACCTCCGTTAGGTGTGAATAACCCGCAACACCCTCCTATTGAAGCGCCCCAACGAATCGCACTCCAGGATCTTTTCTACCCGATCCGCACCGCCTTACCTACTTGTCTTTCACTCCCACCGGCAAATGGGGACAATTTTGAGATCAAACCCCACTTCATCAATATGTTGCCAAAATTTCACGGACTGGAATCCTAAGATGCTTATATCTTCATAAACAAATTCCAAAACGTTTGCTCAATGATGAAGACAACCCAACTTTCAGATGACGCTATAAGGTTAAGGGTCATTCCTTTCACCTTATGTGACTTAGCCGAGAAATGGTTATACAACACCGCATTGCACTCACTTAGAAATTGGGAAGAGTTTGTTAAAGCTTTTCTTAAGAAGTTTTATCCATATCACAAGACTGCGAGAATTCGCAATGAGATTATACAATTTTCGCAGCTTCCTTCCGAACCCTTTTGGAAGTGTTTTGAAAGATTCAAAGACCTACTTGTTCAATGCCCTCACCATGGTATCGAAAATTGGCAACTTTGCCAAACTTTATACGAGGGATTGAATCTAGCAATGAAGCAGCTGCTGGAAACCATTTGTCAAGGTCACTTTCTAACCAAATCTAGTGAGGAAGCGTGGCAGTTTCTCGACGATCTTGCTGAACAAACACTTCAGTGGGAAAGCACCAAGACCACTTCATCTTCTTCTATTGGTCAGTCTAGGGCAGGCATACATCAATTAGATATGTCGATAGCAATGAAGGCCGAGATGGCCGCACATACGAAAAAGCTAGAAGCAATTGAGACCAAAATCCCATCGCTTTCTCCTGCCCCTGCTTTACCCCCACGAACTGTTTGTGCTTGTTGTTCGGATCCATCACATCTTACCGAAGAGTGTCCTTACAATCCACCTGTTCAAGGACAAGATCAAGTCAATGCTGCCTTTCAGCAACGACAAAGAAATGATCCATACTCTTCGACTTATAATCCGGGTTGGAGGAGTCACCCAAATTTTGCTTGGAATCAAAATCAGCAATTCCAAGGAAACAACAACTTTCAAAGGCCTCCTTCTCCACAACAACAAGCATCTCCACAAACTCAATACAAGCAACCTTTCCACCCACAACCTTACCAAAACCAAATGAACAATTTTGTGCCCAACAACTCTTACCCTCAAAAAAATTTTGTTCAACCAAATAATGATAAGGTTACCTCACTAGAAAGAAGTCTAGATGCATTTCTAAAGCAATCTACACAATCTGCAGCAAGGTTGGAGACTTCCATTCAATCTTTGGTGGAAAACAGTGCCTCCCACGATCAAAGCATCAAATCAATTGAGGCACAAATTGCACAACTCAATACTGCGTTGAGCGAGCAGGAAAAGGGAAAGCTTCCATCTCAACCATTGCCAAATCCCGGTCACGCACATGTTGCATATGAACAACAAAATCATAACGTAAATGCTGTGACCCCGTTGGGATCGGGAAAAGTGTTGCACAATAACGTGGGTATTAATAATGACACCCCTGCCGGTGGTTCTTCTTCTTCTTCTTCGTTAGAGCCTATTCTTCATTCTTCACAAGGCTCTACTTCTTCTACTTCAAACGGACCCACTTCTCACATCACGAACACATCAACACGGGGGTCTGTTCCAACTCCACAATCTGATCCACAAAAATTGGACTCAACAAATTTTCAAAATGATCCTTTTCCAAACGAGTTGAGATCCAATAAACCAACTCCACAAATGAAGAAGATTGTAGAGTTGTTCAAACAGGTTAGCATAAATATACCTCTCTTGGATGCAATCCAACAAGTTCCTTTTTACGCGAAAATTTTAAAGGACTTATGCACCAAGAAGAGGAAGTCACAAGTACCAAAGAAAGTTTTCGTGGCTAGTGCTATTAGTGATGCTCTTGTCCAATCTTTACCCCAAAAACACAAGGACCCGGGCTGTCCTACTATTTCGATAACAATTGGGGACAAGAACATCAATAGAGCACTATTAGATCTTGGTGCTAGTGTCAATTTTCTATCCTATTCAGTGTACGAGCAATTAGGCGTTGGAGAGCTTAAACCCACTCATTGTACTATCCAAATGGCCGACCGATCCATCACCCATCCTAGGGGTAAGTTAGAGGATGTGTTAATTAGAGTAGGGGATTTCATTTTTCCCGTTGAGTTTATCGTTATGCATACACAACCTGTAGCTAACCCCCGGAGTCAAATTCCGGTGCTACTTGGTCGACCATTCCTTGCGACTTCCAATGTGGTGATCAATTGTCGTAATGGTTTAATGAACCTATCTTTTAGAAATATGACAATTGAACTCAACATTTTTAAGTTGAGGAATCAGCCCTCTGAGCTTAATGCAAGTATACTTGATGTTTGCTCGATCTACGAGATCACGGAGGAGGACTGTGAGCTCGAAAAATTTCTGTTCGATCATAGCAGTATTGACGCCTCTAATGCGTTCCTCCTAGAATCTGACACAGCTTTCACGCCGGACAACGATTATGAGTGTCTCACCTTTTTGGACGATTTTGAAGATTCACCACCCGAGTTTGAGTCTTTTGATTTTTCGGATGAGTTAGTTGAACCATCCGACTCGGTTGCGTACACTCGATTTGAACCGTTGATGGAATCCTTCTAGTTTGAAACTGTTTCACCTATGTTACCTTCAATTGTTTAACCTCCTAAACTCGAATTAAAGCTTTTGCCATCTCACCTTAAATATGCTTACCAAGGTGAGAATGAGACCCTTCCCGTTATCATATCGGCCTCTCTAGCTCTCGAGCAAGAGAAGGCCCTTTTAATAGTCTTACAAAATAATCGGCAAGCTTTTGGCTGGTCTATGGCAGACATCAAGGGGATCAGTCCCCTCATAGTTGAACATCATATACACTTGATGGATGATGCCAAGCCAATGAGGGATCCACAAAGACGCCTCAACCCCATAATGAAGGAGGCTATCAAGAAGGAGATTGTAAAATGTCTTGATAGTGGTATCATTTACCCTATCTCGGATAGCCAGTGGGTTAGCCCCATTCATGTTGTCCCAAAGAAATCGGGCATTACGGTCATAACCAATAAGGTAAATGAGTTAATACCTACTCGCACCCAAACTGGGTGGCGAGTTTGAATTGACTATAGAAAACTCAATGCCGCGACAAGGAAAGACCACTTTCCTTTACCTTTCATTGACCAAATGCTAGAACGATTGGCTGGGCACGAGTTTTACTGTTTTTTGGATGGCTATTCCGGATATAACCAAGTCCCCATTGCCGAAAAGGATTAAGACAAGAACACATTTACTTGTCCTTTCGGTACTTTCTCTTATCGTCGCATGCCCTTTGGGTTATGCTATGCACCCACTACATTTCAGCGGTGTATGATGGGGATCTTTTCAGACATGGTTGAAAAAATTTTGGAGATCTTTATGGATGATTTCTCTATTTTTGGTGACTCCTTCGATGAGTGTTTGCTACACCATGACACAGTTCTTACCCGTTGTAGGGATAAGAACCTCACTTTAAATTGGGAGAAGTGCCACTTTATGGTAAGAGAGGGTATTGTTTTAGGACATGTCATCTTGCAAAACGGCATAGAGGTTGATAAAGCCAAGATTGAAGTCATTTCCAATCTTCCTCCTCCTAAATGCGTCAAAGACATCCGAGCCTTTCTCAGCCATACCGGTTTTTATAGACGGTTCATCAAGGATTTCAGCAAAATTGCTAGACCCTTGACTCTCTTATTGGCCAAGGACACAACATTTGATTTTGACTCAACTTGCATGTCGAGTCATTGAAACACTCACTCATTTCTGCACCCATTCTTTCATCTCCAGACTGGACGCACCCTTTTGAAATTATGTGCAATGCATCAGATTTCGCCATTGGTGCTGTCCTTGGACAGCATATTAATAAGATGCCGCACGTAATTTATTACGCTAGCCGAACATTAAATGAGGCCCAACTGAACTACACAACAACAGAAAAGGAATTTTTAGCAGTTGTGTTTGCACTTGAAAAATTCCGGCCATATTTAATCGGCTCTCCAGTGATTGTGTATACGGACCATTCAGCTCTTCGCCACCTTTTTGCGAAGAAGGATGCTAAATCGAGGCTAATACGTTGGATGCTCTTGCTACAAGAGTTTAACCTTGTCATAAGGGACAAAAGAGCATGTGAAAATGTAGTGGCCGGTCACCTTTCACGACTTTCTTGTTCGCCTACACTTGAAATTCCAATTAAAGATGGTTTTCCCGATGAGCAACTCTTAACCGTGTCTTGCGAACCTTGGTTTGATGATATAGTAAACTACTTGGCCACCGTCTTGATACCTAAAGATTGGTCGAAACAGAATAAACTCCGATTCTTGTCCCAAGTAAAACATTTTTACTGGGATGAACCATATCTTTTAAATACTGTTCCGACCAAATCATTCGTCGGTGTGTACCTGAAAACGAGTTTAAGAGTGTGCTGTCTTTTTGCCACGATCAAGCGTGTGGCGGGCATTTTGGCCCCAAGAAGACAGCCGAGAAAATCTTGCAGTATGGTTTCTATTGGCCACGACTCTTTAAGAATGCATATGAATACTGCAAGACATGCTCCCGGTGCCAACACTTGGGCGGGATATCGCGGAGAAACGAAATGCCACTCCAACCAATTTTGGTTATGGATATTTTTGATATTTGGGGAATAGACTTCATGGGACCATTTCCCATTTCTTTTGGGAATGTGTATATTCTTTTGGCTGTTGACTATGTGTCAAAATGGGTCGAGGCTGTGCATAGCCGAACGAACGATAACAAGGTTGTCGTTCGATTTCTTAAAGAACATATCTTTTCTCAGTTTGGGCACCCTCCAGCAATTATAAGTGATAATGGATCTCACTTCTGCAATAGGACTTTTGAGTCCTTAATGCGCAAATATTCCATTACACACAAGCTGTCAACACCATACCATCCCCAAACATGTGGACAAGCCGAGGTTTCGAATTGGCAAATTAAACAAATTTTGGAGAAAACAGTTTCTAAAAACCGTAAAGATTGGTGTTCATATCAGAAAACTGCATTCTAATACCGCCCATTCATTATCTATTTGTTGTATTTATGGGTACTATTAACCAGTGTCTGCTCAGTAATACAGATTATAGGTATCCATGAAAAAATACTGAAAATACATTTAAAAGCATGGATATATCAATTGAGAGCCGACACTGCAACCAGAACCGCAATCCGACCGATACTTCAGGAGTCCCTTTTTGCAACAAGTTTGTGTACACATTTTTCTATCTAAATGGTCCAACACAACAAATGTGTACACAAGAGTTTTAGGCACATGTGGATATGCATTCAAGGCAAAATATTATATGCATTCAAGGCTAAACATCATGTGTTGATTTTTTCATTCCAAAACTGAAATCAAATCAAAGTCAATTAAACAAATCAGCATGAGCCATAATAGGGCAGCCATGAATCAAGCCACATGTGGGAATGGAGTAATGAGAATTTAATAGTGAAGATTATGTGTTGAATTCAAGATTCAAAATTCCCTCCAAAATCTGGGTGTAGACCAAGTCAAATCAGAGAAAATAAACTGCGCTAAAGTGATGCGGGGGACCTAACAAGTCAACATACCAAGTACGAGACCGTTCCAACATGATGTAGTCGGCCATATTACCTCTTGGACCGGCCTGGCCGGCCCCACCTCCTCATGTGCGCCCCAGCTCCTCACAGTGACTTCCTTGCAGCCACGTAGCCCTAATTTTATTGTTTATTTTCTTTTCTTTTCTGCCTATAAAAGAAGGCAGTGGGCAAAGGTTCAAGGGGTCATTCTTTAGTCTTGGATTGTCATTCTTTGTCCAAGTTTTCTATTCTTCTTTCTTGTAAATAGCTTAGTCCCCTTGAGTTCTTAACTTTCTCTTGATCCTTTAACCTCTTCATTGAGCTTGAAAGTTTAAGAGTTGGTTATTGATCTCAAGGGGTTGTATCATTCTTGAAGTTTAATAAAGTGTTCTTTTGTGCTTCCTTCACCATGAGTTCTTTGCCCTCACTTGATCTTGCAACCTCTTTATTGAGCTTGCAAGTTTAAGTTTGGGTTATTGAACCCATGTCTTGCAATATGTTCTTTGGTTCCTAATCTTTTACTTACTTGCATTTTATTCTTGCTCTTTTAATTCTCGCACTTAAATTCCATGCACTTTAATTACTTGCTTGTAATCTTTTCTTTTCTTTGTTCTTCTCTTTTGTTTTCTCTTTTTGGTTTATTTTGTGAATGGTGTGAATATTGTTGTTAGGAAAAGAGAAAGATATTGTAAGTTAACATTTCGTTTTTCATTTCCTTTTCCCGTCTTTTCTATTTAAAACTCCGCCCAAACCCTATGCAAGCGCTCCGTTAGGCACCCTACCCTACCAAGGTAAAGGTGATTCCTAACCGTGACCGGTTGCATTCGGTTTAGCCGGAGGAGAAAGCAAGAGACAAGAACGGACGGATAAGGGTCAATAAGCCGAATTCCATGAATACCATGCTTAAGTCTCTTAATCCACGTTGTTGCCGATTGTTCTAGCTTCATTGGTTAAGTTCAGCTCAAAGTACTTGAATACGGAATCCATTAACTTACACTATCCTATCGTTTCCTAACAAGCCTTATACTTGAATATAACACATAGGTTAGATAACGAACATATCCGCCAAGTTGTTAACTCGTTAGAACAAGAACGTAAAATGCTCCGTCTCCTTGTGGATCGACCCGTGCTCATTGGGGCTAGCTGCAAAGCGACACCGTCCAGATCGCGGTTAAACTTTAGAACTTTTAAATATCCGACACGCTTTTGGCGTGCGATCAAATGGCGCCGTTGCCGGGGAGACGGTAACGTTTTTGTTTTTGTTATTTCGGGTTAATCTTATGAATATCCATCTAACCCTATTTTCTAAAACAGACTAAAAAAATTCAAAATTTCAAAACCAAACAAAAAAATTAACTTTGCTAACTCATTTTGTTCTCTGGATTTCGTACCTGCTTGCACTCTATAACTAAACAGAAAAGATAAACAATATCATTGAGTCACTAATAGAACATTGAGACACCAGAAGAAAATTGAAGCCCATTTGCCACAAGAAAACTGGCAACACACCCTCCAAATCCGGCGTCGCCGGCCAGAGCTCTCCCTTTAGCTCTAATATTTTTCTCTGCGCTTCAGTGTTCTGTTTTTGTCCCATTTTTATTGTTTGTTTTTTTATAGTTTTTAGTGTGCAGGTATTTGGGCATTCATATTGCTTTTTCGCACTAAATCCGTTTTTTCCGACATTTCAGATTTTGCGGATTTGCGAACAGCGGGCATGTGGAGAAAAGTGCACATTCAAAGTTAAGGTGGTTACGAAGTACAGTGCCAAAGATCCGGGTAGTTTGACCCGTGCAAGCGAACTTTTCAAGCTTACCGGATTTGATTCAACGGGGGTTTCATAACCCACAACTTAACGGTATGTACTTTACTAACACCTTCTTCTCAAATCCGACGCTTCCAATATAATATTTTTGCAGGATTCTTTGCAAGTTCGCTAGCAAACGCCAAAAAAAAATTTGACTAACCCGTATTTTTTGCAGCGCCGCGCTTAAAAAAAAAGATTGTTTGAAATTTTGAACTAATTTTTTTCATTGATTTGCGCATTGCATACATTAATACGGATTTAAGGGCAAGCGAACCCTACAACATACGGTAAAGGATTTCATCACCTTTTCGGTGGCCCACAAATCACGAACTTGAGCATAACGCTTACCCGCACAAATTTTAAAAGAAATTAGACTTTAAGTCTTAAGGACTTCGCGCTCACTAGGAGAGGTTAATTGTGTTTAGAACACCGCTTAACGGTATATTGTTTACGGGGTGTCTAGAAAAGTGTTCACGGCGAAACCGCCAAAAGAGAAAGGGTTATTTAATTAAGGACCTTCGCGAAAGCGTCGGAAAACCTCCCCTTATCTCTGCACTTACCTGGCCTCGTGATCAGTATATCTTGAACCTGTTTCTCGACACAGTTTTACTTCGACAATCAAGTTCTTGAGCAGGTCTAGTTGACCTAGGTGAACCCTAGACCGATTAGGTGTGTGGTATTTTTGTGTCGTGATTGTTTTTGGTCCAGATTCTTTTTGTTTATATATTTCATTCTTTTGTTAATAACTAACTTAAATAAAAAAAATAAAAAAATAAAAATAAAAACCACATTCTTTTCCCCTCCTTTTCTCTTATTCTTCCTCTCTTCATATCATGGGTACCCCACCTCGAAAAACCCTTGCCGAACTTTGGTACCCACAGCCATACATAACTTCCTACGGTTCTTTCTTTGGCAGAACGTTGAACGATCCATCCATGCCAAAAATTTCATTGAAAGATCGTATAGACGCGTCTAGGACAAACACTTACACTCCGCAATCCACTTTGTTCAATCGTTTCAACCTTTACCAACATCTTATGTTGATACCCCTTTTACAAGTCGTCCTTTGTCCATCGCTGAACATATTGAACAATCCCGTAGCCGATCTTTCACTCCTTTCACTACTACAAATTCTATGGATCAAAAATTCCATTCACCTTCTTATTCGTATGTTGATCCTACCCCTGTCCAGCCATTCAATTCCTACGAGTCCTACCCAACTTTTGCACCTGCCTTAGACATTGCTTCTTAACAACCTTTTGGGAATTTCCAGTATCCAAACAACTTTGAATATTTTACTGAAACCCCTTCACAACCCATGTCTAGTCTGGAACAAATGTTGGAAGACTTTAGGGTAGCATCATGCTAACAGATGATGGATTTGAATGCGTCCATGGCCGCCCTCATACAACCTAGTGACCCGGTAGCTAGTTTTCAAATAGCTCCACATTTTACAATGTATGATGATGCGGTAGGACAGGCTGAGAATTTGAATAGTGAAAGTGAGCTGTACACTCTTCCTAATCAGACCTACCCATTGCAAATTGAATCACACAACTCCAGTTTTGAATGTCTATCTAGTGTCCCAAAAGATTTACCGATTAAAGATAGAACGTTTAATGAGTTGTGCAATTTTGTAGTGTTTGATTTACCAGATTGTGAAGGGTCCATTCCAAGTGAAACCAATCCTAAACCTTTTGACCTCTACACTTCCATCTTAGAACCAGAATCGATTGAAATCTATGCTTTTGACGAAGAGTCTGAGAATATTAATTTTCACTTGATTAAGGATATTGACACAGGGAGTATTTTGGATGATGAACCCGTAGATTTGACTGAAATTTTCTCTCCAATTCATCATCCCGAGTCATTAAATGTTTCTCCCGAACTTCATATGCGTCTTGATTTTGATGAGATTTGCATGGATGAGATAATTTTTGAGGAGAATTATGTGGATAGTATTGAGGAGAGTATTAAGGATAGCATTGAGGATGAACCATTTTTGTTTGATGTGTCGGATTTTCCAATTCATCCTCCTGAACCTTTAACTGTTATACTTCCTAAATCACCCTCCAACCTTTCCATCGTTCCGACCACGCAAAAGATCATGCAGGAGGACTGTGAGTTTGAAAAATTTCTGTTCAATCACAGCACATTTGACGCCACTAGTGCGTTCCTCCTTGAATCTGACACTCTTCTCACAGCCGATAACGATTACGAGTGTTTCACTTTTTCGGACGATGTTGAAGGCTCACCGCCCGAGTTTGAGTCCTTTGAATTTTCAAATGAGTTAGTTGAACCATCAAACTCGGTTGCTCACAGTCATTTCGAACCATTGATGGAATCTTTCGACTTCGAGACAGTTTACTTAGGTGAGAATAAGACTATCCCTAAATCACTCCCCTTCGTCCTTTCCATCGTTCCGACCTTACAAGAAACTGTATCACTTTCATTTCCTATGTCTGGTTTACCTAGTTTGGCGTACCCATGTTTTCTGACGAATCTTGAGGGAGTTGACCCAATTTCTCGACGGGTTAATAAATTAGCACAATCGATTTTCAAACATCGGTCATTACAAATTGCGCTAATTTATTCACTCCATTTTCACCCTCAAGTTCGTATACCATTTTTTTTCCCTTCCGCCATTCTTCCTCTCATATACCGAGACAGTATCCCGCTTCTATTTTCATACGGTCTCGCGTATTCTCCATTTCTTTTCTCTTCATCTTCTTTCACCAACCCGCATATTACAGAGATAATATTTTTGAATGGTTGGTGCTCTCTTTTGGCCTTTGTAAGGCCTTGTATAGCTTGATACTGTTCTCTTTCCCTCCTAATCCTGAACTTCAACGGTTAACAGTGGAAACACTATTTTACTTTAGTTTGGGGGGGGGATTTTTGTGTATATATTTTTAGTTTTCTTTTTGTTTTGTATATAATTTGTTTTTGGGGAGGCACCGACAATTTTGACCCTCTTAGTGTAGCCTGACAGTGAGGGCACTGTCAAGTTTAAGTTTGGGGGTGTGCTCGGTAAGCTTTTACCTTCGCATTCATTTGTATATTCTGCATTTGCATACTTATTTAAAAACCCATAAAAATCAGAAAATTTTCTAAAAACATAAAAACTTTGTCACCAAGTTAGCTAGTGGGAGAACTTAGATTCAATATTACGACGGTTTTGTTTAATAAGGTAGGAACAACTAAATCCTAATTTTAGATTTTGAAAACCTGAAAGACAACTCTCCTTTGAGGTTAACTATAGCTGATATACGTCTTTACATCACACTACACGTGTCGTGAGTTTTGAAAATTAGATGACAAGTCTATTATGTCTGAAAACTTTTAAATTGATAAACTATTTTCTGAGGATCAAATAGGTTTAGCTGAAATAAGTAATATCAAGACTAGTTTTAAAGAGATGTGAATATGAAGGGATATTATTGATGCCTTAATTGGAACTAATTCTGAAGAATAACCCATCTGGAACTTGATTGGAATGATTACACACCTAACTCACTAAACACTTCTTTTATCCAAAAAAAAGTTAAACTACCGGTTATATCTCCGTTAGCATTAAATCGTTATGATTTTCACGCAAAAATTGTCTTTTGTTTTTGGGTCTAAGTAACTTGAGTAATTAAGTCCGCTGGGGTGTCTCTACACCTAATGCCCTAAAACCAACTAGTTTGGGAGCATTGGCCAAAAGCTCGTTAAGAAGCCTAGAAAGTTCAGATTAAAACAAAGTCAAGCAAGTGTTCTCTCCGAGTTAAAATTCCTAACGGTTCTTTGTGTGAGAATAATCTTGACAAAAGACAGGTTTTTATAAAAAAGTATTTCTAGCGGAGATATGGAGGTTTTTATTCTATGATAAAGACTATTGCACGTTCATAAAGGTGTGTATGAAATGAAAACAAGAAAAATGTGGAGTGAAAAATAAGACTTAGTTTCCTGTTAAGGAAGATAGAAATTCTGAATTTGAAACATTACTGGAAAACAAAACTTGAGAAATACTTAACTCTTTATAAAACTTATGTGATCCTTTTTAAATTTTTTGTCTGGGCTTTATTTTGTGACAAGACGACTTTAATCGATCCTTTTGAAACTTAACGACACTATTTGCACTGCACGTAAAGACATATAAAATCTTAAGTTAAAAGAGAAGCGAGGTGTGAAAAATAAAGGTTTGATAGTCTAGAATTAGGATAATATAATTGTTATCTTTTAAACAAAACCTTAGGGTTTGAATTATAGTTATTTCGCAAAACTAGCTTGACGGGATTTTGTGGGTGGAATCCGCTGAAAACCCTTAGGAGACAACACTCCTCCTATTAGGGACACCTAGAGGTTTAACGGCTTATTGCACATGCTCATTGCAATCGCGTTCCCTGCGAAAGTGCGGTTAGGATTTTCTTTTGTGAATAAATGTTTTTGCTCGGGACGAGCAAAAGTTAAGTTTGGGGGTAATTGTTTATGTCAGAAAACTGCATTCTAATACCGCCCATTCATTATCTATTTGTTGTATTTATCGGTACTATTAACCTGTGTCTGCTCAGTAATACAGATTACAGGTATCCATGAAAAAATACTGAAAATACATTTAAAAGCACGGATATATCAATTGAGAGCCGACACTGCAACCAGAACCGCAATCCGACCGATACTTCAGGAGTCCCTTTTTGCAACAAGTTTGTGTACATATTTTTCTATCTAAATGGTCCAACACAACAAATGTGTACACAAGAGTTTTAGGCACATGTGGATATGCATTCAAGGAAAAATATTATATGCATTCAAGGCTAAACATCATGTGTTGATTTTTTCCATCCAAAACTGAAATCAAATCAAAGTCAATTAAACAAATCAGCATGAGCCATAATGGGGCAGCCATGAATCAAGCCACATGTGGGAATGGAGTAATGAGCATTTAATGGTGAAGATTATGTGTTGAAATCAAGATTCAAAATTCCCTCCAAAATCTGGGTGTAGACCAAGTCAAATCAGAGAAAATAAACTGCGCCAAAGTGATGCGGGGGACCTAACAAGTCAACATACCAAGTATGAGACCGTTCCAACATGATGTGGCTGGCCACATTATCTCTTGGACCGGCCTGGCGGGCCCTACCTCCTCATGTGTGCCCCAGCTCCTCACAGTGACTTCCTTGCTGCCACGTAGCCTTAATTTTATTGTTTATTTTCTTTTCTTTTCTGCCTATAAAAGAAGGCAGTGGGCAAAGGTTCAAGGGGTCATTCTTTAGTCTTGGATTGCCATTCTTTGTCCAAGTTTTCTATACTCCTTTCTTGTAAATAGCTTAGTCCCCTTGAGTTCTTAACTTTCTCTTGATCCTTCAACCTCTTCATTGAGCTTGAAAGTTTAAGAGTTGGTTATTGATCGCAAGGGGTTGTATCATTCTTAAAGTTTAATAAAGTGTTCTTTTGTGCTTCCTTCACCATGAGTTCTTTGCCCTCTCTTGATCTTAAAACCTCTTTATTGAGCTTACAAGTTTAAGTTTGGGTTATTGAACCCATGTCTTGCAATATGTTCTTTGGTTCATAATCTTTTACTTACTTGCATTTTATTCTTGCTCTTTTAATTCTCGCACTTAAATTCCATGCACTTTAATTACTTGCTTGTAATCTTTTCTTTTCTTTGTTCTTCTCTTTTGTTATCTCTTTTTGGTTTGTTTTGTGAATGGTGTGAATATTGTTGTTAGGAAAAGAGAAAGATATTGTAAGTTAACATTTCGTTTTTCATTTTCTTTTCCCGTCTTTTCTATTTGAAACTCCGCCCAAACCCTACGCAAGCGCTCCGTTAGGCACCCTATCCTACCAAGGTAAAGGTGATTCCTAACCGTGACCGGTTGCATTCGGTTTAGCTGGAGGCGAAAGCAAGAGACAAAAACGGACGGACAAGGGTCAATAAGCCGAATTCCATGAATACCGTGCTTAAGTCCCTTCATCCACGTTGTTGCCGATTGTTCTAGCTTCATTGGTTAAGTTCAGCTCAAAGTACTTGAATACGGAATCCATTAACTTACACTATCCTATCGTTTCCTAACAAGCCATATACTTGAATATAACACATAGGTTAGATAACGAACAAATCCGCCAAGTTGTTAACTCGTTAGAATAAGAACGTAAAACGCTCCGTCTCCCTGTGGATCGACCCGTGCTCATCACGGCTAGCTGTAAAGCGACACCGTCCTGATCGCGGTTAAACTTTAGAACTTTTAAATATCCGACACGCTTTTGGCGTGCGATCAATTGGTCACACAAACTGATCGATGCACTATGGGCTTTCCGTACTGCATACAAGGCCGATCTTGGTATACTCCATACCGGCTTGTTTATGGGAAGGCTTGCCACCTCCAAGTTGAGATTGAGCACAAGGCATTTTGGGCGATCAAGGAATTGAATTTATCAATGGGAGATGCGGACAACAATCGAAAGCTGCAATTTAACGAACTAGAAGAGCTGCGGGATGAGGCTTATGATAATGCTGTCCTTGTTAAAAACCAAACTAAGGTGTTCCATGACAAACACCTTATGCGCAAAACGTTTAAACTTGGTCAACTGGTTTTACTTTATGACACTCGGTTACATTTTCACCCCGGCAAGCTCAAATCTAGGTGGAAAGGGCCGTTTTTAGTACGCACCGTATATCCGCACGGTATGGTAGATCTTGAAAATCCAGAGGATGGTACTTTGTTTAAAGTGAACGGACATCGACTGAAACCGTTTCTCACTGCGGACCCGTCGGAGGAGCTCCTGTTTTTGCAGGAGCCGATTTACACTGATTGATATTCCTCCATCTTGCCCTCAAATTTTCGTTCATCTAGCCAACACTTTGTTTCACACAAGTTTAGGGGTATGTATTATTTGTAAATATAAAAACTTACAATAACATAAAAAAATTTATTTGGGTATTTTTGTAAAATAAGAAAATAAACAGGGAAGTGCTTGCCATTTTGACCCTCTTAATGTAGCATGACAGTGAGGACACTGTCAAGTTTAAGTTTGGGGGTATACTCGGTAAGCTTTCTTCCTTCGCATTCATATGTACATTTTTGTATTTGCATACTTATTTTAAAACCCATAAAAGTTGAAAATTTTCAAATAAATATAAAAAAATTAAACAATCAATTCTGGCCGTATTTGACTAGAGTTTGCCAAATAGGTTAACTAGCTAGGAACAACTAGATCTTAGACTTAGTAAATTAAAAACCCTAACCTTTCTTAAAATTTAACGGTAGAAAGTATATGTCTTTGTAGTTTATTTAGAAATAGGCAAATTTCGAGTTGACTTCTTGGGCTAAGTTAAAACAAGGGAAAAGTATTGATATATTTATTAAAATATAAGTTTGAAAAATAATTCCTACGCTTAAGTCTAAATTCTGAAAATATATACCCTACAAATTGCACAAACACGCACCTTGAAATTTGGAATAGTAGAGGAGACCTTGAAATGCTCTTGTCTAAAAGTCCTTAGTACAAAGAAAAATAAAAAAAAATACAAGTGTGAATAAAGAAAAAAAAACGAACACTGGTTTTTGTAATTACTTAAGGCTGCAAAAATAGAAAAAATATTTAGTGAGGGTGCTTCATCACCTGGTGCCTTAGACCAACTGGTTTGGGAGTCACTGCTAAAGCCTTAGGTGTTACAAGACTAGGAATTACGCTTTAATGTGTAAACACATCTTGTAATCGGTTGTTGGTACCTCAAGAAGTATTAATGGTCGCATGAAGAATGTGTGAGCAAAATTCATCTAAAAATTCACCAATTAAGAAGTACTTTGGACGATAGACAAGAGTATAATAGCTTGATTTGAATTTTCAAGTGTAGGGGTGATATATACACACACGTAGGGGTATGTGATTGGGGTTTAGTTAAGAGATAGGAATGAAAGATAAGACTTATATTTTTAATAGAGATGATAAAAATTCCTAAGTTGAGATAGAACCCTAGAAGGAAAGCTTAAAAGATGCTAAAAGCTAAGTAAGTCTACAGAACATATATAATCTTAAGTTAAATAATAAGGAAGCGTGAAGAATACGGGTGAATAATTTCTAAGTCGACGATAATAGAGTTTCTTGTTAGAAAACCTAATTGGAAAATAAAAGTCGATAAGCCAAATTGATAGGATTTTGTGGGTAGTATCCGCTAAAAACCCTCAGGAGACAACACTCCTCCTACTAGGGACACCTAGAGGTTTAACGGCTTGTTGCACGAGCTCAGTGCAATCGTGTTTCCCTGCGAAAGTGAGGCTAGGCCTTTTTCGAAAATAAAAACTTGGTTTGCTCAAGGACGAGCAAAAGATAAGTTTGGGGGTATTTGTTCATATCATAATTTTGCATTATTATATTCCCCATTCTTAGTCGTTTTACAAATAAACAGGTGATTTTGACCCATGTCTGCTACATAGTTGCAGGTTTCTGGTTCTCGAAACAAAAACGGTGAAATTGATGAAAAGATGATACAAAAGTGAGACTATGACCGATAAATGGTGGAATCTTGATCATGCCTACATTTTGAGACACAAAGAAGATCAATGAACAAGTTCACAAAGCACAAAAGTAGCGCAAGGTTCGATACTTCAATACGAAGCGAACGGTAAAGTCCACTACATTTATTCACTGTGTAGATCTGGAAGAGAACTATAAGACATTCTGAAGAACCAACTGAAGAAACAGGAAGAAAAATACAACCAGAAGAAGCATAGCAAAAAGCAGACAACAAGCCTCCTTTTTGGCCGTGGATCCGTGGCCAAACATGGCATTCCGGCCGTGTTGAGCCCGGGTCGGTGGAAACTTCTGTAGCGGCTGGCGGCGCGTTGACTAGTCTTCCTAGGGGTATATTTGTAAAAGCAGATGTGTGTCGATTGTAACCCTATAGTTTCTATGCTCTATAAATAGAAACCCTAAAACTTGTTTTAGGTTATGCCTCTTTTCATTGAATAAAAATTCAGAAATCTTTTGTAAAGTTTAGAGAGCATCAATAAAGTAACTAGGTTCTTTTATTTTGCCCTAGTTCTTAATTTTTATTTCTGCCCTAGTTTAAATTTATTCTCTGCCCTAGTTTAAATTAGATTAGAACTTTTTATTAATCTGCCGTAGTTTAGATAGTTAATCTCTTAAATTGAAAACTCATAAAAATCATGTCTTTTATCGATCTCCTAATGAGCGAGTAGTTCCACGCTTGTTAGGGTTAGGAATAGGGAAGGTTTGAGAGATGCAAATCTCTCACCCCTTTCTTTCCCATCACATATTAATTATTAGGACTCCATGCATACATACACATACCGCTCCCTACGGCACCCTACCCATGAGGTAACGGTGATACCGTAGTATAAAAGACTGGTTGTGCATGTTTTCCATGGATGTTAGGGTAAGGATTAAGAAAGGACGGACAAGGACCTAAAGGAAGAAACATCGTTTCTTCCCGATCGTCCTAATCCCCTTTATTAATAATTACCATAACACCTAAAGAGATCTAATTTAGGGTATTGAAAGCGGTGGGAAATCTTTAATTTTCCAAACTTAACCTAAACCTAACCCTAGCAATATTCTAAATCCTAGTCTAAATTAACTTAGATTTTAGTGATAAACATCCTACATCGTTTGGAATTAACTCGTTAGAACAATTAGGAAATACACAACATCCCTATGGATCGACCCGTATTCTCCGGCTAGCTACCAAGTGACGCCGTTCTTGATTGCGGTAAAAATATTTTTGATCACAAAACATCGTACAAATCAGTGATACCGCCTCAGAATATGCCTGGATCTCTGATAAGACCTGGGTTCCTTGGCCAAAGCCACTGCTCCATTGTTATCATAATACAAAGGTATTGGATGCTCGATGGACGGAACCACTCCAAGTTCGTTTATGAACTTCTTCATCCAGACAGCTTTTTTGGCAGCATCGTTGGCAGCGATGTGTTCAGCCTCCATCATCGAGTCTGCCACGGTTTCCTATTTGGAACTTTTCCAACAAACTGCCCTTCCATTGAGGGTAAAGACAAATCCCGAGACCGATTTGTGTCATCCTTATCACTCTGGAAGCTCGAATCGGTAAAGGACCCCACTTGGAGTTCTCTGTTACATACACCAAGAACATCTCTTTAGTCCTTCTCAAGTACTTCAGAATGTTCTTCACAACTGTCCAGTGACTCTCTCTAGAATCTGCTTGATACCTACTCACTACACTTAGTGAGTATGCTATATCGGGTCTGGTACATAACATCGCGTACATGATAGAGCCTACTGCCGAAGCATATGGTATCTATAACACCTTAGGAATGCGACTAGTATTAATTAAGAGATAATGCAGGTTTTTGGTAAAAAGTTTACTATTTTGGGTTCCTCACATTTTATAACATTTAATTAATAATTTATTATTATTTGTTATGGCTTGCACACACATGTGGATGTTAATGTGAGGGAGTGTTTGTGTTAATCGTGTTTTGTAACCATGACAACCTTTAAGTAAATCCTTGTCTTGTTTAAACCTTGACCTAGCATTTAACCCTAATCTCTAGATATTTGTGTGAGGAGAGATATTTTCTTGAGTTTTGTTTGGATGAGGATGTGGCAAGTGAGTCATGGCTTGCATTTATGAATGGAGGTGCACTCACCCTATGCTCACCTCTCTCTCTCTTTTCATCTCACCTTCTCTTATTTCCCTCTCATTCTCTCACAACACCTTATATTTCATCATTCCTTCACCTCAACTGAACACTTGCCCATTTCATCACAAAACCTTCACTAATCTTCATCAAAACATCACCAAATCCCTTTTCGAGCCTTGTTTTGCCTCTAGGATCCATTGGAGCTTGGAAAGCTAGGATCTTTGAGCTTGTGGGAGTAGATAACGATCTCTGTCTGTTAAGTAGGACTTTTTGGTATTGCGTAACTTATTCGTTTCAGTTTAGAATGCTTAAAGTAAAGTTTCGTGCACATATCGTATTTTTAGTGTCATTTTGTGATATCTGTGATCTGCTGTGACCCAGTGTGTGTATTATAAAATCTAGTAGTGTGGTTGTGTTGAACTGGAGACCTAAAGCTTTCACCTGAAGCACGAGACCCATCTGCTCGGATTTGGCTGGCGACAGGCAAGGGAATTCCGGCGACCTCGGCCATCTGTTGGAGTTAGGGTTTGGGTTTTTCAGGGTAGCTGTTTGCAGTTGTTTAGGTGTGTTTGGTCCTGTTTAATTTTTGGGTTGTTACTGTATCCACAATCTGGGATCACTTGGCTTGTTTCTAGTGTTATGGCTACGCGCGTTACGTATCCGACATGGTGCGTGTACTTTGTGTAGCTTTTACTCTTGAGTTGGTTTTGCAGTGTCGCTACGCACGTTACCCACTAGACGAACACTTGAGAGTATCTTTGGAGTTGGTGCGTCGGTCAAACGTAGTGGTTACGTGTTTTTGGGTGATTGCTAATATATACTTATTATTGCTGTTTTTGATCTTAGGGTCGCAGGTGGAGACTTCGGACGCTGCGAAGAAGGGAAAGCGAGTGGTTAGCATTACTTAGGCCAGGATCATCTGTGAGGAGATTTAACATCTACAGGGGAATCGCCCGCATGGCGTTATGTGTCTGGGCTAGATATGATATGATATTAGTCGCATGTTTATATTGCACATATAGAGTTTGTGCATAAACTTCATTGCATATTATTACTTGTTGTGCTTGGACTTTTACCCATTGGACACTACACTATTATTGACGGCTCATGTTGCACGAGTACTGATTGTATGCCACCCACACCGTCAATAATTGCCATGACACGTACAATATACATACATTTATGATATTGTTCGGTTAGGGACATTGAGACTTTGATTCATATTCCATTTTGCATATGACATATAGAATACCTGTATACCTACATGCTTATACATATGCCTTGCCATGACTACATGCTAGCTACCCATATACCTATATGGTATTGTACTATTAGAGATAGGTATATACACATTTGAGACATAGCTGCATGTACATCTTACATACATACTTACATGTACACCCGTATACCTTGATATAGCTACACATATACCTGGAGGGTATTACATTATTATTGATAGATAGATACACATATCTTTCTATACCGACATGGTTACGCATAACTGGCTATAGCTACATGTTCACCTTTATACGATATTGTATGGATTTTGGAGAAATTAGGAACCGCATGATATATTTAATAACTTGTTGCAGTCAAATAACGGTTTTTCCTTTATATGCTCATATTACTGTTTTATGTTGCATATATTATATTTCATGGATTTCGCATTGATATATGGATTTCATATGATGTGTTATTGATGTTTTACTCCTGGGTATATATATCAGTGGTATAGGACGCTGATATATAGACATGTGTATATATATATATATTTATATATCAGTGGTATGGGACGCTGTTATATATGTACACCATATATATATATATATATAAGTGGTATGGGGACGTTGTTATATATGTATACCTATAATATATATATATATATCATAATGATCTTTGCAAGTATTCTTATTCATTATATATGAGGGCCGATATTATGTGCCCGATGTGAGGGGCCTATGTGCCAGATATAAGGGGCTTATGTGCCCGATGTGATAATGACATGTTTTATTCCATACTCCGCATTTATTTGATATGCATTGCTTCATGTATAGTAGTACCTGATAGAGTACCTTTCATGATTGTAGCATATACATATTGCTATTTATTGCTATCAGCTTGCATGTGATAGATTAGCGCAGTACGTGCATACTTGCGATTACCTGCATATGTTATTTACTATTCACAAGTTGGAAACTCACCCCCGTTATGCCACAGGGTTGTACAGGTTGTCCCTCAGAGCAGTCAGAGGCAGGGCTATCTTCTTCACATCGTATTATCTTTTGCAGCGGATACCGCTACGGCTGACTGGGAACAGTTTTGCTATAGGTGGGTTTTGCGGTTATCCAATGTTGCTCATTATATATTCGTTGTATCCAGTACTTTCCATCTACCATTTTCATGTATTGACTTAGAGACGAGTTGTGAGGACGATATTATATATTATTTTGTGAATCTGGAGGTCTTTTATGCAGTTTCATTTATATCGTCTTTTTCTTTGCTACGGCGTTGTATATCTGTTGTGGTGGTTGTTTTTTCGCCTTTGGGCGTGGATTTGCTCCTGTTTAGGGATGCTTTACTTATATCTTTTGTTATACTCTTTTTGGGGGCTTGTTTTACAAAGGAGGTGCTGCCAAATTTTTAAGGAAGTAAATTTGGATTTTAAAGAATTTTGATTGAGATTTCAAAAGATTTAATAATGTTCTTATCACTTACTACTTTTGATGGTTTAGATTGTTGGGTTTTCGGCTTACTTGAATTACGTTACGCTTGGAGACGTTACGTGGTTTAAGGGCCGTCACGTGCCAAATTTCGGGTCGTGACAAAGTTGGTATCAAAGCGCTAGGTTTTACCTTTCGGAGTGTAGGATGACCTTGGTATGATGAAGTAGGTAGTTTAAGCAGAGTGATATAGCGTGTGTATGTCCACGGCATACTTACGACACGGTACTCCGCCTAAGTGAACTAAGTATTAATTGCTTGAAATTCCTTCCATGATGATACATATCCTTGTGATTCGATTTCCGTGTTCATATCGAATCTTATTTCCATCTATAGCCTTTTGCCGCCGATGACTTTGAGGGCTCAGAGAGAGGCAGTGAGAGCCGAGGTCAGAGTTGACTCATTTGGGACGAGGATTGACCAGGACGGCATGCTCGTTGCACAGGAGCAGATTGATCCGCCTTTAATAGATCGTATCGCTAGGCTTGAGGCAGATATGCAGGACTTGCGCCAAACGATGAGGTCATTGGTTGAGGCCAGTCGAGTGCAGCAACAAGAGGTTGTCACTCCTGTTACCCAGTTATTCCTTGCTATGAGCACACAGCATTGTGTCACGTATACAGCAGCAGTGGATGCAGCCCGTTTAGCTGAGGGGCGTCTTCTCGAGACTTTGGGAATTCCGAGAACGAGGAAGGCTCGTATGGGTGTACCAGCCCAGAGACAGAGGCTTAGTCGCCGTGATAGATTTTGTTTACGTCGTGGGAGTAGCAGAGGTTTTGGACGAGGACAGTCGTTTAGCTCTTATCCCTAGGAGGATCAGCAGCCATCGTATGGATGTTTTCAGTGTGGGAGTTTGAGTCATCGTGTTTGAGATTGTACTGAGCCACGTGAGCGTGAGGCAGCTGTACCTTATGATACCATATCACCTTCACCTCAGGGAGAGTCGCATGTTGCGCCTGTTGTTGATCTGCGTCAGACTTATGTTCAGAGAGGTCGTGATCGCGGAGGGGTTGTTCTGAGAGTACAGGATGGTAGGGGAGGAGTTCAGCCAGTTACAGGTAGAAGGTAGACACGAGCGTTTGCTTCTACTCATCGGGATGCTCGGGCATCCAATGCAGAGCTTTCAGATATTCTTAATTCGTATATTCTTTTGGTGCATATGTTTGTTTAATTCGGGATCTATGCACTCATTTATTCTACACACTTTGTGCCGTGGTTGGGTCAAGAGTCGTGTATGCTAGATCAGCCATTTGTTGTGTTTACTCTTGTTAGCGATCCCTTAGTTGCACGATACGTGTTTCGGCCGTGTGCCAATTGGGTAGAAGATAGAGATTTTGTCCGTCGATTTTATCCTTCTAGAGATGTTAGACTTTGACGTTCTCCTGGGCTCGGACTGGTTAGGTACATGATATACGTCTGTGGAATGCCGCGAGAAGACAGTCAGGTTTTTGTTTTCCCGGCGAGTCAGTTCTTGTTGTGCAGGGGGACTGTGGTGCCGCCCCTCACAGCTTGATTTCAGCCTTTTCCGCTAGTCGGCTTTTGAGGAGAGGATGTCGATGATTCTTGGTTTTCATTCATGATACCGGAGCCACAGTGGGTTTGTTGGACCGGGGTTCTATCGTGCGAGAGTTTTCCGACGTTGTTCCAGATGAGCCGGCGGAGCTTAGGAAGCTTAAGGATCTGCTGTAGAGTTGCTAAATAGGGGGACTTATGCATCCGAGTGTTTTGCTTTGGGGAGCTCCTATTCTGTTCGTCAAGGAGAAGGACGGCAGTTTGAGGTTGTGCATTGATTGATCGTTAATTGAACCGAGTTACGGTGTGGATTAAGCATCCTTTATCTCGCATTGACGATTTCTTTGATCAGCTCTAGGGTGTGAGACATTTTTCTAAGTTTGCTTTGGGATCAGGTCATCATTAGTTGCGGGTTCGGAGTAATGACATTCTAAAAACTGCTTTTATGCATGCTATGGGGTTTATGAGTTTTTGGTGATGTCGTTGGACTCACCAATGCCTTAGCAGCATTGTGATGTTTTGCGGGTGGGGCTCGATTGTATACTGATGTAGCATGATAGAGTTATCGCTTATGCTTCCCGACAGTTAGAGGAAGTACGAGCAGGATTTATTCCACTCATGATCTAGAGATGGCCGCGGTGGTCTTGCGTTGGAGATTTAGGGGACACTACCTGTACGGAGAGTCGTGTCAGATTTTCACGGACCACGAGAGCTTAATGTACATCTTCCTGCAGCGTGTTTTGATTGTTGAGACAATGCCGTTGGATGGAGCTTGTGAAGGATTATGATTGTGAGATCCTTTATTACCCGTGGCAAAACGATTGTGGTAGCTAATGCTTGAGTCGTAGGCCGGGGGGTAGTTTGTTCCAGTTGTGTGCTGTTCAGAGACAGCCTTCTGTAGATTTACAGTTCTTGTGCGACAGATGAGTATAGTTTAAGTTCGCCTCTACTGAGGGGACAGCTTGCTCATGTCCGCGCCCGTCCACTTTTACTTAATCGTTTTTGTAGGACACAACCCGCCGATACTCATTGTTTGAGATTCTAAGCATGTTCGGCTGGGTAAAGATTCGGAGTTCTCGATTTATCACCAGGGTGTGCTATGTTAGGGATTCGATGGCGTATATCCGATACTGATGGGTAGAGACGCGAGGTCCTAGAGCAGGCACATCAGTCAGCTTTCTGTGTTCATCCAAGTACCACCGAGATGTAACGTGACTTGAGAGTTAGTTACTGGTGGGCACGGGTGAAGAGTGAAGTTTCGGATTTCTTTTTGAGGTGCTTGGCTGGTCTGCGAGCTAAGGTTGAGCATTTGAGACCGGCTGGAGAGTTGCAACCGTTTTACCGTTCCAGAGTGGGAATGGGAGTAGATCTCCGTGAAATTCGTTGTGGGTCTACCCAGGGCTAATCGAGGGTATGACTCCATTCGAATGATTGTTGTCTGGTTATGCTCAGTTTGCTCAGTTGTTCTTCGATAAGTTTATGCGTTTGCACGGAGTTCCTTCATGCGTTGTATCCGATAGAGGAACCTAGTTCGCTAGCCGTCTTTGGCAGGAGCTTCAGGAAGCCTTGGATACTGGTTGAACTTTAGCTCCGCTTTCCATCCTAGGCCGATGGTCAGACAGAGCGGACTATACAAACTCTGGAGGATATGCTTGTGCGCATGTACTAAGTGTTTGTTGGCAGTTGGGATCGTCACTTGCCATTGATAGGGTTCTCCTACGATAACTGTTATCAGGAGACATTCTAATTGGTAACCTTTAGGCTTTTGTGGTAGCTTGTGTCGATCGCCAGTCTGTTTTACTGACTCCGCGAGAGCAGGATTTTTGGACCCCGGCTAGTCGAGAGGCTTCGGAGATGATCCAGTTCATTCAGGTCAGGATGAGAGCAGCCCAGTGCAGACAGAAGTCTTATGCCGACTGTAGTTGTCACAGACTTGAGTTGGCAATGGGAGATCATGTATTCCTACAGATATTTCCGATGAATAGCGTGTTGGGTTTTGGGAAGCTTAGTCCCAGAGTGTAGGTCATTTTGAAATCCTTTAGCGAGTTAGTATCGTTGCCTATAATTTGGCACTTCCGCCCATATTTTTTAGTATTCACCCCGTATTCCTTGTGTTGATATTTGCAAATACCTTCATGACCTTTCTCACATAATTCAGCATCAGACCATTTAGCTTGGACGCGATCTTTTCGTTCACCGACAGCCGATAGTGTTAGTGGATCGACAGGTGGAGAAACTTCGATCTTGGGTCTTGCCATTTGTAAAGTTTTTCTTTGGCGTAGCCATATAGTGAGGTGATCACTTGGGAGGCTGCAAGCGAGATTTAGGAGTTTTGCACTCATCTCTTTGAAGGTATGCATAGTAAGAATTTTAAATTCGAGGACGAATTTTCTATAAGGGGAGGAGATTGTAACAGCTTAGGAATGCGATTAGTGTTAATTAAGCGATAATGCGGGTTTTGGTAAAAAGTTTACCATTTTGGGTTCCTCATATTTTATAACATTTAATTAATAATTTATTATTATTTGTTATGGTTTGCACACACATGTGCTTGTTAATGTGAGGGTGTGTTAGTGGTAATCATGTTTTGTAACCATGACAACCTTTAAGTAAATCCTTGCCTTGTTTAAACCTTAACCTAGCATTTAACCCTAATCTCTAGATATTTGTGTGAGGAGAGATATTTTCTTGAGTTTTATTTGGATGAGGAGGTGGCAAGTGAGTCATGGCTTGCATTTATGAATGGTGGTGCACTCACCCTATGCTCAGCTCTCTCTCTCTCTTTTCATCTCACCCTTTCTCATTTCCCTCTTATTCTCTCACAACGCCTTATCTTTCATCATTCCTTCACCTCAACTGAACACTTGCCCATTTCATCAGAAAACCTTCACTAATCTTCATCAAAACATCACCAAATCCCTTTTCAATCCTTGTTTTGCCTCTGGGATCCATTGGAGCTTGGAAAGCTAGGATATTTGAGCTTGTGGGAGTAGGTGATGATCTCTATCTGTTAAGTAGGTCTTTTTGGTGTTGCGTAGCTTATTCGTTTCAGTTTAGAATGCTTAAACTAAAGTTTCGTGCACATATCGTATTTTTAGTGTCATTTTGTGATATCTGTGATCTGCTGTGACCCAGTGTGTGTACTAGAAAATCTAGCGGTGTAGTTATGTTGAATTGGAGACCCTAAGCTTTCACCTGAAGCATGAGACCCATCTGCTCGGATTTGGTCGGCGACAGGCAAGGGAATTCAGGCGAAATCGGCCATCTATTGGAGTTAGGGTTTGGGTTTTTCAGGGTAGCTGTCTGCAGTTGTTTAGGTGTGTTATGTCCTGTTTGATTTTTGGGTTGTTACTGTATACACAATCTGGGATCACTTGGCTTGTTTCTAGTGTTACGGCTATGCGCGTTACGTATCCAACACGGTGCGGGTACTTTGTATACCTTTTACTCTTGAGTTGGTTTCGTAGTGTCGCTACGCACGTTAGCCACTAGACGAACACTTGACAGTATGTTTGGAGTTAATGCATCGGTCAAACGTAATAGTTACGTATTTTTGGTCGATTGCTAATATACACCTTTTATTGTTGTTTTTGATCTTAGGGTCGCAAGCGGGGACATCGGACGATGCGAAGAAGGGAAAGCGAGTGGTTCGCTTTACTTAGGCCAGGATCATCTGTGAGTAGATTTAACATCTACAGGGGAATCGCCCGCATGGCGTTATGCGTCTGGGCTAGATATGATATGACATTAGTCACATGTTTATATTGCACATATAGAGTTTGCGCATAAACTTCATTGCATATTATTACTTGTTGTGCTTGGACTTGTACCCATTGGACACTACACTATTATTGACGGCTCATGTTGCACGAGTACTGATTGTATGCCACCCATACGTCAATAATTGTCATGACACGCACAACACACATACATTTATGATATTGTTCGGTTAGGGATATTGAGACATTGATTCATATTCCGTTTTGCATATGACATATAGCATACCTGTATACCTACATGCTTATACATATGCCTTGCCATGACTACATGCTAGCTACCCTATACCTATATGGTATTGTACCATTATAGATAGGTATATACACATCTGAGACATAGCTACATGTACATCTTGCATACATACTTACATGTACACCCGTATACCTTGATATAGCTACATATATACCTGGAGGGTATTACATCATTATTGATAGGTAGATACACATATCTTGCTATACCGACATGGTTACGCATACCTCGTTATAGCTACATGTTCACCTTTATATGATGTTGTATGGATTTTGGAGAAATTAGGAACCGCATGATATATTTAATAACTTTTTACAGTCAAATAGCGGTTTTTCCTTTATATGCTCATATTACTTTTTCATGTTGCATTTGCTATATTTCGTGGATTTCGCATTGATATATGGTTTTCATATGATGTGTTCTAGATGTTTTACTCTTGGGTATATATATCAGTGGTATGGGACACTGATATAATATATATATATATATATATATATATATATATCAGTAGTATGGGACGTTGTTATATATCTACACCTAATATATATATATATATATCAGTGGTATGGTACGCTGTTATATATGTATACCTATAAAATATATATCATCATAATGATCTGTGCAATTATTCTTATTCAATATATATGAGGGCCGATATTATGTGTCCGATGTGAGAGGCCTATTTGTCCGATATGAGGGGCCTATGTGCCCGATGTGAGGGGCCTATGTGCCGATGTGAGAATGATATGTTTTATTCCATACTCCGCATTTATTTGATATGTATTGCTTCATGGATTAGTAGTACCTGATAGAGTACCTTTCATGACTGTTGCATATCCATATTACTATTTATTGCTATCAACTTGCATGTGATAGATTAACGCAGTACGTTCATACTTGTGATTACCTGGTTATGTTATTTACTATTCACGAGTTGGCAACTCACCCCCGTTGTGCCACAGGGTTGTACAGATTGTCCCTCAGAGCAGTCAGAGACAAGGCTATCTTCTTCACATCGTATCATCTTTTCAGCGGATACCGCTACGGCTGACTGGGTGCAGTTTTTCTATAGGTGGGTTTTGCGGTTATCCGATGTTGCTCATTGTATATTCGTTGTATCCAGTACTCTCCATCTACCATTTTCATGTATTGACTTAGAGACGAGTTGTGAGGACGATATTGTATATTATTTTGTGACTCTGGAGGTCTTTTATGCAGTTCATTTATATTGTCTTTTTCTTCGCTACGGAGTCGTATATTTGTTGTGGTGGTTTTTTTCCGCCTTTAGGCGTAGATTTGCTCCCGTTTGGGGATGCTTTACTTATATCTTTTGTTGTACCCTTTTTGGGGGCTTGTTTTACAAAGGAGGTGCTGCCAAATTTTTAAGAAAGTAAATTTGGATTGTAAAGAATATTGATTGAGATTTCAAAAGTTTTAACAATGTTATTATCACTTACTACTTTTGATGGTTTAGATTGCTGGGCTTTCGGTTTACTTGAATTACGTTATGCCTGAAGACGTTACGTGGTTTAAGGGCCGTCACGTACCAAATTTCGGGTCGTGACAATATTCCTTGCATGCGAGCTCTCTCCAAATCAGTCTTGGGAGACATCTCTTTGGAGAGAGTGAGTCCAGAGATTGTGGGTAAATTCTCACTCTTGGATTCTTCCATACTAAACCTCTTTAGTATGGTGTCAATGTACCTGGATTGGGACAATCCTAGTATCCGTTTAGATCTATCTCTATAGATCTTAATCCCTAAGATGTAGGAGGCATCACCTAGATCTTTCATCAAGAATCTTTGTGATAAGAAGAGGTTGACCGAGTGTAGCATAAGAACATCATTTCCTATAAAGAGTATGTCATCCACATACAATATGAGGAAGACAACCTTACTCTCTGCCACCTTCTTGTATATACAAGGTTCATCTACGTTTTTGATGAAGTCAAACTCTTTGACTACCGCATCAAAACAGATGTTCCAACTCCGCGATGCCTGCTTTAACTTGTAGATGGATTTAAGCAGCTTGCACACCTTTCTGCTGCTCCCACTGTCCATGAAGCCCTCTGGCTAAGTCATGTACACACACTCTTCTAAATCACCATTTATAAAGGCGGTCTTAACATCCATTTGCCAGATTTCGTAGTCATGGTATGCAGCAATGGCAAGTAGGATCCGGATGGACTTAAGCATAGCCACCGGAGAAAATGTTTCATCATAATCCACACATGGTCTTTGACGAAAACCTTTTGCAACAAGTCTAGCTTTGAAAGTCTCAACTTTTCCATCCACACCAAGTTTCTTCTTAAAGATCTATTTGATCCCAATGGATTTTACCCCTTCAGGAGCAACTTCCAAAGTCCATACTTTGTTGGTGTACATGGATTCCATTTCAGATCGCATTGAATCCAGCCATTTCACAGAGTCCCCATTCGTGATGGCCTTCTCGAAGCTAGTTGGGTCATCATCTTCCATGGTGCAATCCTCGCACCCACTATCAATGAGAAAACTGTAGTATCTCTCAGGTGGATGAGGAACCTCACTAGATCGGCGGAGAGGCTGAGGTTCGTTGGCAACTATAGAATCTTCTGGTTCTATCAAATCTTCTGTCGTAGTTTGTATCGCTGGAACTTCTTCCAGTTCTACCTCCACGCCACTAATTTCCTTTGCAAGAAATTCTTTTTCAAAAAAGGTGGCATACTGAGCAACAAACACCTTTTTTGTTCCTCAGGGTGGTAGAAGATATGTTCTCGCTAATGCTTGGGATATCCTACAAACTTGCACATAACTGACCTTGCCTCGAGCATGTCCGGATTTTTCTTTCTAACATAGGTCGGGCAACCCCATATCTTATTAAAATTAAGACACGGTCTCTTCCCCTGCCATATCTCATATGGAGTGGTAGGCATTGATTTGGTTAGAACTCTATTCAATAGGTATATGGCTATCTCAAGCACATACCCTGAAAAGGAAATAGGCAACTCAGCAGTGCTCATCATAGAGCGCACCATATCCAATAGGGTGCGGTTCCTCTACTCCGATATACCGTTGTGTTGTGATGTATACGGAGGAGTAAGCCGAGAGAGAATCCCACTCTCTTTTAGATAGTCCAGGAACTCCGTGCTCAAGTATTCTCCTCCCCGATCAGATCGAAAGATTTTAATACTTTTACCCGTTTGGTTCTCAACTTCATGCTTATGTTCTTTGAATTTCTCAAAAGCTTCAGATTTGTGTTTCAACAGGAACACATGTCGGTATCTTAGGAGATCGTCAGTGAATGTAATGAAGTACGAAGAACCATTCCTGACATGTGTAGACATGGGACCGTATACATCCCTAAGTATTAGTCCCAAGAGTTCCGTAACTCTTTCTCCGTGTCCAGTAAACGGAGTTTTTGTATCATGCCTTTGAGACATGAATGATAAGTTTCATAAGATGATAATTCGAACAGATTCAAATATCCATCCTTATGTAACTTAGCTAGACGTGTCGCATTGATATGACCTAGTCTACAATACCACAAGAAAAATTCGTTCATTTCTGAACTCTTCGTCTTGTGTGTGTTCTGTACATTAAGAACCGTGATTTAATTTAGAACGTATATGCCATTATTTAACTAGCCTGATCCAATCAAATTTTGATTCAGGAAGATGTTCATAACATTATCCTGTACTACAAAATTATATCCTTCTTTACTTAATAAAGAAACTGATATAAGATTTCATATCAGGGTCAGAATGTAATAGCATTCGTTCAGAATCAATGTATTACTATTTGGTAATACTAGGTGATATTCGCCAACTAATTTGGCTGCAACATTTGCACCATTCCCTACACTTACGGAATGATCACCCATTCCCAGTTCCCTACCTTTCCTTAGACCATATAACATATTACATATATAGGATCCCGATCCGGTATCTAATACCCAGGACGTAGAGTGAGCTGAGAAACAGTTCTCGATAACTAACACACCCGAAGAAGATGCATCAACATGCTTATTTTTCGTTTGGGCGGCGTGGGAATCCGGATATTCCCCTATTTCCTGCTCAGTCTTATAACAATTAGAAGAAAAAACAGAACCAACGTTTCCTTGCTCAGTATAACAAGCGGGTTCGGTCAATATATCTATATTATTATCTTGATTAAGGCCTGACATGGTCGCTACCTGGAGAGAGAGAGAAGAAAACACTTTAGCGTATGCTCTTGTAAGATTAGACTGGTTATTATCTTATCTAATCAGGATGGCTCCCACTGGTTTTATCAAATCGTCCTTCGAACCTTAAAAGGTAAGATTAGCCGGGATTAATTACACCTTACAAGTTCTCCAATCTTTCAGCCAAGCCAGTGTTGGTACTTTGAAGGAGGTTCCCCGTGCTTTCGCACGGACCTAATTGAAATAAATCTCGGTTTCCCAGAGGCATAATCTCGTTAACACCTTTCTAGACACCTACTTGATTGGCTAATTGTTATGTGTAAAACTCTCCCAGGAGTAACTCTTTCTCGCAGTGGGTATCAGGATCCAATTATCTCTAGAAGGTATGCAATCTCATTGCAAATTTCAACACTTGAAATTCCTGACAATATTTTGCCCCTAGCGCCCTATGACCTTGACGGAGGCCAACAAACCATAGGCTGCTAGTCAAGTTCAACCTGTCATTTCCTGATTGAATTAAACCCACCCGCACGACCGTTGAAGGAGGTCAACAAAGTCGTACGACTACTCGCATCATATGCAGCAGATAAGTACTAGTCAGCTACCACACACTACGCCTTGACGGAGGTCAACAAACGTAGCATGAATACTAAGTAGGACTTCTCTGAATGACGGAAGGCTACGACAGGTTTTTAAGAAAACCTTTCGCGTAATGAACTTGATATCGTTGTAGAAACAAGTGATTTTGAAAAGGAGTATTTTTTAGGCTTTTACTAGTTTCGCTAAAGAGGTCACTCCTAGTGAAGAGATCTCGGATCTTTCCTTATCGAATAAGGTGCAAGATATTATAAATACCACTATACAAAACAAGAATTATAGAAGCAATAAAAAAACCGAGTGAGTTTGTCACGCCCCGCTTCCCAAAATACGAATTTCTTTCTAGAACTGAGACTAGAGAAAGATGTTCGGGCTCGAAAAAGTACGCTATTCAAAGCAGAGAGAAGGCCTAGGTTGGAGGTTAGGATAACAAACTTGAAACGCGGAGCCCGAGCGGCCGGCGAGCGAGGGAAACGAGGGATGACTAGGCCAGCCATGCTCCTACGGTCAAGGAATAATCCAGCCGTAGTCACACTTCGGCTTCTAGCAATACATGGTAATCAGTAAACAAAGCATAGAAGTAAATGAAATACATCACTAAATTATTATATCAACTTTCATTGTTCACAATTTACAATAAAACAAGGAAAAGAACTACTAACCAAGTTCGAATACAAGGTCTCTTTAGGGAAAGCAGTAAAAGTGAAGGAGGTACTCCCGACTAAATCTCCGTAAGCTCGAAGGGCAAGTCCGACTTCTGCACTGGTTCTTCCTCGAGGTCTGAGCATGCATACTCAGGTCGTCAGAGCGACGTAATAGCAATATTATAACAATGACAAGAAACAGGCAAAGAAGGTAATAACGGTGGAAGTAAAATATAGGTAATCAATATGTCATTAACTGATGCAAAGTATGATCTGTGTCCCTATCAGTCTCTAAGTCATCTTTGAAATCGAGTTATGGAAAGGAGGATCATGTTTAACGAGGGTCTCGTACATACCCGAGACTACGGCCCGCTATCGCCCGGGACATAACCCTGTCAGCCGGACCGCTAGGCCCAACCTAATATATATAAGAGTCGCTGTTCGAATGATCCCTCTAAATCACTGTTCTCGCTAAATACGATGCACTTTCCACTTCGATTTCCCCTTTTTCCCCACGTTTACACTATTTATGAGTATGGTCTAGTCGTGTACAAGTATGCATCAATAACACGGTTTTATCACTGTTCACTGTATTATTCACTGTCACGAATCATTCACTTTTCCATTGGCGTACTTGACACTCCTAAACCAATACCATTCACGCACGATAATGCATTGTACACTGAATAATAATGCGCACTATCACTATGTGTATGGCGATCGGGTAAGATATATGCATGTATGCAGTTAACATGTCATGTGTAATACGAACTATTATGCACCTTATGAACTTATAAAAATTGCATTAAATCATACGTTCAAAATTCAGTAAAATGATACAAAGGCGGTAGCAAGTAAACTCAGTCGGAAGTTCAGTAAAATTTATTTCAGTGCAATCGGATTTTGGGTTTGCAAGTTACAGCCGTTTCATTTTAAATGTTCGCTACAGGAAATTCAGTTTCTGAACTGAACGTCCATTTCACGACATAATTTTTATCCTGTTGGGATCAGAATTCAGCGATGCTATAGTTGAACAAAATTTAGGTATTTCAATAGGGTTTCCAACGCACCAAACGGATCCTCAATCGCGCCTCTAAGTCAGAAGTTATGTACTGTACAACAATAGGGTATCAGTTCTGTTTCTGTTTGGGACTGCTATACGTCCTGTTCATTTAAATTACAGTTTAAATAGTAAACGACGATAAAAAGGGGTGAAATCACTTTCATTATTTAGATAACTGTTTCATATTCACTGTGGTGTAGGGTTCCACAATACAACATGTTCAAGCAGTACAGGGTAAGCATTACAAGATGGAAATCAACGGCCAGAGCTGCTCTGGACTGCAGTCCAGAGCCGCTCTCCGAACCTGTTTCCGTCATCTTTTCAGTATAGAAACAATTTAAAAATTTTATGGGGTTCCAAATCATCGAGTCTGATTCGATTTGAGCCCTCGAACGCATCATTCCAATTTGTAAATAATTAATTATGATTTTTACAAATTTCAGACGTGGAAAATTTTCAGTTTTAACGGGTGTAATTGGGGATGATCGTTCACGTCAGTAACGATTATATTTTTCAGCCAAATTTTAACACAATGTTCATTACCCCACGGGCCAATTCATGTGATCAATTTCCATCAGTTTAATGGGAGTTTTTCATTCGGGTTCTGTGTCGAACACATACGCTATATTAAGTCCCACGAAGCGTTTATGCGGAATTTGACGGTATTTCTAAATTTAATAGTACAATTAGCATGAAGCAAGTAGGTAACTTGCCTGGAGATGACGATGGCACCGTAGTGGTCTATGAACGATGGCAAGGGATCGACGCACGCGCGGCTAGGCACTACACGGCGACGGCGACGGCTTGTGCTCGGCTACGCTCAACGGCGGCTCGTGATCACTGGAGGCAAAGCGGGATGCTGTGAAGCTCCTGGTGGTGTGCTGGGGTCGGCGGTGGTCGGAGGAGGTAGCTCCGGCAATGGGTGCAGCGGTGGTGAAGTTGCAGTGAGGGAGTGTACTCTATTGAGGTGAGTGAGAGTTGGGAAGAAGGGAGCTCAGGATTGGTGGCTAGCTCCGGTGATGGCAGTGGTGCTCGGGTCGATGAGGCGGTTCAGGGGCTATGGGGAGCTCGTCGGCATGATGCTGTGCAAGGGAGGCTCGGTGGTGAGGAGGGGTTCAGTTGTGCAGGCGAGGGGAGTAGGTAAGTGGGGCTCGGGTTTTGAATAGAGAAGCGAGGGAGGAATGACGAGGTGATTGAGGTGGTCGTCGTCAGCAGGGTGTAGGGGATGAAGCAGGGTGATTTTTTTTTTGGAGAGAGGAGAGGAGGAGAAAGTTAGAGAGACGAGGAGAGGTTTGAAACACACGCGCGATCGTGGTCGACGAGCATGGGATCGTGGTCACGAGCGGGGGCGCGGCAAGGCGACATGGGCGACGACGTGGGCACGTAGGAAGCGCAGAAAAGAAAAAGGGGCGGGAAAAATGAAAACGAAGTGGGGAAGTGGGTGCTAACGGATCGGGTAGGGTCGCGGGTTTGGGCGCGTGTGATGAGGGATTGGGCTGGGCCGGCTTTGGTTTATTAATATGTTTATTTAGTTTTTGTTTTTATTTTGTTGTTTTGGGCTGGGTTGTTTTATTTATATATTTTGTTTTCTTTTGGGCTTCATTTTAAATGTTTTGAAAGATTTAAATACTAAAAACCTAGCACCCGATTTCCTACAAAATTACGAGGAAAAATAGGAAAACATTCTGGGGACTTGGAAAATAAAGAAAGATTTTATTGATGAAAATGGGGATTTACATCATACCCCCCTTACAAAAATTTCATCCTCGAAATTTAAGAAGAGACAAAAAAGCAACAGTACTAAACAAAGAGATGTGGAAAACGTGCACGGATATCTTCCTCACGCTCCTAGGTAGATTATCCTGGGGAACGACCGCCCCAAGACACTTGGACTAACAGAATAACCTTATTCTTCAGCACTTTCTCTCTGCGGTCGAGGATGGTGGTGGGCTGCTCCTCGTAAGATAGGTCGGTACCTAAAGCTAACTACGGATAGTCCAGAACATGGCTCTCATCCCAAACATAACGCCGCAACTGAGATACGTGGAAGGTATTGTGCACACCAGCTAGTGATGGAGGCAAGGCAAGTCGATAGGCCATCTCTTCTACTCGCTCTAGCACCTCAAAAGGTCCGATAAAACGGGGGCTGAGTTTCCCGCGACCTCCAAACCTGATAACTCCGCGGGTAGGGGAAATCTTCAGGAATACGTGATCTCCGACTTCAAATTCTAGTGCTCTCCTGCTGGTATCCGCCCAACTCTTCTCTCGATCCTAAGCCGTCTTAATGCGTTGCCTGATCATTTGGACCTTGTTGACTGTCTGAACAATAAGCTCGGGACCCAGTAATCTTCGTTCTCCCACATCATCCCAACAAACTGGGGATCGACACTTACGCCTGTAAAGTGCTTCGAAAGGAGCCATCTGGATGCTAGCCTAGTAACTATTATTATAGGAAAACTCGAATAGATGTAGATGATCTTCCCAGGAACCCTGGAAGTCCAGCATGCAAGCTCTCAGCATATCCTCGAGTGTCTGAATCGTACGCTCGGATTGTCCGTCCGTCTGCCAGTTGTTCATAACAGAATATTATATTTTATACCGCCCATTCTTACGCTCGTGTGTTTATAGGTAGATGCTTTTAATCCGTGTTTGTTACATATTTACAGATTACAGGTTTCCAGTACAAATATTGCAAATCAAGACAAAATCTCCACAGTTACGCCAGAAGCAGAACATCTGTTGACAGCAGATAAAAGCCGGGTTCCGGTCATCCATATCCGTCCAGTGCCGAGTACCAGTTCCAGAGACAAGACATATGACAGTAGTCATTCGTGTCTCGGACAGGCACTGAGCACGAGGGGGGCTGCACAAGAATCAATGGGTGCGCGGAGCTCGAGGGAGATAAAAGTCAAAAGTGAAGAAAATAATGCAATCTTGGACTGAGAAATCTGAAGATATTCTGGAAGACTTTGTGCAGTGTAAAGTTTTCAAACACGAGGAAATATAAAACAAGGGAAGTACCCAAAAGACGACGACCTAAATCATCAATATGGCCGTGGTTCCGCGGCTAATAGGGGGTCTAGGCCGCAACCGCGGCCATTTAGTCTCCTCTCTCTATCATTTTCTGGGGGTAGTTTGGTACTTTCATATTATGCCATATTCTTGCCCTAGGTTTCCATTTCTCCTCCTATAAATACCCCAGATCTGAACCATTGTAGGGTGTTAATTTCTTTAGCCTCTTTTAGTGTAGTTTTTTTCTTCTTCTTCTTCTTCTTCATCTTTCCTCCATGAAAATGCAGTGAGAGCATTGAGTGGATGTTAAATGAAGATGAGGGTTTTTGTATCATTCTTGTTTGTTTAGCTTCCCCTTGAGATTCTTGCTTTCTCTTGATCTTTCAACCTCTTCATTGAGCTTGAAAGTTTAAGGGTTTGTTATTGATCTCAAGGGTTGTATCTTCTTATGGAATTAGTGCTTCATTTCACATGAGTTCTTTACCCTTCTCTTGATCTTGCAACCTCTTGATTGAGCTTGCAAGTTTAAGGGTTGGCTATTGATCCCATGCTTGTCTTGAGTTCTAGTTTCTAGTTCTTTTTATTGCTTATTTCTTTCTTGCTTTTTATTATCTTGCTTTACTTTCTTGCACTTTAAATTCCATGCCCTTACTTACTTGTAATCTTTTCTTTTCTTTGTTCTTTTTGTTCTCTCTTTTTGGTTCTTTTTGTGAATAATTGTAATTATCATTGTTAAGAATAAATACGGTATTGTAAGTTAATGTTTCTTTGCTCATTTCCTTTTCCCGTTATTTTCCATTGAACTCCGCCCAAACGTTACGCAAGCGCTCCGTTAGGCACCCTACCCTACCAAGGTAACGGTGATTCCTAACCGCGACCGGTTGCGTTCGGTTTGGCCGGAGGAGAAAGCAAGAGACAAGAACGGAAGGACAAGGGTAAATAAGCCGGATTCCACGAATACCGTGCTTAAATCTCCTAATCCACGTTGTTACCGATTGCTCTAGCTTCAATTGGTCAAGACTCGGCTCAAAGGTTTTGAGTACGGATTTCTTTAGCTTACAATTTCGTATCTTTTTCTTAACAACTTCATACTTGCATATAAAACACATAGGTTGGTTTGAACAAACACATACAAATTCTTTATTGACTCGTCTAAAAATCGAACGGACATACAACCATCTCCCTGTCGATCGACCCGTGCTCAACCGGCTAGCTGCATAGCGACACCGTCCTGATCGCGGTAAACTTTAGAACTTTGAACATCCGACACGCTTTTGGCGTGCTATCAAATGGCGCCGTTGCCGGGGAGATGGTAGCGTTTTTTCTTTCTTGTTATTCGGGTTAATATTCTTTTTGTAGATATATATTTAAAAAAAAAATCTTTTTGTTATTTTTGATAATTTTTGTGGGCAAGAGTGCAGATTTTTGCAGATTTGCAAACTGCGATTGTGGGGAGCAAAGTATACGTTCAAGGTTAAGGTGATTACGAAGTACAGTGCTAAAGATCCGGGTAGTTTGACCCGCGCACGGGAACATTTCAAGCTTACCGGATTTGATTCAACGGGGTTTTCCTAACCCAAAAACTTAACGGTACGTATTTCTTAAACACCTTCTTCTCAAATCCGACGCATCCAATATACTATTCTTTGCAGGATTCTTTGCAAGTTCGCTAGCAAACGCTAAAAATTGACTAACCCGTATTTGTTGCAGTGCTGTGCTTAAACTAAAAAACGATTATTTGATTCTTTATAGAATTTATTGAATTGCGCATTGCATACATTAATACGGACTTAAGGGCAAGCGAACCCCACAACATACGGTAAAGGATTTCATCACCTTTTCCGTGGCCCACAAATCACGAACTTGAGCATAACGTTTACCCACACAAACTTTAAAAGAAACTAGACTTTAAGCCTTGAGGACTTCGCGCTCACTAGGAGAAGTTAACTGTGTTTAGAACCCCGCTTAACGGTACATTATTTACGGGGTGTCTAGGAAAGTGTTAACGGCGAAACCGCCAAAAGAGAAAGGGTTATTTAATTAAGGAACTTTGCGAAAGCGTTGGAAAACCTCCCCTTATCTCTGCACTTACCTGGCCTCGTGATCAGTGTATCTTGAGCCCGTTTCTCGACACAGTTTTACTTCGACAATCAAGTTTGGGAGCAGGTCTAGTTGACCTAGGTGAACCCTAGAACGATTAGGTGTGTGGTATTTTTGTGTCGTGATTGTTTTTGTCCAGATTCTTTTTGTGTGTATGTTTCATTCTTTTGTTAATATCTAACTAAAAAAAATTAAAAATTAAAAATATCACATTCTTTTTCCCTCCTTTTCTCTTCCTTTCTTTCTTTCTTTCTTCATATCATGGGTACACCACCTCGCAAAACTCTTGCCGAACTTTGGTACCCACAACCAGACATTACTTCTTACGGTTCTTGCTTTGGCCAAACGTCGAAGGATCCCTCCATGCCCAAAATCTCTTTGCAAGATCGGATAGACGCGTCTAGGACAAACACTTCCCCTCCGCAATCCACTTTGTATCAACCTTTTCAACCTCCCCCACCCTCTTATGTTGATACCCCTTTTGCAAGTCATCCTTTGTCCATCGCTGAACATATTGAACAATCCTGTAGCCGATCTTTCACTCCTTTCACCACTACAGCTTCTTAGGATCAACAATTCCATTCACCTTCTTATCCAAATGCTGATCCTACTCCTGTCCAACCATTCAATTCCTACAAGTCCTACCCGACTTTTGCACCTTCCCTAGACATTGCTTCTGAACCGCCATTTGGGAGTTTTCAGTATCCAAACAACTTTGAATCTTTTACTGAAACCCCTTCCCAACCCATGTTTAGTCTGGAACAGTCATTGGAAGACTTTAGGGTAGCGTCGTACCAACAGATGATGGATTTGAATGCGTCCATGGCCACCCTCATACAACCTAGTGACCCGGTAGCTAGTTTTCAACTAGCTCCAAATTTTCCAATGTATGAAGAGGCGATAGGACATGCTATGAATTTGAGTGGTGAGAGTGAGCTGTACCCCCTTCCGAATCAAGCCTACCCATTTCAACTTGAATCCCACAACTCCAGTTTTGAATGTCTATCTAGTGTTCCCAACGATTCACCGATTGAAGATAGAATGATTAATGAGTTGTGCGACTTTGTACTGTTTGATTTACCCGATTGTGAAGGGACCTTGCCAAGTGAAACCACACCCAATCCTTTTGACCTCTACACCTCCACTCTAGAACCTGAATTGATTGATATCCATGCTTTTGTTGAGGTGTCTGAGAATATAGATTTTCACTTGATTAAGGATATTGACGCTGGGAATATTTTGGATGATGAACCCACAGATTTGGCTGAGTTTTCCTCTCCAATTCATCATCCCGATTCATTAACTGTTTTTCCCGAACCCCATATGCGTCTGGATATTGATGAAATATGCATGGATGAGCTTAACTTTGAGGAGAATTTTGAGGATATTTTTGAGGATGAAACAGTTCTAGATGATGAGTCGGATTTTCCAATTCATCCTGTCCTTTTCATTGACTGTGTACACCTTCCCGAACCCTTAACAGATACCCTTCCTCGATCACTTCCTTCCATCCTTTCCATCGTTCTGACCTTGCAAGAACCCGTCTCACTTTCATTTCATATGTCTGGTTAACCAAGTTCGGCGTACCCATGGTTTCTTACGAATCTTGAGGGATTTGACTCCATTACTCGACGGGTTAATAGATTAGCACAATCGCTTTTTACACATCAGTCATCACAAATTGTGCTAATTTATTCACTCCATTTTCACCCTCAAGTTCGTACTCTATTTCTTGTTCCCTACCGCCATTCTTCTTCTCATATACCGAGACCGTATACCACTTCTATCTCCATACGGTCTCACGTATTCTCCTTCTCTTTTCTCTACTCCTTCTTCCACCAACCTGTACAATATAGCGATAAAATCTTTGAATGGTTGGTGCTCACTTTTGGCCTGTGTAAGGCCTTGTATAGCTTGATACTGTTCTCTTACCTCCCTAATCCTGAATTTCAACGCTTAACAGTGGAAACACTGTTTTACTTAAGTTTGGGGGGACTCCTTTTTTGTATATATATTTTTTTGTTTTCCTTTTTGTTTTGTATATAATTTGTTTCTAGGGAGCGCCGACAAATTTGACCCTCTTGATGTAGCCTGACAGTGAGGGCACTGTCAAGTTTAAGTTTGGGGGTGTACTCGGTAAGCTTTCTTCCTTCGCATTCATTTGTATATTTTGCATTTGCATACCTTATTAAAAACCAACAAAAATCGAAAAAATTTCTAAAAATATAAAAACTTTGTCGTCAAGTTAGCTAATAGGGTAACTTAGATCTTTATTCCGAAAGTCTAGTTGATATATTAGAAATAACTAAATTCTAAGCTTAGGAATTGAAAACCCTAAAAATAACCCTCATTCTGTCTAACTTTGGTAAGTATACGTCCTTACAATTTTTGAGTTCAGTTCTTGAGTTAAGTCAAGATGAGGGGAAAGTATTGAAGCTCTACTGAAGGATAAGTCTGAAAAATAGTTTCTTTTCTTGAGTTCAAATTTAGAAAGTATATACCCTACAACTGCACTTACACGTACCTTGAAACTTGGGATAGTAGAGGATACTTAGAAATACTCTTACCTGAAAGCCTAGTATGAAAGAAAAAACGGTATTTAAAGCTAAACACCAAAAGAGCATCATTGAAAAATATATCCGGTCTTGAAAAATAAAAAGAAAAAGAAAAAGAAAAATAGAATAAAGTCAAGACCTGGAAACTGCTATTTACGCTTTAAAGTTCACACATTCAGTAATCGGTCGTTAGTGCCTCAAGAAGCATTAATAGTCGCATGAAAAGTGTGTGAGCAAATCCGTCCATCCTTAATGAAAAGAAGTAGTATTAGGTATTAGGGCAAGGGTATTATAGCTTGAATTGAATTCTTTAGTGTAGGGGTGCAAATATACACACACGTAGGGGTATACAATCGATGTTTGGATAAAAGATAGAAATAAAGAATAAGACTTGTGTTTTCTGTAAAGTTGATAAAAATCCCTGATTTGAGGCCGCACTTTAGAAGGAAAACTCAGGAGAACCAAGGTTAAATAGATAGGAGGTGTGAAAAATAAGGGTTGGATATTTCTAACTTAGGATGATAGAGTTTCTAACGTAAATACTAAATTCTAGGAGTAGAGTCGATGTTAACTTATGACACTAGCTTGACGGGATTTTGTGGGTGTAATCCGCTGAAAACCCTCAGAAGACAACACTCCTCCTATTAGGGACACCTAGAGGTTTAACAGCTTGTTGCACGTGCTCAGTGCAATCGCGTTCCCTGCGAAAGTGCGGTTAGGATTTTATTTTTGTGAATAATTGGTTTTGCTCGGGATGAGCAAAAGTTAAGTTTGGGGGTATTTGTTCATAACAGAATATTGCATTTTATACCGCCCATTCTTACGCTCGTGTGTTTATAGGTAGGTGCTTTTAATCCGTGTTTGTTACATATTTACAGATTACAGGTTTCCAGTACAAATATTGCAAATCAAGACAAAATCTCCACAGTTACGCCAGAAGCAGAACATCTGTTGACAGCAGATAAAAGCCGGGTTCCGGTCATCCATATCCGTCCAGTGCCGAGTACCAGTTCCAGAGACAAGACATATGACAGTAGTCATTCGTGTCTCGGACAGGCACTGAGCACGAGGGGGCTGCATGAGAATCAATGGGTGCGCGGAGCTCGAGGGAGATAGAAGTCAAAAGTGAAAAAAATAATGCAATCTTGGACTAAGAAATCTGAAGATATTCTAGAAGACTTTGTGCAGTGTAAAGTTTTCAAACACGAGGAAATATAAAACCAGGGAAGTACCCAAAAGACGACGACCTAAATCATCAATATGGCCGCGGTTCCGCGGCTAATAGGGGGTCTAGGCCGCGGAACCGCGGCTATTTAGTCTCCTCTCTCTGTCGTTTTCTGGGGGTAGTTTGGTACTTTCATATTATGCCATATTCTTGCCCTAGGTTTCCATTTCTCCTCCTATAAATACCCTAGATCTGAACCATTGTAGGATGTTAATTTCTTTAGCCTCTTTTAGTGTAGTTTTGTTCTTCTTCTTCTTCTTCATCTTTCCTCCATGAAAATGTAGTGAGAGCATTGAATGGATGTTAAATGAAGATGAGGGTTTTTGTATCATTCTTGTTTGTTTAGCTTCCCCTTGAGATTCTTGCTTTCTCTTGATCTTTCAACCTCTTCATTGAGCTTGAAAGTTTAAGGGTTTGTTATTGATCTCAAGGGTTGTATCTTCTTATGGAATTAGTGCTTCATTTCACATGAGTTCTTTACCCTTCTCTTGATCTTGCAACCTCTTGATTGAGCTTGCAAGTTTAAGGGTTGGCTATTGATCCCATGCTTGCCTTGAGTTCTAGTTTCTAGTTCTTTTTATTGCTTATTTCTTTCTTGCTTTTTATTATCTTGCTTTACTTTCTTGCACTTTAAATTCCATGCCCTTACTTACTTGTAATCTTTTCTTTTCTCTGTTCTTTTTGTTCTCTCTTTTTGGTTCTTTTTGTGAATTATTGTAATTATCATTGTTAAGAATAATACGGTATTGTAAGTTAATGTTTCTTTGCTCATTTCCTTTTCCCGTTATTTTCCATTGAACTCCGCCCAAACGTTACGCAAGCGCTCCGTTAGGCACCCTACCCTATCAAGGTAACGGTGATTCCTAACCACGACCGGTTGCGTTCGGTTTGGCCGGAGGAGAAAGAAAGAGACAAGAACGGAAGGACAAGGTTAAATAAGCCGGATTCCACGAATACCGTGCTTAAATCGCCTAATCCACGTTGTTGCCGATTGCTCTAGCTTCAATTGGTCAAGACTCGGCTCAAAGGTTTTGAGTACGGATTTCTTTAGCTTACAATTTCGTATCTTTTTCTTAACAACTTCATACTTGCATATAAAACACATAGGTTAGTTTGAACAAACACATACAAATTCTTTATTGACTCGTCTAAAACTCGAACGGACATACAACCATCTCCCTGTGGATCGACCCGTGCTCAACCGGCTAGCTGCATAGCGACACCGTCCTGATCGCGGTAAACTTTAGAACTTTGAACATCCGACACGCTTTTGGCGTGCGATCACCAGTGATAAGCTTTGATGAACTTGAGGCGGGTAGCCAGACTCTCCTGTAAGCTCCTCCAGAAGTGCAAAACAAACCCGGTGTCTCGATCTGACACAATGCTGACCGGAACTCTGTGCTGTCATACTATCTCCTGCATGTATCTTTCTGCCAGTGACTCTGTCGACTGTCCCACTCGGAATGGTAAGAAGTGTGTATATTTCGTGAGGCGGTCGACGATAACCCAAATGCCGTGGTTGCCCCTAGGGCTCCGTGGTAAGGCCGTCACGAAATCCATAGTAATGTGCTCCCACTTCCATTCTGGTATCGGAAGAGGTTGTAACAGTCCTGCTGTCCTTTGATTTTCCGCCTTCACCTGCTGGCATACCAAGCACCTGGATACGAACCGCGCAATTTCTCGCTTCATCCCGTTCCACCAAAAGTGCTGCTTTAGATCTCGATACATCTTCGTACCTCCCGGATGCATAGAATAAGCTGAACTATGCGCCTCAGCCAGTACCTCTTCTCGAACATCCCCTTTGGGTACGCAGAGTCTGCTACCGAATCTCAGAGAACCGTCTTCATGTATGAGTAAGTCCGTTCTCAGCCCGGCTTCTACTTGCGCTCTGAACTTTGCAATCGAGGATCACCCGCTTTTGCAGCCTTGATGCGATCCACAAGAGAAGACTGCACCTGTAGTTGCCAAAACTGCCTGATTGCGCTCGGTGTAACGACTTCAAGCTCGAGTCACTAAAAATCTTCAATGATGCCCCTCTGACTGGTCAACATCATGACCGCTGGCTTGCGACTGAAAGCATCTGGTATAACATTTACTTTTCCCCGGTGATACTGAAAGTCTAAGTCGTAATCCGCCATCAGTTCTAGCCATCGGCGCTGCCTCAAATTTAGTTCTTTCTGAGTGAAGACGTACTTCAGACTTTTATGATCCGTGTACACCTCCACCTTCTCGCCCAACAGGTAGTGCCTCTAGATCTTTAATGCAAAAATCACTGCGGCTAACTCTATGTCATGAGTAGGGTAGTTCCTCTCGTGATTTCTTAGCTATCGAGAGGCGTAAGCAACCACCCGACCGTGCTGCATAAGAATATAGCCTAAGCCCTTCTCTGAGGCATTACTATGTATCACCAAACCACCGGAATCATCTGGTACTGTAAGAATGGGCGTCGTGGTTAACTTCTGCTTCAGTGTCTAAAATGTTCGGGTACTCTCCTCTGTCCACACAAACGTACCTCCTTCCGTGTCAGCCACGTCAACGGTTCAGCGATTCTTGAAAAGTCTTAGACGAACCGCCGATAATATCCTGCCAGTCCCAGAAAGCTTCTGATCTCAGCCACTGACTTCTGTGTTGGCCAATCTCTGACCGATTCTATCTTTGCCGAGTCCACTGAGATGCCTTCGCCCGAAAAAATGTGTCCCAAGAACTGAACCTTGTCGAGCCAGAACTCACACTTGCTCAATTTCGCGTACAGCTTCTCCTCCTGAAGAATTTGTAGAACCGTGCACAAATGCTCGACGTGCTCCTCCCGGGTCTTCGAGTAGACTTGTATATCGTCGATAAATACAACGACAAACGTGTCCATGTACTTCGCAAACACCATATTCATCAAATCCATGAATATCGCTGGAGCATTGGTAACACCGAACGGCATCATGAGGAACTCATAATGTTCGTATCGGGTCCTGAGAGCCATCTTGCATATATCCTCGGCAGCTACATTGATCTGATGATAGCCAGAACGGAGATCCAACTTCGAAAATACCTCGGCCCCACTTAACTGATCGAATAAGTCAATGCGCAGAATTGGGTACTTATTCTTTATCATGACTTTGTTCAGCTCCCGATAGTCTATACACATCCGCAACGATCCATCCTTTTTCTTCACCAATAGAACTGATGCACCCCACGGTGAAACGCTTGGCCGGATAAATCCCTTCTCCAGGAGTTCTTCAATTTGCTTCTTTAATTCTGCCAACTCAACCGGTGCCATTCTGTACCGGGCCTTGGAAACTGGTGCTGTACCTGGGGTCAAATCAATCGAGAATTCCAAGACGCGTGGAGGTGGTAGACCTGGTAAATCTTCAGGAAACACATCCAGAAAGTCCCGAACAATCTCTGGGGCTGGGCTCTCATCAATCTCCATAGCTGTCAGCTCCTTTGGCTTGGCTCTATACTTAGCTGGCTCCAAAGATTCACTCCCGCCTTCGAAAATGAACTCTGGGTGATTAGGAATGCGGAAGATCACATTCCTTACTCGGCAATCAATAACTGCATGGAAGGTACTCATCCAATCCATCCCGAGAATTGCGTCATAGCTACCTGTTCCGATCAAAAGGAAATTCGCATAGAATTCCCTGCCACACACTACAACCGGACATGATCTACATTCTCGACTAGATACTATAACACCATTACCCGTATGTATTTCCAAACCCTTGGTTAATGGTTCATGTGGTATGGAGTGTGTATCAACGAAATGAGCAGATATGAAATAGTGCGATGCTCCAGAATCAAATAGTACTCTATCTGGCATGGAATGTACGAGTAGAATACCTGTGACAACTTCGCCTGAAGCCTCTGCCTGCTCGGCGGTCAAGGTGAAAGCATGTCTCTGACCGTGGCCTGTGTAGGGTTGCCTCTGCTCCTTTGATCTCTGCTGCTGTGGTCTAGGCCCTCCCTGTATCTCTGCTCGCTCGGGGCAAACGCTAACTCTATGCTGACTGGATTCGCAAATCAAACACTATCCCTTGGCTCAGCGACAGTCCTTCTAGGCGTGCCCATCTCTGTTGTAGTAGCCGCAAACTAAGTTCTTTCTTTGGGGGCGATGCTGGGGCACGAATGGATGCTTCAACTGTGTCATTCCTGGCCTGTGAACTGGTATGGCTCATCGAGACGGTGCGTGAGTACGTGCTGGAACAACTGGGGGCTTCCTAAATTTGTTGATCATCTTCTCCTGAATTCGTGCCGCGTTGAGTTCCTGTGGAAAAGACTGCAACTCGAGTGATGCGATCAACTGCTGTAGCTCGAAATCAAGTCCCTGTAAGAAGCGCCTGGCCCTGGTGGCCTCTGAAGCGACCATATATGGAGCAAATCGGTTCAGACGATTGAATTCTGCCGCATATACGTCCACGGGATGGCCATTCTGCTTCAGTAAGATGAATCTTTCTTCCATCTCGGCCTTGGCGGTGGGAGGGAAATAGTGGTCCAAGAAACACTCCTTGAATTTGCTCCATTCAATTGGCCTTTCTAGTCTACTTTCTTCAACTGACCACAAAGTACGGGCTTCGTCTTCCAACTGGATCTTTATCACATTTACTTTATCTTCATCTGGTACCCTGGCGGCCGTCAGTAGGTTCTCCATATTAACCAGCCATTGCTCGGCCTTGAGTGGTTCGGCTAGTCCCGTAAATGCAGCTGGATGTAACCTTCGGAAATCTGATATGGTGCCAGCCCTGGAAGAAAAAGCTGGTGGAGCAGGGCCCTCGGAGGCGGTAATGAGGGTGGAGGGTCCCCCTACAGCGGTAATAGCCCTGAGTCCTTCGGTGAGTAGGTCCGTCTTTCTCTTCTGAGCTTCTGCGAGAGACGTCAGTGCACTAAGTATCCTCTCCGTGCGGTCCTGAGAACTTGAGTCCGAGGAGTGTTCATTCGGGGACGTCATATCGCTGGAAGATATATAAAAGGATATGATTAGATACAAGGATGAGAGTCAGGAATAGTGAAGCGAAAATAATGTAATACAGTGTAGTTAATGTTATCCCTTACTACTAAACCTGTCTCTGATACCAACAAAACCATATCATGCCCCGCTTCCCAAAATACGGAAAACAAGGGATGACTAGGCCAGCCATGCTCCTACGGTCAAGGAATAATCCCGCCGTAGTCACACTTCGGCTTCTAGCATTACATGGTAATAAGTAAACAAAGCACAGAAGTAAAGGAAATACATAACTAAATTATTACATCAACTTTCATTATTCATAATTTACAATAAAACAAGAAAAAGAACTACTAACCAAGTTCGAATACAAGGTCTTTTTAGGGAAAGCAGTAAAAGTGAAGGAGGTACTCCCGACTAAATCTCCATAAGCTCGAAGGGCAAGTCCGACTCCTGCACTGGTTTTTTCTCGAGGTCTGAGCATGCATACTCAGGTCGTCAGAGCGACGTAATAGCAATATTATAATAGTGACAAGAAACAGGCAAAGAAGGTAATAACAGTGGAAGTAAAATGCAGGTAATCAATATGTCACTAACTAATGCAAAGTATGATCTGTATCCTTATCAATCTCTAAGTCATCTTTGAAATCGAGTTGTGAAAAGGAGGATCATGTTGAACGAGGGTCTCGTACATACCCAAGACTACGGCCCTCCATCGTCCGGGACATAACCCTGTCAGCCGGACCGCTAGGCCCAACCTAATATATATAAGATTCGTTGTTCGAATGATCATCCTCTAAATCACTGTCCTCGCTAAATACGATGCTTTTTCCACTTCGATTTCCCTTTTTTCCCCAGGTTTACACTATTTATGAGTATAGTCTAGTCTTGTACAAGTATGCACCAATAACACGGTTTTGTCACTGTTCACTGTATTATTCACTGTCACGAACCATTCACTTTTCCATTGGCGTACTTGACACTCCTAAACCAATACCATTCACGCACGATAATGCATTGTATACTGAATAATAACGTGCACTATCACTATGTGTATGGCGATCGGGTAAGATATGTGCATGTATGCAGTTAACATGTCATGTGTAATACGAACCGCACCCCCAGATGCCGTCGACGAAGTGCACTAAGGGGGAACACCGCTGCCGCGAGCACCCGAACGGATACTTTTGGCGATGGGGTTCTCCTATAGTCACTTGGTCGGGGCTATGGGGCGTGGCTGTCTATTAAGTTTACCCGGCGAGTATCCGCGTACGCTACGTGATTGCGACGGAATTTTGATCACATCAAAAACCCGTGGAAACTGATCATTTGAGACTGAAGTGCTAGATTTATAACATTCAAATTAGTTATCTCATAACTACTTGTGGATTCCAAATATTGTATCACATTCCAGATAAATAGATAGTGTTAAACTTTCCGATCGAATAAACAAACACCCAAGATTTCCCAAATAGTTCTCAACACTTGAAATTAGTTTAAAAAACATCCATTACATGCCACAGTACCAATGGTCTAGCCGTAGAAGGGTCAAGCCAACACCTCACATGTGGCACGCCGTACTGCCCCAAACCCTAAGGTTTAGAGGCAGTTCAAGGCGGTCACATAATCGAGTTAAGGTTTGTTGTCTTCTAGAGGGTCCACCGCGTTACTTGCATGACTTAGAACGTTCTTAAACTACGAAAAAATCCAATACTTGGAAATTTTTCGGCAGGAGAAAAGTGAGTTATTGATATCCGGTCGAACTTTTTAACAGTTTCTAAAATTACCCGGAAAAACTTAAACGAAGTTAAATTATCCGAGCGAGTCCCCAATACAACCCAGAAAACTCAACTCTCGAGTATAAATTAAAAATTCCCAGAAACATAAGCAAATCCGTACGGAAGTTACTGTGCAAAAAGAGCATCATAATCGCACTGTAGCGCCGCGGAACTGCCGCGGAAGGCATGTTCCTGCCGCGGTTCTGCGGCGCTTTAAGTGTATTAATGGTTCGTTTTTCACACAGTTCCATAGAATTCCCTGCTTATTTTTTAAGTATTTTTAATATGAAAAATCAACAGTTTTGAAAAATATCTAGAAACTAGGTTATATCGTGTATTCGGAGTTCGATCGGATTTTAAACTTCGCCTAAACTTCGCCTAAAGCTCTAGCTTGGCTCTGATACCACTGTAAGGGTTGCTAAGGATGTGCACAAGGGTCTATGAGGCATCAACCATGCCTGATTTAAAAATTAGCCGTGCCGAACAACCCAAAGCCGGATCTTTAAACTAGAGATTAGGCGAAAACAAGTATGTTAAACACTTTAACACTAAGTGAGAGGGATTACAACCTTTGTAGATCTGGTCCTTCACTTCTTAAGCTCCGTGTTGAGGTCCCTTTGCTGCGATCATCGTGTTCCGGACTCTCGAGAGGCTCCACGAAGAGAAAGATGCAAGCTTGCTTCCGATCTTCGATAACAAAGATGATCTACCTTGAAGTTTCATTAACACAAGCTCTCACTCACTAAATGAAGTGAACACTCTCATCTAAAGGGCAGGGATAGATGAGATTGATGAAGTAGGATTTTTTCTCTCATTTATAATCTTTTTCTCACACATAATCATCACTTATTAAAAGCTAGAAAGCTTTTTCAATAAAGAAGTCAAGGAAGAAGAAGATGAATAATAGTCAATCCTTTTGTGATGAATAATGATAAGATGATAATGATGAATAATACAACCATGGTCAACTAAACCCTTATAGAGATTTAACTAGGGCTAGGGTTTGGGTTGGGTTAAAGGTGAGTCACTTGAAAATATCAAGCATAATATCTTTTCCATGACAAAAGAAAACCTTCTAGAAGGTTCTAGAAATGATTAACCCAAATCAAATCCTAACCATGTTTAATCTCCGCTAAACATGTTGCATTAATAATCATATCATGTTACAATATTATATATCACATATATAATATTTATTGTAACATAATAAAATAATACAATAAACATATATCGCATATATATCAATGTATTCCCCGAGTGAGAAAAAGAATCTTTTAGTGAGCTTATATTAGTTAATGTAATTTAATATATCATATATATCATTATACATTAAATCATAGAATCAACACTTGATCCGACAATCGGCTATATCGCATATAACCGACTAATATATCATTTACCAATTCATCGAATCAACAATTGATCCGATGACCCGGCTGATAACAAATATCGCGAGAATAGAATATGGTATCTCATATCGCATTATCCTCGGTCCTGCACATATCACATATGTGCCCCTACTCCGTTTTGCCTGAGTCAAGAAACCTCTGTGTAGGACTCTAAAGAATCGTCAATACGTCGGCAGTAAGTGATGATCATATCAAACATCCACAAGCTGCAAGCGGTCAACTAAATGTAACAGCCACCCAGATGTTGAGCGCTCAGAAGATCAATAAGAAAGCCTGTACATTCTCCTGTGAATCCAATCAGTAACACTCCCGTACAGTCCGGTCTCGTCGTCTGATATGTCACATATCTCGCCTAGGGGTGGTATACGTCAGACCCCAATAGCTTGATAAGTCGTGTCGATATAAGGTCTATAACAGTTCGAGAAACTACTGATAATACTTACCAGTAAATTTCAGCAACCCTGGACAGGGATTTCCAGTTATAGCCAATAGAACACAACACAACATCAACTCCTTATACCGGGAGAGACAAATCCCCTCCTATCGCTCATTGCCTCCTTGTGATTCGGGACTGTACCCAAAAGCCACCCTTTTTCACGCCCTCTTGGACGTGGTATGATGAGAATCAAAGCACAGTGAGAATCACACAAGACTCTATGATGATCTCGGGTCAACAGACTACTCTGTACCAGTGTCACCGGAGAACTGCCATCTGACGTGAGGTATAATACCATCTGGGAGTTCTCGGCGAGTCCGTCCAGTGTACCCAGTCTCTACTGGGCACCCGTACACCATCCTTGATGTCAAACACCGATGGATATGGGATCATCCATCGCCCATCATATGGGTTAAGATGTGTATACACTAGTCTACTCTGGTGTATCGATGCCCTATCTCTATACACCCTCGACTAGGAACAGTTATAGGATGTACTCGTCGACTACCGTGGCCCCACTAGTATGATCTCATCATAGTCCCAGTAGTCAAGTACATATCCTAAGGGCTTTATCAACATGTAACATAGAGACAATCAGAGTACATGTTAAGATAAAGTACAACCAGATAGCATACTATCATATCGAGCGAGAAAGTCCACCCTATATATGTCCAAGCATCCACTACAATATACATCGTATGTATAGTAATGGCCTCTAGGGCATACATATAACTAACAACAATAAACATCTACTTAACTGAAAGAGATCATTACCTACTCACATAAGCTCAAAGATCCTACATTTCCAAGCTCCAAGGCATCCAAGAGGCAAAACAAGGTATGTGAAGTTATTTGGGTGAGTTTTTGTGATGTTTAGTGAAGTTTTGTGATGGATTAGTGAAGGAATGATAAGTGTTCAGTTGAGAGTTGAAGGAAATGAAAAAATAATGAGAGATAGAGAAAAAAATGAGAGGATGAAAGGATAAGGAAAGAGAGAGGTGAGGATAAGAAAGAGCGAGCTGAGTGCACGATGCATTAACTCCTCATTAATGCACACACAAAGCTCACCTGCCACCTCTCCCCAAAACAAAATCCAAAAGAAATATCTCACACAAATAAATATCTAGGGTTTAGGTCAAGGTTTAACAAAGGATTAGATTAGGTTAAGTTGTCATGGTCACTAATGTAGGGTTCCTAGGCACTCTAAGGTAGTCTCACAAGCCATCAACCATGGCAATTTCAAAAAATACGGTGCCGAGAAACCCTAAACTACGGATCGTTAGCTAGATGTCTAGGAGAAAATGAAACTAGTTAACACATAACTAAGAGATACGGAAATACAACCTTTGTAGATCCGGTTCTCCACCTCCATAGCTCCGCAATGAAGTCTCCTCGCTGTCCATAACAAGTCCCGGGCTCTAGCGTCAGCTTCATCGGAGAATGGACGGGCTAGGTCGTCGATGTCCATGCCGAAGATGATCTACGTCGAGGCAACACTAAATCAAGCTCCAACTTCACCAAGTCAAGAAACTTGTGAAGAAAACACACTCTACTACTTGGCAAGATGTAGATGATGAAGAAATAGGAAGTGGGTAAACTTTAGAATTGGATTTCTCACTCTTAATCATCAATCACCATTGATGGACCTTAGGTTTTCTTCTTGAGTTGAAGGAAGAAGAAGAAGAATATTATGATAAGAATTATATTTCATAAGAAAAGAAAAACCATCCTTATCATAATAGTAACCATGGTTTAATGTAGAGAATTGATCATGGTTAGTGAATGGTTAGGTTTTTACAAGATGACAAAATGGTTGCAATGGTCAAAGTATTCATGAAGATTCATGAATGAAACAAAAATGCCACCATTTTATCATGTAATTTTTTCTTTTCCAAAAATAAATAAACAAATGAATAAAATGAATAATCAAATAGTAAACCCTAACCATTCCATTAACCAAGGTTTAATTCTATACACTTAACAAAAAGGGCATGCAGCATCAAACATGATACAAGCAAGTGCACAAATCATATTGCATATGAAATGTGCACACCCGAGTGAGAAAATCCATTTAAAGTGAACCGATACTAGTTAATGCAAAGTAATATATCAAATATATAATTATACATTAAATCATTAAATCAACACTTGATTTAATGATCCGGTCATATCGCATATAACCGACTAATATCAACAGTAACAACTTATCGAATCAACACTTGATCCGATAACCCGGCTATATCGCATATAACCGATCAATGTCACATATCGCGAGAATCGAATACAGTATCACATACTGGTATCATTATCAGTCCCGCACATATCTCATATGCGCTCCTATTTCGTTTCGCTTGAGCCAGGAAACCTCTGTGTAGGACTCTAAAGACTCGTCAATACGCCGGCAGCGGATGATGATCATATCAAACATCCACAAGCCGCAAGCGGTCTGCTAAACGTAACGGCCACCCGGGTATTGAGCGATCTGAAGATCGACGAGCAAGCCCGCTCACACTCCAGTGAATCCAACCAGTAACACTACCGTACAGTCCGGTCTGATCGTCTGATATGTCGCATATCTCGCCTAGGGGTGGTAAACGTCAGACCCCATTAGCTCGATAAGTCGTGTCGATATGAGGTCTATAACTGTTCGAGAAATTACTGGTAACACTTACCAGTAAATCTCAGCAACCCTGGCCAGGGATTTCCTGTTATAGCCAATCGAACACAGCGCAACATCAACTCCCTATACCGGGAGAGACGAATCCCCTCCTATCGCTCATTGCCTCCATGTGACTGATTGGTGTCAAAAACTGTAAGTTACCGCAATCAGAAACGGCGTCGCTTCGCAGCTAGCCGGTGAGTGCGGGTCGATCCACATAGACGGGTAAATTCCTTTAGTGTGTCTTAACGAGTTGATTCTATTTGTCGTTTTGGTTTTATAAAAATCTAGATCTAAAACTTAATTAATCTAATTTAAATTCTTGCTAGGGTTAGGCTTAGAGGAAGTTTTGGAGATTGATGTTTCCTCACCGCTTTCAATGCCGTATTTTAGATCCATTAAGTGTTATAGTAAATATCGATAAAGTGGATACGACTCTTTTGGGAAGATGTTTTCTTTCTCCAGATTCGTATCCTTCCTTTATCGTTAATTACCCTAACCCCCATAGAAAACACACGCAACCGGCCCTTTATACTGCGGTTCACCGTTACCTCGAGGGGTAGGGTGCCGTAGGGAGCGGTTGTGCGCGCATGCATGGAGTTCTTAATGGGTTAGTTTAATATGGCATTGAAAGGGGTGAGAAATCTCATCTCTCAACCCTTTCCCTAAGGCTAACCCTAACAAGCGAGGAGACTACTCGCTCATTAGGGGATGAAATAACATTAAAAGAATAAAAGAAAAACACTTACTAATGGTGATGGCTCCCTCCAAGCGATAAAGAACAGATCTGAATGTCACTTCCAGAAATTCTGAATTTTATTTATTGAAAAGAGGCATACATTTTTCAGATCTAAGATTACAATTTATAGGAAAATAGGAAACCTAGGGTTACAGACTCTCGCGCATGTGAATTTACAGATTTGACCCCTGAGAATCCCAACACCAGAACCGTCACAGCAATAGAAGAAAAATCCACCGACACGTGTATTAGACGGCCGCGGATCCGCGGCTCCAGCATGGGTTTGGCCGCGGATACGCGGCCAAAGAAAGGACTTGGGCTCTGAAAAGTTTGGGCTTGGTTCAGGGGTTCTTGGGCTTCTTGTTTCCATATGTAGTTTCTCTGTTGGGCTTCTTATTCTCCTCCAGATATTTCAGTGAATACTTGTAGCGATCTTTTAACCGTTCACATGACATTTTGGACCTTGTACTGTTCTTCGTCTAGGCTTGACTAGGATCCGTCCAATTGTTGGTCAAAAGTCCCTTTTCTGTTGTTTTGTGTCTTTTTCACTGTATTTGCTCCAGAAACCTGTAACTTGTAATATGCAACAAACGTGCGTCAAGAGTACCTGTTTATTTATAAAACGGATAAGAATAGGGGAATGATAAATGCAATATTATGGTCTGAACAAACACCCCCAAACTTACCTTTTGCTCATCCTCGAGCAAACTTATTATTTTATTCACTAAAATCCTAACCGCACTTTCGCAGGGAAACGCGATTGCACTGAGCACGTGCAACAAGCCGTTAAACCTCTAGGTGTCCCTAGTAGGAGGAGTGTTGTCTCCTGAGGGTTTTCAGCGGATTACACCCACAAAATCCTATCAACTTGGCCCATTGACTTTTGTTCTCCAATTAGGTTTTCTAATAAGGAATTCTATTAACTTATACTTGTAAATTATCCACCCACATTTTTCACATTTCCTCATTGTTTAACTTAAGATTATATATGTTATGTAGACCTACTTAGCTTTCGGCATCTCTTAAGTCTTCCTTCTAGGGTTTCATCTCTACTTAGGAATTTTCTATCAACTCTATTAAAGATACAAATTTTATCTTTCATTCCTCTCTCTTATCTAAATTCCAATCACATACCCCTACGTGTGTGTATAGATCACCCCTACACTTGGAAATTCAATTCAAGCAATCATGTCCTTGTCCGTTGTCCAAAGTACTAATTAGTTGGTGAATTTAATTGAAATTTGCTTACACATCCTTCATGCGACCGTTAATACTTCTTGAGGTACCAACGACCGATTACAAAATGCGTTTGCACTTTAAAACGTAATTCCTAGTCTTGCAACACCTAAGGCTTTAGCAGTGACTCCCAAACCAGTTGGTCTAAGGCACTAGGTGATGAAGCACCCTCGCTAAATATTTTTCTATTTTTGCAGCCTTAAGTAATCACAAAAACCAGTGTCCATTTTTTTTATTCTTTATTCACATTTTTTTTTCTTTTATTTTCTTTGTACTCAGGACTTTAGACAAGAGTATTTCAAGGTCTCTTCTACTATTCCAAGTTTCAAGGTGTGTGATTGTGCAATTTTGTAGGGTATACATTTTCAGAATCTAGACTTAAGCTAGGAACTATTTTTCAAATTCATACTCTAATAAGAACATCAATACTCTTCCCTTGTTTCGACTTAGCCCAAGAAGTGAACCCAAAATTTGCCTATTTCTAAATAAACTACAAGGCATATACTTTCTACCGTTAAACTTTAAGGAATGTTATCTTTAGGGTTTTTAATTCACTAAGTCTAAAATCTAGTTGTTCCTAGCCAGTTAACCTATTTGTCAAACTCAAGTCAATTAGCCAAAATTGAATACAATAATTTTTATAATTTTTGAAATTTTTTAAAATTTTTATGGGTTTTCAAATAAGTATGCAAATGCAAAAAATATGTACAAATGAATGCGAAGGAAGAAGACGTACCGAGCATACCCCCAAACTTGAACTTGACAGTGTCCTCACTGTCATGCTAAACCAAGAGGGTCAAAATACCGATATTCCCCTGTTTATTTATTTATAATTTTTTAATGTTTTGAATTTTTTTTTTTTAGAAAAAGAAAACAAAAGGATATATACATATATACAAAGGTTCCCCCCAAACTTAAGCTTGGCCTTACACAAGCCAAAGGTTAGCACCAACCATTCAAAGATCTTATCGTGGTAATGGTATAGTTGGTGTAAGAATAGGGTGTGGAGGAAAGAAATGAGAAACACGCGAGACCGTATGGGAAGAGGGGTAGAATACGGTCTCGGTGGAGGAGGAGAATGGCGGAAAGGAGAAAGAAGTGGAGTACGATCTTGAGGGTGTAAATCGAGTGAATAAATCAGCGCAATATGTGATGAACGATGTGTTAAAAGCGATTGCGCTAACCTATCAACCCGTCAGGGAAATGGGGTCAAATCCCTCAAGATTCGTAAGAAAACATGGGTATGCCGAACTTGGTATAGGAGATGAAAGCTTAACGGTCATTTGTTCGGTCGGAACAATAGGAAGGAGGGAGGGTGATATAACAGTCAAAGGTTCAGGAAGCTGAATTGGAAAATCTGACACATCAAATAAAAATGGTTCAACCTCGATATTATCCTCAAGAATCTCCTCAGTACTATCCTCAATATTTAATTCATCCATGCCATTATCATCAAAATCTAGACGCATATGAGATTCGGGGGAAACATTTAATAACTCAGGATGATGATTTGAACATAAAATTTCTATTAAATCGACAGGTTCATCATTCGAAATATTCCCGGCGTCTATATCCTCAATCAAGTGAAAATCAATTGCTTTAGACACTTCATCCACAGCATGTATATTTATCAATGTAGGTTCTAGAGTGGAGGTGTAAAGATCGAAAGGATTAGGTGCGGTTTCACTCGAAAGGGGTTCCTCACAATTGGGCAAATCAAACACTACAAAATCGCACAACTCATTTTTATTTTCAACTGGTGAATCATTTGGAACAATCAATGGAAAACCGGAGTTGTGGGCTTCAATTGGGTAAGGGTAGGTTTGATTTGAAAATCCTCTCTCATTCTCACTCTGTCCAACTGCCGTCTTATACATTGAAAAATTCGGAACTAGCGGGACACTAGCTACCGGTTCACTAGGTTGCATAAGGGCGGCCATGGATGCTTCCACATTCCTCATTATTTTATTTGTTACAGCAATATATGCTTCCAACGACTCTTCCAAACTAGACTTAGGTGGTGAGGGGGTTTCAGTAAATGATTCAAAATTAGTTGAGTATGTGAAACACCCTAATGGCTGTGTCGAAACAGCGTCTAGTGAAGGTGGGAAGGTCGGGTATGACTGGTAGGAAGTGGGTGGTAAGACAGGAGTAGGGTCAACATATGGATAAGAAGGTGAATAATCGTGCGGATCCCTAAAACTAGATAAGTGGAGAGGGGTGAAAGATCGACTGCGAGATTGAGAAATATGCTCAGCAATGGACATCGGCCTAGGAGTGACAGAAGGACTTGAAGAAGTGGTATCAACATATGTAGGTTGTAAAGGTTGACTCGGTTGACACAAAGTGGGTTGAAAAGTCAAACTATTTCTCCTAGACGCCTCTATTTGATCTTTCAACGATTTTTTTGGCAAGGAGGGATCGTTTTTAAATTGACCGAAACAATTGACGAACGACGCAAAGTTAGGTTCGGGATACCAAGATTCGGCAAGAGATTTATGATGTGGGGTACCCATGATAGAAGAGTGCAAGGATTTCTTAGCGACAAAATTTTTGCAAGTTTTTAAAAGATTTTTTTTTCTTTATTTTTTTATGTGAAAGTTTTGCAAAGAAGTTTTTGAAAACGGACTCGTGACACAAAAGTATCAACCACACATGCACAATCAGGCCTAGATCTAGGGTCGCCTAGGTCTGCTAGACAGCTCCTAACTAGGGCTAGAGATAGGACCTCGAACCGCCTCTTCACGGACAAGTACGGCCAGGTAAGTGGGAAGGAACCACCATTACAGTGGGCCTAATTAATAACCACTAGCCTAGACACCGCAATGTCGGTTAGGATAAATGGCTGATGCCTACCCTAGTCCTTTTCCTATTGAGCTCGCTGTCCTTAGGTCTGAGTCTAATCTTTTTTAATTAATTGTGGTCGATGCAAAATGCTTTAGGTGTTTTCTGGGGTCCTGGGAAGGGTGATGAAATCCCCACCCAATCTGAGTTTGGTCAAATAGCCCCTTAGAGTCCGATTAAATTATGCAAAACAAATAAAATCACTTGCAATCAATTTTACCGCGGCGCAAAGAAACCTGCAGAAATCTGTTATTTAGAAGGGGAGGAAGACTCTTTACGCAAAGAATTCCTGCAGAAAACTTTTTACAGAGAGATATATTGTAGGTTGCAGAGGGGGAGAATGAGGATCAAACCCACAAAATTTGGTGCGCAGACGTGGCAGGAGGAGAGCGGATCCGCGGCGGATGGCCCCACTATGCGGCGGAAAAGCGGTCTTCTTGTGGGATCGCGCTCTGAAAAAATTTCTGTGGTTCTGTACTTTGAATTCCTCTTTGTTCTTATGTACCAAATCTTTATTTGCCCTCTGTAAAATTCCAGATCCGCGATTCGACGCTGTTCCTGCAAGATTCAAAAATATACACCCTTCAAACAGATCAAATATGATAAAATTTTTTTATTTTTATATTTTCAGATTTTTATAATTTTTAAAATTTATATCAACCTGAAAATTCACAAAAAAAAAAGATTACGCCATCCCCGGCAACGGCGCCATTTGATTGGTGTCAAAAACTGTAAGTTACCGCAATCAGAAACGGCGTCGCTTCGCAGCTAGCCGGTGAGTGCGGGTCGATCCACAGAGACGGGTAAATTCCTTTAGTGTGTCTTAACGAGTTGATTCTATTTGTCGTTTTGGTTTTATAAAAATCTAGATCTAAAACTTAATTAATCTAATTTAAATTCTTGCTAGGGTTAGGCTTAGAGAAAGTTTTGGAGATTGATGTTTCCTCACCGCTTTCAATGCCGTATTTTAGATCCATTAGGTGTTATAGTAATTATCGATAAAGTGGATACGACTCTTTTGGGAAGATGTTTTCTTCCTCTAGATTCGTATCCATCCTTTATCGTTAATTAACCTAACCCCCATGGAAAACACGCGCAACTGGCCCTTTATACTGCGGTTCACCGTTACCTCGAGGGGTAGGGTGCCGCAGGGAGCGGTTGTGCGCGCATGCATGGAGTTCTTAATGGGTTAGTTTAATATGGCATTGAAAGAGGTGAGAGATCTCATCTCTCAACCCTTTCCCTAAGGCTAACCCTAACAAGCGAGGAGACTACTCGCTCATTAGGGGATGAAATAACATTAAAAGAATAAAAGAAAAACACTTACTAATGGTGATGGCTCCCTCCAAGCGATAAAGAACAGATCTGAATGTCACTTCCAGAATTTCTGAATTTTATTTATTGAAAAGAGGCATACATTTTTCAGATCTAAGATTACAATTTATAGGAAAATAGGAAACCTAGGGTTACAGACTCTCGCGCATGTGAATTTACAGATTTGACCCCTGAGAATCCCAACACCAGAACCGTCGCGGCAACAGAAGAAAAATCCACCGACACGTGTATTAGACGGCCGCGGATCCGCGGCTCCAGCATGGGTTTGGCCGCGGATCCGCGGCCAAAGAAAGGACTTGGGCTCTGAAAAGTTTGGGCTTGGTTCAGGGGTTCTTGGGCTTCTTGTTTCCATATGTAGTTTCTCTGTTGGGCTTCTTATTCTCCTCCAGATATTTCAGTGAATACTTGTAGCGATCTTTTAACCGTTCACATGACATTTTGGACCTTGTACTGTTCTTCGTCTAGGCTTGACTAGGATCCGTCCAATCGTTGGTCAAAAGTCCCTTTTCTGTTGTTTTGTGTCTTTTTCACTGTATTTGGTCCAGAAACCTGTAACCTGTAAAATGCAACAAACGTGCGTCAAGAGTACCTGTTTATTTATAAAACGGATAAGAATAGGGGAATGATAAATGCAATATTATGGTCTGAACAGTGACTCGGGACTGTACCCAAAAACCACCGTTTTGCACGCCCTCTTGGACGTGGTAAGATGGAAATCAAAGCACAGTAGGAACCACACAAGACTCTATGACGATCTCGGGTCAACAGACTACTCTGTACCAGTGTCACCAGAGAACTGCCATCTGACGTGAGGTATAATACCATCTGGGAGTTCTCGGCGAGTCCGTCCAGTGTACCCAGTCTCTACTGAGCACCCGTATATCATCTCTGATGTCAAACACCGATGGATATGGGATCATACATTGCCCATCTGTATGGGTCGAGAAGGTATACGCTAGTCTACTCTGGTATATCGATGCCCCATCTCGATACACCCACGACTAGGGACTTTGAAGGATGTACTTATGGACTACCATGTCCCCACTAGTATGATCCGCATCATAGTCCAGGTAGTCAAGTACACATCCTAAGGGCTTTACCAACATGTAACAGAGAGACAAACAGTATACACGTTAAGGTAAAGTTCAACCAGATAGCATACTATCATGTCGAGCAAGAAAGTCCTCCCTATATATGTCTAAGCATCCACTACAATATACATCCAATGTACAGTAATGGTCTCTAGGGCATACATATAACTATGAATCTCCCACTTGCACTAAGGCCATCTGTAGCAGTGGTTGTAGTATCTCATACTCAACCATCCCATAAAAGTCTCTCTCTGGGAACATGCCTTTGTGAGTGGATCCGCTGTGTTGTCCTCTGAGTCTACTCTCCAAACCTCGATCTCCCTGGAGGTCAACTATCTCCATGATCAGGTGATACTGCCTTAGAATATGTCTGGATCACTGATGGGACCGGCGTTCCTTGGCATAAGCCACAACTCCATTGTCTCACAATGGTAGGAACATAGTTCATCTCATGAACCAGTATACACCCAAACAGCCTCTTTGGTAGCATCTTTAGTAGCAATGTATCCTGCCTTTATCGTCTAGTATGCCACGGTATCTAGCTTGGAACTCTTCCAACATACCGTCCCTTTACTGAGGGTAAAGACAATGCCTGTGACTGACTTTCAGTCGTCTTTATCACCCTGGAACACTTCCAGTGATTCTCCCCAGGATCAATTGATACCATCTCACTGCTTCTAGTGAGATTCCTAACATCCAATTAGATCTATCTCATAGATCCAAAATCCAGGATTTAGTAGGTATCACTTTGATCCTATATGGAGAATCTTTGTGATAATCGGAGATTGACCGTGCGTAGCATAGGAAACTACTTCCCTATCAAGAGTATGTCATCCACGTACTCTACGAGGATCGTCACCATACTCCCTACTACCTTTTTGTTCATAGAAGGTTCATCTACCATTTTGATGATGTCAACTTCTTTGACTAATCCATCAAAATAGATGTTCTAACTCCGCGATGCCTGCTTTATCCTATAAAACATCTTGCACACGTTTCCGCTGCTCCCACTGTCTACGAAGCCCTCTGGCTGTGTACTTATAGACACTCTCTTCTAAACATCATTTAGAAAGGCTGTCATGACACCCAACCGCCAGATATCGTAATCATGGTATGTAGCCGTGGCAAGTAGGATCTGGATGGACTTAAGCATAGCTACTTAGAAAAGGTTTCATCATCATCCATACCTGGTCAATGATGTAGACCTTTAACAAGTCTAGCTTTGAAAGTCTCAAATCTTCCATGTACACCAAGTAATCTTCTCAAGATATACTTGCTCCTGATGGGGATTTAACCCTTCAGATATAGCAACCAAAGTCCATACTTTGTTGGTGTATATGGATTCCATCTTAGATCACTAAGCATCCAGCCATTCTTACAGAGTCACACTCCTGATGGCCAGCTCGAAACTAGTTGGGTCATCATCTCATGATGCAATCCTCGGTCCCACTGTCATAGAGAAACCGAAGTATCTCTCAGGTGGGTGAGGAACCCTACTAGATCGGCGGAGAGGCTGAGGTTCGTTGGTATCTACTGAATCCCTTGGTTCTATCAAATCATCTGTTGTAGTTCGTATAGCTGGAACTTTTCCAGTTCTACATCACAGACCTTGCCTCGAGCTTGTCCGGATTTTGCTTTCAGACATAGGCCGGTCAACCCCAAATCTTAACTAGCTTAAGACATGGGCTCTTCCCTTTCCATATCACATATGAAGCGGTAGGCAACTGATTTGATTTGAACCCTATTCAATAAGTATGCAGCTTCTCAAGTGCACAACCCTCAAAAGGAAATAGGTAACTCAGTAGTACTCATCATAGAGCACACCATATCATATAGGGTGTGATTGCTCTGCCCCGATATACCATCGTGCTATGGTGTATTCGGAAGAGTGGTGCTGAGAGAGAATCTCATTCTCCTTTAGAATAGTCCAGTATTTCCGTGCTCAAGTATTCTCCTCCTTGATCTCATCATAGGACATAATACTTATACCCGTATTTTGGTTCTCTACTTCTAACTTATATTCTGTGAATATCTCAAAAGGTTCGGACTCATGTTTCAACGGGAACATATGACTGAATCTTGAGAGATTATCAGAGAATATAATGAAGTATAAAGAACCAATCCTGGCATTTGTAGACTGGGGACCTACATACATCAACATGTATCATCCCAAGTGTTCACTAACTCTTTCTCTGTTTCCAATAAACGGAGCTATGGTCATCTTATCTTTGTGACATGACTGGCGAGTTTCACAAGATGTAAATTCAAACTGATTTAAATATGCATCTTTATGTAACTCTGCTAGTCGGGTCGCATTGATATGACCTAGTCTACAATACCTCAAGAAGGATTCGTTCATTTCTGAACTCTTCCTCTTGTGTGTGTTCTGTATACTAAGAACTGTAGTTTGATTTAGAACATCAATGCTCTTAGATAACGTGCCTGAACCGATCAACTTTTGATATAGGAAATGTTCAAAACATTATCCATCAATAGAAAATTATATCTTTTCTTTTCTAACAAAGAGAGTGATATGATTTAGTATATCAGGTTCGGTATCTAATAACATTCGTTCAGAATCAATGTATTGGTAATACAGGGTGACAGTGACCGACAGACTTGGCTGCAACACTTGCCCCGTTTTCTGCCTCATGAAACTTATCACCCGATCTCAGTTCTCTACCTTTCTGTAGCCCTATGTAACAAATTACATATCTGGGATCCTGATCTGGTATCACATACCCAGGACGTAAAGGATACTGAGAAACAGTTCTTTGTAATGAACACACCCGAAGATGATGCATCAGCATGCACTCTCTTCGTTTGGGCGGCACGGGAAATCTGGTATTCCCCAATTTCCTGCTCTGTCTTATAACAATTATAAGTTGGAGCGGGACCAACGTTCCCCAGCTCAGTATAACAAGCGGGTTCGGTCAAATAATCCGTATTATTATCTTGATTAAGGCGTGATATGGTCGCTACCTGGAGAGAGAGAGAAGAAAACACTCAGCGTGCGCTCTGTCAAGAATAGATTGGTTATTATTTTATCTAATCAGGATGGCTCCCACTGCTTTTTATCAAATCTTCCTTCAAACCCTAAAAGGAAAGACTAGCCGGGATTAATTACACACTACAAGTTCGCCAATCTTTCAGCCAGGCCAGTGTCGGTACTTTGAGGGAGGTCCCCCGTGCTTTCGCACGAACCTAATTAATGTAAACCTCGTTTTCCCAGAGGCGTAACCTCGTTAACACCTTTCTAGACAGCTACTTGATCGGCTAATTGTAATGTATAAAACTCTCCCAGGAGTAACTCTTACTCGCAGCGGGTATCGGGATCCAACTATCTCATAGAAGGTATGCAATCTCATTGCAAATTTCAACACTTGAAATTCCCGATAATATTTTGCCCCTAGCAGCTATATGACCTTAACATAGTCAACAAATCATAAGTGCTAGTCAAGTTCAACCCGTCATTTCCCGATTGAATTAAACCCACCCGCACGACCCTTAACATAGTCAACAAAGTCGCACGACTACCCTAATCCAATCACATCATATGCTTATGCAGATAAGCACTAATTAGCTACCGCACACTACGCCTTAACATAGTCAACAAACGTAGCACGAATACTAACTAGTACTTATCTGAAATGACGGAGGGCTACGACAGGTTTTTCTGAAAACCTATTGCGTAATGAACTTGATATCGTTGTAGGATCGAATGAATTTTTAAAATGGAGTGCTTTTGAGGCTTTTCTAGTTTTGCTAAAGGAGTCACTCCCGGTGAAAGGATCGTCAGTCCTTTCCTCGTCGAATGAGGTGCGGGATATATCACATATATCACTGTGCAAAGCAAAAACACTTAAAAGCAATCAAAAGACAAACCGAGTGTGTAGCATCTGCCAGTTATTGCTAAAGGAGTCACTCCCGGTGAAGGGATCTCGGTCCTTTCCTTATCGAATAAGGTGCAGGATATATCACATATACCTCTGTGCAAAGCAAGAACTGTAGCTACCTGTTTTATTTTTGAAATTCGATTCTACAACATCTTAGGTTTCTTTTTATTTCATTAATCATATTAATGAAGTCCCATCATTTAAGTACCTAAACATCACAGATTAATACGACGTACACTTATGCCATCCGCATTCGCCTCGATGTCCCCTCGTGCACCGTTAGGTTAGGTAACTAACGGCAGAGCGGGGCAGGGCTAGCGCGGGTGTAAAACATAAGTAACGTCTATATAATATATCATATATACTATATACTGTATCTATCACAGAACATCTCATGATCACATCACAGATATCGCAGCAGAAGAAACATATGAAAATATTGGATATACTAGGACGTCCGTGTTTTCAATACGAGCCAGTATAAAACACGGATTCCACGGTCGTGATGAATAGCCAAACCCACACCCCTAGACCCCTACGAGAGCGGCAAGCAACCCTACCAATTCTAGAGTTAAGAGACCCGGACTCGACTCCTCGAGTTGGTCTCCCACTGGACTCCAGAACCCGGTTACTTGTGCCCTCCTCCTTGGGTCTATCCTAGTGCGGAAATGTAAATAATATACAAACGGTGACAACTTCCGCAACCTGGAAGCGCCCCAAATAAAAGAATATTACATACAAGTTTTTACATGAATGAAAATGAAAAACACTCATCTCACATAAAAACCCCCGGCTATTCAAACGCGACGATCCAATATAACATATCCAGCAACACATAACATAACATGTCATCAACGTAAGTAAATATGCGCATCCCAATTGTCGTTGACATATAGCAACGAAACCGGCGATATCACATATTACACTTACGGTCACAGAAAAAAAGTGTAAAACTACAACAGTTGGAATCCGCAACCTCCTCAGACATGACATGCCTGACCAAATGAATTCCTTAGACATCGCATGCCTAACAATTATAAACCCCGCATTTTAGTCTCATTATCGAAAACTCTTTTCAATACCAAGTCGGGCAATTCAACAAGATTCCCGACATCCTGATCGAATGCTCGTCGCAAACTTCAATAGACGGCCGCACCCCCGATACCGTCGACGAAGTGCACCAAGGTGGAACACCGCTACCGCGAGCACCCGAACGGATGCTTTCGGCGACGGGGTTCTCCTACAGTCACTTGGTCGGGGCTATGGAGTGAGGCTGTCTATTAAGTTTACCCGGCGAGTATCCGCGTACGCTACGTGATTGCGACGGACTTTTGATCACATCAAAATTCCGTGGCAACCGATCAAGTGAGACTAAATTGCTAGATTTACAACATTCATTCAGTTATCACATAACTATTGTGAATTCCAATTGTTGTATCCCATTCCAGATAAATAGAAAATGTTAAACTTTCCGATTGAATATTCAAACACCCAAGTTTTCCCGATATAGATCAACACATGAAACAAGTCTAACAACATTCAGTTCGTGCCTCAGTACCAACGGTCCAGCCGTAGAAGGGTCAAGCCAACGCCTCACATGTGGCGCGCCGTACTCCCCCAAACCCGAAGGTTCAAAGGGCAGTTCAAGACGGTCACATAATCGAGTTAAGGTTTGTTGTCTTCTAGAGGGTCCATCGCGTTACTTGCACTACTTAGAACGTCGTTAAACTACGGAAAAATCCAACACTTGGAAATTTCCCGACAGGGAAAAAATTGGGTATTTATATCCGGTCGAACTTTTTAACATATTCAAGAATTTATCCGGAAAGCCACACAGACAAAATTTGATAATCCGATCGAATATACGAATCCCCAAAATAACCCCAGAAAATTCAACTCTTGAATTAATTATTAAAAATTCCCAGAAACACCAGAAATAATATATAAGAATTACTGTGCAGAATTGGATGCACAAAATGACAAAAGGGTCGCGGATCCGCCGCATGAGCCTACTGTAAGGCCGCGGATCCGCGCCCCTTTTAATGAATCAAGCCCTCGAATTTAAACATTAATTCTTATATTATTTTACTGAGTTTTCTGAATATTTTTAATCTGGAAAAATCCTAGTTTTTCAAAATTGTCCAGAGAGCAAATTAGGGTTTGGGTTTTCGGGTCGTTCGGACTTCAAACTCCGTCTGGACTTCGCCTAAGGCTCTAGCTAGGCTCTGATACCACTGTAGGGTTCCTAGGCACTCTAAGGTAGTCTCACAAGCCATCAACCATGGCAATTTCAAAAAATACGGTGCCGAGAAACCCTAGACTACGGATCGTTAGCTAGATGTCTAGGAGAAAATGAAACTAGTTAACACATAACTAAGAGATATGGAAATACAACCTTTGTAGATCCGGTTCTCCACCTCCATAGCTCCGCAATGAAGTCTCCTCGCTGTCCATAACAAGTCCCGGGCTCTAGCGTCCGCTTCATCGGAGAATGGACGGGCTAGGTCGTCGATGTCCATGCCGAAGATGATCTACGTCGAGGCATCGCTAAATCAAGCTCCGACTTCACCAAGTCAAGAAACTTGTGAAGAAAACACACTCTACTACTTGGCAAGATGTAGAGGATGAAGAAATAGGAAGTGGGTAAACTTTAGAATTGGATTTCTCACTCTTAATCATCAATCACCATTGATGGACCTTAGGTTTTCTTCTTGAGTTGAAGGAAGAAGAAGAAGAATATTATGATAAGAATTATATTTCATAAGAAAAGAAAAACCATCCTTATCATAATAGTAACCATGGTTTAATGTAGAGAATTGATCATGGTTAGTGAATGGTTAGGTTTTTACAAGATGACAAAATGGTTGCAATGGTCAAAGTATTCATGAAGCTTCATGAATGAAACAAAAATGCCACCATTTTATCATGCAATTTTTTCTTTTCCAAAAAGAAATAAACAAATGAATAAAATGAATAATCAAATAGTAAACCCTAACCATTCCATTAACCAAGGTTTAATTCTATACACTTAACAAAAAGGGCATGCAGCATCAAACATGATACAAGCAAGTGCACAAATCATATCGCATATGAAATGTGCACACCCGAGTGAGAAAATCCATTTAAAGTGAACCGATACTAGTTAATGCAAAGTAATATATCAAATATATAATTATGCATTAAATCATTAAATCAACACTTGATTTAATGATCCGGTCATATCGCATATAACCGACTAATATCAACAGTAACAACTTATCGAATCAACACTTGATCCGATAACCCGGCTATATCGCATATAACCGATCAATGTCACATATCGCGAGAATCGAATACAGTATCACATACTGGTATCATTCTCAGTCCCGCACATATCTCATATGCGCTCCTATTTCATTTCGCTTGAGCGAGGAAACCTCTGTGTAGGACTCTAAAGACTCGTCAATACGTTGGCAGCGGATGATGATCATATCAAACATCCACAAGCCACAAGCGGTCTGCTAAACGTAACGGCCACCCGGGTATTGAGCGATCTGAAGATCGACGAGCAAGCCCGCTCACACTCCAGTGAATCCAACCAGTAACACTACCTTACAGTCCGGTCTGATCGTCTGATATGTCGCATATCTCGCCTAGGGGTGGTAAACGTCAGACCCCATTAGCTCGATAAGTCATGTCGATATGAGGTCTATAACTGTTCGAGAAACTACTGGTAACACTTACCAGTAAATCTCAGCAACCCTGGCCAGGGATTTCCTGTTATAGCCAATCGAACACAGCGCAACATCAACTCCCTATACCGGGAGAGACGAATCCCCTCCTATCGCTCATTGCCTCCATGTGACTCGGGACTGTACCCAAAAACCACCATTTTGCACGCCCTCTTGGACGTGGTAAGATGGAAATCAAAGCACAGTGGGAACCACACAAGACTCTATGACGATCTCGGGTCAACAGACTACTCTGTACCAGTGTCACCAGAGAACTGCCATCTGACGTGAGGTATAATACCATCTGGGAGTTCTCGGCGAGTCCGTCCAGTGTACCCAGTCTCTACTGAGCACCCGTATATCATCTCTGATGTCAAACACCGATGGATATGGGATCATCCATCGCCCATCTGTATGGGTCGAGAAGGTATACGCTAGTCTACTCTGGTATATCGATGCCCCATCTCGATACACCCACGACTAGAGACTTTGAAGGATGTACTTATGGACTACCATGTCCCCACTAGTATGATCTGCATCATAGTCCAGGTAGTCAAGTACACATCCTAAGGGCTTTACCAACATGTAACAGAGAGACAAACAGTATACACGTTAAGGTAAAGTTCAACCAGATAGCATACTATCATGTCGAGCAAGAAAGTCCTCCCTATATATGTCCAAGCATCCACTACAATATACATCCAATGTACAGTAATGGCCTCTAGGGCATACATATAACTAACAACTAAACTAGATTAGCATAAACAAACCCTCACATTAACGTGCACACGTGCGTGCAAGCCATAACAAATAATAATAAAAATATTAATTAAATGTTATAAAATGTGAGGAACCCAAATTGGTAAACTTTTTACCAAAAACCCGCATTATCGTTTAAACTAACACTAATCTAATTCTAAGGCGTTACACTCCTCCCCGATCAAATCGAAGGATTTAAATACTTCTACCCGTCTGGTTCTCAACATCATGGTTATATTCTTTGAATTTCTCAAAAGCTTCAGACTTGTGTTTCAACAGGAACACGTGACCAAATCTTGAGAGACCGTCGGTGAATGTAATGAAGTACGAGAAACTATTCCTGGCATGTTTAGATATACATCACTATGTATCAGTCCCAAGAGTTCCGTAACTCTTTCTTCGTGTCCACTAAACGGAGTTTTGGTCATCTTCCCTTTGAGACATGACTGGAAAGTGTCATAAGATGAAAATTCGAATGTATTCAAATATCCATCCTTATGTAACTTAGCTAGTCGTGTCACATTGATATGACCTAGTCTACAATGCCACAAGAAGGATTCGTTCATTTCTGAACTTTTCCTCTTGTGTGTGTTCTGTACGTTAAAAACTGTGTTTTGATTCAGAACGTATAATCCGTTACATAACGCACCAAACCGAATCAACACTTGATTTAGGTAAATATTCATAACATTATTCTCTACTACAAAGTTATATCCTTCTTTATCTAATAAAGAAATTGATATTAAATTGCATATCATAGAGGGTACGTAATAACAGTCGTTCAGGATCAATGTATTCCCAGTTGGCAATACAAGGTTATATTCACCAACTGCTTTGGCTGCAACACTTGCACCATTCCCTACTTTTAGAGAATGATCACTTTTTCCCAGTTCTCTACCTTTCCTTAGCCCATGCAACAAATTGCATATGTGGGATCTCGATCCGGTATCTAATACCCAGGACGTAGAGTGTACTGAGAAACAGTTATCGGTAACTAACACACCCGAAGAAGATACATCAACATGCTTATTCTTCGTTTGGGTGACGTGGAAGTCTGGATATGTCCCTATTTCCTGCTCGGACTTACAACACTTATAAGTTGGAGCGGAACCAACTTTCCTCTGCTCAGTATAACAAGCGGGTTCGGTCAATACATCCATATTATTATCTTGATTAAGGCGTGACATTGGTTGCTGCCTGGAGAGAGAGGGAAGATAACGCGTTAGCGTGCGCTCTTTGCAAGATTAGATTGGTTATTATCTTATCTAATCGGGACGGCTCCCACTGCTTTTATCAAATTTTCCTTCAAACCCTAAAAGGTAAGACTAGCCGGGATTAATTACACCCTACAAGTTCACCAATCTTTCAGCCAGGCTAATGCCGGGATTTTGAGGGAGGTTCCCCGTGCTTTCAAACGGACCTAATTAAAATAAACCTCGTTTTCCCAGGGGCGTGACCCCGTTAACACCTTTCTAGACACCTACTTGATTGGCTAATATGATGTGTAAAACTCTTCCAGGAGTAACTCTTACTCGCAGTGGGTATCGGGATCCAACTATCTCATAGAAGGTATGCAATCTCATTGCAAATTTCAACACTTGAAATTCCCGATAATTTTTTTGCCCCTAGCAACTTATGACCTTAAAATAATCAACAAATCATAAGCACTAGCCAAGTTCAATCTGTCATTTCCCGATTGAATTAAACCCACCCGTACGACCCTTAACATAGTCAACAAAGTCGCACGACTACCCTAATCCAATCGCATATCATGCTTTAGCAGATAAGCACTAATTAGCTACCGCACACTACGCCTTAACATAGTCAACAAACATAGCACGAATACTAAGTAGTACTTATCTGAAATGACGGAGGGCTGGGTCAGGTTTTTAAGAAAACCATTAGTGTAATGAACTTGATATCGTTGCAAAATCGAGTGATTTTGAAAAAGAGTGTTTTTGAGGCTTTTACTAGTTCCGCTAAAGAGGTCACTCCCGGTGAAGGGATCTCGGCTTTTTCCTCATCGAATGAGGTGCTGGATATTCTACAAGGAATACCACTATGTAAAGAAAGAACTATAGAAGCAATCAAAAACTAAACCGTGTGATTTGTATCATTTGCTAGTTTCGCTAAAGAGCTCACTCCAGGTGAAGAGATCTCGGCTCTTTCCTTATCGAATAAAGTGCTGGATATTCTACAAGGAATACCGCTATGCAAAGCAAGAACTATAGCCACCCTTTTTGAAAATTTGATTCTACAACATCTTTAGGTTTCTTTTCTTTTATTAATCTCATTAATGAAGTTCTATCAATTAAGCTTCCTAAGCAACATAGAAGAAACGAAAATACAACGTATATATAAAGTGATCACATCAAAGAATATCAGCAGCAGAAGATAATATATGAAATGTTGGATATACTAGGAATTCCGTGTTTTAAGTTAAGCCGGTATAAAACACGGATTCCACGGTCGTGATGAATAGCCAAACCCACATCCCTAGACTCCTATGAGAGAGGCAAGCAACCCTACTAATTCTAGAGTTAGGAGACCCGGACTCGACTCCTCGATATGGTCTCCCACTGGACTCTAGAATCCGGTTGCTTGTGCTCCCCTCCTTGGGTCTATCCTAATGCGGAAAAGTAAATAATATACAACAATGGTGACATCATCTTCAACCCGGAAGTGCCCCAATAAAAGAATATTACAGACATTGAATTTTATATGAATGAAAATAAAACCTCTCATCTTACATAAAACCCCCTAGCTATTCAAAACACACGATCTAATATAACATATCCAAGCAACACATAACATCACATGTCATCAAATAGCTAGACGATGTTAAACATTCCGATCGAATTAACAAACACCCAAAATTACCCAAAATGCTCAATACTTGAGCGTAGTTTAAAATTACTCAGTACATGCCACAGCTCTATGTACCAGCCGTAAAAGGGTCAACCAATGCCTCACATGTGGCACCGCTGAACTACCACAAACCCTATGGTTTAGTGGCGGTTCTGACGGTCACATAATCGAGTTAAGGTTTCGTTTTTCTATAGGATCCATGGTATCGCTTGCATGATTTTCTAAAAGTTTTAAACTAAGAAAAATATCCAACACTTGGAAAATTTCTGGGGAGGGTTAAAATAGGTATTTGATATCCGTTCAAACTTTTTAACACCGTCTAAAGTAAACCGAAAAACTGTTAGAATTACGACTACGAAATACTCCGAGTTGCCTTTGTAGAAAGTTATCATCACATGAAAATTTAGCAAAAACAAACAACACCTGAAACATCAAAACCAGTCACTGGAACACTGAAAAAATTTGAAGAGGTTTGCTCGGATTTGAACCGAGATGGGGGGGTTGTGGCCGGCAAAAATTTCACAGAATTGCCTCAAATTTCTCCAGTGTTCATGTAATATCACATACAACATTCTGCAGTTGTTTGAAAAATTTTCGAGCACTTTTAAAAATCGACAGAAACCAGTTTTCTGTGTTTCAGTTTCGGAGTTGTTTCGGCTTCTTAATCTAAAAAATATTGTATAAATCTTTAGCTTGACTCTTGTACCACTGTAAGGTTCCCTAGCATGACAGCAAGGTTTCAGGAGGCATCGTCCATACTGTTTTCAAAAAATTGGCATGCTAACGAACCCTAAACTAAGAATCTTTAACTAGAGATTTAGACAATACCAAATGTAAGCTACTTTTACATTAAGAGAATAAGAATACAACCTTTGTAGACGGTCTTTCTCTTCACTTGCTCCGTGTAGTAGTCCCGCGACTCTACTAGGCTTCTCTTAAGACTTTGAACGGGCCTCCTTCATTGTCTTCGCGCCAAAGACGATCCACCTGAAGTTCCTCCAGATCAAGCTAACTCTACACTAAAGTTCTTTAGTGTATGAAACACACCACACTAAATTGCTATATTAGTGTAGGATGATGAAGTAGGGGATGTTAAGAGCTCACTAGTTTGTGTTCAAGCTTCATGATTCATATCACATGTGAGGGTTGATGCTTGAAGCATGGTTGAGGAGGAGGAAGAAGCTAGAGAGCAACCATGGGAGAAACTTAACACAAAATGGCTAAGTGTTGAGAATGAGCTAGAAATGAAAGCCAAGCCTTGACCCCTCCCTCATTCAACCATGGAATTATGCAATATAAAATTGCAACCATGCTTGAATAGTGAGTCAAGAAGAATAAACAAAAGAAAATCCCATGCTTGCAACCATTCTTCATTTACACCTCATTTCTATTTTCACAAAATAGAAATATAAATGCCATGCTTCATTATTATTATTATTATTATTGTTATTATTATTATTATTATTATTATTATTATTATATATATCATATATATTAATATATATATAATGAAGAATAATTAGTGAGCTAATGATTATATCACATATAATTTATATCACATTATTAAATCAACATTTGATCTAATAATCCGGTTATATCATATATAACCGACTAATATCATTTATCTGTATATCACATTATCGAATCAACACTTGATTCGACAAACTGGTTATATCACATACAACCGAACCGATAACAGACGACTGCCAGATTACAATACTGTATCACATACTCGTATTTAATCAGGCCCACACACATATCACATATGTATCCTACTTCGTTTCGCTTGAACCAGGGAACTTCTGTATGGGACTCTAAAGACTCATCAATATGCCAACAGTAGATGATGATCACATCAGTCACCTACAAGTCGTCAGCGGTACTAGCTGAACGTAACGGCTACCCGGGTATTGAGCGATATGAAGATCAACAAGCAAGCCTGTCCACAGTCTCCATGAAGCCTATCAGTAACACTACTGTACAGTCCGGTCTCTTCGTCTTATATGTCGCATATCATGTCTAGGGGTGGAAATCGTCAGACCCTAGTAACGTGATAAGTCATGCCGATGTTTGGCCTATAACGGTTCGAGAAATTACTGATAACACTTATCAGTAAATCTCGGCAGCATCTTTGGCCAGGGACTTCTTGTTATAGCCAATCGAGCATAGCGAAACATCAACCCCCAATACCGGGAGAGACGAAACCCCTCCTATCGCTTATTGCCTCCATAAGACTTTGGACTGTACCCAAAATCTACCTGTTTGCATGTCTTCTTTGAGCGTGGTAAGGAGAAAATCAAAGCACAGTAGGAGCCGCACAAGAGTCTATGACAATTTTGGGTCTACAGACTAACCTGCACCAGTTCACCAGAGGACTGCTATCTGATGATAGGTATACTACTACAAAGGAGTCCTCGACGGGTCCTATTCAGTGTACCCAGTCTCCACTGAGCACCCGTATACCATCTCTGATGTCAAACACCAATGGATGTGGGATCATCCATCGCCCATCATATGGGTCAAGAAGCGTATACGCTAGTCTACTCTGGAATATCAATGCTCTGTCTCGATATTCCCCCGACTAGAAACAATTAAAGGATGTACTTGTGAACTATCCTGGCCCCACTAGTATGATCTCCATCATAGTCCTGATAGTCAAGCACATATCCTAAGGGCTTTATCAACACGTAAGAGCAAGACAGTATCACAATACAAGTATACATGTTAAGATAAAGAGTAACCAGATAGCATACTATCATGTCGAGCAAGAAAGTCGTCTATATATATATCCAAGCATCCATTATAATATACATCAATGTACAACAATAGTCTCTTGGGCATACATATCACTAACACGTGGTAAGGTGGAAATCAAAGCACAGTGGGAATCACACAAGACTCTATGACGATCTCGGGTCTACAGACTAACCTGTACCAGTGTCACCAAAGAAATGGTATCCGACGATAGGTATAATACCATCTAGGAGTTCTCGGAGAGTCCGTTCAGTGTACCCAGTCTCTACTGAGCACCCATATACCATCTTTGATGTCAAACACCAATGGATATGGGATCATCCATCGTCCATCATATATGTCAAGATGTGTATACGCTAGTCTACACTGGAGTATCGATGCCCTGTCTCGATACACCCTCGACTAGGAACAATTATAGGATGTACTCGTGGACTACCCTGGCCCCACTAGTATGATCTCCATCATAGTCCTAGTAGTCAAGTACATATCCTAAGGGCTTTATCAACACGTGAGAGCAAGACAGTAACACAATACAAGTCAACATGTTAAGACAAAGTGAAATCAGATAGCATACTATCAAGTCGAGCAAGAAAGTGCTCTCTATATATATCCAAGCATCCACTATAATATACATCATATGTACAATAATGTCCTCTAGGGCATATACATAACTAACAGGCGGTTCTTACGGTCACAGAATCGAGTTAGGGTTTCGTTCTTCTAGAGGGTCCACCGTATTACTTGCATGATTTTAGAAAAAATTTTAAGTTGAAAAAAATCTAACTCTTGGAAAATTTCCAGTGAGAGTTAAACTGGGTATTTGATATCTGTTCGAACTTTTTAACACCGTCTAAAGAACCCGAAAACAAAGCTAGAATACGAAACACACCGAATTGCCTTTGTATAAAGATAACATCATATGCAAATTTAGAAAAAACAAGCAACACCTGAAATACTAAAACCTAGAGACTGGAAAACACTGAAAAATTGAACCCAGAACCCTGCATTTTGGCCGATCAGGCCGGTTTTATCATCAAAGTGGTCGGCCAAATTTCGGCGAGGGGGCTGAATTTCTCAGAGTGTTCATGTTTCATCTCATACAACATTCTGCAGTTGCTAAAATAATTTTTTGACACCTTAAAAAATTCGATAGAAACTATGGTTTTATATCGGGTGTTTCGGAATTATTTCGGTTTTGTAATCCTATAATATTCGTCTAATTCTCTAGCTTGGCTCTGATAGCACTGTAGGGTTATTTAGTGCGGCAGCAAGGTTTCCGGAGGCATCGTCCATGCCGTTCTAAAAAATTTGCCGTTCTAAAGAACCCTAACCCTAGAATCTTAACTAGATATTTAGACGATTGATATATAAACAACTTTACAACTAAGTGAATGCGGAATACAACCTTTGTAGACCGGTACTTCACTTCAAATGCTCCGTGTAGAAGTCCCTTCGTTGCGAGTAATGATCTGCCGAACTCTTGAGAGACTCCACAAGGTGAAAGATGCAAACTTTCTTGAAGTCTTCAAAGTCAAAGATGATCTACGTCGAGGAGACTCAAGCTCATGCTATCTCTTCACTAATGGTACATTAGTGAAGCAAACACCCTAAACTAAATTGCTAATATAGTAGAGGACGATGAAGTAGAAAATGGGCTCACTTTAGATTTATTTTTCTCACAATGTTTCATCACTTTGTCAAAAGCAAGAGAGCTTCAAGAGGAAGAAGAAGATGAAGTGATGAACCAAAAAAATTAGGTTAGAAATGCAACCATGGTGAGTATATGACATACACTAACCCTTATAGAGACTAAACCATGGTGTACGGTAATGGTTAGGTTAATAAATATCTTAAGCATGACAAAACAAGTGGACTAAGTCAATGTTCTACAAGTTTCCACTAATCAACCATGACAAATTCCATTTGTTTTGAATTACTTAAAAACAAATAGAACCTCACCTTAACCCTATGGATGGTGTGAGTCTCATACATCCATGTTTCATGTGTAACCTAGCATGACATACTAATATATATCACATATATATTTTGTGTGCTAAGAAAGATAACAATACAATTAACATATATCATATATATATATTAATGTATCATAAGTGAGAAAGAGAAATGCTTAAGTGAGCTAATATTAGTTAATATAATTTAATATATCAAATATATAATTCTACATTAAATTATTAAATCAACACTTGATTTAATAATCCGGCTATATCATATATAACCGACTAATATCAAATGTAACAACTTATCGAATCAACACTTGATCCGATAACCCGGCTATATCACATATAACCGACCGATGTCACATATCGCGAGAATAGAATGTGGTATCACATACGCGCATTAATCTAGGTCCCGCACATATCACATATGTGCTCCTACTTCGTTTCTCATGAACCAGGAAATCTCTGTGTAGGACTCTAAAGACTCGTCAATACGCCGGCAGTAGCTGATGATCAAATCAAACACCTAAAAGCCGCAAACGGTCTGCTAAATGTAACGGCCATTTGGGTATTGAGCGATCAGAAATCAACAAGCAAGACTGGTCATACTCCTGCGAATCCAATCAGTAACACTACCGTACAGTCCGGTCTCTTCGTCTGATATGTCGCATATTCAGTCTAGGGGTGGTAAACTTCAGACCCAGTAACCGATAAGTCGTGCCGATGTGAGGCTCATAACGGGTCGAGAAACTACTGATAACACTTACCAGTAGATCTCCATATCTGCCCTGGCCAGGGACTTCCTGTTATAGCCAATCGAGTATAGCGCAACATTAAACCCTAATACTGGGAAAGACGAATCCCCTCCTATCGCTCATTGCCTCCATGTGATTCGGGACTGTACCCAAAAGCCACCGTTTGGAACGTTCTCTTGAACGTGGTAAGGTGAAAATCAAAGCACAGTGGGAATCACACAAGACTCTATGAAGATCTCGGGTCTACAGACTAACCTGTACCTGTGTCACCAGAGAACTGCTATCTGACGATAGGTATAATACCAACTAGGAGTTCTCGGCGAGTCCGTTCAGTATACCCAGTCTCCACTGAGCACCCGTATACCATCTTTGATGTCAAACACCAATGGATATGGGATCATCCATCGCCCATCATATAGGTCAAGAAGCGTATACGCTAGTCTTCTCTGGAATATCGATGCCTTGTCTCGATATACCCTCGACTAGAAACAATTATAGGATGTACTTGTGGACAACCCTGGCCCCACTAGTAGGATCTCCATTATAGTTCTAGTAGTCAAGTACCATCCTAAGGGCTTTATAAACATGTGAGAGCAAGACAGTATCACAATACAAATCTACATGTTAAGACAAAGTGCAACCAGATAGCATACTATCATGTCGAGCAAGATAGTCCTCTATATATATATCCAAGCATCCACTATAATATACATCATATGTATAATAATAGCCTCTAGGGCATATACATAACTAACAGTTCGGTGTACTCATAACCCAATGACCACCTATATACATCTTAGGTGAACCAACTGACACCAATGGCTTATGAGACCAGCCACCGCCCCTCGTCGGTGCCTCGATCAGTATACACTAGTCTACTCTTGGAGTATCGATGCGCAGTCTCGAAATTCCCACGACTAGGGACATTTTAAGGATGTGCTTATAGACCACCCAACTCTCACGTATATGATCGCTATCATACTGCTGGTAGTCAAGCAAGAATCCGATGGGCTCTATCAATATGTAATAGTGATCTGTAATGTCACCTGAAGCATATACATGATGATAAAGACAAACCAGATAGCATACTATCATCTCGAGTAAGACTGTTCTACCGGTATAGGTCATCCCTCAATCATTGCCATCACGTGCCTGTGATCCAATAATTGACTTGAGGGCACTATAGCCAACAATATTTTCAATAGAAAATTAGCAACCATGCTTAAATAGTAAAGTCAAATGCAATAAACAAATGAATTATCCATGCTTCAACCATGCCACAAATAACTCCATTTTCCACCTTATTAATCTATTTCCAAAAATAGATAAATGCAATAATGAGGTGTCCCCTTCTATAAACATCTCTTGTGAAATAACAAGAATGCCATCACCGTATATACATACCTGTATTTGTACTGCAAAAAATACGAATACAATGAGATAATAATAATCCAATATATTACTAGAATCTGGCTTAAACCAAAGCCCACTAGTATTATCCGTCCGAACAACTCATGCAGCTAGTGCACGTATATGATCGAAACCTGCACGTAAAACCATATGGCCTCTACATCGTTTTGCCTGAACCAGGGAAACCCTATGTATGGGAATCTAAATACTCGACAATATGCTAGCAGTGGGTTTAACCACAAGTCCGTCAGTGACATTAGATGTACGTAACGGCTACCCTGGTACCAATCGAAAAGAAGGCCGACGAGCGAACTCATCTGAACCCCTACTGAGTCTGTCCGTGACAATCTCCATGCAGTCCGGTCTGTTCGTCTGTCTGTTCGTCTGAGAGTATCGCATGCAAGGTCTAGGGGGTAGAAAACGTCAGACCCCTAATAACCTGACAAGTCATACTAGTGTGCCTCAAGACCGTCCGAGAATCTACTGGTCCAACTACCAGTAATTCTCAATCCGTCCTGGCCAGGGACTTATGCTGTTAGCCAACCGATCACAGCGCGACATCGACTCCCTATACCGGTAGAGACGAATCCTCAACAGTCACTCACTGCCTCCATGTGGCTCGGGATTGTACCCAACTAAAACCTGTTTGCACAACTCGGTAGAGCCTTGGTAGCGTAGTAATCAAAGTACAGTGGGGACTCACACGAGACAAATGACGACCTCAGGTCGATAGACTATCTTCACTCATGTCACCAGAGAACTGCTATCTAACGCTAGGTATAATACCATCTAGCCAGTTCTCGGCGAGTTCGTCCAGTGTACTCTCCCCCAGTGAGCACCTGTATACAATCCTAGATACACCATACCAATGGCTGCGGGACCAATCCATCGCCCCTCGTCAGGGTCTAGATACATATACGCTAGTATACTCTGGAGTATCGATGCCCAGTCTCGATACTCCTATGATTAGGGATATTTTAAGGATGTGCTTATCGACTACCCAGCTCCCGTAAGTATGATTGCCATCACAATGCTGATAGTCAAGCAAGGATCCTACAGCCTTTATCAACATGTATACAAGATATGAAATACATCACATGTTAAGATAAAGACAAACCAAATAGCATACTATCATATCGATCAAGATTGTCCTGTACATACATATCCCTAACATCCTATACAATGAAGGTATCTAGGGCATACATATCCAACAATCTCCCACTTGCACTAAGGCATGTAATTGGCATATTAAGTACCCAACATCCCAAATAGTCTCTCGAACTGGACTTGAGGGATGTCCTTGGTGAATGGATCTGTCGTGTTGTTCATTGTATCTACTCTCCGCATCTCGATCTCCTGGCGATCAACGATCTCCCTGATCAGGTGATACTGCCTCAAGATATGTCTAGATTTCTGATGGGACCGTGGTTCCTTTGCCAAAGCCATAGCTCCATTGATATTGTAATACAAAGGTCTTGGATTATCAATGGATGGAACCACCTGAAGTTCAGAAACAAACTTTCTCATCCAGACTGCCTCTTTTGCGGCATCATTAGCAGTGATGTACTCAGCCTCTATCGTCGAGTCTGCTACGGTGTCCTGTTTGGAACTCTTCCAACATACCGTACCTTCGTTGAGGGTAAACACAAAACCCGAGACAGATTTAGAGTCATCCTTGTCACTTTGGAAGTTAGAGTCGGTAAAAACCTCGATCTTGAGGTCCCCATTACCGTACACCAAGAACATCTCCTTAGTCCTTCTCAGGTACTTAAGAATGTTCTTTACTGTTGTCCAATGTTTCTCACCTGGGTTGGACTGATACCTGCTTACCACGCTAAGTGCGTAAGCTACATCTGGTCAGGTACATAAGATCATATATATTATCGACCCTACCGCCGAAGCGTAAGTACTATGCTCATGCGAGCCCTCTCCTCATCAGTTTTGGGAGACATCTCTTTGGAGAGGGTGATTCCGTGACAAGTGGGCAAGTTACCGCACTTATAATCTTCTATACTAAACCTCTTTAGTATGGTGTCTATCTACCTAACTGTGAAAATCCCAACATTCTTTTTGATCTGTCATGATAGATCTTAATCCCCAGAATGTACGAGGCATCACCCAGGTCATTCATAGAGAACTTTTATGACAAAAATAGCTTGGCCGATTGTAGCATAGGAATATCAATTCCTATCAGGAGAATGTCATCTACGTATAAAACGAGGAATACCACAGTTCTCCCTACAATCTTTTTATAAATACAAGGTTCATCTACATTTTTGATAAAGTCAAATTTCTTGACCGTCTCATCAAAGTAGATGTTCCAACTCCGCGATGCCTGCTTTAATCCATAAATGGATTTAAGCAACTTGTATACCTTTCCGCTACTGTAACTTTCTATGAAACCGTCTGGTTGATCCATGTAAACACACTCTTCTAAACTTCCATTTAGAAAAGCGGTTTTAACATCCAACTGCCAGATGTCATAGTCATGGAAGGCAGCAATGGCAAGTAGGATCCGAATAGATTTAAGCATAGCCACTAGTGAAAAAGTTTCATCATAGTTCAATCCTGGTATTTGACGAAAACCTTTAGTAATAGGTCTAGCTTTGTAGGTTTCTACCTGACCATCTAAACCAATCTTCTTTTTAAAGATCCATTTGCATCCTACGGGTTTGACCCCATTAGGAGCAAAATCCAAAGTCCATACTTGGTTTGTGTACATGGATTCCATCTTGGATCGCATAGCATCCAGCCACTTCACCGAGTCTTTACTCGTGATGGCTTTCTGAAAACTACTCGGCTCATCATAGTCGATGATGCAATCTTCTCGATCCCCGTCTACGAGAAAACCGTAGTATCTCTTAGGCGGATGAGACTGCCTACTAAATCTGCGGAGTGGCATAGGTATGTCCAGTTCCATTGAAATCTCTGGTTCTACTAAGTTTTCAGTAATAGTTTGTAGTTCTGGAATTTCTTCCAGCTCTATTGCGCTCCCACTTATCTCTTTTTTAAGAAATTGAGTTTACATGAAGCGGGCATGCTGAGAAACAAAGACCTTTTGTTCCTCACTGTAATAGAAATAATTCCCCCTCAAATTCTTAGGGTATCCCACAAACTTACACAAAACTGAACGTGCCTTGAGTTTGTCCGGATGAACTTTTTTGATAAAAGCAGGACTATCCCATATCTGTAAATACTTAAGACAGGGTTTCTTCCCACTCCACATTTCATATGAAGTGGTAGGAACAGACTTAGTTGGAACCTTATTCAATAGGTATGCAGCTGTTTCTAGTGCATAACCCCAGAAGGAGGGCGTCAACTCAGCATTACTCATCATGGAATGCACCATATCAAGTAAGGTGCAATTCCGTCTTTCTGATACACCATTTTATTGTAGTGTGTATGGAGAAGTAAGTTAAGAAAGAATTCCATTCACTTTTAGATATTCCAGGAACTCAGCACTTAAGTATTCACCACCCCAATCAAATCGTAGCATCTTGATACTTTTGCTGGTTTTCTTTTCCGCATCATTGTTATACTTTTGGAATTTCTCAAAGGTCTCGGATTTATATTTCATTAAGAATACATTTCCATACCATGAGAAATTATCTATGAAAGTAATGAAGTAGGAATAGCCATTTGTTGCATGCGTAGACATTGGCCCACACACGTCGCTGTGTATGAGTCCCAGGAGCTCAGTCGCTCTTTCTCCGTTTCCAGTAAACGGGTTTTTTATCATCTTTCCTCTGATACATGATTGACAAGTTGCATATCATTAATACTCAAACAGATCTAAATATCCTTCTTTATGTAACTTAGTCAGCCGTGTTTCATTGATATGACCAAGTCTACAATACCATAAGAAAACTTGGTTTGATTCTGAAGCCTTTCTTTTTAGTGTGTTTTGGACGTTGAAAATATGATGTTGATTGAGAATATATATTCCGTTATTTAGTATACCCGACCAACCATTTCATGATTTAGGTGAATGTTTATAACATTACTTTCAAGTGCAAAATTATATCCTTCATTTGATAACAAAAATACAAATATAATATTATACATCATACTGGGTACACAAAAGCAGTTACGCAATAACAAAATATATCCACTCGCCAATCTTAGGTGATATTCTCCTACTGCAATAGTATCCACACTGGATCTGTTGCCAACCCTGAGGGTCAAATCATCTTTCTTCAAAACTCTACGGCTTCTCAGCATCTGCAATGAATTACAAATGTGTGATCCCGATCCGGTATCAAATACCTAGGAAGTAGAGTTTATAGAGAAACAGTTTTCAATTATGAACACACCTGAAGCTGAATCCACAACTTACTTCGTATCCTGATTCTTGGCTTTTAGGGCCCGACAGTCCTTCTTCCAATGTCCCTTTTTTCGACAATAGAAGCATTCTTCCTTTGTGGTTGTCCCCCCATTCTTTTCCTTTCCCTTTCCCTGCACCTTCTGCACACCTTCCCTTGGTTTGGTGGGGGCCTTCTTCTTCTTCTTCCCCTTGGCCTTAGCCTTAGATTTAGCAGAAGAAGATTGCCCAATAAATAGAGTGGGTGTTTTCTTGGTTTTCTTCAAGGTGCCCTCTGCCACACTCAGCATGTTGAGGAGCTCAGGAAGTGAAACTTCCATCCTTTGCATATTGAAATTCAATATGAATTCGGCATAGGTGGAGGGAAGGGACTGTAGAATCAAGTCGATATACAACTCATTCTCCAACATATTTCCTTAGTCCGTGAGCTTTTCTATGAGAGAAATCATCTTTAGGACGCGGTCCCCAACAGATGATCCGATAGCCAACCTCGCTTGAAACAATTTCTTCGAGGTCTCATATCATTCGATACGAGATTACTCTCCATATAAATCTTTGGTATGGAGGATGATGGAAGAAAGGTCCAGCTTCTCGTGCTGTCTCTGATGTTCATTATCCATGGAGGCCAGCACGAGGCACTTGGCTTTCACGCAATCAAGATCCCAGGTCTTACGGACCTCAATGTCCACGATCGAGGATTCTGGACCGGGAACAGGGGAAGATTTCGTCGTGAGGACATATGCGACCTTATCATATGTAAGGACCATATAGATATTCCTCAGCCAGTCTTTATAATTTGGCCCAGCGAGTTTATTTTTATCTAGTATTAGCTTAAGTCCCGTCATGGTCGCTGTAATTAGGGGAGAGATAAAAGAAACACTCAGCATATGCTCTTGCAAGTTTAGATTGGTTATTAGTTTATATAAACAGGATGGCTCCCACTGTTTCCTCGAATTTTTCTTCAAACCCTAAAAGAAGAATTAGTCAGGATTAATCGCATCTCATAATTTTTGCTTAACCTTTCAGCCAGGCTAGTGTCGGTACTTCGAGGGAGGTTTTCCAATGTTTTCGCGAAGTTCCTTAATTGCATAACCTCTTTTCCCTGGAGGCGTAGCCCCACTAACACCGTTCTAGGCACCTACTTGGTTTATAGCATTGATTGTGAAAAATTCTCCTGAAGAGTAGCGGATACTCACAGTAGGATCAGGACCCAACTATCATTGTGTGATGATTTTGAAGGAAGCCTACCAAAAACACCACACTCCAGAAGGTATGCTACACTAGCAAGTTTCCCGTATGTTTGAAACTCCCGATATGATTTTAGCCTCGAGCGCTTATAACCTTGACGAAGCTCAAAATATCATAACTCACAAGTCAAGTTCAACCCGTCATTGTCCAGATTAATGTAGACCCATTCGTACAAGCCCTTGACGAAGGTCAAAACAGTTGTCCAGATTAATGCAACTATCTATGCTATAGATAAGCACCCACTAGTTACCAAATACTATGCCTTGGCGAAGGTCAAAACACATAGCAAGAATACTAGTAGATACCTATCTGAAATGATGGAGGGCTATGACTGGTTTTGGCAAAAACCGTTAACGTAATGAACTTGAAATAGTCAAAGGAACCGAATAGCTTTTGAAAAGGAGTGGTTTAAGCTTCGCTTTTAAAATTGTTTTTTGAAGATAACCGAGTGGTTTTGTAATTGTTCTAACGACATCAGATTTTAGGTTTATTACTTTGCATTAATCAATATTAATGTGGTCACATCAATTAACCATATCATTGCACAAAAGAAACGAAAATAGAACGTACGCTTATACCATCTGCATTTGCCACGGGGCCCCGTCAAGCGCCGTTATGTTACTTAACTAACGGCAGAGCGGGGGCTGGACTAGCGCGGGTGAAAAACATAAGCAACGTTTATTATATAATATATATATATAAATATATATATATATATATATATATAGCCATTCGTCTCAGGTAATGATATTCATTCCAGATCACAGATCACAACATCATAGATGAACATATTGGATATGTTGGGTTATGCCAGCGCTCTGGCCATCAACCTGACCGTTTGTGAAACAAAAATTTTATAAACTGGCGCTAAAACAGCCCGATAACCCGGATTTACTATAAACCTATAAGCAAGCAAACTAAAGAAAAGTTAGAATGTTTATACAGAATGATCCATGTCCTTCGGTCTTCTACCATCTTCATAAGCTCCTTAAGGCGTAATGGATCGAGTTTGGCCTCCGGTCTCCCTCAAGACGATCCACCTGAGGATTTGTAGTTCGAGCTCCAACCCCATACCGAGATAACTAGGGTACCTAGTTCGCTAAACTAGATAGCCTAGAGGATGTAGAGAGTGATGATGGATTGCTTTGTATCAAAATACCCTAGGTTACTCAACACATAAGACATTAAGGGTTGAGGAAGAAGAAGGAAGCATGAGGAGATGAGAGTATTGAGCATAGCATTCTCTCAAGAATGGCTAAGTCTTTTTGTGTGAAGAATGAAGTATACAATAATTCACACAACCATGAATCAATAGTAAACCTTGAGTCACCCCATAAGTCACCAAGTGAGCCATGCTTTAATAAATGTCAATCAACCCCTCATCCTCCACCTCATTAACCATTTATCAAAAATACTTAAAACACAAATGAGGTGTCTTCTTCTAGAAGTATCCTTGCAAAAAATTACAAGAATACCCCTCACCGTATATACATACTCGTATCCGTATTCCGAAAAATATGAATACAAAGAGACAAAAATAATCCAATAATATAATATTAGGATCCGGCTTAAACCAAAGCCCACTAGTATTATCTGTCCGAATCATGATACGTGTAGCTAGTACACGTATATGATCGAACCCTGCCGTAAAACCATATGGGTTCTACATCATTTTGCCCGAAGCAGGGAAACCCTCTGTATAGGACTCTAAAGACTCGTCAATACGCTGGCAGTGGGTTTAACTATAAGCCCGTCAGCAGCACTAGTTGTACGTAACGGCTACCCAGGTATTGAGCGAAAGGAAGGCCAACGAGCAAACTCATCCGAACCCCTACTGAGCATGTCCGTAACAATCTCCGTACGGTTCGGTCCATTCATTTAAGAGTATCGTATATCGGGTCTACGGGGTGGATAAAGTCAGACCCCTAATAACGGGATATTTCATGTCGGTATAAAGCACATCACCAACTGAGAAACTATTGATCCAAATTAGTAATTCTCGACTACCTTAGCGAAGGATTTCTGGTGATGGCCAACGGTGCATTGTGCGAAATTAACCCTCAATACAGGGAGAGACGAATCCCCGATGATCCGCTTACTGCCTCCATGTGGTTCGGGACTATACCCAACTATAACCTGTTTGCACGACTCCTTTGAGTCGTGGTAGGGTAGTAATCAAAGCACAGTGAGAACTCACAAGAGAAAAATGACGATCTCAGGTCGACAGACTAACCTGTACACATGTCACCTGGGAACTGCTATCTGACAATAGGTATAATACCATCTAGCATGTTCCCGGTGAGTTCGTCCAGTGTACTTATAACCCAGTGAGCACCTATATACTATCTTAGGTGATAAACTGACACTGATGGCTTATGAGACCGGCCACCACCCCTCGTCGAGGTCTTGATAAGTATACACTAGTCTAATCTGGAGTATTGATGCCCGGTCTCAATACACCCTCGACTAGGGACATTTAAGGATATGCTTATAGACCACCTAGCTCTCACGTATATGATCGCCATCATAATGCTGGTAGTCAATCAAGAATCCTATGGGCTCTATCAATATGTAATAGTGATCTATAATACCACATAATGTATGTACATGATGATAAAGACAAACCATATAGCATACTATCATTTTGAGTAAGACTGTTCTATTCGTATAGGACCTCCCTCAATCATCATAATCACCTGCTTGTGATTACAATAATTGCCTTGAAGGCACTATAGCCAACAATCTCACATTTGCACTTAAGGCTAATTATTGTGGTGTCGCATAATCACAGCCCGTGTGATACTGAACACCCAACCTCTCTACTAATCAGTCTTGCAAAGCCTGTTTGTGAAACTATCGCGTTTGAAAAATAGCCTCAGTGAGTGGATCCGCTCCAATATTTCTATCTTTATCTCTCTATATCTCAACTTCGCGGAGAAAGACTATCTCCCGAAATGAAGAATATCTGTCTTAGAATTTGTTTGGATATCTGATGGGACCCAGTTCACAAATGAACTCCAAATCCAACAAACTTCTCAGACTGTATCTTCCACTGAATTTAATCAGTATCCTGCGCCATACCTTCCTCAGTATCCACTTGGACCACCTGTCCAACATATTGCCCCTCAAAAGAGGGAAAACTATAACTCTGACAGTCACTCTGTCATCCAGGTCATCTTGGAAGCCGTAAATGATAATCTCCTCCTGAAGGAGGCTGACGTTACTATTTACCAAGAACATCCACTTATGTTCATAACTGCTTCCCAATGTTTCTCCGGGATTGGATTAATATATGTTTATTGCAGCCTATGCAAAATCAATACCTGGTGTGGTACTTGACATCTCATGATTGACTCAATTGCCTAAGCAAGAGATATATCAATCATGCAAATCTCTCTCCTCATCAGTCTAGAAGACATCTCTTTAGAGAGAATGACTCCATCACCTGCGGGTACACCACCACGCCAGGAGTCGTCCATTCTAAAACACTTTAGAATAGTGTCAAGTATCCGAATTGGGACACTTTCCAAATCTAGATCTAAAACCATAGATCTAGTCACCAGAATCCCTGATATTTTATCCATATCTTATGCGGAGAAACCACCTTGTGACAACCACAGTATAACCAATCGTAGTATAGGAAGATCTCTTCCTATTAAGTGCATGTCATCCAAATACAAGAACATCATTCCCTACTACCTTCTTATAAGATCCATCTGTTATTCTGATGAAGTCAAACTCTATGACTGTCACATCAAAACTAGATGATCTATCTCCGCTATACCTGCTTTAGTCTATAAATAGACATAAGCTACTTGCCCACTATATCCCGCTGCTCCCACAGACTATAACAATCCTATGGCAGAGTCCTGTACACGTGCACTTCTAAAGCTAGTTTAGAACGACGTTATACCCATTCTCCTGCCAGACCTCATAGTCTAGAACAGCAATAGTGGTAAGTTTGGGTAATCAAAAACCACTGTGTCATCGTCTTTGAGGAGACCGAAGTACCTCTCGGGTGCCTGAGGTTACCTACCAAATCTGCGGAGTGGCTAATGGATTGTCGAATCCAATTGAATCTTTAGGTTCAACTAAATTTTCAGTAATCGTTTGTGCTTCTGGAAACTCTTCCAGTTCTACCATACTCCCACTAATATTTTCTGAAAAGAATTCATTTTACTAAAACTATGGTGAGTCAAGAACAAGATAATTATTGATCTTCCAGATGGTAGAATGTTATCCCTCATCAAAGCCCGGGATAACCCACAAACTACCATTACTGAAATGTGCCTAAAATTTATCCAGATTCTAGTTTTAAGCATAAGCCAGACAACTCCATATACCTTAACATCGTTAAGATATTAATTAATTCTATATATCCACTATAGAAACAAAGGCACTAATTTAATTTGAACCAGATTAAAAATACATGCATCTGTTTCCAGTGCATATCAACCAAATGGAAGGAGGCGAAGCAGCATTACTCATCAAGGAATACACCAACGCATGAGTAATCTGAAAGAGAAGAAAGTTCTCAAAACTATTACTTACGACGGAATACCTAACACAAGTATCTATATCTTCGATCACCTTGAAAAATCCTAATACTTGCAACATTTGGTTCTCTACCTTATTCTTAGACCTATAACTTTTCAAAATTTGTTCCTTGTATTTCAACGAAATACTTGTCTGAAACTAGAGAAGTCATGAGTAAACAGAATATAGTACGAGTACCAACCCCTTTGTCCTAACGGACATCGGAAAACATACAATACTTTGTATAATTCTTCTGAGTTTTAATAACTCAAACCATGTGCGTCGTAGGTTGAAAACTGTACTTTGGTTAAGAAAAATTACACCGTTGTTGAATGCACCTTACCTAAGCATCAACCGATATAGGTAAACGTCATAGACATAATTTCAAAAAGTTATATCTCACTTTATAAAATAAACGTACACATATATCAGTTTGAAATTGGTGCATAACGACGGATATTTAAAACCATAAATTTGTCGTTAGGCAAAACCCTGGTGATTTCCTCAAATATCACCAATTACAAAGAATTCTGATATATAGAGGATCTAATCACCCAATTCCCAATATCTTACTCCCACTCACCATCTGTAACTCCATACAGATGTGAGAATCAAATCTGATAAATACATACCCTGGAGTTAGAATCTAACTGGGAAAACAGTTTTCACTTAACACCGCACAGTAAAATTGAAACATGAAAATATTTCGAAGGGGTAGACGGATATTCCTAGTAATGCCTCTTCGACTATCCAGATTCATGACAGTAACCGTATACTTCCTTGCCCACACTCCAATCCTTTTATATGTCTTTACTTATTACCTTCTATACACCACACTTAGGCTAAATGATTTTCTTCCTTCCCTACCCTTCGGCACCAACCTAAGGTTTAGAAGAAGACTATCCAATAAACGTAATAGGTGTACTCTCCTAATACTAGGAGCTCCCACAACCTGAGAGAAGGTAAAGGGAAAAGACAACTGAATAATCTTTATTCTATTTCTCCAGAACCAGAAACTGTCATCGAACTGGAACAAGTTCCTTCGAGTTCGTATAGAACTATACGATGGCATATCTAATCGATATGGATCTTCGTAGTGATACAGAGTGTTTTGAAGAAATGCAAAGGTGATATAGGAGTGGCAGGGGATATACCCGGCTTCGTCATGAACGATACTAGTCGGAATTTCCTTTGCCCTTAATCTAATCCCTTTATATGTCTTTACTTATTACCTTCTATACACCACACTTAGGCTAATTGGTTTTCTTCCTTCCCTAGCTTTCGGCACCTACCTATGATTTGGAAGAATACTATCTAATAAGCGCAATAGGTGTACTCTCCTAATACTAGGAGCCCTCGCAACTTGAGAGAAGGTAAAGATAAAAGACAACCGAATAATCCTATTCAATTTCTCCAGAACCGGAATCTATCCTCGAACTGAAACAAATTTCTTCGAGTTCGTATGTAACTATACGATGGAATATCCAAGAAATATGGATCTTCGTAGTGATACAGAGTGTTCTGGAGAAATGCAAAGGGAGTGTAGGAGCGGCAATGATATATGCGACTAAATGACAATCCAAAAGCCAAAGTATTTCAAGAAGGTTCGGTTAACTTGGTTCATGAGTTTTTAAGGTGTAACATTTCAGAAAAATAAAATATTATTTTAGGAATTTAAATAATTAAATAATTAATATTATGAATATTTTAATGATGCAGTATAATTATATACCGATAAATTTAGGAAATATTTGGAAATTATGTTAATTATTGAATTTGAAAGAGATTATAAGAATAGAGCATTCATAGATTTTTATATAATTAATTATATTTCTTTTTATGCTAAGCGTGATTAAATATCACTAATCATGCATTATGCTTGTTTTGTGCACATGACATGCATCATGTCATATTACACATTGTTACATTTTTCTACCATGGCTTTTCTTTTTCAAGCTTGGATTTGTTTTAAAATGAAAAGGGAAAGAAAAGAAAAGAAAAGAAAATGAGATTAGAATATTGGCTATGAGCAAGAGAGAGAAGAGAGAGAGAGATGAGGGGTCTATGACCATGGCACTCATTTGTTTATGCTTCATTATTTCCTTCATCTTTTCCCCTCATCTTCCTCTCATGGCAGCACTCTTCTCCTCCCTCCTCTAAACCTCACAAACACCCTCAATCCCACATCAAGCTTAGAGTAGTATTTCGTTTTCTTTAACATCTATTTAAGTTTAGAACTGATTTAGTGTAGATTAGTGGACTTTGAATATTCCAAGTTAAGGTTAGGGTTTGAATTGAATCCAAAAGTGTAATTGAGATTAGTAGAGGCTAAAAAACCCCTTTTATGATAGTATATTAGACCTAAACCTGAGACTTAACCCCAATTCACAAACTTAGAAATCCCCGATATCAGGTTTGTGTTGGATTTGTGTTGTTGCTTTGATATCTGCTATGACCCGAGGCACCTAAAAATATTTTAGCGATCACAGTGAGACAAACAGGCAACCTAGAAGGTGACCTAGAGACCCGAGCCCTAACCCCTACATCCAGGCCGCAGATTTATTCCTTCTGGCCACAAATTGCAGCTAGGGTAGGGTTATTGGGTTAGTATTTGGTTCATGGCTCTATCTTCCGTAAACTAGACCCTACACATATGCAAAATTGGCTAATTTCACCTGGGGTAGAATCTGGAGGTGTTTTCTTGTGTTGCTGTTACATTTTGTGGCTTATAATGAATTAGGATTTGGTATTTCATATTGTGTTCCGTCGTATAATGTTTGTACTGTTAGTTATATGTATGCCCTAGAGGCCATTACTGTACATAGGATGTATATTGTAGTGGATGCTGGGACATATATAGGGAGGACTTTCTTGCTTGACATGATAGTATGCTATCTGGTTACCCTTTACCTTAACGTGTATGATGATTGTCTCTCTGTTACATGTTGGTAAAGCCCTTAAGATCTATACTTGACTACCTGGACTATGATGCGGATCATACAAGTGGGGACATGGTAGTCTATAAGTACATCCTTCAAAGTCCCTGGTCGTGGGTGTATCGAGACGGGGCATCGATATACCAGAGTAGACTAGCGTGTACCTTCTCGACCCATACAGATGGGCGATGGATGATCCCATATCCATCGGTGTTTGACATCAGAGATGATATACGGGTGCTCAGTAGAGACTGGGTACACTGGACGGACTCGCCGAGAACTCCCAGATGGTATTATACCTCACGTCAGATGGCAGTTCTCTGGTGACACTGGTACAGAGTAGTCTGTTGACCCGAGATCGTCATAGAGTCTTGTGTGGTTCCTACTATGCTTTGATTTCCATCTTACCACGTCCAAGAGGGCGTGCAAAACGGTGGTTTTTGGGTACAGTCCCGAGTCACATGGAGGCAATGAGCGATAGGAGGGGATTCGTCTCTCCCGGTATAGGGGGTTGATGTTGCGCTGTGTTCGATTGGCTATAACAGGAAATCCCTGGCCAGGGTTGCTGAGATTTACTGGTAAGTGTTACCAGTAGTTTCTCGAATAGTTATAGACCTCATATCGACACGACTTATTGAGCTATTGGGGTCTGACGTTTACCACCCCTAGGCGAGATATGCGACATATCAGACGATCAGACCGGACTGTACGGTAGTGTTACTGGTCGGATTCACTGGAGTGTGAGCGGGCTTGCTCGTCGATCTTCAGATCGCTCAATACCCGGGTGGCCGTTACGTTTAGCAGACCGCTTGCGGCTTGTGGGTGTTTGATATGATCATCATCTGCTGCCGGCGTATTGACGAGTCTTTAGAGTCCTACACAGAGGTTTCCTGGCTCAAGCGAAACGAAATAGGAGCGCATATGAGATATGTGCGGGACCGAGAATAATGCGTGTATGTGATACCGTATTCCATTCTCGCGATGAATGTGTCGAATGGTTGTATGCGATATAACCTAGTTATCGAATCAAGGATTGATTCGATAAATCGATACATTGGATATTAGCCGGTTATATGCGATATGACCGGATCGTTAAATCAAGTGTTGATTTAATGATTTAATGTATAATTATATATTTGATATATTACTTTGCATTAACTAATATTGGTTCACTTTAGATGGATTTTCTCACTCGGTTGTGCGCATTATATATATGTGATATGATTTTGTGCATTTGCTTGTATCATGTTTGATGATACATGCTTTATGGTTTGTGTAAAGATTAAACCATGGTTATTTAAATGGTTAGGGTTTTGTTTTTCATATCTATTTATTTATTTATTTATTTTCTTTTTGGAAAAGGAAATGAGGAAAATGGTGGCTTGTTTTGGATTGTAGTTGAAGATTCATGAACCTTTGACTTTGTCCACCATTCTTATCTCATGCTTAACCTAACCATTTGTTTTAACCCTAGTTCAATCTCTACACTTTACCATGGTTAAGTCATGATAAGTTTTGATTATTCTTTTCTTTTTCTTTGAACTTATCATAACTTATTCTTCTTCTTCTTCCTTGAACTCCATGAAGAAAGCTTGCTACTCCAATGGCAAGTGAAGAAAATGAGTGAGAAATCCAAATCTAAAGTCTACCCACTTCCTATTTCTTCATCCTCTACCTCTTGCCAAGTAGTAGAGTGTGTTTACTTCACAAGTTTCTTGACTTGGTGAAGTCGGAGCTTGATTTAGCGATGCCTCGACGTAGATCATCTTCGGCATGGACATCGACGACCTAGCTTGCCCATTCTCCGACGAAGCCGATCCTAGAGCCCGGATTTGACTTGGACAGCGGAGAGGACCTCGTTGCGGAGCTATGGAAGTGGAGCACCGGATCTACAAAGGTTGTATTTCCGTTTTCTCATTAGTTAAGTGTTAACTAGTTCTTTTTCGCCTAGACATCTAGCAATCGATCCGTAGTTTAGGGTTTCTCGGCATCTTAAAATTTGAAATTGCCATGGTTGATGGCTTGGGAGACTTCACTAGTGTGCTTAGGAACCCTACAGTGGTATCAGAGCCTAGCTAGAGCCTTAGGCGAACTCCAGACGGAAATTGAAGTCCGAACGAACCCGAAACCCCGAATCAAACATGCTCTCTGTCCAATTTTTAAAATCTGGGATTTTTCAACAGTAAAAATATTCAGAAAAATCAGCAGGCAATTCTAAGATATACTGTAAAATTCGGTTACCTAATTCCAACAGTGCGTCGCGTTTCCGCGGCACGAGCATCGCTCGTGCGGCGGAAGCGCGGCCATTTTGTCGTTTGTGGCATCCAACTTTCTACAGTAATTCATATTGTGCTGTGCTGGTTTTCCTGGGTATTTTTGATAATTTTTCAAGAGTTGAATTTTCTGCAGTTGTTTTGGGGATTCGGTGTTTCGATCGGGATATCAAATTTTGTCTGTGTGGCTTTCCGGATAAATTTTAGAATATGTTAAAAAGTTCGACCGGATATAAATACCCAACTTTTCCCCTGTCGGGAAATTTCCAAGTGTTGGATTTTTCCGTAGTTTAACGACGTTCTAAGTAGTGCAAGTAACGCGATGGTCCCTCTAGAAGACACAAAGCTTAACTCGATTATATGACCGTCTTGAACTGCCCTTTGAACCTTCGGGTTTGGGGCAGTACGGCGTGCCACATGTGAGGCGTTGGCTTGACCCTTCTACGGCTGGACCGTTGGTACTGAGGCACGAACGGAATGTTGTTAGACTTGTTTCATGTGTTGATCTGTATCGGGAAAACTTGGGTGTTCGATTGTTCGATCGGAAAGTTTAACATTTTCTGTTTATCTGGAATGTGATACAATAATTGGAATTCACAAATAGTTATGAGATAACGGAATGAATATTATAAACATAGCAGTTTAGTCTCACTTGATCGGTTGCCACGGAATTTTGATGTGATCAAAAGTCCATCGCAATCACGTAGCGTACGCGGATACTCGCCGGGTAAACTTAATAGACAGCCTCACTCCATAGCCCCGACCAAGTGACTGTAGGAGAACCCCGTCGCCGAAAGCATCCATTCGGGTGCTCGCGGTAGCGGTGTTCCGCCTTGGTGCACTTCGTCGACGGTATCAGGGGTGCAGCCGTCTACTGAAGTTTGCGACGAGTATTCGATCAGGATGTCGGGAATCTTGTTGAATTGCTCGACTTTATATTGAAAAGTGTTTTCGATTCTGAGACTAAAATGCAGGGTTTATAATTGTTAGGCATGCGATGTCTAAGTAATTCATTTGGTCAGGCATGTGATGTCTGAGGTGGTTGCGGATTCCAACTGTTGTAGTTTTACACTTTCTTTTCTGTGACCGTAAGTGTAATATGTGATATCGCCGGTTTCGTTGCTATATGTCAACGACAATTGGGATGGACATATTTACTTACGTTGATGACATGAGATGTTATGTGTTGCTGGATATGTTATATTGGATCGTCGTGTTTGAATAGCCGGGGGTTTTTATGTGAGATGAGTGTTTTTCATTTTCATTCATGTAAAAACTTGTATGTAATATTCTTTTATTGGGGCGCTTCCAGGTTGCGGAAGTTGTCACCTCTTGTATATTATTTACTTTACTGCACTAGGATAGACCCAAGGAGGGGAGCACAAGTAACCGGGTTCTGGAGTCCAGTGGGAGACCAACTCAAGGAGTCGGGTCCGGGTCTCCTAACTCCAGAATTGGTAGGGTTGCTTGCCGCTCTCGTAGGGGTCTAGGGGTGTGGGTTTGGCTATTCATCACGACCGTGGAATCCGTGTTTTATACTGGCTCGTATTGAAAACACGGACGTCCTAGTATATCCAATATTTCATATGTTTCTTCTGCTGCGATATCTGTGATGTGATCATGTGATGTTCTGTGATAGATACAGTATATAGTATATATGATATATTATATAGGCGTTACTTATGTTTTACACCCGCGCTAGCCCTGCCCTGCTCTGCCGTTAGTTACCTAACCTAACGGTGCACGAGGGGACATCGAGGCGAATGCGGATGGCATAAGTGTATGTCATATCTATCTGTGATGTTTAGGTATTTAAATGATGGGACTTTATTAATGTGATTAATGAAATAAAAGAAACCTAAGATGTTGTAGAATCGAATTTCAAAATAAAAACAGGTAGCTACAGTTCTTGCTTTGCACAGCGGTATATGCGATATATCCTGCACCTTATTCGTTAAGGAAAGGACCGAGATCCCTTCACCGGGAGTGACTCCTTTAGCAATAACTGGCAGATGCTACGCCCTCGGTTTGTCTTTTGATTGCTTTTAAGAGTTTTTGTTTTGCACAGTGATATATATGATATATCCCGCACCTCATTCGACGAGGAAAGGACCGACGATCCCTTCACCGGGAGTGACTCCTTTAGCAAAACTAGAAAAGCCTCAAAACACTCCATTTCAAAATTCATTCGATCCTACAACGATATCAAGTTCATTACGCAATAGGTTTTCAGAAAAACCTGTCGTAGCCCTCCGTCATTTCAGATAAGTACTGGTTAGTATTCGTGCTACGTTTGTTGACCTTAGCCAAGGCGTAGTGTGCGGTAGCTGATTAGTGCTTATCTGTATAAGCATATGATGCGATTGAGTTAAGATAGTCGTGCGACTTTGTTGACCTTAGCCAAGGGTCGTGCGGGTGGGTTTAATTCAATCGGGAAATGACGGGTTGAACTTGGCTAGCACTTATGATTTGTTGACCTTAGCCAAGGTCATAAGCTGCTAGGGGCAAAATATTATCGGGAATTTCAAGTGTTGAAATTTGCAATGAGATTGCATACCTTCTATGAGATAGTTGGATCCCGATACCCGCTGCGAGTAAGAGTTACTCCTGGGAGAGTTTTATACATTACAATTAGCCGATCAAGTAGGTGTCTAGAAAGGTGTCAACGGGGTTACGCCTCTGGGAAAACGAGGTTTACAGTAATTAGGTTCGTGCGAAAGCACGGGGGACCTCCCTCAAAGTACCGACACTGGCCTGGCTGAAAGATTGGCGAACTTGTAGTGTGTAATTAATCCCGGCTAGTCTTTCCTTTTAGGGTTTGAAGGAAGATTTGATAAAAAGCAGTGGGAGCCATCCTGATTAGATAAAATAATAACCAATCTATTCTTGACAGAGCGCACGCTGAGTGTTTTCTTCTCTCTCTCTCCAGGTAGCGACCATATCACGCCTTAATCAAGATAATAAAACAGATTATTGACCGAACCCGCTTGTTATACTGAGCTGGGGAAGGTTGGTCCCGCTCCACCTTATAATTGTTATAAGACAGAGCAGGAAATTGGGGAATACCAGATTTCCCGTGCCGCCCAAACGAAGAGAGTGCATGCTGATGCATCATTTTCGGGTGTGTTCATTATACAGAACTGTTTCTCAGTATCTTTTACGTCCTGGATATGTGATACCAGATCAGGATCCCAGATATGTAATCTGTTACATAGGGCTACAGAAAGGTAGAGAACTGAGAACGGGTGATAAGTTTCATGAGGCAGAGAACGGGGCAAGTGTTGCAGCCAAGTCTGTCGGTCACTTTCACCCTGTATTACCAATACATTGATTCTGAACGAATGTTGTTAGATACCGAACCTGATATACAAAATCATATCAGTCTCTTTATTAGTAAAGAAATGATAAAATTTTGTATTGATGGATAATGTTTTGAACATTTCCTATATCAAAAGTTGATCGGTTCAGGCACGTTATCTAAGTGCATTAATGTTCTAAATCAAACTACAGTTCTTAGTATACTGAACACACACAAGAGGAAAAGTTCAGAACTGAACGATTCCTTCTTGAGGCATTGTAGACTAGGTCAGATCAATGTGACCCGACTAGCTAGAGTTACATAAAGATGCATATTTAAATCAGTTTGAATTTACATCTTGTGAAACTCGCCAGTCATGTCACAAAGATAAGATGACCATAGCTCCATTTACTGGAAACAGAGAAAGAGTTAATGAACTCTTGGGATGATACATGTTGATGTATGTAGGTCCCCTGTCTACACATGCCAAGACCGGTTCTTTATACTTCATTATATTCTCTGATAATCTCTCAAGATCAGTCATATGTTCCTGTTGAAACATGAGTCCGAACCTTTTGAGATATTCACAGAATATAAGCGAGAAGTAGAGAACCAATACGGGTATAAGTATTATGTCCTATGATGAGATCAAGGAGGAGAATACTTGTGCACGGAAATCCTGGATTATTCTAAAGGAGAATGAGATTCTCTCTCAGCATTACTCCTCTGTATACACCATAGCACGATGGTATATCGGGGCGGAGCAGATACACCCTATTTGATATGGTGTGCTCTATGATGAGTACTACTGAGTTACCTGTTTCCTTTTGGGGTTATGCACTTGAGAAGCTGCATACCTATTGAATAGGGTTCCAATCAAATCAGTTGCCTACCACTCCATATGAGATATGGAAAGGGAAGAGCCCATGTCTTAAGTCAGTTAAGATTTGGGGTTGTCCGGCCTATGTCTAAAAGCAAAATCCGGACAAGCTCAAGGCAAGGTCTGGTCTGTAGAACTAGAAAGGTTCCAGCTATACAAACTGCAACTGATGATTTGAAAGAACCAAAGGATTCGATAGTTACCAACGAACCTCAGCCTCTCCGCCGATCTAGTAGGGTTCCTCACCCACCTGAGAGATACTTCGGTTTCTCTATGACAGTGGGAGCGAGGATTACATCATGAGATGATGACCCAACTAGATTCGAGCTGGCCATCAGGAGTAAGACTCTGTAAGAATGGCTGGATGCTTAGTGATCTGAGATGGAATCCTTATACACCAACAAAGTATGGACTTTGGTTGCTATATCTGAAGGGTTAAATCCCCATCAGGAGCAAGTATATCTTGAGAAGATTACTTGGTGTACATGGAAAAGTTGAGACTTTCAAAGCTAGAATTGTTAAAGGTTTTCGTCATCGACCAGGCGTGGATAATGATGAAACCTTTTCCAGTAGCTATGCTTAAGTCCATCCAGATCCTACTTGCCACGGCTACATACCATGACTACGATATCTGGTGGTTGGGTGTCATGACAGCTTTTCTAAATGATGATTTAGAAAAGAGCGTCTATAAGTACACAGCCAGAGGGCTTCGTAGACAGTTGGAGCAGCGGAAACGTGTGCAAGATGCTTTATAGGATAAAGCAGGCATCGCGGAGTTGGAACATTTGTTTTGATGGATTAGTCAAAGAAGTTGACATCATCAAAATGGTAGATGAACCTTGTATAAACAAAAAGGTAGTAGGGAGTATGGTGACGATCCTCGTAGAGTACGTGGATGACATACTCTTGATAGGAAAGGAGTTTCCTATGCTACGCTCGATCAATCTCCGTTTATCACAATGATTCTCCATATAGGATCATAATGATACCTACTAACTCCTGGATTTTGGATCTATGAGATATATCTAAATGGATGTTAGGATTCTCACTAGTTGTAGTGAGACGGTATCAATCGATCCTGGGGAGAATCACTGGAAGGGTTCCAGGGTGATAAAGACGACTGAATGTCAGTCGCAGGCATTGTCTTTACCCTCAGTAAAGGGACGGTATGTTGGAAGAGTTCCAAGCTAGATACCGTGGCATACTAGACGATAAAGGCAGGATACATCGCTACTTAAGATGCTACCAAAGAGGCTGTTTGGGTGTATATTGGTTCATGAGATGAACTACGTTCCTACCATTGTGAGACAATGGAGTCGTGGCTCATGCCAAGGAACGCCGGTCCCATCAGTGATCCAGACATATTCTAAGGCAGTATCACTTGATCATGGAGATGGTTGATCTCCAGGGAGATCGAGGTTAGAAGAGTAGATTCAGAGGACAACACAGCGGATCCACTCACAAAGGCCTGTTCCCAGAGAGAGACTTTCATGGGATGGTTGAGTATGAGATACTGCAGCCACTGCTACAGATGGCCCTAGTGCAAGTGGGAGATTGTTAGTTATATGTATGCCCTAGAGGCCATTACTGTACATAGGATGTATATTGTAGTGGATGCTGGGACATATATAGGGAGGACTTTCTTGCTTGACATGATAGTATGCTATCTGGTTACCCTTTACCTTAACGTGTATGATGATTGTCTCTCTGTTACATGTTGGTAAAGCCCTTAGGATCTGTACTTGACTACCTGGACTATGATGCGGATCATACAAGTGGGGACATGGTAGTCTATAAGTACATCCTTCAAAGTCCCTAGTCGTGGGTGTATCGAGACGGGGCATCGATATACTAGAGTAGACTAGCGTGTACCTTCTCGACCCATACAGATGGGCGATGGATGATCCCATATCCATCGGTGTTTGACATCAGAGATGATATACGGGTGCTCAGTAGAGACTGGGTACACTGGACGGACTCGCCGAGAACTCCCAGATGGTATTATACCTCACGTCAGATGGCAGTTCTCTGGTGACACTGGTACAGAGTAGTCTGTTGACCCGAGATCGTCATAGAGTCTTGTGTGGTTCCCACTGTGCTTTGATTTCCATCTTACCACGTCCAAGAGGGCGTGCAAAACGGTGGTTTTTGGGTACAGTCCCGAGTCACATGGAGGCAATGAGCGATAGGAGGGGATTCGTCTCTCCCGGTATAGGGGGTTGATGTTGCGCTGTGTTCGATTGGCTATAATAGGAAATCCCTGGCCAGGGTTGCTGAGATTTACTGGTAAGTGTTACCAGTAGTTTCTCGAATAGTTATAGACCTCATATCGACACGACTTATTGAGCTATTGGGTCTGACGTTTACCACCCCTAGGCGAGATATGCGACATATCAGACGATCAGACCGGACTGTACGGTAGTGTTACTGGTCGGATTCACTGGAGTGTGAGCGGGCTTGCTCGTCGATCTTCAGATCGCTCAATACCCGGGTGGCCGTTACGTTTAGCAGACCGCTTGCGGCTTGTGGGTGTTTGATATGATCATCATCTGCTGCCGGCGTATTGACGAGTCTTTAGAGTCCTACACAGAGGTTTCCTGGCTCAAGCGAAACGAAATAGGAGCGCATATGAGATATGTGCGGGACCGAGAATAATGCGTGTATGTGATACCGTATTCCATTCACGCGATGAATGTGTCGAATGGTTGTATGCGATATAACCTAGTTATCGAATCAAGGATTGATTCGATAAATCGATACATTGGATATTAGCCGGTTATATGCGATATGACCGGATCGTTAAATCAAGTGTTGATTTAATGATTTAATGTATAATTATATATTTGATATATTACTTTGCATTAACTAATATTGGTTCACTTTAGATGGATTTTCTCACTCGGTTGTGCGCATTATATATATGTGATATGATTTTGTGCATTTGCTTGTATCATGTTTGATGATACATCTTTATGGTTTGTGTAAAGATTAAACCATGGTTATTTAAATGGTTAGGGTTTTGTTTTTCATATCTATTTATTTATTTATTTATTTTCTTTTTGGAAAAGGAAATGAGGAAAATGGTGGCTTGTTTTGGATTGTAGTTGAAGATTCATGAACCTTTGACTTTGTCCACCATTCTTATCTCATGCTTAACCTAACAATTTGTTTTAACCCTAGTTCAATCTCTACACTTTACCATGGTTAAGTCATGATAAGTTTTGATTATTCTTTTCTTTTTCTTTGAACTTATCATAACTTATTCTTCTTCTTCTTCCTTGAACTCCATGAAGAAAGCTTGCTACTCCAATGGCAAGTGAAGAAAATGAGTGAGAAATCCAAATCTAAAGTCTACCCACTTCCTATTTCTTCATCCTCTACCTCTTGCCAAGTAGTAGAGTGTGTTTACTTCACAAGTTTCTTGACTTGGTGAAGTCGGAGCTTGATTTAGCGATGCCTCGACGTAGATCATCTTCGGCATGGACATCGACGACCTAGCTTGCCCATTCTCCGACGAAGCCGATCCTAGAGCCCGGATTTGACTTGGACAGCGGAGAGGACCTCGTTGCGGAGCTATGGAGGTGGAGCACCGGATCTACAAAGGTTGTATTTCCGTTTTCTCATTAGTTAAGTGTTAACTAGTTCTTTTTCGCCTAGACATCTATCAATCGATCCGTAGTTTAGGGTTTCTCGGCACGTTAAAATTTGAAATTGCCATGGTTGATGGCTTGGGAGACTTCACTAGTGTGCCTAGGAACCCTACATGTACGTCAACGACAAGGATTGTTTGGTTCTTTTGCGTACGTAGATCATAGGTTTTAACCTATGTGCAATTCGTGCGCCATTTTGGTTTTCGTACGCGATTCTGTTTACGATACTATGTGTTTGGAAATTGTAGGTACCCCTATATGGACTTTGAGACGATGAGGAAAGCGTGGCATCATCGACTCCGGCAAGCAAGGATCAGGTGAGTATATATATATCTACGAGGGAAGTTGGGTGGATGGCGTATAGCACCCCCGCAGTTTCGTAGTGCAAAATATGAATACGTTATATTATATATATATATATGTGTGTGTGTGTGTGTGTGTGTGTGTGTGTGTGTGTGTGTATTGTGATACATGGATGATTATCATATAGATTTTAGATGTTCATGGGTTAGTTTTAGTGTATTAGAAGTAACTTAGTTTAGCTTCTTAGCCGCGAAACCCTAAAGTAAAGTTTTGCACCCATGCACACACACACGCATACATTTGTTTTGCTTATGAGTACATGTGGAAATATATATATACATATATGTATGTGAGTATGTGTGTGTGTGTGTATATATATACATATATATATATATATATATATATATATGTATACATATACATGGATAATGAGGATAGTACATGGTACTTGCAGATGAGTCGATGTGATTGGGCATTTTAGGGTTCCTAGGCACGCTAATGAGGTCTCACAAGGCATCAACCATGCCAATTTCAAATTTTACGGGTGCCGAGAAACCTAATACGGATCGTTAACTAGAATTTTAGGCGAAATTAGAACTAGTAAACTAGTTTACTAAGAGAACGGAAATACAACCTTTGTAGATCCGGTCCTCCACCTCCATAGCTCCGCAATGAAGTCTCCTCGCTGTCCAAATGGAAACCCGGGCTCTAGTGTCGGCTTCATCGGAGAATGGACGGGCTAGGTCATCGACTACGACGCCGAAGATGATCTACGTCGAGGCATCACTAGATCAAGCTCCACCTTCACCAAGCCATGAAAACTTGTGAAGGAAACACCCTATACTACTTGGAAAAAGGTAGAGGATGAAGAAATAGGAAATGGGTTCACTTTAGAATTGGATTTCTCACTCATTTCATCAATTCACCATTGATGAAGTCAAGCTTTCTTCATTGAAGAAGATGAAGAAGAAGAAGAAAGAATATCATAAGTATTTTCAAAATAGAAAAAAAATATGAATAATTATCATATCCTAACCCTAGTTAAGTGTAGAGAATAGACCATGGTTTGTTTAAATGGTTAGGGTTAAGCACGAAGACAAAATGGTTACAAAGTCAAACCTTCATGAAGATTCAACTACAAACAATGAAAGCCACCATTTTCTCTTTATTCTTTCCAAAATAAATAAATAAATAAATAAGAAATAAAAGCAAAACCCTAATCATTAACTTAACCATGGTTTAATCTTTACACTTAACCAAGTTAACATGTATCATCAAACATGATACAATCAAGTGCACAAAAGTATATCACATATACAACTTGTGAACTACTAGTGAGAAAATCCATTTAAGTGAACCAATACTAGTTAATGCAAAGTAATATATCAAATATATAATTATGCATTAAATCATTAAATCAACACTTGATTCAATGATCCGGTCATGTCGCACACAACCGACTAGTATACAATGTATCGATTTATCGAATCAATCCTTGATTCGATAACTAGGTTATATCGGATACAACCATTCGACACATTCATCGCGAGAATGAAATACGGTATCACATACACGCATTATTCTCGGTCTCGAACATATCTCATATGCGCTCCTATTTCGTTTCGCTTGAGCCAGGAAACCTCTGTGTAGGACTCTAAAGACTCGTCAATACGCCGGCAGCAGATGATGATCATATCAAACATCCACAAGCCGCAAGCGGTCTGCTAAACGTAACGGCCACCTGGGTATTGAGCGATCAGAAGATCGACGAGCAAGCCCGCTCACACTCCTGTGAATCCAACCAGTAACACTTACCGTACAGTCCGGTCTGATCGTCTGATATGTCACATATCTCGCCTAGGGGTGGTAAACGTCAGACCCCAATAGCTTGATAAGTCGTGTCGATATGAGGTCTATAACAATTCGAGAAACTACTGGTAACACTTACCAGTAAATCTCAGCAATCCTGGCCAGGGATTTCCGGTTATAGCCAATCGAACACAGCGCAACATCAACTCCCTATACCGGGAGAGACGAATCCCCTCCTATCGCTCATTGCCTCCATGTGATTCAGGACTGTACCCAAAAACCACCGTTTTGCACGCCCTCTTGGACGTGGTAAGGTGGAAATCAAAGCACAGTGGGAATCACACAAGACTCTATGACGATCTCGGGTCTACAAACTAATCTGTACCAGTGTCACCAGAGAACTGCCATCTGACGTGAGGTATAATACCATCTGGGAGTTCTCGGCGAGTCCGTCCAGTGTACCCAGTCTCCACTGAGCACCCGTATATCATCTCTGATGTCAAACACCAATGGATATGGGATCATCCATCGCCCATCTGTATGGGTCGAGAAGGTATACGCTAGTCTACTCTGGTATATCGATGCCCCGTCTCGATACACCCACGACTAGGGACCTTGAAGGATGTACTTATGGACTACCATGTCCCCACTAGTATGATCCGCATCATAGTCCAGGTAGTCAAGCACACATCCTAAGGGCTTTACCAACATGTAACAGAGAGACAATCATTGTACACGTTAAGGTAAAGAGTAACCAGATAGCATACTATCAGGTCGAGCAAGAAAGTCCTCCCTATATATGTCCCAGCATCCGCTACAATATACATCCAATGTACAGTAATGGCCTCTAGGGCATACATATAACTAACAATCTCCCACTTGCACTAGGGCCATCTGATAGCAGTGGTTGTAGTATCTCATACTCAACCATCCCATAAAAGTCTCTCTCTGGGAAAAGGCCTTTGTGAGTGGATCCGCCGTGTTGTCCTCTGAGTCTACTCTCCAAACCTCGATCACCCTGGAGATCAACTATCTCCATGATCAGGTGATACTGCCTTAGAATATGTTTGGATCACTGAAGGGACCGGCGTTCCTTGGCATAAGCCACAACTCCATTGTCACACAATGGGAGGAACAAAGTTGATCTCATGAACAAATATACATCTAGACTGCCTCTTTGGTAGCATCTTAAGTAGCGATGTATCGAGCCTTTATCGTCTAGTATGCCACGGTATCTAGCTTGGAACCCTTCCAACATACCGTCCCTTTACTGAGGGTAAAGACAATGCCTGTGACTGACTTTCAGTCGTTCTTATCACCCTGGAACCCTTCCAGTGATTCTCCCCAGGATCGATTGATACCATCTCACTACAACTAGTGAGAATCCTAATATCCATTTAGATCTATCTCATAGATCCAAAACCCAGGATTTAGTAGGTATCACTTTGATCCTATATGGAGAATCATTGTGATAAGCGGAGATTGACCGAGCGTAGCATAGGAAACTCCTTCCCTATCAAGAGCATGTCATCCACGTACTCTACGAGGATCGTCACTATACTCCCTACTACCTTTTTGTTTATACAAGGTTCATCTACCATTTTGATGATGTCAAACTCTTTGACTAACACATCAAAACAGATGTTCCAACTCCGCGAGGTCTGCTTTACCCTATAAAGCATCTTGTACACATTTCCGCTGCTCCCACTGTCTACGAAGCCCTCTGGCTGTGTACTTATAGACGTTCTCTTCTAAAACATCATTTATAAAAGCCGTCATGACACCCAACCGCCAGATATCGTAGTCATGGTATGTAGCCGTGGCAAGTAGGATCTGGATGGACTTAAGCATAGCCACTGGTTAAAGGTTTCATCATTATCCACGCCTGGTCAATGATAAAAAGCTTTAACAAGTATAGCTTTGAAAGTCTCAACCTTTCCATCTACACCAAGTAATCTTCTCAAGATATACTTGCTCCTGATGGGGATTTAACCCTTCAGATATAGCAACCAAAGTCCATACTTTGTTGGTGTACATGGATTCCATCTCAGATCACTAAGCATCCAGCCATTCTTACAGAGTCCCATTCCTGATGGCCAGCTCGAAACTAGTTGGGTCATCATCTCATGATGCAATCCTCGCTCCCACTGTCATAGAGAAACCGAAGTATCTCTCAGGAGGGTGAGGAACCTTACTAGATCGGCGGAGAGGCTGAGGTTCGTTGGTAACTATTGAATCCTTTGGTTCTTTCAAATCATCAGCTGCAGTTTGTATAGCTGGAACATTTCCAGTTCTACATAATAGATCTTGCCTCGAGCTTGTCCGGATTTTGCTTTTAGACATAGTCCGGACAACCCCAAATCTTAACTAACTTAAGAGATGGGCTCTTCCCTTATCATATCAAATATGAAGTGGTAGGCAACTGATTTGATTTGAACCCTATTCAATAGGTATGCAGCTTCTCAAGTGCATAACTCCCAAAAAGGAAATAGGTAACTCAGTAGTACTCATCATAGAGCACACCTTATCATATAGGGTGTGATTGCTCCACCCCGATATACCATCGTGCTATGGTGTATTCGGAGGAGTAATGCTGAGAGAGAATCTCATTCTCCTTTAGAATAATCTAGGATTTCCGTGCTCAAGTATTCTCCTCCTTGATCTCATCAAAGGACATAATACTTATACCCGTGTTTTGGTTTTCTACTTCTAAATCATATTCTGTGAATATCTCAAAAGGTTCGGACTTGTGTTTCAACAGGAACATATGTCTGAATCTTGAGAGATTATCAGAGAATGTAACGAAGTACAAAGAACCAGTCCTGGCATATGTAGACAGGGGACCTATCATACATCAACATGTATCATCCTAAGAGTTTACTAACTCTTTCTCCGTTTCCAATAAACAGAGCCGTGGTCATCTTATCTCTGTGACATGACTGGCAAGTTTCACAAGATGTAAATTCAAACTGATTTAAATATGCATCTACATGTAACTTCAGCTAGTCGGGTCGGATTGATATGACCTAGTCTACAATGCCTTAAGTAGGATTCGTTCATTTCTGAACTCTTCCTCTTGTGTGTGTTCCGTATACTAAGAACTGTAGTTTGATTTAGAGCATCAATGCTTTTAGATAACGTGCCTGATCCGATCAACTTTTGATATAGGAAATGTTCAAAACATAATCCAACAATACAAAATTTTATCATTTCTTTACTTCTAAAAAGACTGATATGATTTTGTATATCAGGTTCGGTATCTAATAACATTCGTTCAGAATCAATGTACTGATAATACAGGGTGACAGTGACCAACAGACTTGGCTGCAACACTTGCCCCGTTTTCTGTCTCATGAAACTTATCACCCGTTCTCAGTTCTCTACCTAGCTGTAGTCCTATGTAACAGATTACATATCTGAGATCCTGATCTGGTATCACATACCCAGGACGTAGAGGATACAGAGAAACAGTTCTTTGTAACGAACACACCCGAAGATGATGCATCAGCATGCACTCTCTTCGTTTGGGCGGCACGGGAAATCTGGTATTCCCCAATTTCCTACTCTGTCTTATAACAATTATAAGTTGGAGCGGGACCAACGTTCCCCAGCTCAGTATAACAAGCGGGTTCAGTCAATATTCCGTATTATTATCTTGATTAAGGCGTGATATGGTCGCTACCTGGAGAGAGAGAGAAGAAAACACTCAGCGTGCGCTCTTGCAAGAATAGATTGGTTTTTATTTTATCTAATCAGGATGGCTCCCACTGCTTTTTTTATCAAATCTTCCTTCAAACCCTAAAAGGAAAGACCAGCCGGGATTAATTACATACTACAAGTTCGCCAATCTTTCAGCCAGGCCAGTGTCGGTACTTTGAGGGAGGTCCCCCGTGCTTTCGCACGAACCTAATTAATGTAAACCTCGTTTTCCCAGAGGCGTAACCTCGTTAACACCTTTCTAGACACCTACTTGATCGGCTAATTGTAATGTGTAAAACTCTCCCAGGAGTAACTCTTACTCGCAGCGGGTATCGGGATCCAACTATCTCATAGAAGGTATGCAATCTCATTGCAAATTTCAACACTTGAAATTCCCGATAATTTTTACCCCTAGCGTTCTATGACCTTGACGCAGGCCAACAAACCATAGTGCGCTAGTCAAGTTCAACCCGTCATTTCCTGATTGAATTAAACCCACCCGCACGACCCTTGACGCAGGCCAACAAAGTCGCATGACTACCCTAATCCAATCTGCATCATATGCATAAGCAGATAAATACTAGTTAGCTACCGCTCACTACGCCTTGACGCAGGCCAACAAACGTAGCACGAATACTAACTAGCACTTATCTGAAATGACGGAGGGCTACGACAGGTTTTTCTGAAAACCTATTGCGTAATGAACTTGATATCGTTGTAGAATCAAATGATTTTAAAATGGAGTGCTTTTGAGGCATTTCTAGTTTTGCTAAAGGAGTCACTCCCGGTGAAGGGATCGTCGGTCCTTTCCTCGTCGAATGTGGTGCGGGATATATCATATATATCACTGTGCAAAGCAAAAACTCTTAAAAGAAATCAGAAAACAAACCGAGTGTGTAGCATCTGCCAGTTATTGCTAAAGGAGTCACTCCCGGTGAAGGGATCTCGGTCCTTTCCTCATCAAATAAGGTGCAGGATATATCACATATACCGCTGTGCAAAGCAAGAACTGTAGCTACCCTTTTTATTTTGAAATTCGATTCTACAACATCTTAGGTTTCTTTTATTTTCATTAATCTCATTAATGAAGTCCCATCATTTAAGTACCTAAACATCACAGATAAATACGACGTACACTTATGCCATCCGCATTCGCCTCGATGTCCCCTCATGAACCGTTAGGTTAGGTAACTAACGGCAGAGCGGGGCAAGGCTAGCACGGGTGTAAAACATAAGTAACGCTTATATAATATATCATATATACTATATACAGTATCTATCACAGAACATCACATGATCACATCACAGATATCGCAGCAGAAGAAACATATGAAATATTGGATATACTAGGATGTCCGTGTTTTCAATACGAGCCAGTATAAAACACGGATTCCACGGTCGTGATGAATAGCCAAACCCACACCCCTAGACCCCTACGAGAACGGCAAGCAACCCTACCAATTCTAGAGTTAGGAGACCCGGACTCGACTCCTCGAGTTGGTCTCCCACTGGACTCCAGAACCTGGTTACTTGTGCTCCCCTCCTTGGGTCTATCCTAGTACAGAAAAGTAAATAATATACAAAAGGTGACATCTTCCGCAACCTGGAAGTGCCCCAAATAAAAGAATATTACATACAAGTTTTTACATGAATGAAAATCAAAAACACTCATCTCACATAAAAACCCCCGGCTATTCAAACACGACGATCCAATATAACATATCCAGCAACACATAACATCACATGTCATCAACGTAAGTAAATATACGCATCCCAATTGTCATTGACATATAGCAACGAAACCGGAGATATCACATATTACACTTACGGTCACAGAAAAGAAAGTGTAAAACTACAATAGTTGGAATCCGCAACCTACATAGACATCGTATGCCTAATCAAATGAATTCCTTAGACATCGCATGCCTAACAATTATAAACCCCGCATTTTAGTCTCATTATCGAAAACACTTTTCAATATCAAGTCGGGCAATTCAACAAGATTCCCGACATCCTGATCGAATGCTCGTCGCAAACTTTAGTAGACGGCCGCACCCCCGATATCGTCGACGAAGTGCACCAAGACAGAACACCGCTACCGCGAGCACCCGGACGGATGCTTTCGGCGACGGGGTTCTCCTATAGTCACTTGGTCGGGGCTATGGAGTGAGGCTGTCTATTAAGTTTACCCGGCGAGTATCCGCGTACGCTACGTGATTGCGACGGACTTTTGCTCACATCAAAATTCCGTGGCAACCGATCAAGTGAGACTAAAGTGCTATGTTTATAACATTCATACAGTTATCTCATAACTTCTTGTGAATTCCAATTGTTGTATCCCATTCCAGATAAATAGAAAATGTTAAACTTTCCGATCGAACATTCAAACACCCAAGTTTTCCCGAAACAGATCAACACAAGAAACAAATTTAAAAACATCCAGTTCATGCCTCAGTACCAACGGTCCAGCCATAGAAGGGTCAAGCCAACGCCTCACATTTGGCACGCCGTACTGCCCCAAACCCGAAGGTTCAAAAGGCAGTTCAAGACGGTCACATAATCGAGTTAAGGTTTGTTGTCTTCTAGAGGGTCCATCGCGTTACTTGCACTACTTCGAACGTTATTAAACTACAGAAAGATCCAACACTTGGAAATTTCCCGACAGGGGAAAAAGTGGGTATTTATATCCGGTCGAACCTTTTAACATATTCTAAAATTTACCCGGAAAAACACATAGACAAAGTTTGATAATCCGATCGAATATACGAACCCCCAATACAACCCAGAAAACTCAACTCTTGAGTAAAAGTTAAAATATCCCAGAAAATAAAGCACTTAAATATAGAAATTACTGTTCAAATTTTATTGGGAGAACCGACCGTACGGCCGCGGAACCGCCGCTAGAGCCAGGCTCCTGCCGCGGTTCCGTCGCGGTTTAATCGAATTAGGTCCACGAAATTTACAGTAATTCCTATAAAACCCTGCTTAATTTTCTGAATATTTTTAATATGGAAAATTCCCAGTTTTGGAAAAATGTACAGAGAAGGTTATTGTATTAGGGTTTCCGGTTCGAACGGACTTCCAACTTCGTCTACACTTCGCCTAAGGCTCTAGCTAGGCTCTGATACCACTGTAGGGTTCCTAGGCACGCTAATGAGGTCTCACAAGGCATCAACCATGCCAATTTCAAAATATTACGGGTGCCGAGAAATCCTAATACGGATCGTTAACTAGAATTTTAGGCGAAACTAGAACTAGTAAACTACTTTACTAAGAGAACGGAAATACAACCTTTGTAGATCCGGTCCTCCACCTCCATAGCTCCGCAATGAAGTCTCCTCGCTGTCCAAATGGAAACCCGGGCACTAGTGTCGGCTTCATCGGAGAATGGACGGGCTAGGTCATCGACTACGACACCGAAGATGATCTACGTCGAGGAATCACTAGATCAAGCTCCACCTTCACCAAGCCATGAAAACTTGTCAAGGAAACACCCTATACTATTTGGCAAGAGGTAGAGGATGAAGAAATAGGAAGTGGGTTCACTTTAGAATTGGATTTCTCACTCATTTCATCAATTCACCATTGATGGAGTCAAGCTTTCTTCATTGAAGAAGATGAAGAAGAAGAAGAAAGAATATCATAAGTATTTTCAAAATAGAAAAAAAATATGAATACTTATCATATCCTAACCCTAGTTAAGTGTAGAGAATAGACCATGGTTTGTTTAAATGGTTAGGGTTAAGCATGAAGACAAAATGGTTACAAAGTCAAACCTTCATGAAGATTCAACTACAAACAAAGAAAGCCACCATTTTCTCTTTATTCTTTCCAAAATAAATAAATAAATAAATAAGAAATAAAAGCAAAACCCTAATCATTAACTTAACCATGGTTTAATCTTTACACTTAACCAAGTTAACATGTATCATCAAACATGATACAATCAAGTGCACAAAAGTATATCACATATACAACTTGTGAACTACTAGTGAGAAAATCCATTTAAGTGAACCAATACTAGTTAATCCAAAGTAATATATCAAATATATAATTATGCATTAAATCATTAAATCAACACTTGATTCAATGATCCGGTCATGTCGCACACAACCGACTAGTATACAATGTATCGATTTATCGAATCAATCCTTGATTCGATAACTAGGTTATATCGCATACAACCATTTGACACATTCATCGCGAGAATGAAATACGGTATCACATACACGCATTATTCTCGGTCCCGCACATATCTCATATGCGCTCCTATTTCGTTTCGCTTGAGCCAGGAAACCTCTGTGTAGGACTCTAAAGACTCGTCAATACGCCGGCAGCAGGTGATGATCATATCAAACACCCACAAGCCGCAAGCGGTCTGCTAAACGTAACGGCCACCCGGGTATTGAGCGATCAGAAGATCGACGAGCAAGCCCGGTCACACTCCTGTGAATCCAACCAGTAACACTTACCGTACAGTCCGGTCTGATCGTCTGATATATCGCATATCTCGCCTAGGGGTGGTAAACGTCAGACCCCAATAGCTTGATAAGTCGTGTCGATATGAGGTCTATAACAATTCGAGAAACTACTGGTAACACTTACCAGTAAATCTCAGCAATCCTGGCCAGGGATTTCCGGTTATAGCCAATCGAACACAGCGCAACATCAACTCCCTATACCGGGAGAGACGAATCCCCTCCTATCGCTCATTGCCTCCATGTGATTCGGGACTGTACCCAAAAACCACCGTTTTGCACGCCCTCTTGGACGTGGTAAGGTGGAAATCAAAGCACAGTAGGAATTACACAAGACTCTATGACGATCTCGGGTCTACAGACTAACCTGTACCAGTGTCACTAGAGAACTGCCATCTGACGTGAGGTATAATACCATCTGGAAGTTCTCGGCGAGTCCTTCCAGTGTACCCAGTCTCCACTGAGCACCCGTATATCATCTCTGATGTCAAACACCAATGGATATGGGATCATCCATCGCCCATCTATATGGGTCGAGAAGGTATACGCTAGTCTACTCCGGTATATCGATGCCCCGTCTCGATACACCCACGATTAGGGACCTTGAATGATGTACTTATGGACTACCATGTCCCCACTAGTATGATCCGCATCATAGTCCAGGTAGTCAAGCACACATCTTAAGGGCTTTACCAACATGTAACAGAGAGACAATCATTGTACACGTTAAGGTAAAGAGTAACCAGATAGCATACTATCATGTCGAGCAAGAAAGTCCTCCCTATATATGTCTCAGCATCCGCTACAATATACATCCAATGTACAGTAATGGCCTCTAGGGCATACATATAACTAACAGGCATGATGCCATGAGATCGGTGATGTGATTTGGTTCGTATTATGAGATACGGCATGATATTATAGAGGATCTTTAGGCGATTTGTTTTCATACACACGTATATATATGTTGATATCAGTATGTACTAGACTTTAGATCAGTACCCCCAGTTCATAATATGTTATGATGATACCATATGGATGTTGTGTTATATGTGATATTCGACCCGTACCCTGATTTGGGATGCCGTACGATGGATTTACCGTACGAGATATAATTATGATGATAAATCCGCACACTTGACTCGAGTATGTCATATTATATATTGTATCGTACGTGATACTATTGAGGCGGGATCACCGACTAGTAGATATAAATATCGACTCAAACTTAGGTGGATTTCCTTACCCTTTCGACTGGTCTGTTAGTTTAGTCCTGTAGTTTACTTAGTAGATGTTAGACTGGGCTCAAGTCATACTTATTTTCAAAACTAACGAATCGTGAGTATTTTAAAGACAGGCCATCGGATACTACGGATATTTCAAAGGACGTATATTTTCTTAAAAACACCGTAGCCCCTATTTTCTAAATACCATGATTCGTGCTATTTCAAATGCCAAAACTGTATGAATCGTATATTTATAATGGAAATCCTTTATTTTTGCATTTACTATTCATGTTCTGTATATTCTTACTATTCGCATCGCATTGCATGCTTATTTGTGTTTTCATTAGTTGTTATTAAAATCATGTTGTCAGGACACCAGCACCATTACCGATGATGCGTATGCTCCACGTACACCTGCTTGCCGGCTCACACACATCATCATCGGTAATTGCCATGTCACGTACACATTAGAAAACACTATTTCATTGTATAAATTTCTAGCTGATAGTTTTGACATAGTACTAGTGCGCTTGCTGTTATATGCTAGTTTAATTATTGCATTCCTTGTTTGATATCCCGTGCATTCATATATTCATTTGTCATGCAATATTATGTAGCTTATTGTCGGTAATTCATTTTTTATTTACTCTTGAGATTAGGATTTCTGATTTCCATGGGATTTCCGGATTTGGAGAAACCGCAAGCATTTTATAAACTTATTATCATTTTAAAGATAGAAAATTGCGGTTTTCTCATGATATGATTCGAGATATGTCCACCATGAGTTTTCTCGGCTCTTGAGCGATATCATACACCCGATTCGAGGAGGAGGAGGAACCGTCTGTGGGTGCATGGTGGACCCGGTGAGGTACCCCAGGGCAAGATGGTCGCAGATGATGGCATTGAGCCCGGCAGGGGAGAACTACCGACCGGTTATTGTTACGTGCCGGATATCCGGAGGATACCGACATGGTCTTGAGATTTGATGATATAGGCCAGTCCGGATTGCCGGAGCCATAGATATTGAGATTTGATGGTATGGGCCAGTCCGGATTGCCGGAGCCTGAGATATTGAGATAGCGAGATATATATTTTGTGTCGATGCTAGACCCTGATTCTCTGTTGATTTCATTGATGATACTTCGATTTTATACAGAAATCTCACTGAGATAAGAAAACAGTTTTCTCATTTAGATGTATTCTGTTTCATGCATTCATACATCATATATATGATTGTTTCTACCTGAGGTACTGACACGAGCACTTGGTATTACAGTTATGTATAGATGATTACCCTTGCCATTATATTATGCTTCATGCTATATTATTTTGAGGATATTACAATGGTATGACTTAGGATAGAGTCATACATGCGATTTCTGCTCGGTGATGTTTTCTACTCACGAGTTGGCAACTCACCTCCGTTGTGCCACAGTTTCTTGCAGGTTTTGTATAGGTTTCCTTGGCGGCTTTGCTGGCACACTGCTTCTTTCCAGATGATTGCTTTGGTAGGTAGGTTCACTCATATCGTGACCACCTTTATACGTTTATTTATTTCAGTTGTATCTAGTAACTCCATCAACCAGACTTGTATTATGTATAGACTTAGAAGACCAGTGTATATTCTTTCGAGCTTCGAGTCGCGCTTGTATTATTATTGTTTTTCTCTGGTTTCTTTCTGAGTTTTCATTTTCGCCCTTCGGCGTTGTATATTATATTACTTGCGTGGTTGTGACCGCCAATTGGCGAAGAGCTAGCTCCCGCTTGGGGATTCTTTTTATCAGTTATGTATATTATTCATGTTGTACCCGTTTGGGGTCAGTATTTACAAAGGAGACTCTACCGAAATTTTCGGAAAAAACTTGATGTTTTAAAAATGTTTACTACGACTTTCAAAGTGATTTATACGCAAACTTTTAAACAAGTTTTCCTTTACTTTCTTCTTTTAAATGGTTTAGATTTCTGGGATTTTGGCTTACTTGAATTAGATGGGGTGCTATAGACTTCATATGATTCAAGTGCCAGTCACGTGCCATTTCGGGTCATGACAAAGTTAGTATCAGAGCGCTAGGTTAACCTTGGTCCGAGTCTATGTTTGACTATGCGGAGTCTAGGGCGTATATATATATTCGGAACCTAGGCCTGACCTTACGGAACTTAGACTTGGTTGAGGGGGTATTAGACCCGAACTTTCGTCGCGTAGGTTGACCTTGGTTGATGGAGCAGGTGACTTAAGTAGAGTGACGTACCGTGTATATGTTCCGTGTTATACTTACGATACGCTACTCAGCTTAAGAAGCCTTAGGATGTACATTTCCTTGCATAATATTATATTCATTCCTATGATCTATCCTCATCGATATCGGTTTATTTTTTTTGCTGCCACGATTACACAGGCAGAGAGAGCTGCAGCTTAAGTTGTAGTTAGCATAAGCTCGTTTTAGACGAGGACTGACTAGGGCGCAATTCCGGTGACACACGATTGCATATATGTGTCGCTTTATTGTGTTTCACGCCATGAGCGTTTGATGGATTGCTTTTACAAAATTTCTCGAACGTGCAGATCAGTACCAGAGGATTGGGCCACTGCTAGAGGCCATCCAGAATTTAATGACCGTCAATACACCGATTATTCTTGATGATTGAGGCACTGTTCAGCATGCGGACGAATGATTTAGTTGTTGCTGCGACTGACGAGATATCGCCCCAGATGTTTGAAGCCAATGCAGCATGAGTTTATACTTAGAGATATGATAGAAGATTGCTAGTCACTAAGGATGAATGACTAGGACATGTGGTTCGTTTGCACATCCCGATGCAAGGTCATCAGATTGATTGATTCCAGCTAGAGAAGACTTCACGCAGGTACGTTGGGAGTCGAAAGAAAACGATCGAATGTCAGAAACCCATTTCCCAAGTTTAAAGTATTCGGAAAAATATGCAAATAATTACGTGGACCCTCTAGAAGAATGAAACCCTAACTCGATATAATGGCCATGAGAATGCTTTGAAACCTTAGGGTTTGCGGCAGTTCCGCGGTCCCATTAATGAGGCTTGGGTTTGCCCTTCTACGGCTGGTCCATAGGTACTGTGGCATGTACTAGATATTATTAAACTGTACTCAAGATATTGAGCTCTTGGGGGATTATGGAACTTTGATAAATCGATCGAAAGGTTCGACATCGTTCGGATATCATGTGATGGGATACACTGCTTGGGAGACTTTAGATATGAGTATAGCCGTTGGAGCGCAGTCCATGCAGCCACGAAGAGACGGGTCCTAATCAGTCGACATTAGAGAAAAGTGGAGTAAGAGGTTCGTACAAGATCTTGATAAGATGACGTCCCACTCCGCTGACATCAGATATGTGATACGCATGCATAGGCGTTGTATATGGATATATCTTCCAAAAAGAGTCGTGATGAGTATGCAGCCGTTCCGGAACAAGAAATAGATTTAGTAAAGGGCGATAACTTCCGGGCAGTTCGGCAGAAACGAGATTTGGGGGAGACTTCGACAAAACCTTTCTGGAATACTATACGAGAAGACTTGGACCCAGAATCGGTCATATTACGCACACCTAGTAGGCCAGAGTTCGGCATCGTCGACGAGACATGTTATGAGTGACCATGACAATTGGCCAGAGATCTTTTGAGGATGTGCTAGAGCAGGACTGTTTCCGCCATCTTTGATTTCGGTATTTTAGGAGATTTATTTGCATGATTGAGATTTTATGCACCACAGTTGCACTTGACTTCGATTTGATGTCATTCGAGATGTTGATTTTGATTTCATGCCTATGGTATACATGTGATTTGACTTGTGCTTTCGGCTTAGTTTTCAAGCACTTTTAGTATTTTGATTCGATTTGTGCACACTGATGCACATGCTTGTGAGATTATATACCACGGTATACCTGACTTGGATTGAGATTTGTTGTATACCGTCGATTTCGATTGTGATATTCGATATTTTTTTCGTACACCTTATGCACTTGAGTTGGATTTTGCGCATACTTAATGCGCTTGATACGATTTTGGTGCACACCAGATGCACTAAATCGAGATTCTTCATGCATATCAGATGCACCTGATATTACTGTCAGGCACACCCGTTGCCTTTGACAGGTTTTTCGTGCACACCCGTTGCACTTAGATTTTGTTTCTGTGCACATGTATGGCACATTCATGGATTTCGATTTCCGTGCGCACCAGACGCATGTGGCATTCTTATGCACATTTTGGGATTGGTTTCTTTTGGAGCAATATGTTTTATGATATTTACTATTTGGTATAGTAACTGAACAGGACTAGTTAGAGGACAGTACCTGAATATGTTTTTGCATGCATCGATAGTTACCGAAGGGATTTCCAAAAAGGAGCTATAGTTTCAGTATTTACCTACGTGTCCGAGATGACACGAGACATTTAACAAAGGTAACCTTTCTAAATTATTTTTCAAAACAGCGGGACGTGTATGTTAAACCAAGGGTGTATATATACATAGTTATTTTCTTACAATAAACGTCCGCCATTATGCAGTGATACGCGCATCGCACAGCAACTTGAAAAGGTTTGGCATGCATTTCTTTCAGATATTTTAACGACGCGTACATGTATAGTTCCATATATATCATGTTGGTTTTCGTATTGGGCTTTGACATTGGTGTCTTCACCATAACTCCGATGATTGCGGGATGCTTGATGGAGTTTGATTTTGGTTATATACTCGTTTCTCATGCGCATGCATTGCGCTACAATGTGTTTTATGTATTTATAATTTCGGAGCCCCGACAACTTGATATTTTACTGAAATATTTTTGTATTTGAGGGGTTTAAATTTAAATTCGGAGACCGAATTTATTTAAGGGGGGAAGATTGTAACATTTCAGAAAAATAAAATATTATTTTGGGGATTTAAATAATTAAATAATAAATTATATACCGATAAATTTGAGAAATATTTGGAAATTATGTTAATTATTGAATTTTAAAGAGATTATAAGAATGGAGCATTCATAGATTTTTATATAATTAATTATATTCCTTTTATGCTAATCACGATTAAATATCACAAATCGTGCATTAAACTTGTTTTGTGCACATGACATGCACCATGTCATATTACACATTGTTACATTTATCTACTATGGCTTTTCTTTTTCAAGATTGGATTTGTTTTAAAATGAAAAGGGAAAGAAAAGAAAAGAAAATGAGATTGGGTATGGGCAAGAGAGAGAAGAGAGAGAGAGAGAGGTGAGGGGACTTTGTCCATGGCACTCATTTGTTTATCCTTCATTATTTCTTTCATCTTTTCCCCTCCTCTTCCTCTCATGGCAGCCTTCTTCTCCTCCCTCATCTAAACCCTCACAAACACCTTCAATCTCACATTAAAACATCATCTCCCTTTCATTAAAAATGTGCATAAGCTCACTACAAGCAGTTTGGACCAAGAAAGTTTGGATTTTGGAGATTTGGGACAACTCAAGAAAATTCTTGAGTTGCCAAATGAGCTATTTCCTTCACCATTAGAGTAGTATTTCATTTTCTTTAACATCTATTTAAGTTTAGAACCGATTTAGTGTAGATTAGTGGACTTTGAAAATTCCATGTTAAGGTTAGGGTTTAAATTGAATCCAAAAGTATAATTGAGATTAGTAGAGACTACAAACCCCCTTTAGTGATAGTATATTGGACCTAAACCTGAGACTTAACCCCAATTCACAAACTTAGAAATCCCCAATATCGTGTTTGTGTTGAATTTGTGTGGTTGTTTTGATATCTACCATGACCCAGGGCACCTGAAAATATTTTAGCGATCACAGTGAGACAAGCAGGCAACCTAGAAGCTAACCTAGTGACCCGAGCCCCAACCCCTCCATCCAGGCCGCAGATTTATTCCTTCTAGCCGCAAATTGCGGCCAGGGTAGGGGTTATTGGGTTAGTATTTGGTTCATGGCTCTATCTTCAGTAAACAAGACCCTACACATATGCAAATTGGCTAATTTCACCTTAGGTAGAATCTGGAGGTGTTTTCTTGTGTTGCTGTTTTGTTTTGCGGCTTTTAATGAATTGGGATTTGGTATTTGATATTGTGTTCCGTCATCTGATATTTGTACGTCAGCGATGAGGGTTGTTTGGTTCTTTTGCGTGCGTAGATCATAGGTTTTAACCTGTGTGCGATTCGTGCGCCATTTTGGTTTTCGTACGCGATTCTTTTTACGATACTATGTGTTTGGAAATTGTAAGTACCCCTACGTAGACTTCGAGACGACAAGGAGAGTGTGGCCTCATCGACTCCGGCAAGAAAGGATCAGGTGAGTAGATATATATCTACGGGGGAAGTCGGGTGAATGGCCTATAGCACCCCCGCAGTTTCGTAGTGCAAAATACGAATACATTATATTATATATATATATATATGTATATTGTGATACGTGGATGATTATCAGATAGGTTTTTGATCTTTATGGGTTAGTTTTAGTTTATTAGAAGTAACTTAGTTTAACTTCTTAGTCGCGAAACCCTAGAGTAAAGTTTTGCACACACGCTCACACACACGCATACATTTGTTTTACTTATGCGTATATGGGGATATATATATATATATGTGTGTGTATATATATATATATATACATACATACATACATATATGTATGTGAGTATGTATATATATATGTATACATATACAAGGATAATGAGGATAGTACATGGTACTTGGAGATGATTCGATGTGATTGGGCATGATGCCACGAGATCGGTGATGTGATTTGGTTCGTATTATGAGATACGACATGATATTATAGCGGATCTTTAGGCGATGTGTTTTCATACATACGCATATATATATGTTGATGGTATCAGTATGTACTAGACTTTAGATCAGTACCCCCAGTTCATGATATGTGATGATGATACCATACGGATGTTGTGTTATATGTGATATTCGACCCCTACCCTGATTTGGGATGTCGTTCGATGGATTTACCGTACGAGATATAATTATGATAATAGATCTGCACTCTTGACTCGAGGATGTCATATTATATATTGTATCGTACGTGATACTATTGAGGCGGGATCACCGACTCCTAGACATAAATATCGACTCAGACTCAGGTGGATTTCTTTACCCTTTCGACTAGTCTGTTAGTTTAGTCCTGTAGTTTACTTAGTAGATGTTAGAATGGGCTCGAGTCATATTTATTTCCAAAACTAACGAATCATGAGTATTTTAAAGACAGGCCATGAGATACTACGGATATTTCAAAGGACGTACCTTTTCTTAAAAACACCGTAGCCCCTATTTTCTAAACACCATGATTCGTGCTATTTCAAATACCAAAACTGTATGACTCGTATATTTATAATCTAAATCCTTTATTGTTGCATTTACTATTCATGTTCCGTATATTCTTACTATTCGCATCGCATTGCATGTTTATTTGTGTTTTCTTTAGTTGTTATTAAAATCATGATGTCAGGACACCAGCACCATTACCGATAATGTGTATGCTCCACGTACACCTGCTTGCCGGCTCACACACGTCATCATCGGTAATTGCCATGTCACGTACACATTAGAAAACACTATTTCATTGTATAAATTGCTAGCTGATAGTTTCGACATAGTACTAGTGCGCTTGCTGTTATATGCTAGTTTAATTATTGCATTCCTTGCTTGATATCCCATGCATTCATATATTCATTTGTCATGCAATATTATGTAGCTTATTGTCGGTAATTCATTGTTTATTTACTCTTGAGATTGGGATTTTGGATTTCCGTGAGATTTCTGGATTTGGAGAAACCGCAAGGATTTTATAAACTTATTATCATTTTAATTATGGAAAATTGCGGTTTTCTCATGATATGATTTGAGATATGTCCACCATGAGTTTTCTCAGCTCTTGAGCGATATCATACACCAGATTCGAGGAGGAGGAGGATCCGTCTGTGGGTGCATGGTGGACCCGGTGCGATACCCCGGGGTAAGATGGTCGCAGATGATGGTGTTGAGCATGGCAGGGGAGCTCTACCGACCGGTTATTGTGATGCGCCGGATATCCGGAGGATACCGACGTGGTCTTGAGATTTGATGATATGGGCCAGTCTGGATTGCCGAAGCCCTAGATATTGAGATTTGATGGTACGGGCCAGTCCGGATTGCCAGAGCCTGAGATATTAAGATAGAGATATATATTTTGTGTCGATGCTGGACACTGATTCTTTATTGATTTCATTGATGATACTTCGATTTTATACAGAAATCTCACTGAAATAAGAAAACAGTTTTCTCATTTAGATGTATTCTATTTTCATGCATTCATACATCATATATATGATTGTTGCAACCTGAGGCACTGACACGATCACTTGGTATTATACTTATGTATAGATGTTTACCCATGCCATTATATTATGCTTCAGGCTATATTATTTTGAGGCCATTACTATGGTATGACCTAGGATAGAGTCATACATGCGATTTCTGCTCGGTGATGTTTTCTACTCACGAGTTGGCAACTCACCCCCGTTGTGCCACAGTTTCTTACAGGTTTTTCCATACAGGTTTCCTTGGCGGCTTTGCTGGCGCACCGCGTGATTTCTTTGGTAGGTGGGTTCACTTGTATCGTGACCACCTTTGTACATTTATTTATTTCGGTTGTATCTAGTAACTCCATCAACCAGACTTGTATTATTTATAGGCTTAAAAGAATTGTGTATATTTTTTCGATCTTAGAGTCGCGCTTGTATTATTATTGTTTTTCTCTGGTTTCTTTCTGAGTTTTCATCCTCGCCCTTCAGCGTTTTATATTATATTGCTTGCATGGTTGTGACCGCCAATTGACGAAAAGCTAGCTCCCGCTTGGAGATTCCTTTTATCATTTATGTATATTATTCATGTTGTACCCGTTTGGGGTCAGTATTTACAAAGGGGACTCTGCCGAAATTTTCGGAAAAGACTTGATGTTTTAAAAATGTTTACTATGACTTTCAAAGTGATTTATACGCAAACTTTTAAACAAGTTTTCCTTCACTTTCTTCTTTTAAATGGTTTAGATTTTCAGGATTTTGGCTTACTTGAATTAGATGGGGTCCTATAGACTTCATATGATTCAAGTGCCAGTCACGTGCCGTTTCGGGTCGTGACTTAAGGTCAGATCATGGTCGCTGCCAAAGAAAGAGAGAAAAGAAACACTTAGTGTGCACTCTAACCTAGATTAGATTGGATATTCACTTTATCTAATCAGGATGGCTCCCAATGTTTCCTCGAATTCTCCTTCAAACCCTAAAAGGAGAATTAGTCGGGATCATCTAAAATCACCCGAGGAGTAACACCTACTCATCAGTGGGAATCGGGATCCAACTATCATCGCATGATAACTTGATGGAGACACTCAAGTCACCACACTCCAGAAGGTGTGCGCATGCCTGGAAAGTTTCCCGTATGTTTGAAACTCCCGATGTGGTTTTTACCCCTAACGGTTTATGAGCTTGACAAAGGCCAACAAATCATAAACCCCTAGTCAAGTTCAACCCGTCATTATCCTGGATTAATCTAGACCCACCCATACAAGCCCTTGACAAAGGCCAATAAGGCTATACGACTGTCCTAGATAATTGCAACTCTATTCAACATACAAGCAATATCTAGCTATCGTACACTACGCCTTGACAAAGGCCAACAAACACAACAAAAATACTGGGTACTACTCATCCGAAATGACGGAGGGCTACGACTGGTTTTTGGCGAAAAACCTTTAACGTAATGAACTTGATATCGTTGAAGGAACTGAGTGTTTTTACAAATATATAGTGGCGCAAAATTTTGCTAAAGAAGTCACTCCCTGTGAAGGGATCTCGGCTCTTTCTTCATCGAACGAGGTGCATGATATTCCTAACCGAATACCACAATGCAAAGCAAAAAAATCGACTATAGTGAAGTTATTACACTAACGTAAACTTTTGCCCAAGAGGTCACTCCCTATGAAGGGATCTCGGCTCTTGCCTCGTCGAATGAGGTGCTGGATATTCATAACCGAATACCATTGTGCAAAGCAAAAGAGAACGTCTGTAATGTCAGTTTTCAAAAATTGGTTCCAATAACATCATATAGGTTTGTTTTCCTTCCATTAATCAGAATTAATGCAGTCCCATCAATTAATCCATATCACACCAGAAAAAGGAACGGAAATAAAATGTATGTATATGCCATCCGCATTCGCCATGGGCCCCATCATGCACCATTAGGTTACTTAATTAATGGCAGAGCGGAGGTTGGACTAGCGCGGGTGAAAAACATATACAACATCTACTAGTATATATAAAAATATATATAACATTCGTCCCAGTCATAATATAAGTAGCATCACAGAATCTCAGCAAACGACACAGAATGGTGGATAATCTTAGAGCCTCGAATTTCATTTGAGCTGCAAATGAGACCCGACGTTCCCTGTCGTGTGGATAGCCTGTGCAATGAAAAACTGGACCCCTGCGAGCGTGGCAAGTTACCCGCCAATCCCAGAAGTGAGGCAGCCTCAATCAATAAAGTGAATGGGCTACCCAGCACTTCACAGAATCCGGTAGCTTGAGCACCCCTCCGTGGGTCAGCCTATACCCCTATGAGTGTGTCGAATAGCCCGCCAATTCTAGAGTAAAGCCCCCTCCATCTCAACGCCATGAGATGAGGGCCTGTTGCCCTCTAGAACCCGGCTATTCGAGCACTCCTCCATGGGATAATCCTAGTACAGAAAAGAAAAATATATGTACAAGGGTGACATCGACCTCAACCCGGTCGTGCCCCAAACAAATAATATACAAACTGGCAGAGACGGCAGTCCACATGTCGGACGCTCGCCCCGCAATATCAAATGTACAAATGAATCTCACTTGTACAACTACCATTGCACCATAAGCTATCTACCACGACAATCTAACCACAGCCTCAGCACAACACAAAACATCAACGTGAATGTCATGTTCACAAACTCATCTAATAGAACATATAGCAGTTAAACGCGTTATACCGCTTTAATGATATTTACGGTCGCAGATAGTAATGTATGCACTGAAAACACGCATTGAAAATTTCGATCAACTAAAACTTTTCTGAATTGGCCCCAAATGCAAACTAGCACTCAAAAAAATCTGGGCCAAAACCAAATGTACCAAAAAAATCATATTTCCAACTTGTAGAGTGCCAGAAGAAATTTGGCGCAATGTGGCCTCAAACGAGCTGTGGAACCGTTGCCTATAAGCATCAAACGCGGTGGTTCCGCGGCAACTTTGTAAGCTCACGTGTTCAAATTTCTTGTAGTGCTCTAAATATGCCTGCACGTATTTTTAAGATGCTCTGAAAAAATTTTGAACAAGTTTAAAAACAGCAGTAAGCATGTCATTTTGCAAAAACGATACGGAAAAATGAGTCGATCGAGATTTTAACCTTGTGCAAACTAGGTAGTAAGGTTTATGGGATGGCTCACCATGTTGGTTTATGCTAGTGCCCTAGCCATCTACCGTGACCGTTTGCGGAATAAAAATTTTATAAACTGGCGCTAGAACAACCCAATAAACCGGATCTACCATAAACCTGTAAGCTAGCAAACTAAAGAGGAGTTAGAATGGTTATACCGAATGATCCGTGACCTTCGGTTTTCTACCATTTTCATAAGCTCTTTGAGGCATCATGGATCGAGTTTGGCCTCCGGTCTCCCTCCATCAAAGATGATCCACATGAGAATTTGTAGCTCGAACTCCAACCTCAATACCGAGCTAACAAGAGTACCTAGTTCGCTAAACTAGAAACCTAGAGGATGTAGAGAGTGATGATGGAATGATTTGTCTCAAAATACCCTAGGTTTCTCAACACATGATATATTAAGGGTTGAGTAAGAAGAAGGAAGCATGAGGAGATGAGACTGTTGAGCATGGCATTCTCTTAAGAATGGCTAAGTCTTTTTGTGTGAAGAATGAAGCATACAAATAATTCACACAACCATGAATCAAGTATGAAACAATTGAAAGTGTGTCATAGCACCTCTACTAGGTTACCACATGCATCAAGTATGCAATTTTTAAAAATTTAGAGGTCTAAGCTACCCTAACCTAGAATCGAACTAAAGAATTAGGGTTTGTAAACATGTAAACAAAATTTACACTAAGTGAATAGAGAATACAACATTTATAGACCGGTCCTTCACTTCTAAAGCTCCAAGTAGTAGTCCCTTAGCTCCAAGTGGTCCCTAGAACTCTTCTTAGGCTCCACTTGGTGAAAGGAACGAGCTTGCTTCGTCGTCTTCAAGGCCGAAGATGATCCACCTTGAAATTACTCTAACTCAAGCTATCTCTTCACTAATTAAGAATTAGTAAAGCAAACAACCTGATCTTATGGTCTAGATGAGAGTAGATTGATGAAGTAGAAATTTTGCTCACTTTAGAATTGTTTTTCTCTTTTTCTTTTCTTCACGTCAAGAAAACCTAGAAATCTCTTGAGAGAAGAAGATGAACTAGGGTGAGGAAAAATATCTCAAGTGATAGAATGAGAGAGTTAACCATGGGCTAAAAATAATGGTTAGGGTGAGAAAATATCTAGAGTAAAACAAAATTAGTGGGATGAATCATGGCTTCAACATGCTTCCATAAGCATCTAAGCTATGCTCATTTCCACCTCATTTTAATTTACTCTTAATAAATAAACACCCTAATTATCTTTAGTCTTGGTGTGAGTCTCATACACCCATGTCCAATGTATCATCCACCATGACACAATATATAAATACATATATTAATATATATATCACATATATAGTAAATGTATTTTAAAGAGAAGAAAATCTTTAGTGAGCTAATATTAGTTAATATATATTTATATATCAAATATATTAATATATATCAAATTATTAAATCAACACTTGATTCAATAATCCGGTTATATCATATATAACCGGCTAATATCATTTATATGTATATCATATTATCAAATCAACACTTGATTCAATAACCAAGTCATATCACATATAACCGAAAAATATTCAATACTACATTAAATCAACACTTGATTCAATAATCCGGTCATATCATAAATAACCAGCCAGTATCAAATATATATGCATATAACATATCATTGAATCAACACTTGATTCAACAATCCGGTTATATAACATATAACCAAACCGATATCACATATCGCGAGATTAGAATACAGTATGACATACTCGTATTTAATCAACCTCCCGCACATATCATCATATGTGCCCTACTTTGTTTCGCTTGAGCTAGGAAATCTCTGTGTGGGAATCTAAAGACTCGTCAATACGCCAGCAGTAGGTAATGATCACATCAGTCACCCACAAGCCGTCAGCGGTACAAGCTGGACATAACAGCTACCCAGGTATTGAGCGAATAGAAGATCAACAAGAAAGCTTATCCAAACTCCTGCAAAGCCTATAAGCAACACTTACCGTACAGTTCGGCCTCTTCGTCTGATATGTCGCATATCGATCTAGGGTTGAATCGTCAAACCCCAGTGACTTGATAAGTCATGCCGATGTGTAGCCTATAACAATTCGGAAAACTACTGATAACACTTACCAGTAAATCTTATCAGCCCTAACCAGGGACTTACTGTTATAGCCAATCGAGCATAGAGCAACATCAACTCCCAATACCGGGATAGACGAAACCCCTCATAGCGCTCATTGCCTCCATGTGATTCGGGACTGTACCCAAAATCCACCTATTTGTACGACTCCTTTGAGCCATGGTAGGGAGAAAATCAAAGCACGGTGGGAACCACACAAGACTCTATGACGATCTCGGGTCTACAGACTAACCTATACAAGTGTCACCATAGAACTGCTATCTGGCGATAGGTATAGTACCAACTAGGAGTTCTCGGCGAGTCCTGTTCGGTGTACGCATTCTCTAATGAGCACTTGTGTACAATCTTTGATGTCAAACACCGATGGATGTGGGATCAACCATCGCCCACATACAGCGTCAAGAAACGTACACACTGGTCTACTCTGGAATATCGATGCTCTGTCTCGATATCCCCTCGCTAGGAACTGTTAAAGGATGTGCTTGTGGACTACACAAGCCCCACTAGTATGATCTGCATCATAGTCCTGGTAGTCAAGTTAACATCCTAAGAGCTTTATCAACATGTATTAGAGAGACAGTATAATAATACTAGTGTACATGTTAAGATAAAGAGCAACCAGATAACATACTATCATGTCGAGGAAGAAAGTCCTCTATATATATGTTCAAGCATCCACTATATCATACCATAATGGCCTTTTGGGGATACATATTCCGAACATCAATAGTAAACCATGAGTCACCCCATGAGTCACCAAGTGAGCTATGCTTTATTAAATATCAATCAACACCCCATCCTCTACAAAATTAACCATTTATCAAAAATGGTTAAAACACAAATGAGGTGTCTTCTTCTAGAAGCATCCTTGCAAAAAATTACAAGAATACCTCTCACCGTATATACATACCTGTATCTGTATTTCGAAAAATACGAATTCAAAGAGACAAAAATAATCCAATAATATAATACTAGGATCCGTCTTAAACCAAACCCCACTAGTATTATCCGTCCGAATCATGATACGTGTAGCTAGTACACGTATATGATCGAACCCTGCCGTAAAACCATACGGCCTCTGCATTGTTTCTCCTGAAGCAGAGAAGCCCTCTATGTGGGACTCTAAAGACTCGTCAATACACTGGCAGTGGATTTAACCACAAGAACGTCAGCGGCACTAGCTGTACGTAATGGCTACCCAGGTATTGAGCGAAAAGAAGGATGACGAGCAAACTCATCCGAACCCCTACTGAGCATGTCCATGACAATCTCTATATAGTCCAGTCCGTTCGTCTAAGAGTATCGCATATCGGGTCTATGGGGTGGATAAAGTCAGACCCCTAATAACGTGATATTTCATGTCGGTATGAAACCCATCACGAACTAAGAAACTACTGATCCAAATCAGTAATTCTTGACTATCTTGGCCAAGGATTTTTGGTTATGGTCACCCATGCACTGCGTGACATCAACCCCCAATACCGGGAGAGTCGAATTCTCGACGATCCGCTCACTGCCTCCATATGGCTCTGGACTATACCCAACTAAAACCTGTTTGCATGACTCCTTTGAGTCGTGGTAGGGTAGTAATCAAAGCACAGTGGGAACTCATACGAGAAAAATGATGATCTCAGGTCGACAGACTAACCTGTACACATGTCACCTAGGAACTGCTATTTGACAATATGTATAATACCATCTAGTATGTTCCCAGCAAGTCCGTCCAGTGTACTCATAACCTAATGAGCACATGTATACTATCTTAGGTGACAAACTGACACCGATGGCTTGTTAGACCGACCACCACCCCTCTTCGGGGTCTCGATAAGTATACACTAGTCTACTCTAGAGTATTGATGCAAAGTCATGATACTGTTGGGTTTCGGCAGCGTTCCGGCTATCAATCCGTGACCAAATGCGGAACAAAAATTTACAAAAACCAGCGCTAACGGAACACATTCCTATGGATCTACCCTTAACCCTATAGTAGCAAACTAAGGAGTTTGAATGGTTATACCGAGTTGATCCATGTCCTTCGGTCTTCAACCACCTTCCCAAGCTCCTGGAGGTCTCCATGATCAAGCTTGATCTCCGGTGTCCCTCCATCGAAGATGATCTACCCGAGGATTTATGAAACGAGCTTCTACTTCATAACCGAAGTAACTAGGGTACCTAGATCGCTAAACTAGATAGTCTAGAGGATGTAGAGTATGGTGATGGATTGGTTTGTCTCAAGACAGCCTAGGTTTCTTAACACATGAGAGGGTTTAGGTGGAGGAAGAAGAAGATGCCATGAGGATGAGAGTGTTGTAGAAGAGAGAATGAACAATGGCTTAGTCTTTTCTTTGTTGTGAGATTAGTAATAAATAATGGAGCCACCCAATAAAAACCCCATGTCTCCAAAATATCTAGAGGCAACCAAAAATATCTCAAGTCAACAATAATCTCACAACAAACAAAAACTTAAGCATGCTTAGTATAGTAACCATGGGTCATTACTAAGCCATGCAACAATAATGCAATAAACACCTCATCCTCCACCTTAATAACCTTTTAATCCAAAAAGGTTTAAACCATAATGAGGTGTAATCTTCTAAAAGTAATCTTGTAAGAAATTACAAGAATACCCCTCATCCGTAGATACATACCCGCATCCGTATTCTGAAGAATACGAAAACAATGAGACGAAAATAATCTAACAATATAATACTAGGATCCGGGTTAAACCAAAGCCCACTAGTACTATCCGTCCGAACATCATCCATGCACAAGTACACGTATATGATCGAACCCTGCCGTAAAACCATACGGCCTCTACATCGTTTCGTCCGAAGCAGGGAAATCCTCTATGTGGGACTCTAAAGACACATCAATACGCTGGCAGTGGGTTTAACCACAAGCACGTCAGCGGCACTAGCTGTGCGTAACGGCTACCCAAGTATTGAGCGAAAGGAAGGCCGACGAGCAAACTCATCCTAAAACCCTACTGAACCTGACAGTGACAATATCCGTACAGTCCGGTCCGTTCGTCTATGAGTATCGCATATCGAGTCTAGGGGGTGGATAAAGTCAGAACCTTAATAACGCGACATTTAGTGTCGGTATGAAGCCCATCACCCACCGAGAAACTACTGATCCGAATCATAAATTCTCAACTACCTTGGTCAAGGATTTCTGGTGATGGCCACCCGTGTACACCGCGACATCAACCCCCAATACCGAGAGAGACGAATCCCCGGACGATCCTCTCACTGTCTCCATGTGGCTCAGGACTGTACTCAACTAAAACCTGTTTGCACGACTCCTTTGAGCCGTGGTAGGGTAGTAATCAAAGCACGGTGGAAACTCGCACGAGACAAATAACGATCTCAGGTTAATAAACTAACCTGTACACATGTCACCAGGGAACTGCTATCTGGCAATAGGTATAATACCAACTAGCATGTTCCCGGCGAGTCCGTCCGATGTACTCATAACCCAATGAGCACCTGTATACTATCTTTGGTGAACAAACTGACACCAATGTCTTGTGAGACCGGCCACCGCCCTTCGTTGGGGTCTCGATCAGTATACACTAGTCTACTCTGGAGTAGCGATGCCCAGTCTCGAAACTCCTACGACTAGGGACATTTAAGGATGTGCCTATAGACCACCCAGCTCCCACGTATATGATCGCCATCATAATGTTCGTAGTCAAGCAAGAATCTTATAGGCTCTATCAACATGTAATAGTGATCTGTAATTCCACCTAATGCTGTACATGATGATAAGACAAACAAGATAGCATACTATCATCTCGAGTAAGAATGTTCTACCGGTATAGGTTCTCCCTCAATCATCATAATCACCTGCATGCGACTATGATAATTGCCTTGAAAGCACTATAGCCAACAGATACTCTCTCGATTAGGGACATTTAAGGTTGTGCTTATAAACCACCCAGCTCTCACGTATATGATCACCATCATAATACTAGTAGTCAAGAAAGAATCTTATACACTCTATCAACATGTAATAGTGATATGTAGTACCACATAATGCATGTACATGATGATAAAAAAAACCAGATAGCATACTATTATTTTGAGTAAGACTGTTCAATCCGTATAGGTCCTTCCCCAATCATCATAATCACCTGCCTATTATTACAATAATTGCCTTGAGAGCACTATAACCAACATGATATACTAGGATTTCCTTGTTTCGTTTTAGCCTAGAACGAAAAACGGATTCTACGGTCGTGATGAATAGCCAAACCCCACCTTAGACCCCTACGGGTGCAGCAAATTACCCACCAAATTCCCGAAGTGAACCAACATCCCTTAATAAAATGAATAGGCCACTCGGCACTTCAAGAACCCAGTAGTTTGTGCACCCCACCTTGGGTTTATACTAGGTGCAAGAAAAATAAATGAAATAATACAACAGTGGCTACAACCTCAAACCGTATATGCCCTGCAAAAGAATATTACATCAATTTTACAAATATACATGAATGAAAGAAAAGAAAACTTTTCTCACATCCCCCGGCTATTCATTCACGACGATCCAATACTTCGTATACACAAACCATCATCAAGATACAGATATGTGCAACCCCCACTAATCAACATATAGCAATTAGCAGATGTTTAGCAACACATATACAATCACAAAACACAGATTAGCAAAAAACTTAGAATTTCGATCGAAAATAACATTACCTGTCTACCCCATGGACAAGTCAGTACACAAACAAATTTGGGTAGAAACCAAATATGACAAGAATCATATTTCCAACGATTAGAAACAAAGAAAAAATTTAGAGCAAATCGGCCATAACTCAGCCGCGGATCCGCGGCTAAAAGACCTGTTTGGCCATGGTTCCACGGCTAAAAGACCAGTTTGGCCGCGGTTCCGTGGTCTAGTTGGTGGATTAGGGTCTCGAAATTTTTCCTTTTTCTTAGAAAAGTATGCATGCATTTTTAAGGCCACTGAAATGATTTTTTGAACAATTTTGAAAATCTACAACAAGCATAATTTGGAAATGTGATTTCGGGCAATTTTTCCGTCGATCGAACTTCTAACTACTTGCTAACTAGCTAGTCAAGGTTTAAGTAGGCTCTGATTCTAGTGTAAGTTCATGTCGCACACCCCGTGGGTTCACAGGGAGGCCAAATTCATAAAAAATGATTTTTAACTTGCAACATCAACCAAAACTTCAGGATCTTAATGGAAACCCTAACTAGCAAAACTACAAAGAGGTTCTAAACTACTTGTGAAAGAGTTTTATACCTATAGAGTTCAATTCTTTTGGGTATTCTTCTTCTCCTCTTCTTAAGCTCCTTGATGGTTTGGATCAAACTCGGTCTTCGGCCTCCTCATGTCGAGGATGATCCGCCCGAGAGTCTTTGGTCCAAGTTTCAACCTCAAGAATGAGGTAACTAAGGTATCTAGTTTGCTAATTGTAACGTTTAGAAAATCATTTAGTTGAAATTTCCGATTATCGGTAAAATAACTGGTGTTTCCCCTAAAAACCAGGAAATAATTATTTTTCCTCATAAACTTAAATATACCTATTCTAGCTATGTAATTGCTAGTATTTGGTATTTAATTGGTCACTTGTAAATTTCTAGTTTACTTAAATATTTTCCTTAATTAATTATTTTTAATATTATTTTAAGGTTTCACTAATACATTTAATTGGTGATAATTACAAATTATAATGGGTCAATACAAGTTTAGTGCACCATGTAAATACATATTGTAACAGGTTCTTTCAAAGAAAAATATTTGGATGGTTCTAGATATTTCTATGTTTAAGCTTGAAAGTGAAATGGATTAAAATAATTAGAAATGAGATATGGGGTTATTTCCTTCACTTGGAACTTTCTACACACACGCGCGCGCGCGCGCGCACACACACTTACCCCCCCCCCTCCCCCATTTCCAAGCTTGGCCGAGCCTTCCCCATTTCCAGCAGCCCCCTCCCCCAAGTTTCCACTTCATTTCCTCACAAGGTTAAAAGAAAAGAAAAGAAAACAAGTATGAAAGAGGTATGGGCTTTGTTGACTTGGGGTTTCTAGACTTGGTCACTCATTCAACACACATTCTCTCTCTCCCCTCTCCCATTCAGCCGAGCGCCCTTCATGCTGCCCCAAAATTTTCTACCCTCATTCTCTTCTAAAAATCTTCAAGAAGTCCATCAAAAATCCAAGAAAAAACCTCATAATTCTCTAATTAAAACTTTACCCATTATTTCTTAGGCAAACTAGTATGGATCCTGGAGCATGGAAGCAAGTTTGGGAAGCTAAGTTGCAAGCTAGATCCCTTATTTGTGAGGGATAAATCTTAACCAAATTGTTAATTTGTTGGTTAATTACTCTAATCTAAACTAATTAGGTGTTTACTTGGTTCTAATTTCAAGTTTAAGTTTTACAAGAAAAGGGTTTAGATCAAGTTAGGGTTGTGATAATTGATTATGGTTGTGTGATGTATTTAACATCTTAAAACATGTAAAAGCTAAGCTAGTTGCTAGTTTGATAATTGTTCTTTTAAAATTGTCCAAATTAAGCTATTTTGCAAACTAGATTATATGATTTATGAAAATATGCCAGATTAAAATTCTAGTTAATAATTGGGTAGCCTAATTATGATGTAAAATGATCATTATGGCCACTAGATTTTTTAAACATCTAGAGTTGTAACAAAATGGTTAAAAGAGGCTTACTAGGTTTTTGGAAATAAATCGATGTGTTTAATTTTAAGGTTTTGAAGAGTTACAACTTATTTCATATAATATTTAGTGTATTGTGAAACCACGATTAGTAAGTTTGGGGATTTTCACGTATAGTGACCCTAGTTGTAGTTTGTGGCATTGTCGCAGCGCGTTTCGTGCACCTAGTGTGTGCGCGTCGAGTTAATGCGCGTGGTTGACTTGTATTGTTTGTGTCTGCGACTATTTATATTTATTCTCTTATTTTCCTTGTATACATTTCTAAGATCGGGTGCAGGAGCATCGGATGTGGCGAGAAAATGACAGAGCTGAAATCGGAGCAGTTTAGCCGAGGCGTCCAGGTGAGTAGATGTATATCTATGGGGGAAGTCGGGTGGATGGCATATAGCACCCCCGCAATTTCGTAGGATATGATGTGTTCATATATGTATACATATGTGTTATTTGAGAGATATGAATACCTAGCAAGCAAGGCTTTAGGAGATCATGGGTTGGATTTAGTGTAATTGGAGGTAAGTACTTTCAGTTTAGTTTCTTAGTTGCGAAACCCTAGAGTAAAGGTTCACACACACACACACACATGCACACACATGATATGTTTGGGTGTATATGTTTATATGTATATATATATGTGTGTGTGTGCGCGCGCGCGCGCGCGTATGTGTGTGTGTGTATGCATTGTGGGGTGTGTGTGTGTGTGTGTATACACATATACGTATACACGGATGGTGAGCCCAGTATATAATACTTGGAGATGAGCCGATATGATCGGGCATGATGCCGTGAGTTGTGATATGTGATTGGGTCATGATATGATACGACATGATATTATAGCGGATCGTTGGGCGATGTGTTTTCATACACACGAGGTTATATGTTTGATGATATTGGGATGTGCTAGATTTTAGAAAGGTACCCCTAAATTATGATTTTATGATGATGATACCATATGAATAATGAGGTATATGCGATATTTAATCTGTACCCCGATTTTGGGATGTTGTACGATGGATTTTCCGTACGAAATATAGATATAATGATTGATTCGCACTCGTGACTCGAGGATGTTGTACGATATATTATACCGTACATGACGCTATTGAGGCGGGATCGCTGACTACTAGATATATCGACTCGAACTTTAAGTGGTTTTCCTTACCCTTTTGACAGGGCTCTAGCCATACTTATTTTCAAAACTAACGAATCATGATTATTTTAATGACAGGCCGAGGGATACTATGGATTTTTCAAAAGACGTATCTTTTCTCAAAGACCCCGTAGCCCCTATTTTTCTAAAACCATGATTCATACTATTTCAAACACCAAGACCTGTATGGCTCGTATTTGGAAAGGTATATTCTTAATTGATGCGGTTACTACATCTTTTCTGTATATTCATGTTGTTCTCATCGCATTGCATGCTTATAAATGTGTTTCTTTAGTTATTATGAACCCCTGTTGTCAGGACACCAACACCATTACCGATGATGCGTATGCTCCACGTACACTTGTTTGCCGGCTTACACACATCATTATTGGTAATTTTCATGTCACGTACACATTAGAAGACATTACTTCATTGGTATAAGTTGCTAGCGGGTATTTTCAACACAGTACTAGTACACTTGCTTTTATATGCTAGTTTAGATATTGCATGTTTTACTTAGATAATTTATGTATTTATACATTCATTCTGATATGCAATATCGTGGGGCTTTATGACAATATTCACTATTCACTGACTCGTGATTTTGAGATTTTGTATCTTTCATGAGATTTTTGGATTTGGGAATACGCATGTGAATGTTTAAAAACTTATGATTATTTTTAAAAGAGAAAGATGCGGTTTTCTTTGATATGATGAGTAGAGTCCACCTTGATGTTTTCTCGGTTATGAGTTGGTTTTCGAGACCCGATTCGAGGAGGAGGATGAACTGTCTACGGGTACATGGTGGACCGGGTGTGGTACCTCGGGGCGAGAGTGGTTTTGTGGGAATGACGATGAGCCTGGTAGGGGAGCACTACCTACCGGTGATTGTATTGGAAACTCGACGGATATCCGGAGGATACCGTTCGGAGTTATGAGAGAGATGGATATATGGGCCGATCCGGACTGACGGAACCCATGGGCCGATCCGGACTGGCCGAGCCCAAGATTTGTGTATTATGTGTCGCTGTCGGAAACGGATTTCGAGATGTTTTGAGTGCCGATGTTGGGCACTCGGGTTTTCTCATGATTTTTGTGTCGTTGCTGGACACACTTTAGATGATGCATTAGTACATGTCATGCATCGATATATTATTACTCATGACACGGACACGAGTACTTTGACATCACACTTATGATATACTGTTACCCTTATTGTAGTATTGTATATTTTATTGTATGACCAAGGAGAGAGTCATACATGCGATTTCTTCTCGGTGATGTTTTCTACTCACGAGTTGGCAACTCACCCCCGTGGTGCCACAGTTTCTTGCAGGTTTGGCCGTACAGGTTTCATTACGGCTTGCTGGCACACTGTTTCCTTCCGGGTGATTGCTTTGGTAGGTGGGTTCACTTGCATCGTGACCACCGTTGTACACTTTATTTATTTCAGTTGTATCTAGTAAACTCCATCAACCAGAGTTGTATATTTTGATAGACTTAGAAAACCAGTTGTGTATTATTTCGACCTTAAAGTCGCGCGCTTGTATTATTGGGGTTCTTCTCTAGTTTTCTTGAGGATGTTGGTTTTCTTTCTGAGTTTTGATCCTCGCCCTTCGGTGTTGTATATTATATTGCTTGCGTGGTTATTTCCGTCCATTTTGCGAAGAGCTAGCTCCCGCTTGGGGATGCCTTTATTCATTATTTATGTATTTCATATGTTGTACCCGTTTGGGGGCCTGTATTTACAAAGAAGACTCTGCCGAAATTTTTGGGAAAATATGATGTTGCTTTAAAACAAGTTTCCTTCACTCTTTTCATTTAAAAATGGTTTAGATTTCTGGGCTTTGGCTTACTTAAATTACGTTATGCCTCTAGACATTTCGTAATTTAAGTGCCAGTCACGTTCCATACCTTCGGGTCGTGACAAAGTTGGTATCAGAGCGCTAGGTTTAACCTTGGTTCGAGTCTAGGTTTGACTATGCGGTGTCTAGGACGTATATATATATATATATATATATATATATATATATATATATATATTCGGAACCTAAGCTTGCCCTTACGGAACTTAGACTTGGTCGAGGGGGTATTAGACCCGAACTTTCATCGCATAGGTTGACCTTGGTTGATGGAGTAGGTGACTTAAGTAGAGTGACGTACCATGTGTATGTTCCGCTTCATACTTACGATACGCTACTCCATTAAGAAGCCTTATGATGTATATTTCTTTGCACCGTATTCTATTTGTTCCTTTGATCTATCTTCATTGATGTCGGATGGTGGTTTATGTTACCACGGTTGCACGGGCAGAGAGAGCTGCGACTAGAGTTCCGGTCAGCATGAGCTCGTCTTGGACGAGGACTGACTAGGACATAATTCCGGTGACACACGATTGTATAGATGTGTCGTTTTATTGTGTTTTTCGTGACATGAGCATTTTGATGGATTGTTTTTACTAAAATTTCTCGGATGTTCAGATCAGCACCAGAGGATTAGGCCACTGCTAGAGGCCGGCTAGAATGTGATGACCGTTAATGTATTGTCTATTCTTGAGGATTGGGCCACTGCTAGAGGCCGGCTAGAATGTGATGATCGTTAATGTATCGTCTATTCTTGAGGATTGAGGTATTGCATATCGTGCGGACAAATGAGCCAGTTGTTGCTGCGACTGACAAGATATCGCCCTGGATGTTTGAAGCTATTGCAGCACGAGATTGTACTTAGGGATATGATAGAAGATTGCTAGTCACCCATGGATGAATGATTAGGACATGTGGTTCGTTTGCATACCCCGATGCGAGTTCGTCAGATTGATTGATTTCAGCTAGAGAAGACCTCACACAGGTACGTTGAGAGTCGATAGAAAACGGACGAATGAAAAGTATTCCTCTGACGATTTGGAAGAGTTTCCGAGCGTGTAGTTGGTGATTGAAAGAATTAAAGTTTAACCGCAATTAAGATGGTGTCGCTTTGCAGCTAGCCGCGATGAGCACGGGTCGATCCACAGGGAGTCGGAGCGTTTTACGTTCTTATCGTAACGAGTTAATGCACGTGGGTAGAAAGTTCTTTATCTACTCTACCCTATGTGTTATATGCAAGTATAAAGTTGTTAGGAAATGTTACAAAAAGTGTAAGCTAAGAAATCCGCACTAAAACCTTTGAGCCGAACTTAACGATTGAAGCTAGAACAATCGGCAACAACGTGGATTAGGATGCTTAAGCACGGTATTCGTGGAATCCGGCTTATCAACCCTTGTCCGTCCGTTCTTGCCTCTTGCTTTCGCCTCCGGCCAAACCGAACGCAACCGATCGCGGTTAGGAATCACTGTTACCTTGGTAGGGTAGGGTGCCTAACGGAGCGCTTGCGTAACGTTTGGACGGAGTTCAATGGAAAATACGGGAAAAGGAAATGAGCAAAGAAACCTTAACTTACAATATCGTATTTATTCTTAACAACACCATATTAACAACCATTCACAACACAAACCAAAAAGAGCAAAAAAAAAGAACAAAGAAAAGATAAGAAAACATTACAAGTAAGTAAGTGCATGGAATTAAATTGCAAGAATGTAAAGCATGGAATGTAAATGACATGAATGTAAAGTAAGTAATAAAAGAGCAAGAATGAGAACCAAAGATCACATGACACACCATGGGTTCAATAATCCAATCTTAAACTTGCAAGCTCAATTAAGAGGTTGCAAGATCAAGAAAGAGCTAAGAACTCAAGGCAAATGAAGGCACAAAAGAGAGGCTTTATTAAACTTCAAGAATGATACAACCTCTTGAGATCAATGACCAAAGCTTAAACTTGCAAGCTCAATGAAGAGGTTGCAAGATCAAGTTAAGGTAGAGAGCTCAAGGGGGATTAGCTATGTACAAGAACTAAAAAGAAAACTTGGAAAAAGAATGATAAAACTTCGACAAAAGTTAGACCCTTGACCCTTGCCCACTGCTTGCTATATATAAGCACAAAAGAAAAGAAAATAAACAATCAAAATAGGGCTACGTGGCAGTTCTGCTTCTGCCAACGAAATGAAGGCATCGCCCACAGAAAGATGGAAGCATTTGGGAGCAGGGAGGCCGGCGAGCTCGGCTTGGGTGAGAATGTGCTCAGGTCAAATCCGAGCACATGGGCTCGTACTTGCAGTGTAGGCTTGTGTTGTCCCCAATATCACACTGGTGTTGTTTATTTTCTCAAATTAGGCTTGGTCTGCACCCAGGTTTTGGAGGGAAACAAGTAGATATGAATCACATCAACACTTTATGCAATAAATGCACCATTAATGCACATCACACCATGCCACTTGCACTAGACATCATGCCATGGCTGCCTCCTAGGTCTATGGTCCAAGCCCCAAGAATTTGTGTGTACACATATTATGTGTTGGACTAAAATATTGTGCACACACACTTGTTTACAAAATAACTCTTGGGATATCGGTCGGTTTACGGTTCTGGTTGCAGTGTCAGCTCACAAATGATATATCCGTGATTCTGGTTGTATTTCTAGTGTTTTGTCACGGATACCTGTAATCTGTATTGCTGAGCAAATACCGGTTAATAGTACCGATATATACAAAAAATAGATAATGAATGAGCGGTATTAAAATGCAATATTATGGTATGAACAAATACCCCCAAACTTATCTTTTGTTCGTCCCGAGCAAAACAAAATCCTAGCCTCACTTTCGCAGGGAACGCGATTGCACTGAGCGCATGCAACAAGCTGTTAAACCTCTAGGTGTCCCTAGTAGGAGGAGTGTTGTCTCCTGAGGGTTTTCAGTGGATACTACCCAAAAAATCCCGTCAAGCTAGTTTCATAAGTTAACGTCAATTCTACTCCTACAGTTTAGCATCTAAGTTAGAAATTCTATTATCCTAAGTTAGAAATATCCAACCCTTATGGTTGGCGCCTTTAATCTATTTAACCCCATTTCCTATACGTTCCAAAAAAGAGTTCAGAAAGATGTTGGTATCTCCTGAGTTTTCCTTCTAAAGTGCGGTCTTAAATCGGGGATTTTTATCAACTTTACAGAAAATATAAGTCTTATTCTTCATTTCTATCTTTCCTCCAAACATCGATTGTATACCCCTACGTGTGTATATATTTGCACCCTACACTCAAGAATTCAATTCACGCTATAATACCCTTGCCCTAATACCTAATACTACTTCTTTTCATTTAAAGATGGACGGATTTGCTCACACAACTTTCATGCAACTATTAATACTTCTTGAGGCACTAACGGCCGATTACTGAATGTGTGAGCTTAAAGCGTAAATAGCAGTTTTCAGGTCTTGACTTTATTTATTTATTTATTTATTTTTCTTTTTCAAGACCGGATATATTTTTCAATGATGCTCTTTTGGTGTTTAGCTTTAAACACCGTTTTTTCTTTCATACTAGGCTTTCAGGCAAGAGTATTTCTAGGTATTCTCTACTATCCTAAGTTCCAAGATACGTGTAAGTGCAATTTGTAGGGTATATACTTTCTAATTTTGGACTCAAGAATAAAAACTATTTTTCAGACTTATCTTTCAGTAAAGCATCAATACTTTTCCTTCATCTTGACTTAACTCAAGAACTGAACTCAAGATTACCTATTTCTCAAAAAAAACTATAAGGACGTATATTTACCAAGGTTAAGCAGAATGAGGGTTATTTTTAGGGTTTTAAATTCCTAAGCCTAAGATTTAGGTATTTCTAACGTATCAACTAAACTTTCGGAATAAAAATCTAAGTTACCCTATTAGCTAACTTGACGACAAAGTTTTTATATTTTTTTGTAAATTTTTTTCGATTTTTATGGGTTTTAAAATAAGTATACAAATGCAGAATATACAAATGAATGCGAAGGAAGAAAGCTTACCGAGCACACCCCCAAACTTAAACTTGACAGTGCCTTCACTGTCAGGCTACACCTGTAAGTCCATGTTACCCACCTCGGTTCTTACGGGGAGGCGGAATAGGTAAAAAACGATTTTTAACTCAAGATAACATGGACTAGAAAAAGAGGATCTTTGCTAAACAAAAACCAAGAAAAGTAACTACAAGTTTAGCTACTCGGTTAGAAGGTTATACCTAGGTCTTGAACTCCTTCTCTTCTTGCTCCTTGGAGTGGTTTGAACGGCTCCTCCTCAAAGTCTTCTATTTGCCGAAGAAAGATCCACCCGAAGGCCTCTACCTTAAGCTCCTACCTCAACCTAGAGGTAACTAAAGTGCTTGGCTTGCTAAACCTAGAACCCTAGAATGAGTAGAGAAGAGTTTTGGTGGTTTTATCTCAAGAGCTCATGGTTCTTAACACATAAGAGATGAGAGCTTTGAGAGAGGAAGAGGATGAGCTAATGGATGAGAAAGAGTGAGCAAGTGAGAATTAGAATGGAATTTTTACAACCATGCTCACAAAATAAGAATAATGATAAGAATAATAATAATTAAGAAATTGTGATGGTTAGTTTATGAATGACCATTATCATTTCATCATTTAATGCATTTGCAAGAAACAAGAAGCATCTTTGAAATGAAATGATGATGGTCAACATGTCAACAATAGTCAACCGGTCGACCAAAGTCAACAAGTCAACAAAAGTCAAATGGACAACCTAACCATGGCACAATTATCCTTAATCAATATTATTAATCATATTTCTCATTCTCATTAGGGTTTGGAAAAAGTCAACGGTCAACAACCTTAATGAGAATCCTCTGCCTCTGTCAACTGTGCATACACACCTGCACCCGTGTTCCGAGGAACACGAATACAATGAGATAAAACCAATCCCAAAACAAATACTAGGATCTGGCTTAAACCAAAGCCCACTAGTAATAACTGCCCGGACACCAAACGCGCACAAGTGCGTGGATGTGAACGAACCCCGTCGCAAAACCATGCGACCTCTACTCTGTTTTGCCCAAAGGCGAATAGCCCTCTGTGTGGAACTCTAAAGACTCGACACTACGCTGGCTGTGGGTTTAACCACAGGCCGCAAGCGGTACTAGCTGTACGTAACGGTCCCCAGGTAGATGCCGATAAGAAGACTGATGAGGTGAACCCATCCGAACTCCTACTGAGCCTGAATATGACAATCTCCGTGCAGTCCGGTCTGTTCGTCTGAGAGTATCGCATGGCGAGCCTAGGGGGCTGTAATCGCCAGTCCCCTAATAGCGGTACAAGTCGTGTCGGAGTGTAGCCCAGAACACCTTGAGATAACAATGGAAACGCTACCAGTATATCTCGCTTGCCTTGGCCAGGGACTTTGTGTAATGGCTCTCCTAGACACAGCGCGATATCAACCCCCAATACCGGGAGAGACGAATCCTGTCTAACCGTCACTACCTCCAAGTGCTTCGGGACTGCACCCAACTGCTACCTGTTTGGAAGACTCATTTGAGCCGTGGTAGGGTAGCAATCTAAGAACAGTGGGAACACACTCGAGGCGAAGTGACAGTGTCAAGTCAGCGGACTAAGCTGTACTCATGTCACCTGGGAATTGATAACTGATGATAGGTGTAGTACCAACCAACAGTTCCCGACGAGTCCTGTCCAGTGTACTCGTAACCTAACGAGCACCCGCATACTATCTCAAGTACGACGTACTAATGGCTGTGGGATAGACCATCTCCCATGCTGGGATGAGAAGCACATACGCTAGTCTACTACGGAGTATCGATGCCCCGTCTCGATAATCGAACGACTAGGGACCTGTATAAGGATGTACTTGTAGATTACCCAGCCCCCACTAGTTTGACTGCCATCACAACGCTGGTAATCAAGCAAAGATCCTAAGGGCTCCACTAATATGTATAGGCGATATGCTAAAAGAAACACATGCACACGTTAAAGTAGAAACAAACCAAGTAGCATACTACCATTTCGAGCAAGATTGTCTATACAACTGTGAATATCCCAAGCTTCCATTAAGTAATATACAAACTAGTATGATACAGTAATGGCCTCTAGGGCATATACACTAACAATCTCCCACTTGCACTAAGGCCATGTACTGGCGTATCGAAGACCAATCATCTCGATCAGCCGCTCGAACTGAGTCTGGGGTATGGCCTTCGTGAATGGATTTGCAGTGTTATCTTTTGTAGCAACCCTCCAAATCTCGATCTCCCGGTGATCTACGATCTCCCTGATCAGGTGATACCGCCTCAAGATGTGTCTGGACTTCTGATAGGACCTGGGTTCCTTCGTTAAAGCTATAGTCCCGTTGTTGTCACAATACAGAGGTATTGGATCAACAATGGACGAAACCACCTGAAGTTCTGTTAAGAACTTCCTCATCCAGACGGCTTCTTTTGCGGCATCAGATGCAGCGATATATTCCGCTTCCATCGTCGAGTCAACAACGGTTTCCTATTTGGAACTCTTCCAACACACCGCCTCTCCATTGAGGGTAAAGACATAACCCGACATGGATTTGGAGTCATCCTTGTCACTCTGGAAGCTGGAGTCAGCAAAGGCCTCCATCTAGAGGTCTTTTCCGCCGTAAACCAAAAACATGTCCTTAGTCCTTCTCAGGTACTTTAGAATATTCTTTACCGCTATCCAGTACTTCTTTCCAGGGTTTGACTGATACCGGCTTACCACACTCAGTACATAAGCTACATCTGGTCTGGTACACAACATCGCATATATTATAGAGCCTACCACAGAAGCGTAGGGTATAATAGACATGCGATCCCTTTCCAAATCAGTCTTGGGAGACATTTCTTTGGAGAGGTTGATCCCGTGGCAAGCCGGTAAATTACCGCGCTTGGAATCTTCCATACTGAATCTTTTCAGTATGGTGTCGATGTACCTGGACTACGAAAGTCCTAATATCCTCTTGGACCTATCACGATGGATCCGGATCCCCAGAATGTAAAAGGCATCACCCAGGTCTTTCATGGAGAACCTGTGTGACAAGAACCCTTTGACAGATTGTAGCATAGGAATGTCATTTCCTATCAAGAGAATGTCATCCACGTATAACACGAGGAATACGACAGTTCGTGCTACAATTTTACTATAGATGCATAGTTCATCTGGATTTTTGATAAAGCTAAATTCTTTGACGGTCTCATCAAAACAGATGTTCCAACTCCGTAATGCCTGCTTCAGTCCATAAATAGACTTAAGCAACTTGCACACCTTCCCGCTGCTACCACTCTGAATGAAACTGTCACGTCCCGAAAGTACGGAACATGACCGGCACTTAAACTACGAACGTCTCGAGGCGTACGTAATCTAAGTAAGCCGAAAACCCAGAAATCCAAACCAAGAAAAGTAGTAGAGTGGTGGAAAACCATTTAAAATCAAATAGTTTGCAACATACACCGAAATATGCATTTTAAAATCATAAGTCTTTTCTAAAAATTTCGGCAGAGTTTCCTTTGTAAAAACTGACCCCAAACGGGTACAAAACCTGATAAAACATATATAAAGAATAAAGGCATCCCCAAGCGGGAGCTAGCTCTTCGTCAATCGACGGTCACAACCACGCAAGCAATATAATGTACAACGCCAAAGGGCGAGGATCACTTCAGAAGAGGAAACTCAAAACAGCATGAAATCCATATAAATACAACGCGCGACTCTAGAGTCGAAAGAATAAACAACATTGGTCTCTAACTGAAATAAGTACATGTTTGGTTGATGGAACTTCTAGATACAACTGAATAATAATATACAAGATATAATGATGGTCACGATACAAGTGAACCCACCTACTAGCAAATCACCCAGAAAAGGACGTAGTGCCAGCAAAGCCGTAATGAAAAACCTGTACGGCAAAACCTGCAAAAAACTGTGGCACAACGGGGGTGAGTTGCCAACTCGTGAGTAGAAAAACATCTATGAACAGAAATCGCATGAACAACGCAATCCTAGGTCATATGATCATGATATATCCTCAAATATATAACCTGCAGCCTATAACAATGGCTAGGGCATACCTCTAAACAACTGTAGTACCAAGTGCTCGTGTCAGTGCCTCATGTAGTAATATATATATATATATATCATATGGATGAGGTATGAATGCATGAAAATAGAATGCATGGAAACGAAGAAACTGCTTTCATAACTTAGTGAGATTTCTGTATTTTCAAAACGAGGTATCATAAACAAATCAGCATTAACAGTGTCTAGCATCGACACAAAACATAAATCTCAATCTCAATATCTCAGTGTCGCAATCTCAGTACCTCAATATCTCAAAATCTCAATGTCTCAATCTCACTATCTAGGGTGTCGTCAGTCCAGACCGGCCCCTACCATCCATCTTAAGACCCCGACGGTATCCTCTGGATATCCGACGCGTCTGGGTAAAATCACCGGTAGGTAGTCCATCCCCTGCCAGGCTCATCGTCAACAACATGAGCTTCTTTCCCGGGGGTACCTTACCGGGCCCACCATGTACCCAAAACGGTTCATCCATCTCCTCGAATCGGGTCTCGAAATCCATCAGCGAACTCATAGTGGACGACTCATACATCATGGGAAAACCGCACTTTTTATTTAGAAAGAGAGAGAGAAGAAGTTTGTATAAGTTTTGCGGTTTTTGCCCCAAATCCAGAAAATCTCATGGAAATCCGAATCCAAAACCTCAATAGCACGTAAAATAGTGAATGTAGGCATGAGAATCCATGAATGCGGCATAACAATGAATAACAGTATGCATGAAGTGACAAGTAATAACTACAATGTCTAAACTGGCATATAAGGCAAGTACACTAATATCATGTCAAAACTACTAGCTAACAAGCTAAGTCAAGCAATAATATTCTCTAAGTTTATGTGACATGGCAATTACCGATGAAAATGTGTGTGAGCCGGCAAGTAAGTGTACGTGGTACATACGCATCATCGGTAATGGTGCTGGTGTCCTAACAGCATGATATCAATAATGGAATATGAATCACAATAAATATGCGATGCGGAGCAACAACAATAATGTGCGGGAGCTGAATACTAGACACAACGATAACTAATCTGCATTTAACATAATATAAGTTATACAGTGATGCCATTTGAAATAACACGAATCGTGGGGTTTTGAAATAGGGCTACGGTGTTTTTAAGAAAAGATACGTCTTTTGAAATATCCGTAGAATCCTTTGACCTGTCTTTTAAAATACCCACGATCCGTTAGTTTTTGAAATAGGTAGGAATCTAATCTAGTCTGACAACTATACTAAACTATAGGGCCGAGCTAACAGGCTAAACTAAAGGTAAGGAAACCGCCTATCATCTGAGTCGATACATATATATATATATATATATATATATAGAGAGAGAGAGAGAGAGAGAGAGAGAGAATAATGGAGAAAAGAGGCCATAGGAGGGGATTTCCTCCTATGGCGTGGAAAAAATACAACCTCCGCCATTTTTTCCGACGATCGGCCCCCACCATCTTCATCGTTATCATTTAAGATGTGGGTAAACCAAATTTCATGTGATTCTACAACTTTTTCACCGTTGATTTAGGAATGTAAAAAGTTCTATTGTCGGTAAACCGTTAATTTTGAACCCAATAAATCAACGGTGAAAAAGTTGTGGAATCACATGAAATTTGGTGTACGCACATCTTAGATGATAACGATGATGATGATCGGTGCCGATCGTCGGAAAAAATGGCGGAGGTTGTATTTTTTCCACGCCATAGGAGGAAATCCCCTCCTATGGCCTCTTTCCTCCATTAATCTCATATATATATATATATATATATATATATATATATTAGTCGGTGATCCCTCCTCGATAATAACACATCCGATACCATATCTATAATCAGATATTCCCAAGTCAAGAGTGCGGATCAAACATCAATATATAGCTCGTACGTAAATCCGTCTTACGGCATCCCAAATCTGGGTACAGATCAATATCGCATTCATCACATTATTCTTCTGGTATCCTCTTTATCAAAGATCATAATCCGAGTACTGATCTAGGTCTAGTACAATACTAATATCATCAATCTAATCATGATCTGACTGCTGATCTACAGCCTCATACAAACCATATTATCATCATATATCGTCATAAAGAGGTATACATCGCCCAATGCGACCTATTATGAATATCTTAACATATCTTATCTTATATCTTGATCATAAGTCATCTATTCTATGTATGTCACCATTCACATAGTATCGTCGTCCAAAGATCCGCTATAACATCACGACGTATCTCAAATACGAATCCTGCCATATCACCGATCTTACGATCTCAAATAAAATCTCATCGACTCACCTCAAATCCCAAATACTATCCTTAAATCTAGTTATGATCACATAGTCCCATACCCATGTGAACACATAACCATATATTCCCATATAAGCATATATGAAAGAAGAATGTATGCAAGTATGGGTGTGTGTGTATGTGTGGTGCAACCACTACTCTAGGGTTTCGCAACACTAAACCAATCCAATCACACAAAATATCCATCTTTATCATCAATAATCTCCAACAATATATATGTGTGTATACGTATTCGTATACATCACCACGAACTGCGGGGGTGCTATACGCCATCCACCCGACTTCTCCCCGTAGATATAAATCTACTCACCTTGCTTTATGTGTGCCGATGCCGATGTCGCCATCTTTATCTTCAACGCCTCGACGTCACGTGGGGTACCTATAAGGATATCACAAACGCTAAAGCACATGAAAATCACATCAGAAACCAAAACGGCACACGCTACGCCGATAGGTAAAAACCTATAGTCTCGCATGCAAACACGATCAATAACCCTTTGCCGTTGACGTTCAAACGCCACCCGACAGAAACGAATCCCAAATTCCAAAATCCATGCTACATCAAATTGTAAACCATGCGCCAACTCAAGAAAACTAACCCATATTTTACCCTAAAAGGAATCAGACAAAATTGCAAATGCCAGGGGTCTAGTTTACTGGAGATAGGGCCATGGACCAAAAATGAGACAAAACCCTCCTGCTCTGGCCGCAAATTGCGGCCAGAATGAGTAAATTGGCGGCCTGGGAAAGGGGTTATAGGCTAGGGTTTTGGGTGGTGGTTCCTAGGTGCCTGCACATCTCTCTGTCAAATCAATTTTATTTTCTGGTGTCTCAGGTGATAGCAGATCTCCAAAAACACTCCCAGATTTACATTTTTCCCCGATATCGTTTTCATAAATCCGTATTCTGGGTTTAAGCTTCAGGTTTTGTCCCAAAATAACATCACACCAGGGGTTCTAAGGTCACAACAAGCCTCAATTTCATTTTTGATTTCAGATCTACCATAAATCCTAACTTGGAACCTCTCAAGTCCTCAAAACTACCCAATATAGTCATGAACCAAGTATAGATGCACAAGGAATTGGAATACTATACTAAGGGTACAGAAATTACCTCCTTTGGCAACTCAAGAATTTTCTTGAGTTGCTCAAAGTCCTCAAAATCAGCTTTTTCTTAGTCCAATGCGATCCCCTCGAGCTTGTGAGCGTGTTTTGTGAAGAGGGAATGGGGTTTTGGGGTTGTGTTCAAGGTGTTTTTGGGCTTGAAGATAAAGGAGGGAAAATGAAAAGGAGTAGCAGCAGCAGCAACTCAAATGAGGGGAGAGAGAAAAGGGTTGAAGAAATGATGGGGGAGGCATGGTTCAAAAGAAAGTTAACCTATTCTTTCTCTCTCATCATCATTCTCTCACTTTTTCTCTTTTCTTTTCTTTTCTTTTCCTTCTCACTCAATGGCAAACCCTAAGCAACCATACACCCACAACATGTAAGAAAATGCAACAAGTGGGGAAAAATATGATATGTGCATGTTTTGCACAAAAACGCCAAAAATCCGATTAGCGATTTTTAATCGCGATTAGCACTAAATTTGCATATAATTAACCATAAAAACTTTAAAATGGCATAATTCCACAAAATACCCTATTTTAGAATTTTCCATAATTTTTCCAAAATTTTCCCCATTTATCGGTATTTAGTTATACCGAAATATTAAAATATTCATTAAAATAATATTAAATTATAAAAATTCCCAAAAATAATATTTTATTTTTTTTGAAATGTTACAGAAACTCTCTGGCTAGTCCATATAGACACACTCCTCCAAATTTCCATTTAGAAAAGCGGTCTTTACGTCCATCTGCCAAATCTCATAATCGTGGAAGGCAGCAATGGCAAGAAGGATCCGAATGGATTTGAGCATAGCCACTGGAGAAAAGGTTTCGTCATTGTCCAAACCAGGTCTTTGATGAAAACTCTTTGCAACAAGTCTAATCTTATAGGTCTCAACCTGTCTATCTACACCAATCTTCCTTTTGAAGATCCATTTGCAGCCTACGGGTTTTACCCCTTCCGGAGCAACGTCCAAAGTCCATACTTTGTTGGTGTACATGGACTCCATTTCGGTCCGCATTGCATCCAGCCATTTTACCGAGTCAGCGCTCTGAATGGCCTGCTGGAAGCTAGTCGGCTCGTCATTATCAATGATGCAATCCTCTCTATCCCTGTCTATGAGAAAACCATAGTATCTCTCGGGCGGATGAGACTGCCTACTACTCCTGCGGAGCGGAGCCGGAATATCCTGTTCTTTCGAACCTTGTGATTCTAGTAAGCTTTCAGTAATAGCTTATGGTTCAGGAATTTCTTCCAGTTCTATTTCGCTCCCACTTATCTGATTTTCCAAAAATTCAGTTTCCAAGAAGCAGGCATGACGAGAAACAAAAACCTTTTGTTCCTCTGCGTAATAGAAAAATATCCCTTGGAGTTCTTTGAAAATCCCACAAACATGCACTGTACTGAGCGTGCCTCGAGCTTGTCCGCATGCTGCTTTTTGACAAAAGCTGGACATCCCCATGTCTTAATGTGCTTAAGATAGGGTTTCTTCCTACTCCACGTCTGATATGGTGTGGTAAACACTGTCTTAGTTGGAACTTGGTTCAAAAGATATGCAGCTGATTCTAGTGCATATCCCCAGAATGATCACGGCAACTCAGCGTTACTCATCATGGAACGTACCATATCCAATAAGGTTCGGTTCTTTCTCTCCGATACACCATTATGTTGTGGGGTGTATGGAGGAGTAAGTTGAGAGAAAATTCCATTCTCTTTTAAGTAACCCAGGAACTCGGTACTCAAGTATTCACCACCTCGATCAGATCTCAGTGTCTTGATACTTTTGTCAGTTTGTTTTTCTACTTCATTCTTGTATTCCTGGAATTTTTCAAAGGCTTCAGATTTATGTTTCATTAAGAAGACATATCCGTACATTGAAAAATCATCCGTAAAAGTAATGAAGTAAGAATAACCGCTTCGCGCATGTATAGACATTGGACCGCATACATCGCTATGTACGAGTCCCAAGAGCTCGCTCGCTCTTACTCCGTGTCCAGTGAACGGAGTCTTTGTCATCTTTCCTTTGAGACATGATTGACAAGTTGCATATGACTGATATTCGAACGGATCCAAATATCCTTCTTTATGCAACTTAGTTAACCTTGTCTCATTGATGTGACCCAGACTACAATGCCATAAGAAAGCATGATTTATTTCTGGAGACTTTCTTTTGTGTGTATTCTGGACACTGAAAATCTGTGGTTGGTTCAAAACGTATATACCGTTCCTTAATGTACCCGACCCAATCAGAACATGATTAAGGTGAATGTTTACAACATCGCTTACAAATGCGAAATCATAACCTTCTTTAGCCATTAAAGATACAGATATGATATTACAAGTCGCACTGGGTACAAAATAACAGTCACGCAAAACCAAAACATGTCCATCTGACAATCCTAAGTGATAGTCCCCCATGGACTCAGCATCCATGCCAGCTCCGTTTGCAACTCTGGTCATATCACCTGTCTTCAAAACCCTACGCTTTCTCAGTGCCTGCAAAGAATTACAGATATGAGATCCTGATCCGGTATCCAATACCCAGGAAGTAGAGTTTACTGATAAACAGTTTTCAATAACATACACACCTGAAGCCGAAGCCACAACCTGCTTTGGGTCCTGGTTCTTGGCCTTCCAAGCCCAGCAATCTTTCTTACAGTGTCCTTTCTTATGACAATAAAAGCACTCTTCCTTCCCCACAAGCGGTCCCGCTACCTTTGCTACCTTTTCCTTTCCCTTGGCTTCCACTTTACTAACACCGCCCCTTGATTTGGTGGGGGTCTTCTTCTTCTTTCTCTTGGCTTTTGCCTTGGACCTAGAAGAGGAAGGTCCTCCAACAGACAAAGTGGATGTTTCCCTTACTTTCTGTAAGGTGCCCTCTGCACTCCTCAACATGTTGAGGAGTTCCGGAAGTTCAACTTCTTTTCCTTGCATGTTGAAGTTCAGGATAAACTGGGCGTAAGTGGAAGGAAGGGGCTGGAGAATCAAGTCTGTGTAGAGCTCGTTCTCTAATGTGGTCCCGAGGTCCGCGAGCTCTTCAATGTAGCCAATCATCTTAAGCACGTGTTCCGCTACAGATGATCCGACGACCAATTTCGCCGAAAACAACTTTTTCGAGACTTCGTATCTGGCAATACGAGATTGTTCTCCATACAGATCCTTTGTGTGGAGAAATATGGATTCAAGATCCATATTCTCGTGCCTCCTCTGATATTCATTGTCCATAGAGGCAAGCACGAGGCACTTGGCCTTCATGCAATCAATCTCCCATGTCTTACGGATTTCCTTATCCGCGACGCTGGATTGAGGACCTGGGACAGGGGGAGTTTTGGTGGTAAGGAGATACCCCAACTTGTCATAAGTGATTGCTATTTGACATTCCTGAGCCAATCTTTGTAATTTGGCCCTGTCAGTATGTTTTTATCTAGTAGTAACTTAAGTTCGGTCATGATGTTTGGTTGCTGCAATTAGGAGGGAGAGAAGAAACACTTTAGCATGATGCTCTTGTATGTTTAGAGTGGTTTTTAGTTTATCTAAACAGGATGGCTCCCACTGTTTCTCGAATCTTTCCTCAAACCAAAAAAAGAAGAATTACTCGGGATCAATCTCACCGTACAATACTTGCTTAACCGTTCAACCAGGCCAGTGTTGGTACTTCGAGGGAGGTTTTCCAATGCTTTCGCGAAGTTCCTTAATTAAATAACCTCTTTTCCCTGTGGACGTAGCCCCACTAACACCTTTCTAGACACCTACTTGGTTTATATCATTGATCGTTAAGTGAGAAAGTTCTCGAGGAGTAGCATATACTTACAGAAAGGTCGGGATCCAAATATCATCGTATGATAAAACTGAAGGAATCCTACCAGAATCATCACACTCCAAATGGTATGCAGCACTAGCAAGTTTCAGTTTCTTTAGAAACTCCCGATGTGGATTTTTTGCCCCATGCTCTTATGACCTTGACTTTGGCCAACAAATCATAAGTCACATGTCAAGTTCTACCCGTCATTTTCCAGGTTAATTTGAACCCACCCATACCTACCCTTGACTTTGGCCAACAAGGCAGTACGACTGTCCCAAACCAATGCATCTATCTATGCTACATATGAATATCCAATCACTATGTCTTGACTTTGGCCAACAAACACAGCTTGAATACTATTGACTATCCATATGAAATGACGGAGGGCTACGAATGGTTTTGGCGAAACCATGAACGTAGTGAACTTGATCTAATCGAAGGAACGTGATAGCTTTTAAAAGGAGTGGCTCAAGCTCCGCGTTTTAAAAGTTTTCTGTTTTGAAAAGAAACCGAGTGGTTTTGAAATTGTTCCAACGACTTAATTTTGGTTTATTTTCTTGTATTAATTTAATGCGTCCCATCAATTAATCCTACCATTGCAGAAAACAACGAAAATATGACGTACGCTTATGCAATCCGCATTCGCCACGGGGCCCCGTCATCACCCGTTAGGTTACTTAACTAACGACAGACCGGGGGCTGGACTAGCGCGGATGCAAAACATAAGCAACGCCTACTAGATATCATATATAGATATATACATTCGTCAGATGCAATGATAGCCATTCCAGATCACAGATGAACACATTGGATATGCTAGGAATCCGCGTTTCATTTGATCCTGCAATGAAAGACGGATTACACGGTCGCGATGAATAGCCAAACCCCACCCTAGACCCCTACGGGTGCGACAAACTACCCGCCAAGTATTCGTAGTGAAGCAACCTCCCTCAACAACGTGAGTAAGCCACTCGGCACTTCAAAGTACCCGATAGTTTGTGCACCCCACCTTGGGTCTATCCTAGGAGCAAAAAACAGTAAAAGAAATAATATACAATGGCGGCTACAACCTCATCCCGGATGTGCGGCCATAAAATAATATTACATCAATTTACATATTACATCAAATGAAAGATAAAGAAACTCGCATCTCACAAACCCCGGCTATTCATCCGCGACAATCCAACAAGTTCATATACACAATCCAACAACATTACAGATCACAGATAGGCACAACCCCCACTAATCGACGTATAGCGATTAGTCGACGTTCAGTGCAAATAACATATTACAGATATAACTAATTAGATAAAGTCTACAGAACTTCGATCAAAAATACGGATTTGTAACAACCCCAAACACAACATTTTTCTCTGGATAATCTGGGCAGAAACAAAGTATTTTAAAAATCATAAAACGTCAAAATAAGAACACTGCAGCAAATTTGAGTCGCGATCGAGTTGACTCGGCTACGGATCCGCGGCGAAAAGCATGGTTTCGCCGTGCTTTCGATGCGGTCTGGTCGAATCGTGGGCTCGTTTTTCCCGTGTGTTCCCAGAAAACCCTACACGGATTTTTAAGATGTGTGGAAATATTTTTAGGGCAGTTTTAAAAATCGGCAGAAACTTGAGGATTTTGACGTATTTTGCGATTTTTTCTCGGATCGAAATTCTAAATACTTTGCTAACATGATAGTTGTTGTTTAGCTAGGCTCTGATACCACTGTAAGTCTACGTTACCCATCCCGGTTCTTACGGGGAGGCGGAATAGGTAAAAAACGATTTTTGACACAAGGTAACATGGACTAGAAAAAGTGGATCTTTGCTAAACAAAAACCTAGCAAACTAATTACAAGTTTAGCTACTCGGTTAGAAGGTTATACCTAGGTCTTGAACTCCTTCTCTTCTTACTCCTTGGAGTGGTTTGAACGGCTTCTCCTCGTAGTCTTCTCTTTGCCGAAGAAAGATCCACCCGAAGGCCTCTACCTTGAGCTCCTACCTCAACCTAGAGGTAACTAAAGTGCTTGGCTTGCTAAACCTAGAACCCTAGAATGAGTAGAGAAGAGTTTTGGTGGTTTTATCTCAAGAGCTCATGGTTCTCAACACATGAGAGATGAGAGCTTTGAGAGAGGAAGAGGATGAGCTAATGGATGAGAGAGAGTGAGCAAGTGAGAATAAAAATGGAATTTTTACAACCATGCTCACAAAATAAGAATAATGATGATAATAATAATAATTAAGAAATTGTGATGGTTAGTTTATGAATGACCATTATCATTTCATCATTTAATGCATTTGCAAGAAACAAGAAGCATCTTTGAAATGAAATGATGATGGTCAACATGTCAACAATAGTCAACCGTCAACCAAAGTCAACAAGTCAACAAAAGTCAAATGGTCAACCTGACCATGGCACAATTATCCTTAATTAATATTATTAATCATATTTCTCATTCTCATTAGGGTTTGGAAAAAGTCAACGGTCAACAACCCTAATGAGAATCCTCTGCCTCTGTCAACTGTGCATACACACCCGCACCCGTGTTCCGAGGAACACGAATACTATGAGATAAAACCAATCCCAAAACAAATACTAGGATCTGGCTTAAACCAAAGCCCACTAGTAATAACTGCCCGGACACCAAACACGCACAAGTGCGCGGATGTGAACGAACCCCGTCGCAAAACCATGCGACCTCTACTCTGTTTTGCCCAAAGGTGAATAGCCCTCTGTGTGGAACTCTAAAGACTCGACACTACGCTGGCTGTGGGTTTAACCACAGGCCGCAAGCGGTACTAGCTGTACGTAACGGTCCCCAGGTAGATGCCGATAAGAAGACTGATGAGGTGAACCCATCCGAACTCCTACTGAGCCTGAATATGACAATCTCCGTGCAGTCCGGTTTGTTCGTCTGAGAGTATCGCATGGCGGGCCTAGGGGGCTGTAATCGTCAGTCCCCTAATAGCGGTACAAGTCGTGTCGGAGTGTAGCCCAGAACACCCTGAGATAACACTGGAAACGCTACCAATATATCTCTCTTGCCCTGGCCAGGGACTTTGTATAATGGCTCTCCTAAACACAGCGCGATATCAACCCCAATACCGGGAGAGACGAATCCTGTCTAACCGTCACTACCTCCAAGTGCTTCGGGACTGCACCCAACTGCTACCTGTTTGCATGACTCATTTGAGTCGTGGTAGGGTAGCAATCTAAGAACAGTAGGAACACACTTGAGGCGAAGTGACAGTGTCAAGTCAGCGGACTAAGCTGTACTGATATCACCTGGGAACTCATAACTGACCATAGGTATAGTACCGACCAACAGTTCCTGATGAGTCATGTCCAGTGTACTCGTAACCTAACGAGCACCCGCATACCATCTCAAGTACGATGTACTAATGGCCGTGGGACAGTCCATCTCCGCTGCTGGGATGAGAAGCACATACGCTAGTCTACTTCGGAGTATCGATGCCCCGTCTCGATAATCCAACGACTAGGGACCTGTATAAGGATGTGCTTGTAGATTACCCAGCCCCTACTATTGTGACTGCCATCACAACGCTGGTAATCAAGAAAAGATCCTAAGGGCTCCACTAATGTGTATAGGCGATATGCTAAAAGAAAGACATGCACACATTAAAGTAGAAACAAACCAAGTAGCATACTACCATTTCGAGCAAGATTGTCTATACAACTGTGAATATCCTAAGCTTCCGTCAAGTAATATACAAACTAGTATGATACAGTAATGGCCTCTAGGGCATATACACTAACAACACCAATTGGGTCAAAATTGTCGGCGCTCCTAAAAACAAATTATATACAAAACCAAAAAGAAAACCAAAAATATATACACCAAAAGGACCCCCCCAAACATAAGTGAAACAGTGTTTCTACTGTTTAAGCATTGAAGTTCAGGATTAGTGGGTAAAAGACAGTATTAATCTATACAAGGCCTTACACAGGCCAAAAGTGAGCACCAACCATTCAAAAATTTTATCGCTATAATGTGCATGTTGGTGAAAGAATGCGGAGAGGTAAGAAATGGAGAATACGTGAGACCGTATGGGGATAGAAGCGGGATACAGTCTCGGTATATGAGAAGAAGAATGGCAGAAGGGAAAAAGAAACGGAGTATGAACTTGAGGGTGAAAATGGAGTGAATAGATTAGCACAATTTTTGATGACCGATGTGTGAAAAGCGATTGCGCTAATCTATCAACCCGTCGAGAAATGGTGTCAAATCCTTCAAGATTCGTGAGAAAACATAGGTACGCCAAACTCGGTAAACCAGACATAGTACGGTTTTTTGCGAGGTCGGAACGATGGAAAGAATGGAGGGAAGTGGTTGAGGAAGGTTATCGGTTAAAGGTTCTGGAGGGTGTACACAGTCAATGAAAGGGATAGGATGAATTGGAAAATCCGACTCATCAATTAAAACCGGTTCATCCTCAATGCTATCCTCAAAATTCTCCTAAAAAATTATCTCATCCATGCATTTTTCATCAATATCAAGACGCATATAAAGTTCGGGAAAAAAAATTAATGACTCGGGATGATGAATTGGAGAGAAAAATTCATTCAAAACTGCGGGTTCATCATCCAAAATATTCTCAGCGTCAATATCCTTGATCAAGTGAAAATCAAATTTCTCATACACCTCATCAAAAGCATGGATTTTAATCAATTCAGGTTTTAAGATGGATGTGTAGAGGTCAAAAGGTTTAGAATTGGTTTCACTTGGAAGGGACCCTTCACAATCGGGTAAATCAAACACTACAAAGTTGCACAACTCATTAAACATTCTATCTTCAATTGGTAAATCATTTGGGACACTTGATAGACATTCAAAATCAGAGTTGTGAGATTCAATTTGGGATAGGTAAGTTTGATTTGGAAGGGTGTATAGCTCACTCTCATTACTCAAATTCTCAGCCTGTCCTACCGCCTCATCATACATTGAAAAATATGGAGCTAATTGGAAACTAGCTACCGGATCAGTAGGTTGTATGAGGGCGTCCATGGACGCATTCAAATCCATTATCTGTTGGTACGACGCTACCCGAAAGTCTTCCAATGACTGTTCTAGACTAAACATGGGTTGTGAAGGGGTTTCAGTAAATGATTAAAAGTTGTTTGGATACTGAAAACTCCCAAATGGCTGTTCAGAAGCTATGTCTAGGGAAGGTGCAAAATTCAGGTAGGACTGATAGGAATTGAATAGTTGGACAGGAAAAGGATCAACATTTGGATATGAAGGTGATTAGAATTGTTGATCAAAAGAATTCGCAGTGGTGAAAGGAGTGAAAGATCAGCTACGGGATTGTTCAATATGTTCAGCAATAGACATGGGTCTTGGAGTTGCAACAGGACTCGAAAAAGGGGTATTAACGTAAGAAGGTGGTGAAGGTTGAAACGGTTGATACAAGGTGGATTGCGGAGTCTAATTGGTAGTTCTAGATGCGTTTATCCGATCTTTCAAAGAGATTTTTGGCATGGAGGGATCGTTCGACGTTTGACCAAAGCAAGAACCGTAAGAAGTGATGTCTGGTTGTGGGTACCAAAGTTCGGCAAGAGTTTTTCGAGGTGAGGTACCCATGATATGAAGAGAGAAAGAAAGAAAGGAAGAGAAAAGGAGAGGAAAAAGAATATGATTTTTTTTATTTTTAGTTTTTTAGCTAGTTATGAACAAAAGAATGAAATATACATATAAAAAGAATCTGGACAAAAACAATCATGACACAAAAATACCACGCACCTAATCGGTCTAGGGTTCACCTAGGTCAACTAGACCTGCTCAAGAACTTGATTGTTGAAGTAAAACTGTGTCGAGAAACGGGCTCAAGATATACTGATCACGAGGCCAGATAAGTGCAGAGATAAGGGGAGGTTTGCCGACGCTTTCGCGAAGGTCTTTAATTAAATAACCCTTTCTCTTTTGGAGGTTTCGTCGTGAACACTTTCCTAGACACCCCGTGAACGATATACCGTTAAGCGGTGTTCTAAACACAATTAACCTCTCCTAGTGAGCGCGAAGTCCTTAAGGCTTAAAGTCTAGTTTCTTTTAAAATTTGTGTGGGTAAACGTTATGCTCAGGTTCGTGATTTGTGGGCCACGGAAAATGTTATGAAATCTATTACCGTATGTTGTGGGGTTCGCTTGCCCTTAAGTCCGTATTAATAGATGTGATGTGCAATTTAATAAAAAAAATTATTCAAAGAATCAAACAATCGTTTTTTTATGTTAAGCACAGCACTGCAACAAATATGCGTTAGTCAATTATTAGCATTTGCTCGCGAACTTGCAAAGAATCCTGCAAAAAATAGTATATTGGATGCGTCGGATTTTAGAAGAAGGTATTAGTAAAGTATGTACCGTTATGTTTTGGGTTAGGAAACCCCCGTTGAATCAAATCCGGTAAGCTTGAAAAGTTTGCTTGCGCTGGTCAAACTAACCGAATCTTTGGCATTATACGTCGTAATCACCTTAGTTTGGAATGTACACTTTGCTCCCCACAATTGCCGATCGCAATTCCGCAAAATCTACAAATGTCGGAAAAACTGGATATTAGTGCGGAAAAGCGATACGAATGCCCAAATACCTGCACACTAAAATTTAAAACAAGCAAACAATACAAATGGGACAAAACCAGAACAATGGAGCACGGAACAAAATTTTGGAGCAAATGGGGGAGCTCTGGCCGGCGTCGCCGGAAATGGAGGTGGTGTCACCGGTTTTTCCTTAGAAATAGGGCTCCAAATTTCTTCTGTGAATACACTGTTTTACTAGTATCACACTGGTATTGTTTGGTTTTTTAGTTCAGATCCAGAGTGTCAGCAGGTATGAAATCCAGAGAACAAAATGGTTAGCAAAGTAAGGTTTTTTTGTTTTGGTTTTGGTTTTGTAATTTTTATGTTGTTTTGCAAATAGGGTTAGTTGTCTAGATGAGATATACAATGATTAACCCGAAATAACAAGAATAAAAAACGTTACCGTTTCCCAGGCAACGGCGGCATTTGATTGAAAGAATTAAGGTTTAACCGCAATCAAGACGGTGTCGCTTTGCAGCGAGCCGCGATGAGCACGGGTCGATCCACAGGGAGACGGAGCGTTTTACGTTCTTATCGTAATGAGTTAATGCACATGGGCAGAAAGTTCTTTATCTACCCTTTGTGTTATATGCAAGTATAAAGTTGTTAGGAAAAGATACAAAAAGTGTAAGCTAAGGAATCCGCACTAAAACCTTTGAGCCGAACATAACGATTGAAGCTAGAACAATCGGCAACAACGTGGTTTAGGGTGCTTAAGCACGGTATTCGTGGAATCCTGCTTATTGACCCTTGTCCATCCGTTCTTGTCTCTTGCTTTGGCCTCCCGCCAAACCGAACGCAATCGGTCGCGGTTAGGAATCACCGTTACCTTGGTAGGGTAGGGTGCTTAACGGAACGCTTGCGTAACTTTTGGACGGAGTTCACTGGAAAATACGGGAAAAGGAAATGAGCAAAGAAACCTTAACTTACAATATCGTATTTATTCCAAACAACACCATATTAACAACCATTCACAACACAAACCAAAAAGAGCAAAAGAAAAGATAAGAAAACATTACAAGTAAATAAGTGCATGGAATTAAATTGCAAGAATGTAAAGCATGGAATGTAAATGACATGAATGTAAAGCAAGTAATAAAAGAGCAAGAAATATTAAAGAGCAAGAATGAGAACCAAAGATCACATGACACACCATGGGTTCAATAACCCAATCTTAAACTTGCAAGCTCAATTAAGAGGTTGCAAGATCAAGAAAGAGCTAAGAACTCAAGGCAAATGAAGGCACAAAAGAGAAGGCTTTATTAAACTTCAAGAATGATACAACCCCTTGAGATCAATGACCAAAGCTTAAACTTGCAAGCTCAATGAAGAGATTGCAAGACCAAGTTATGGTAGAGAGCTCAAGGGGGATTAGCTATATACAAGAACTAAAAAGAAAACTTGGAAAAAGAATGATAAAACTTGGACAAAAGTTAGACCCTTGACCCTTGCCCACTGGCTGCTATATATAGGCACAAAAGAAAAGAAAATAAACAATAAAAATAGGGCTACGTGGCAGCAAGGAGGGGCCCACAGAAAGATTGAAGCATTTGGGAGCAGGGGGGCTGACGAGCTCGGCTTGGGTGAGAATGTGCTCGGGTCAAATCCGAGCACATGGGCTCGTGCTTGTAGTATAGGCTTGTGTTGTCCCCAATATCACACTGGTGTTGTTTATTTTCTCAAATTAGGCTTTTTCTGCACCCAGGTTTTGGAGGGAAACAAGTAGATATGAATCACATCAACACTTTATGCAATAAATGCACCATTAATGAACATCACACCATGCCACTTGCACTAGCCATCATGCCATGGCTGCCCCCTAGGTCCATGGTCTAAGCCCTAAGAGTTAGTGTGTACACATGTTATGTGTTGGACCAAAATATTGTGTACACACACTTGTTTGCAAAATAACTCTTGGGATATCGGTCGGTTTGCGGTTCTGGTTGCAGTGTCAGCTCATAAATGTATATCTGTGATTCTGGATGTATTTCTAGTGTTTTGTCACGGATACCTATAATCTGTATTACTGAGCAAACACCGGTTAATAGTACCGATATATATAAAAAATAGTTAATGAATAAGCGGTATTAAAATGCAATATTCTGGTATGAACAGTTGGCCAGATACCTACCATAAGATATTGAGCCGACGAGTTCATAGTTTTAAAGTATAGCCATTTGTAGCGCAGTCCATACAGCTACGAAGAGATGAGTCCGAATCAGTCCACATTAGAGAAAAGTGGAGTAAGAGGTTCGTACGAGATTTTGACGAGATGACGTTCCACTCTGTTGACATCAGAGATATGACACGCATGCAGAGGTGTTGAATATGGACCTATCTTTTAGAAGAAGTCGTGATGAGTATGCAGCTGTTCCGGAACAAGAAATGGATTTAGTAAAGGGTGATAACTTCCGGGCAGTTCGGCAGGAATGAAATTTAGGAGAGACCCCGATAGAATCCTTCTGGGATACTACACGAGAAGACTTAGAACCAAGATCGGTCGTATCACGCACACCCAGTAGGCCAGAGTTCAGCATCATCGACGAGACATGTTATATGGGACCATGATAGTTGGCCAGAGATCTTTAGAGGATGTACCAGAGCGGACCCGTTTCCGTCATCGTTCCATATTGGGCCGTTGAGCCGAGGAGCTATGTATCTGGCAATTCGCAGTGAGAGACGAGAGCCTAAGGGCACAAGGCGACAGACCATGAATAGGAGGCAAGTGGATATCTTGCTCTGCTAGCTTTGGATATACCGAAACCTTCTCGACTTTGAAGGAAGGACATATCGACGACTGTGTTTATGATGTGCGATTTGGTGATTCGAATATCACGTGGCCGTCATTTTGGATTCTGGTATTTTGGGCGATTTATTTGCATGATTCATATTTTGTGTACCACAGCTGCACTCAATTTCGATTTGATTTCGTTCGAGATGGTTGATTTTGATTTCATGCCTATGGCATGTATGTGATTTGACTTGTGCCTTCGGTGTAGTTTTCATGCACTTTTAATACTTTGACTCAATTTTGTGCACGTTGATGCACATGGTTGTGAGATTATATACCACGGTATACCTGATTTGGATTGATGTATGTTGTATACTATCGATTTCGATTGTGATATTCGATATTTGTTTTCGTGCACCTTGTGCACTTGATTTGGATTCTTGCGCATACTTAGCGCGCTTGATGCGATTTTGGTGCACACCAGATGCACTAGATCAGGATTTTTCGAGCATATCAGATGCACCTGATATTGTTGTCAGGCACACCCTTGCCTTTGATAGGTGTTTTCGTACACACCAGTTGCACTTAGATTTTTGTTTCTGTGCACACGTATGTCACATTCATTGATTTCGATTTCTGTGAGCACCAGACGCACGTAGCATTATTGCATATACTATTGAGTATGATTTCTTTGAACAACATGTTTTTAAGATATTTACTATTTGGTATAGTAGCTGAGCAGGACTAGTCCGAGGACAATACCTGAATATGTTTTTGCATGCATCGATAGTTACTGAAGGGATTTCCAAAAAGGAGTTATAGTCTCAGTATTTTTCTATGTGTCCGAGATGACACGAAACATGTTACAAAGGAAACCCTTCTATATTATTTTCAAAACGACGGGACATGTATGTTAAACAAAGGATATATATATATATATATATAGTTATTTTTCTTATAATAAACGTTTGCTACTTATGCTGTGATACGTGCATCGCACAGCGACTTGAAAAAGGGTTGGCATGCATTTTCTTTTCAGATATTTTGACGAAATTACAACGATGCGTACTATGTTCATACTATAGTTTTAATGCATATCATGTTGGTTTTCGTATTGGACTTTGAGATTGGTATCTTCACCATGACTCCGATGATTGCGTGATACTTGACGGAGTTTTGATTTCGACTTATATACTCGTTTTTCTTGCGGATGCATTGCGCTAAGATGTGTTTTAAGTATTTACGATTTCGGGGCCCCGACGACCTGAGTGTTTTGCTAAAATGTTTTAGTATTTAGAGGAGTTTTAATTTAAATTCGGTGATCGAATTTCTTTAAGGGGGAAGACTGTAACGTTTTGAAAATCGTTTAGGTGATATTTCCGATTATCGGTAAAATAACTGGTGTTTCCCGTAAAAACCAGGAAATAATTATTTTTCCATATAAACTTAAATATACCTTTTCTAGCTATGTAATTTCTAGTATTTGGTATTTAATTGGTCACTTGTAAATTTCTAATTTACTTAAATATTTTCCTTAATTAATTATTTTTAATATTATTTTAAGGTTTCACTAATTCATTTAATTGGTGATAATTACATATTAGAATGGGTTAATAAAAGTTTAGTGCACCATGACACATCTAAACACATACTGTAACAAAGTCTTTCAAAGAAAAATATTGTAAGTGCACGGCAGCGCCCCGGCCGTCATTCCGAGGCCAAAATGCGAAAACGAAACTTTTTCAAAACTAGAAAACCGGCGCTACCGCGTACTATAAACCCGGATCGGGCCATTAACCTACCACTAGAAAACAAGAGAAAGGGTAGAAAGCTATACCGAGCGATCCATGTCCTTCGGTCTTCGGCCACCATCCCGATCTCCTCGCGTAATCTCCGGTCTTCATCTCCTCGTCGGAAAGGGCACCACATCGAGAAGTCTTTTTATGGGCTCCCGCTTCGTCCGAATTAACTCGGGCACGAAGTGTGCTAGCCGACGTGCCTAAGGTGAAGTAGAGAATGTTGTGATCACTTTGCCTCTTGCATCCATGGCTTTGGATGGAGGTTAAAATGTTGCCATTGATGGAAGCAATGAGCTAGAGGAAGAAGAAGAAGAAAAAGAGCTTTTCTTTTTCTTTTCTTTTCTTTTGTTGGAATGAGAGTGAGAGAGTTTTTTTTTGAAAAAGAAAATACAAGCGCTAACATAACATATGGCAGCCCCTTTCTCTCTCCTCCTCATTTCATGACTCAAATCAATCCATTACACATTTGCTAAAAAAGAGACCATGACTCATAGTTTATGTCTATGTCACATTAATGCATCTAATGATGATTTCTAGCTCACTAATTCCATTATCCAAACATTAATCCAAATGTTTGGTCTAACAAAAAGATCCGGCAACATCTAAAGTAAACTCGTGACGGATCACAAGGACACCCCTCACCTGTATATACATACATGGATCCGCATTCCGACTGAATGCGAATGCAATAAGACTAAAGTAATCCAACAAATCTAATACTAGGATCCGGCTTAAACCAAAGCCTACTAGTATGATCCGTCCGATCATGATCCGTGCAATACTGCACGTATAAGATCGATCCCTGCCATATATCATACGGCCTCTACAACGTTTCGCCCGAAACTTGAGAAACTGTCTGTGGGGGACTCTAAAGACTCGTCAATACTTTGGCTATGGATTTAACCACTGGCACGTCAGAGGTATTAGCCGTACGTAACGGGCTACCAGGTATTGACCAAAAGGGACGTCGATGAGCGAACTCATCCTGACACCCTACTGAGCCTGTCAGTGATAATATCCGTACAGTCCGGTCCGTTCGTCTATGAGCATCCTATGGCGGGCCTAGGGGGTTGGTAAAAGTCAGACCCCCAAAAGCGGTACAAGTCATGTCGGAGTGTAGCCCAGAACACCCTGAGATACTACTGGAATACCTACCAGTAAATCTCCTGCCTTCGCCAAGGACTTCATGTAATGGCTCTCCTAGACACAGCGCGACCTCACCCCCAATGCCGAAAGAGACGAACCCCTGCAGATCCGCTCACTGCCTCCATGTGGCTCGGGAATGTACCCAACTAAAACCTGTTTGCACGACTCCTTTGAGCCGTGGTAGGGTAGTAATCAAAGCACAGTGGGAACTCACACGAGACAAATGACGATCTCAGGTTGATGAACTAACCTGTACACATGTCACCAGGGAACTGCTATCTAACGTCTGGTATAATCCAAACTAGCAGGTTCCCGGCAAGTCCTGTCCGGTGTACTCATAACCCAATGAGCACCTGTATACATCTTAGGTGAACCAACTGACACCAGTGGCTTGTGAGACCGGCCACCGCCCCTCGTCGGGGTCTCGACTGTATACACTCGTCTACTCCGGAGTATCGATGCCATGTCTCGAATACTCCCATGACTAAGGACCACTTTAAGGATGTGCTTATAGACCCCATCTCCCACGTATATGATCTCCATCATACTACTGGCCGTCAAGCAAGAGTCCTAAGGGCTCTACCATCGTGCAATAGTGACCTATGAGGGCACCTGAAGCAATACACGATGATAAAGATAAACCAGATAGCATACTATCATCTTGAGTAAGACTGTCCTACCGGCATAGGTCCTCCCTCAATCATTGCAATCACGTGCCTGTGATCCAATAATTGACTCTGAGGACACTATATCCGACAATCTCCCACTTGCACTCAAGGCTAATTATAGCGATGTCGCATACTCACAGCCCGTGTGATACCGAACACCCAACTCCTCTACTAATTAGTCTCACAAAGCTCGTTTGTGAAAATATTGCGTTCGAGTAATAGCCTCAGTGAGTGGATCCGCCCTGATGTTTCTTTCTATGTCTCTCTTTATCTTAAGTTCGCGAAGAAAGCCATCTCCCGAAATGAGCAATACCTATCTTAGAATATGTCTGGATATCTGATGGGACCTAGCTCATAAATGAACACCAAATCCAAACTTCTTAGACTGTATCGTCAACTGAAACCAATCAGTATCCTTCGCCATGCCTCCCTCAGTATCCCCTTGGACCACCTGTCCAAAATACTGCCCCTCATCAGAGGGAAAACTATAACTCTGACAGCCACTCTGTCATCCAGGTCACCTTGGAAGCCTGGAATGATAACTGTCTCCTAAAAGAGGCTGTTGTTATTATATCCCTAGAACATCCACTTATGTTCTAAAACTGCTTCCGATCGTTTCTCCAGGACTGGATTAATATCAACATATTGCATCTAATGCAAAAACAACGTCTGGTGTGGTACTTGATATCTCATGATTGACTCAATTGCTTAAGCAAGTGATCTGCCAATCATGCACATCCCTTTCCCCTTTAGTCTGTAAGACACCTTTAGAGAAGGTGACTCCATTACCTGCAGGTACACTACCATGCCAGGAGTCGTCCATTCTAAAACACCTTTAGAATGCGATCTGAGTACCCAGATTGGGAAACTACCCAAATCTAGATCTAAAACCATAGATCTAGTAACCAGAATATCTAATATAATATCCATATCCTTTGTGGAGAAACCACTGTGTGACAACCAAAGTATAATGATCGTAGTTTAGGAATTTCACTTCCTATTCTGTGTATGTCATCCAAATACCAGGACAACACACCCTACTACCTTCTTAACAGATCCATCCCCTATTCTGATGAAGTCAAACCTATGACTGTCACATCAGAAATAGATGATCTATCTCCGCTGCATCTGCTTCAGTCTATAAATAGACATAAGCTGCTTGTCCACTATGCTTCCGCTGCTCCCACTGACTATGACAACCCTCTAGCAGAATAATATATCGTGCACTTCTAAAGCTAGTTTAGAACGACGCTATACTCATCCTCCTGTCGGGTCTCACAGTCTGGAACAACAGCAATGTCAAGTCTGGGTAAACAAGAACCTCCCTGTCACCGTCCTTGAGGATACCAGAGTACCTCTCGGGTGCCTGAGGTTACCCACCATATCTGCGGAGTGGCCAATGGAATGTCAATCCAGATTGAATCTTTAGGTTCTTGTCAAATTTTCAGTAATCGTTTGCGGTTCTGGAATCACTTCCAGTTCTACCATACTACCACTACTATTTTCTGAAAAATCCATTTTTATCAAAACTGTGGCGAGTCAAGAACAATATCACTATTGATCTTCCAGATGGTAGAAAGTCGACCCTCGTCATAGCCCGGGTCAACCCACAAACAGCCATTACGGAAACGTGGCTTGAGTTATCCAGAGTCTGGTTTTAAGCATAAGCCGGACAACTCCCCGTACCTTAACATCGTTAAGATATGAACCGTTCTATATCCAATATAGAAACAGAGGCACTGATTTAATTGGAACCAGATTCAAATCATGCAGCTGTCTCCAGTGCATGTCAACTAAATGGAGAGAGGCCGATCGGCATTACTAAACTTAGGAGTGCTTCCAATTATGAGTAAGCTGAAAGAGAAGCAAGTTCTTTTAATCATTACTTTCAACTGAATACCATACACAAGTATCTTCATCTCCGATCACCTTGAAGAATCCTGATACTTGCAACACCTGGTTCTCTACTTTATTCATATACCTATAACTTCTCAAAACTTGGACCTTGCATTTCTACGAAACACATGTCTAAGAACTAGAGAAGTCACAAGTAAACAGAATATAGTACGAGTACCAACCCCTCTGTCCTGATGGACACTGGACAACATACAATACTCTGTATAAGTCCCCTGAGTCTAATAACTTATTCCCTGTGTGTCGTAGGTTGAAAACTGTACTTATGGTTAAGAAGAATTACACCGTTATTTAATGCTCCTTACCTAACCATCCACTGATATAGGTAAATGTCATAGACATAATTTCAAAAAGTTATATCTCACTCTATAAAAATAGACGTACAGATATATCAATTTGAAATTGGTGCATAACAACGGATATTCAAAACCAAATATTTGCCGTCCGGCAAACAACCCAGGCAATTTTCTCAAATATCACTAATTACAAAGAATCCCAATACAATGAGGATGATCACCCAATTCCTAATAACTTACTCCCACTCATCATCTGTAAAACCATACAGATGTGAGAATCAAACCTGGTAAATAGAGCAAGTACTAATTGGGAAATCAGTTTTCTTTTAACAATACACAGTGAAACTGAAACATGTAAATGTTTCGAAGGGGTATCCGGGTATTCTTAGTAATGCCACTTCCATTATCCAGATTCACAACTGTAATCGTATATTTCTTTGCCATCTCTCCAAATCCCTTCATATGTCTTTAGTCATTACCTTCTGCACACCCGTTTAGGCTAAATGGTTTTCTTCCTTCCCTACCCTTCGGCACCAGCCTATGGTTTGGAAGAAGACTATCCAATAAGCGTAATAGGTGTACTGTTCTAATCCTAAGAACACTCGCAACGCGAGAGAAGGTAAAGATAAAAGACAACTGAATAAACCTTATTCCTATTTCTCCTGAATCAGAATCCATCCCCGAACTGGAACAAGTTCCTTTCGAGTTCGTATATAACCATACGATGGAGTATCCAAATAAATGTGGATCTTCGTAGTTATACGGAGTGTTCTGGAGAAATACAAAGGTGATGTAGGAGTGGTAATGAAATACTTGGTTTTGGTCGTGAATAGCAGTCGCAATTTACTTTGCCCTCTTACTAATCCTTTTATTTGTCTTAACTTATTACCTTCTGCACACCATCGTTAGGCTAATTGGCTTTCTTCATTCCCCACCGTTCGGCACCTGCCTATGGTTTAGAAGAAGACTATCCAATAAGCGTAATAGGTGTACTGTCCTAATCCAAGGAGCACTCGCAACCTGAGAGAAGGTAAAAAGAAAAGACAACTGAATAGTCCTATTCGTTTTCTCCAAAACCGAAAACCATCCTCGAATAAATTCCTTCGAGTTCGTATATAACCATACGATGGTTTTATCCAATGGAAGTGGACGTTCATAGTAATACGGGGTGTTCTGGAGAAAAAGGGTAAAAGTAGGAGTGGCAATGAGGTATGCAACTCTGACAATCCAAAAGCCAGTGTTTAAGAAGGTTCGTTCAACTTGGTCACTGAGTCATAGTCAAGGGTCGGGTCATGGTCGCTGCCAAAGAGAGAGAGAAAAGAAACACTTAGCATGCACTCTAACCTAGATCAGAATGGTTGTCACTTTATCTAATCAGGAAACCTCCCACTGTAACCTCAAATTCTCCTCCAAACCAGAAAGAAGAATTAGTCGGGATCACCCAAGGAGTAAACCAACTCATCAGTGGGAATCGGGATCCAACTATCATTGCATGATAACGTGATGGAATCCACTCATGTTATCACACTCCAGAAGGTATGCGCATATCTGGCAAGTTTCAGTTTCTTTAGAAACTCCCGATGTGATTTTTACCCCATGCTCTTATGAACTTGACGAAGGCCAATATATCATAAGTCACATGTCAAGTTTTATCCGTCATTATCCAGGTTAATTTGTACCGACCCGTACATACCCTTGACGAAGGCTAAAATAGTAGTACGACTGTCCCAAACCAACGCATCTATCTATGCTGCAGAAAAGTAACATAGCTACCATACACCATGCCTTGACGAAGGCCAACATATATAGCATGAATAATAAGTGCTACCTTTCTGAAATAACGGAGGGCTATGAATGGTTTTTGGCGAAAAACCATTAACGTAATGAACTTGATATCGTTGAAGGAACCGGATAGCTTTTTATAAAAATATAGTGGCGAAAACCCTTTGCTAAAGAGGTCACTCCGGATGAAGGGATCTCGGCTCTTTCCCCGTAGAATGAGGTGCAGGATATTCCAACTGAATACCACTATGCAAAGCAAAAGGCAATCGGCTATAGTGAAGTTATTGCCCTGACGCAAACTTCTGTCCAAGGGGTCACTCCCGGTGAAGGGATCTCGGCCCTTGCCTCGTCAACTGAGGTGCTGGATATTCATAACCGAATACCACTGTGCAAAACAAAAGAGAATGCCCTTGCAATAACAGCTTTTTGAAAAATTGTTCCAACAACATTAGAATAGGTTTGTTTAGCTTGTATTGATCCGAATCAATGCAGTCCCATCAATTGATCACACCAATAAAGAACGAAAATAATGATGTACGTATATGACATCCGCATTCGCCACTGGGTCCCGTCATCACCCGTTAGGTTACTTAACTAACGACAGAGCGGGGACTGGACTAGCGCGGATGCAAAACATATACATCTACTAGTATATATATCAATATATAATATTCGCTCAAGGCGAGATAAAATGCAACATCACAGAAATGTAATAAGCATCACAGAACAATAGAGATATCTGGGATCCCCGGGTTTCATAGAGCCGCTACTGAAACCCGACGTTCTCCTGGTCGTGTGGATAGCCTGTGCAATGAAATCCTAGACCCCTACGGGCGCGGCAAGTTACCAGCCAAAACCTAAAGTGAGGCAACCCCCTTCAACAACGTGAATGGACCACCCAGCACTTCACGGAATCCGGTAACTTGAGCACCCCTCCTTGGGTCAACCTATACCCCCTATGAGTGCGCTGAATAGCCCGCTAATTCTAGAGTGAAGCCCCCTCCGTCTCAAAGCCATGAGATGCGGGCCCGTTGCCCTCTAGAACCCGGCTACCCGTGCACCCCTCCGCGGGGTAATCTTAGTACAGAAAGTAAAATATATACAACAGGTACATCGACCTCAGCCCGGTCGTGCCCCAAAAGAATAATATACAAACAGGCAGTGACGGCAGTCCACATGTCGGACGCTCGCCCCGTAATATCAAATGTACATAAACAACCAAACTGTACTAACATTGCATCCAGGCTATCCACCACGACAAATCCGCAACATCATAGCACAACACAGAATATCAACATGAATGTCACGTTCGCAAATCCGTCTAAATAGGCTATAGCAGTTAGACAGGATTTACCGATCAAATGACATTCACGGTCGCAGGTATAATGTAAATACGGTGAACTAACATGTTTAAAATTTTCGATCGACAAAAATTCCCGAAGTGGGCCCCAAGCACAACTGTAGCACTCAAAATAAATCTGGGCCTAAAAAGAATATACCAGAAACCCTATTTCCATATTTAAAGAGCTCTGTAGAAAATTGGTATGGTGATTACACTTTACTGCGGCGGAACCGCGGCCAGAACAGGGGTGTGGCCGCGGTTCCGTGGACATGCTACAGTATCACAGTACCATTTTTTCACAGAATTCTTAAAAATCCCTGCATGTATTTCTGCAACACTCCAAATAATTTTTCGAGCCAAAAAAAATTCGACAGAAACTGATGCAATTGGGAACGCGGTTTTGGAAAATTCGTCCGATCGAAGTTCTAAACACATTAGAGCAAGCTAGACTAGGTTAATGGCGTGGCTCTGATACCAATGTAAGTGCACGGCAGCGCTTCGGCCGACATTCCGAGGCCAAAATGTGGAAACGAAACTTTTTCAAAACTAGAAAACCGGCGCTACCGCGTACTATAAACCCGGATCGGGCCATTAACCTACCACTAGCAAACAAGATAAAGGGTAGAAAGCTATAGCGAGCGATCCGTGTCCTTCGGTCTTCGGCCACCATCCCGATCTCCTCGCGGAATCTCCGGTCTTCATCTCCTCGTCGGAAAGGGCACCACATCGAGAAGTCTTTTTACGAGCTCCCGCTTCGTCCGAAGCAACTCGGGCATGAAGTGTTCTAGCCGACGTGCCCAAGGTGAAGTAGAGAATTTTGTGATCACTTTGTCTCTTTCATCCATGGCTTTAGATGGAGGTTAAAGTGTTGCCATTGATGGAAGCAATGAGCTAGAGGAAGAAGAAGAAGAAGAACAAGAGCTTTTCTTTTTCTTTTCTTTTCTTTTGTTGGAATGTGAGTGAGAGAGAGTTTTTTTCTGAAAAAGAAAATACAAGAGCTAACATAACATATGGCAGCCCCTTTCTCTCACCTCCTCGTTTCATGACTCAAATCAATCCATTAATATGACACATTTGCTAAAAAAGAGACCATGACTCATAGTATATGTCTATGTCACATTAATGCATCTAATGATGATTTCTAGCTCACTAATTCCATCATCCAAACATTAATCCAAATGTTTGGTCCAACAAAAAGATCCGGCAACATCTAAAGTAAACTTATGACGGATCACAAGGACACCCCTCACCTGTATATACATACCTGCATCCGCATTCCGACTGAATGCGAATGCAATGAGACTAAAGTAATCCAACAAATCTAATACTAGGATTCGGCTTAAACCAAACCCCACTAGTATGATCCGTCCGATCATGATCCGTGCAATACCGCACGTATAAGATCGAACCCTGCCATATATCATACGGCCTCTACAACGTTTCGCCCGAAACTTGAGAAACTGTCTGTGGGGGACTCTAAAGACTCGTCAATACTTTGGCTGTGGATTTAACCACTAGCACGTCAGAGGTATTAGCCATACGTAACGGGCTACCAGGTATTGATCAAAAGGGACGTCGATGAGCGAACTCATCCTGACACCCTACTGAGCCTGTCAGTGACAATATCCGTACAGTCCGGTCCGTTCGTCTATGAGCATCGCATGGCGGGCCTAGGGGGTTGGTAAAAGTCAGACCACCAAAAACGGTACAAGTCGTGTCGGAGTGTAGCCCAGAACACCCTGAGATACTACTGGAATACCTACCAGTAAATCTCCTGCCTTGGCCAAGGACTTCGTATAATGGCTCTCCTAGACACAGCACGACCTCACCCCCAATACCGGGAGAGACGAACCCCTGCAGATCTGCTCACTGCCTCCATGTGGCTCGGGACTGTAACCAACTAAAACCTGTTTGCACGACTCCTTTGAGCCGTGATAGGGTAGTAATCAAAGCACAGTAGGAACTCACACGAGACAATGACGATCTCAGGTCGATGAACTAACCTGTACACATGCCACCAGGGAACTGCTATCTGACGTCTGGTATAATCCCAGCTAGCAGGTTCCCGGCGAGTCATGTCCGGTGTACTCATAACCCAATGAGCACCTGTATACATCTTAGGAGAACCAACTGACACCAGTTGCTTGTGAGACCGGCCACCGCCCCTCGTCGGGGTCTCGACTGTATACACTAGTCTACTCCGGAGTATCGATGCCCTGTCTCGAATACTCCCATGACTAAGGACCACTTTAAGGATGTACTGATAGACCCCAGCTCCCACGTATATGATCGCCATCATACTGCTGGCCGTCAAGAAAGAATCCTAAGGGCTCTACCAAAGTGCAATAGTGACCAGTAAGGTCACTTGAAGCAGTACATGATGATAAAGATAAACCAGATAGCATACTATCATCTTGAGTAAGACTGTCCTACCGGCATAGGTCCTCCCTCAATCATTGCAATCATGTGCCTGTGATCCAATAATTGACTCTGAGGGCACTATATCCAACAAACATTTGGATAGTTCTAGATATTTCTATGTTTAAGCTTGAAAGTGAAATGGATTAAAATAATTAGAAATGAAGTATGGGGGTATTTCCTTCACTTGGAACTTGCTACACCCACACCCACACTCACTTACCCCTCACTCCATTTCCAAGCTTGGCCGAGCCCTCCCCATTTCCAGCAGCCCCCTACCCCAAGTTTCCACTTCATTTCCTCACAATGTTAAAAGAAAAGAAAAGAAAACAAGTATGAAAGAGGTATGGGCTTTGTTGACTTGGGGTTTTCTTGACTTGGTCACTCATTCAACACACATTCTCTTTCCCCCCTCTCCCATTCAGCCGAGCCCCCTTCATGCTGCCCCAAAATTTTCTCCCCTCATTCTATTCTAAAAATCTTCAAGAAATCCATCAAAAATCCAAGCAAAAACCTCACAATTCCCTAATTAAAACTTTACCCATTATTTCTTAGCCAAACTAGTATGGATCTTGGAGCATGGAAGCAAGTTTGGGAGGCTAAGTTGCAAGCTAGATCCCTTGTTTGTGAGATATAAATCTTAACCAAATTGTTAATTTGTTGGTTAATTACTCTAATCTAAACTAATTAGGTGTTAATTTGGTTCTAATTTCAAGTTTATGTTTTACAAGAAAAGGGTTTGGATCAAGTTAGGGTTTTGATCATTAATTATGGTTGTGTGATGTATTTAACATCTTAAGACATGTAAAAGCTAAGCTAGTTGCTAATTTGCTAATTGTTATTTTAAAATTTTCCAAATTAAGCTATTTTGCAAACTAGATTTTAGGATTTATGAAAATATGTGAGATTAAAAATCTAGTTAATAATTGGGTAGCCTAATTATGATGTAAAATGATCATTGTGGCCACTAGATTTGTTTAAACATTTAGAATTGTGACAAAATGGTTAAGAGAGGCTTACTAGGTTTTAGGAAATAAATCGATATATTTAATTTTGAGGTTTTGATGAGTTACAACTTATTTCTTATAATATTTAGTGTGTTGTGAAACCACGATTGGTACGTTTGGGTTTTAAGTTTGGGGATTTTCATGTATAGTGACCCTAGTTGTAGTTTGTGGCGTTGTCGCGGCGCGTTTCGTGCACCAAGTGTGTGCGTGTCAAGTTAATGCGCGTGTTTGACTTGTATTGTTTGTGTCCGCGACTATTTATATTTATTCTCTTATTTTCCTTGTGTACATTTCTAGGATCGGGTGCAGGGGCGTCGGATGTGGTGCAGAAAGGACAGAGATGAAATCAGAGCAGTTTAGCTGAGGAGTCCAGGTGAGTAGATGTATATCTATGGGGGAAGTCGGGTGGATGGCGTATAGCACCCCCGCAATTTCATAGGATATGATGTGTTTATATATGTATGCATATGTGTTATTTGAGAGGTATGAATACATAGCAAGCAAGGCTTTAGGAGACCATTGGTTGGATTTAGTGTAATTGGAGGAAAGTACTTTCAGTTTAGTTTCTTAGTTGCAAAACCCTAGAGTAAAGGTTCACACACACACACATGCACACACGTGATATGTTTGGGTGTATATGTTTATATGTATATATATGTGTGTATGCGTTGGTATATATATATTTATATATATATACATATACGTATACACGGATGGTGAGCCCAGTATATGATACTTAGAGATGAGCCGATATGTTCGGGCATTTTGCCGTGAGTTGTGATATGTGATTGGGTCGTGATATGATACGACATGATATTATAGCGGATCGTTGGGCAATGTGTTTTCATACACACGAAGTTATATGTTTGATGATATTGGGATGTGCTAGATTTTAGAAAGATACCCCTAAATTATGATTTTATGATGATGATACCATATGAATAATGAAGTACATGCGATATTTGACCTGTACCCTGATTTTGGGATGCCGTACGATGGATTTTACCGTACGAGGTATAGAAATGATGATTGATCCGCACTCTTGAATCGAGGATGTCGTACGATATATTATACCGTACGTGATGCTATTGAGGCGGGATTGCCGACTACTTGATATATCGACTTGGACTTTAGGTGGTTTTCCTTACCCTTTTGACTGGGCTCGAGTCATACTTATTTTCAAATCTAATGAATCGTGATTATTTTAAAGGCAGGCAGAGAGTTACTACGGATTTTTCAAAAGAAGTATCTTTTCTCAAAGACCCCGTAGCCCTTATTTTTCTAAAACCGCGATTCGTGCTATTTCAAACACCAAGAACTGTATGACTCGTATTTGGAAAGGTATATCCTTAAATGTTACAGTTACTACATCTTTTCTTTATATTCATGATGTTCTCATCGCATTGCATGCTTATAAATGTGTTTCTTTAGTTATTATGAACCCTGTTGTCAGGACACCAGCACCATTACCGATGATGCGTATGCTCCACGTACACTTGCTTGCCGGTCACACACATCATTATCGGTAATTTTCATGTCACGTACACACTAGAAGACATTACTTCATTGGTATAACTTGCTAGCTAGTATTTTCAATACAGTGCTAGTATGCTTTCTTTCACATGCTAGTTCAGATATTGCATTTCTTGCTTAGATAATTCATGCATTTATACATTCATTCTGATATGCAATATTGTGGGGATTTATAACGATATTCACTGTTCACTGACTCGTGATTTTGAGATTTCGGATCTTTCATAAAATTTCTGGATTTGGGAAACCGCATGTGAATGTTTATAAACTTATGATTATTTTTAAAAGAGAAAGATGCGGTTTTCCTTGATATAATGAGTAGCGTCCACCATGATGTTTTCTCGGTTATGAGTTGGATTTCAAAACCTGATTCGAGAAGGAGGATGGATCGTCTACGGGTACATGGTGGACCCGGTGAGGTACACCGGGGCGAGAGTGGTTTTGTGGGATGACGATGAGCCTGGGAGGGGAGCACTACCTACCGGTGATTGTATTGGAAACTCGATGGATATCCGGCGGTTACCATTCGGAGTTATGAGAGAGATGGATATATGGGCCGATCCGGACTGACGGAGCCCATGGGTCGATCCGGACTGACGGAGCCCCAGATTTATGTATTATGTATCGCTATTGGACACGGATTTCGAGATGGTTTGAGTGCCAATGTTGGGCACTCGGGTTTTATCATGATTTGTGTGTCGTTCCTGGAGACACGTTGGAGGATGCATTAGTACATATCATGCATCGATATATTATTACTCATGACACGGACACGAGTACTTTGATATCACACTTATGATATACTGTCACTCTTGTTGTAGTATTGTATATTTTATTGTATGACCTAGGAGAGAGTCATACATGCGATTTCTTCTCGGTGATGTTTTATACTCACGAGTTGGAAACTCACCCACGTTGTACCACAGTTTCTTGCAGGTTTGGCCGTACAGGTTTTATTGCGGCTTGCTAGCACACTGCTTCATTCCGGATGATTGCTTTGGTAGGTGTGTTCACTTGCATCGTGACTACCGTTGTACACTTTATTTATTTTAGTTGTATCTAGTAAACTCCATCAATCAGAGTTGTATATATTGATAGACTTAGAAAACCAGTTGTGTATTATTTCGACCTTAGAATCGCATGCTTGTATTATTGGGGTTCTTCTATGGTTTTCTCGAGGATGATGGTTTTCTTTCTGAGTTTTGATCCTCTCCCTTCGGCGTTGTATATTATATTGCGTGCATGGTTGTTTCCGCCCATTTGGCGAAGAGCTAGCTCCCGCTTGGAGATGCCTTTATTCATTATTTATGTATTTCATGTATTGTACCCATTTGGGGGCCTGTATTTACAAAGGAGACTCTGCCGAAATTTTCTGAAAAATATGATGTTGCTTTAAAACAAGTTTCCTTCACTCTTTTCATTTAAAAATGGTTTAGATTTCTGGGTTTTGGCTTACTTAGATTACGTTACGCCTCTAGAAGCTTCATAATTTAAGTATCAGTCGCGTTCTGTACCTTCGGGTCGTGACACTAATCTAGATAGCTTAGGAGAAGTAGAATGTTAATCAGACTATTTTATCTCAAGAAACCCTAGGATTCACAACACATGTGAGAGTTATGGCTTGAGGAAGAAGGAGGAGAGAAAAAATGGAGAGAGAAAGTGCAAACACAAAATGAGCTTGAGTGTGGAGGCAAGTGAGGAATGGCTAAGTCATTCACAATAATTAAGCATGCAATATTTTCAATAGAAAATTAGCAACCATACTTGAATAGTAAAGTCAAATGCAATAAACAAATGAATTATCCATGCTTCGACCATGCCACAAATTTCTCCATTTTCCACCTTATTAATCTATTTCCAAAAATAAATAAATGCAATAATGAAGTGTCCCCTTCTAGAAACATCTCTTGTGAAATTACAAGAATTCCCTCACCGTATATATATACCCGTATTAGTACTGCAAAAAATACGAATACAATGAGATAATTATAATCCAATATAATACTATAATCCAGCTTAAACCAAAGCCCACTAGTATTATCCGTCCGAATAACATACGTGCAGCTAGTGCACGTATATGATCGGAACCCTGCACGTAAAACCATACGGCCTCTAAATCGTTTCGCCTGAACCAGGGAAACCCTCTGTGTGGGACTCTAAAGACTTGACAGTACGCTGGCAGTGGGTTTAACCACAAGTCTGTTAGTGACACTAGCTGTACGTAACGGCTATCCAGATACTTATCGAAAAGAAGGTCGACGAGCGAACTCATCCGAACCCCTACTGAACCTGTCCGTGACAATCTCCATGCAGTCCGGTCTGTTCGTCTGAGAGTATCGCATGCAAGGTCAAGGGGGTGGAAAACATCATACCCCTAATAACCTGACAAGTCGTGCCTGTGTGGCTCAAGACCATCTGAGAATCTACTGGTCCAACTACCAGTAATTCTCAATCCGCCCTGGCCAGGGACTTATGGTATTGGACAACCGATCACAGCGCTACATCGACTCCCTATACCGGGAGAGACAAATCCCCAACAATCGCTTACTGCCTCCATGTGGCTTGGGACTGTATTTGCACGACTCAGTAAAGCCGTGGTAGGGTAATAATCAAAGCACAGTGGGAACTCACACGAGACAAATGACGGCCTCAAATCGACAGACTATCTGCACTCATGTCACCAGAGAACTGCTATCTAACGCTAGGTATAACACCATCTAGCCAGTTCTCGGCGAGTCCTTCCAGTGTACTCACCCCCAGTGAGCACCTATATACAATCTTAGGTACACCATACCAATGGCTGTGGGACCAATCCGCCCCTCGTTAGGGTCTAGATATGTATACACTAGTCTACTCTGGAGTATAGATGCCCAGTCTCGATACTCCTATGACTAGGGACATTTTACGGATGTGCTTATCGACTACCTAGCTCCCACAAGTATGATTGCCATCATAACACTGGTAGTCAAGCAAAGATCCTACGGGCTTTATCAACATGTATACAAGACATGGAACACATCACATGTTAAGCTAAAGACAACCCAAATAGCATACCATCATATCAAGAAAAATTTTCCTATACATACATATCTCTAGCATCCTATACAATGAAGGCCTCTATGGCATACATGTCCAACATGTTCGTAATTGAAAACTATTTTTTAGTAAACTCTACATCATGGGGACTAGATATCGGTCCTAATTATTACATCTATAATTTTTTGCAGGCGCTGAGAAATCGTAGAGTACTGAAGGCAGGTGATATGATCCTGAAGGTTGGCAACGGAGCAAACGTGGAAGCTGTTGTGGTAGGGGATTATCACCTGCGTTGACAAGTGGACACAGTTTAGTGTTATATAGCTATTTTTGTATACCTGGTATGCTATGTAATATTATATCAGTATCTTTGTTACCAAATGAAGTATATAATTTTGCACTTGAAAAAAATGTTATGAATATTCACCTAAATCAAGAACTGATTGGGTCTGGCACACTGGATAATGGCATATACGTACTCAATCAACATCAAGTTTTCAACATAAAAAACACACTCAAAAGAAAGGCTCCAGATTCAAACCAAGCGTTCTTATAGTACTGTAGACTTGGTCATATTAATGAAACAAGGTTGACTAAGTTATATAAAGATGGATATTTGGATCCGTTCGAATATGTATCATATGCAACTTTTCAATCATATATCAAAGGAAAGATGACCAAATCTCCATTCACAGGTGTAACAACCGAGTTTATTTATACCAATTCAGTTCCCGTATTTTATATCTGTGTATTTTATTGATTTATCTTGTTTGGGTGCAAGTGGTAGTTTACTTTTATATTGCATTCGACCCGACCCGCTTGCTTGAACGGGTTGATTTATATTTATAGACTACCCTGGTTTGTTAAATAGACACGTGCATTTAATGTGGATTGCATATTAACTTTATTTGGCATCGTACCTTTTTACATATAACATTTTTTAGATCACGTAAAATAAATAAAAATTGCATTTCTTGGCCTGCTTGATACCCCTAACCCTGTGGTAGCGTCCATACATCTTATTCTCGTGCCGTTCAGTAATACGGATGTGTTTGGATGGCTACGCGCACGTACGTGCGTCCATTCTTGGGGGTATGATTTTTCGTTACCTAAGCGTTCATTTTAATATTTGGAAGCTGCATATATTTTTCGTATTTTAAAACTAAAATTTTAGAACCGACCCGGGCGCGTTTGGAATATTTTTTGCAGCTCGCCAAAATTCAAGTTTGTTAAATATTTAAACTTCATTTAACCGTTTAAAATCTTATTTAACAGTTCTTTTAACTAACCAAATATATATTTTTTTAAATTAAAATCAAAACAGTTTGTTTTAACAAACCATTCCCTTTCTCTCTCTCTCTCTCTCTCTTTCTCGCTGCCACAGGCCCCACCATCCTATCTTTCCCATTTTTCTCGAGCCAATCAAATTTTTCATTTGATTGCGCTGGGCCCCACACTTTTCTCTCAATCTCTCTCCCTTTCTTTCCTTTTCTCTTTCTCTCTCCCCTCACGGCTCTCTCTCTCTCTCTCCTTTCTCTCTCCTCTCGCTCTCTCTCTCTCTCCTCCTGTAAAGATTGTACGCTCATCGATTCTGGTCACCGCCCGTGCGATCTCATCACCTCCTTCTTATTTTTCTCTCCTCTTCTCTTTTAAACCCCCGAGCCCATGTGAACCCATGGCAACAACTCCACCCTAACCCTAACCGCCTCCTCTGCCTCCTTTTCCCCGACCTCGCCTCCACCCTCGTCTCCATTGTCATCTCCTCCTCCTCATCGTCATCATCTTATTCTTCTTCTTCTCCCTCATCCGAGCCCAGCCGCACCTTCACCTGCACCCAAGAAACCCACCTGCACCGCTTCATCCCATCGCCGCCGACCACCCTCACCATCGCCGTCTCTCCTTTCTCTCCTCTCTCTCCTCTGTTCTTCTCTCCTTCACGAGAACCCTGCACACCCCTATACCTGAAACCCTAGTTTAACCCAACCGAACCTTAGCAGCCAAACCTCATCGCCAGAGCTCCGTTCACCGCCGTTGACACCTTCGCATCACCCCTCTGCAACCACAGAGCACATCTACGGTAAGCTCTCTCTCATGTTCCCCTTCTTCCATTCCTTTTCTCCATCCTTTCTTTTCTTTCTTTATGTTTTGCTTCTCATGTTCTCTGTTCTTTTGTTGCCGGAATCCGGTCGTGCCGACGACGATCCCGACGACCCAGCAAGCATCTCTGACCCGTGTGATCCACTTGTACGTTGTTTGGATCCGTTCCGTACATTGTGCGTGCGTCGCGACTTTTCCCACCGACGTGTGACATTCCGTATACCCGTTTCTTGATCCGTCGAGGCAAGTAAAACTTGCTACTTGCTATTTGTATTATATTATACTTATTCAACTGCATATTGAACCTGTAGATTGGATTCAATGCCGCACGTTCCATGTTAACATATCGTTGTCCATTATATCATTTTAGATTCATAACTTGAAACATACCATGTTGCATTCTGATTTACTATACATAGTACCCACATCCGTATTTAAATCGCATAATAACTATTTGCAGAGCCCATAGTACCATTTAAATAGTTTATAACCTTTCAAATACCCGTTTGTATCCATCTCGTCTAGTATACGTATTATTGAATTCAGAGATCACTTGAATATATAACATTGAAATATTAACATTCCATATTTGGTAAATTGTAGTTTAATTGGTATTGGAACTTTAACTTTAACCCTAATCATAACTGCGCATCCATACGCTTTAATCTGTAACTTCTTGCATACCACATTACAATGTTCCGTTTTATTGTTTCATTAGTATCTCATGCTTGTTTGTATACCCATGCTTATTTTAGTTTGATTATGAACACCCACGTGACATTTTGTGCACCCCTGACATGACTTGTTATACCATTTCTTGACACGACGTGATACCGTGGACTTCTTGACATAACATGACAACTATACACTACCTGACTTGACTTGAGGTACTATGGCTTTCGCTGTTACCTGATCTTGTTATTAATGCCAACAAACCTGACCTGTTGTCCCTA